>CM052894.1:59280616-59320174 GCA_028534135.1 Potos flavus | reverse complement strand
TACTGTATCACATTGATTTGGGGATGTTGAACCACTCTTGCAGCCCAGGAATAAATCCCACTTGGTCCTGGTGAACAACCCTTTTAATGTACTCTTGCATCCTATTGGCTAGTATCTCGGTGAGAATTTTGGCATGCATGTTCATCAGGGATATTGGTCTGTAATTCTCCTTTTTGGTGGGGTCTTTGTCTGATTTGGGGAGCAAGGTAATACTGGCCTCATAGAAAGACTTTGGAAGTTTTCCTTCCATTTCTATTTTTTGAAAGAGTTTCTGAAGAATAGGTATTCATTCTTCATTAAATGTTTGGTAGAATTCCCCTGGGAAGCCAACCAGCCCTGGACTCTTGTTTGTTGGAAGATTTTGGATTACTGCTTCCATTTCCTTGCTGGTGATGGGTCTATTCAGGTTTTCTATTTCCTCCTGTTTCAGTTTTGGTAGTTGATATGTCTCTAGGAATGCTTCCATTTCTTCCAGATTGCCTAATTTGTAGGCATATAGTTGCTCATAATATGTTCTTATAATTGTTGGTATTTCTTCGGTGTTGGTTGTGATCTCTCCTCTTTCATTCATGATTTTATTTATTTGGGTCCTTTCTCTTTTATTTTTGATAAGTCTGGTTAGGAGTTTATTGATTTTGTTAATTCTTTCAAAGAACCAGCTCCTAATTTCGTTGATCTGCTCTACTGTTCTTTTGGTTTTTGTTTCATTGATTTCTGCTCTAATCTTTATGAATTCTCTTCTCCTGCTTGGTTTAGGCTTTATCTGCTGTTCTTTCTCCAGCTCCTTTAGGTGTAAGTTTAGGTTGTGTATTTGAGAACTTTCTTGTTCCTTTTCTTTTTTTTTTTTAAGATTTCATTTATTTATTTGACATAGAGAAATCACAAGTAGGCAGAAAAGCAGGCAGAGAGTGGGGGGGGAAGCAGGCTCCCTGCTGAGCAGAGAGCCCGATGTGGTGCTCAATCCCAGGACCCTAAGATCATGACCTGAGCTGAAGGCAGAGGCTTTAACCCACTGAGCCACCCAGGCACCCTCCCTTTCTCATTTCTTGAGAAAGGCTTGTGGTGCTATATACTTCCCGCTTAAGACTGCCTTTGCCGCAGCCCAAAGGTTTTGAACATTTGTGTTTTCATTTTCATTTGTTACATGATTTTTTAAAATTCTTTTTTAATTTCCTGATTGATCCATTCATTCTGTAGTAGGATGTTCTTTAGCCTCCATGTATTTGACTTCTTTCCAAATTTCCTCTTGTGATTGAGTTCCAGTTTCAAAGCACTGTGGTCTGAAACTATGCAGGGAATGATCCCAATCTTTTGGTACCAGCTGAGACCTGATTTTTCAACCAGTATGTGATCTATTCTGGAGAATGTTCCATGCACACTCAAGTAGAATGTGTATTCTGCTGCTTTAGGATGATCTGGTCTAGTGTGTCATTCAAAGCCCTTGTTTCCTTGCTGATCTTCTGCTTAAATGATCTGTCCTTTTACAGTGAGGTTGGTGTTAAAGTCCCCACTATTATTGTATTATTATTAATGTGTTTATTTAATTTTATTATTAATTGGTGTATATAATTGTCTACTCCCATTTTAGGGGCATAAATATTTATAATTGTTAGATCTTCTTGTTGGATAAACCCTTTAGTTATGATATAGTGTCTTTCCTCATTTTTATTAGAGTCTTTGGTTTAAAATCTAATTTGTCTGTTATAAGGATTGCTAGCCTAGCTTTCTTTTGGTGTCCATTAGCATGATAAATTGTTTTCCACTCCCTCACTTTCAATCTGGAAGTGTCTCTGGGTCTAAAATGAGTCTCTTGCAGACAGCATATCAATGGGTCTTATTTTTTTATATAATATGATACCCTATGTCTTTTGATTGGAGCATTTAGCCCATTTACATTCGGAGTAACTATGGAAAGATATTAATTTAGTGCCATTGTATTATCTGTAAAGTCACTGTTTCTGTATATTGTCTCTGTTCCATTCTGGTCTATGTTACTTTGGGCTCTCTCTTTGCTTTAGGATCCCCTTTAGTATTTCTTACAAGGCTAGTTTATTGATCACAAATTCTTTCAGTTTCTGCTTGTCCTGGAAGCTTTTTATCTCTCCTTCTATTTTGAAAGACATCCTAGCTGGATAAAGTATCCTTGGTTGCATATTTTTCTCATTTAGCACCCTGAATATATCAGTCTTTTCTGGCCTGCCAGGTCTCTGTGGATAAGTTCTCTGCCAGTCTAATGTTTCTACCCTTGTAGGTTATGGACCCCTTGTCCTGAGCTGCTTTCAGGATTTTCTATTTGTCTCTGAGATTTGCAAGTTTAACTATTGTATGTCAAGATGATGACCTATCTTTATTGATTTTGAGGTGGGTTCTCTGTGCTTCCTGGACTTGGATGCCTGTTTCCTTTCCCAGATTAGGATAGTTCTCCACTAAAAGTTTCTCCAATATACCTTCTGCCCTCTTTTTCCTCTTCTTCTGAAATCCCAATTATTTTAATATTGTTTCAATTTATGGTATCACTTATCTCTTGAATTCTCCCCTCATGATACAGTGGTTGTCTTTCTCAGCTCTTTTATTCTCCATCATTTTGTCTTCTATATTACTAATTCTCTCTTCTGCCTTATTTATCCTAGCAGTTAGAACCTCCATTTTTTAATTGAATCTCATTAATAGTCTTTTTTATTTTGACTTGATTAGATTTTAGTTCTTTTATTTCTCCAGAAAGAGATTCTCTGGTGTCTTCTATGCTTTTTTCAAGTCAAGCTAGTGTCTTTATAATCGTTATTCTGAACTCCAGTTGTGACATCTTACTTATATCCATACTGATTAGGTTTCTGGCAGTCAGTGCTGCCTCTTGTTCTCTTTGAGATGAGTTTTTCCATCTTGTCATTCGTGCAGAAAGTGGTTGCTTTTCTATTTGTAGAGTTGCAGCTATTCTTTTCTTAGATGTCCTATTGAATTCGCAGGTGTTCAGAATAATTTAATGGCTATCTAGCTGAATTCCTTGGATCAGACAAAACCAAGGTCTTCTACTCCTCTGCCACCTGAGACTACTCAGATGTTCTGAATTTTAACTGTACTTACTTTCCCCCTCCAATCTACCTTCCCTTCAAATACTAACATCTAGTAGAATAGCCAAAGACTAGGGAAGGGAAAATAAGAAAAGCAAAGGCCACTGGTCCGGAGAAATTGAGAAGTGATTCTACATGCAAAGCCAGCACAACTCTCTCCCTCGGGAGAGAAATGTACCTCCAGTAACTACTAAAATCAGATAACCACAGCAAAATGAAAACAAGAAAAGGTGTGCCAGCTGCATGCACCAACAAGCCACACACCTAGCAACACCCCTGCTGGAAAGCTTCTTCCCACTGTAGTCTAGGCCTCCTGGGTTGGGGACAGAAGCCTTCACAATTGCCCTGGGCAAGTTACACCTGTGGAGCCTGATCTGCCAATGCCAAGCCCCACAGCTTCATTTCCACAACATGGAGCAGCTTCAGAAAGGCTCAGGATACCTTCTCCTCTTCCTTTTTTGAGTTTTACTTCACTCACATTCATTTTTAATGGCTATTTGTAGGACACAGATAATACATTTTTCTCTCCCCCAAAAGACCAGACCTATTTTCATAGTGGTATTGCTTGGTATTTGTGCATCACTTTGTGCTTTTCAAAGACTATCATTGCTGTCACTCCCAACACACTGTGAGGTATGTAGAAAGGTGCCCCTCCTCATGCCACCGATGAGAAACTGAGGCTTCAGGAGAGCTGAGATGCTGTTCAAATCCCAGAGACCAGCACCTCTGGCCTCCAGGTTGTGCCTTCAGTCACTCTGTGATGTGTTGCAGGAACCCAGGGGCCAGGTGGGGCTTACACTGTGTGGAGTGGCAACAGAGTCCACCTGGGCAAAGCCTGGGTGAGCTGCTGCTCCCATCCCACCCAGGCTGCCTGAGAAGGTGCTCTGTGGAGCTGAAGGGAGGGATGAGGGAGAGAAAACTCTCCAAGGACATACTGAAGAACACCTGGAGCTGAACTGGTATTGATTCAAATGTCATGAAATACTTGTCAAATACCCACTATGTGCTAAGAACTCTAAGCCAGACTGGATCCTGTATGCTCCTCAGGGGCCTTTCAGTTAGGTCAGGCAGAAAAGTTAAATGACCACAGTACAACCACGAAATGGTCATTATCATAAGAGAAAGTGTGCTATGAGACACAGAGGAGGGGTGAACAGAGGAGAGCTCAGGTGGCTTTTCACAGGCCTCAAATGAGAGAGCAGATGTGAGGGATGGTTTGAGATCAGAAATAGTCATAACCACACCACACACACACACACACACACACACACACACATTGACAGAGGAAGACTCCCAGACCCTCTTCATCCCTCAGGCTTCCCAGGGCTGCCCCAGAGGCCCGCTCCACCTAAAACCCTGAGGAGCAAGTCACACAGGTGCTAAAGATGCCAAGATTCATAAAGGTTTTCTCTAAACCTGAAGGATGACAAAGGACTGCCTCTTCCCACTTTTTCATACTCTAGACTTGGTTTTAGCTTTGCTGGGATCAAGCTGTGGGAAGCCAGGGGCTGTACAGTGTCATTGGCTTGGGCCAGTGTGGCAGCTTTCTCTAGTTTCTGGAACTATGCCTAATGGTGAATTATCATCCTGGGAGGTAGTTTTGTAGGGTTTTGTAGGGTCTCTGTTTTGCAGGGTCTCCCAACCTTCCTGGAGATGGGACAGAGGTCACTGAAATTGCTCCATGTTGATGGCAGAAACTCTTCAACCGGCTCAGCTTAGAAGACACCCTGCCTGTGACCCACACTATCATCTCACATGCCCTTCTTTCTCCTTCTCCAATAATGACTGCTTAACAAGCCGGTGGAGGTTTCCCACAAATACCAATGAGTAATTCCTTTTGGTTTTTAGAACATTAGAACTAAGGAAGTAATTTCAGGGGTTTGGAAGTAAACTACAGTTCCCACTTTTATGTTACAGGCTTCACTGAGGTTAATAAAATGTTCTATAAATAGGAGAAAACAAAATCCTACCCTTCCATGGTCTATGAAAGTTCTATCAATTGGCATCATGATCACAATAATTTTATCCGGGCCTTAAGCCAGGGGCCTCTAAATAGATCATGTGGGGTCCACTGCTGCCTGTGGAATGCTGGTTCTGAAAGTGTGCTTTGAGGTTTTGGAATTCTCTGTGAATGTTAGTTGGAAAGTAAGGGGTCAAGCTCTTGAAAGAGATCTTATACTCACTCCTCACTTCTATTTTCAATCCATAAATTAGATGAGAAGCAGAATTCAGGTTTGTTCACTCATTTGACAAACATTTATTTAACACTAGCACTGAGCACACCTTATATTAGGCATGGGAAATATATATATATATGATTAGAACCTTGTCCCTGCCCTATGAGATAAGATACGTAATACTAAAAGTGTATTTAATATGAGCTCAGAGCTCTTCAATGTGTGATTCCCTGTCTTACTAATTTTCCACCCCTTGCACTTAGCACAGTATCTGAGATTTAAGAGAAGGAGCTCAGTAAGTCTTTATTGAATAAATAAGGGTCAATGATCAAGCATCTACTTGCAACAGTGGCGATGTGTCCACTTTAGAAAAGACATGGCAATGGTCTTCTGTCAGCAAGGGCTCTATGGTAACATCCAAATAAAGGAATTATTGCTACAGCTTATTAAAGAAATAAAAAAAGTACGTTGGCACAGAGGAAAGAACATTTAATTCTGCCTAGGAGGGCTGTGATGTTGGAAGGGGAAAACTCATTGTTTCTCCTTTATTTACCACTATACTCTTAGTATTTCTGGCATCAAATGTGTGTGTGTGTGTGTGGGAGGGGGGCGGTTTCACACACCAAGCAATTGTCCAGCACCAGCTGGTGTCTTACAATTCAACTCAATGCTGACACTACCTACCTGGAGATAGTATCAAATCCCGCAGGTTAAGGGCTCTGTCCCACAGACTGCCTTCATTTCTGACATCAGTTGCAAGCCCTCTTCATCACCTGTGCTTCTGATCAACCACAAAATCAGAAGTTCCCACCACGCCCTTCTCAAGTTTGATAATTTGCTAGGATAGCTTGAAGAATAGGAAAACAGGTCACTTATTATATTACTGGTTTCTTCTAATAGAATACAAATCAGGAACAGCCAGATGAAAGAGATGCACAGTACAAGGTATGGAGGAAGGGACATGGAGCTTCCACGCCCTCTCTAAGCAGGCCACCCTCCCAACACCTCCATATGTCCACCAACCCAGAAGTTCTCTAAATGCCTAATATAAGGCATGTTCAGGGCAAGTATTAAATAAACGTTTGCCAGATGAATGAAGGAACACTAAATTAGGAATTTTTATGGAGGCTTCATTATGTTGACATGATTGATTAAATCACTGGCCACTGGTAATTAATTCAACCTCTAGCCCCACTCCCATCTCTAGAGGTCTGAAGTTGGGAGTAAAAGTTCCAACTCTAGTTATAGTTGGTTGCCCTGGCATCCAGCCTCCAATCTTAAGTGCTTTCAAAAAATCGCCTTATTAACATAAACTCAGTGGGGTTCAAAGGAATTTATTATGAATAACAAAAGCGATCTTTATGGCTCTACCACCTAGAAAATTCCCAGGGTTTTAGGATCTCTGTGCCAGGAACTGGACTCTTCCTGTGCCAGGAAAAGACCAAATCGTATTTCTTATTATAAATCACAACATCACAGATGTATTCGTAAGGAAGTTGCCATTTGAGTTGAATTTTAAGGGACAAGTAGAATTCACAACTGTGCAAGGTAGAAAGGCCAGTCCCCATTAAAGAACAACATGGAAAAAGTCCCTAAGAAATGAGAG
The DNA here is from genome assembly GCA_028534135.1 of Potos flavus. Lineage (NCBI taxonomy): Eukaryota > Metazoa > Chordata > Mammalia > Carnivora > Procyonidae > Potos > Potos flavus. Next base: position 59,313,323 of record CM052894.1, on the reverse strand, counting down.
ATCATGACCAATCATGGAATAGATGGATATAGGACATGTGTGGGCAAGCAGAGAGATGATAGCAAAAATCTGGGCAAAAGGCTTTGTTTTCCTTTTGCCATGCTTATGAGGTCCGGCTTTCTCCTACAAACAATATCAAACCATTGAAAAGTTTTCAAACTCACGGTGCTAGCAGTATGGAGATTCAGGCTAGAAGCCACAGACAGTAACAGGGGGTAGCATTAGTCCATGTGAGAATGATACAGTACCAAAAAGGCCAGTCCAGAGCAAGGGGCTGGGAAGATACAGAAGCGAGGAGTGTTTAGGACATGTGATCAAAGGTGGCACAAGGTGGTGAAGAACTCAAGTTTTAGAATTAAACAGATCCAAGTTTCAGTTCTGCTATCTATTCACTCTATGATCTTGAGCAAGCAACACGTGCCTCAGTTTCCGCATCTATAAAACACTGCTAAGAGTACCTACCTCATATAATTGGTGTATTAAATTAAAATATTAGGGATTAGTGTAATGCCTGGCATATAGGACCTTCTAAATAAATATTAGCTATAATTATTACTACTGATTAGGCACGGGGCCAGGGGAGATGGAAAGAGAGCAATCAAAGAAGACTTGGGTTTCAAAAAAAAAAAAAAGAAGAAGACTTGAGTTTCTAAACAGAACAAGTAGGGAAAGTTGGTTTCATGGACCTAGATGAGGAATCAGGTGGAAGAGCACACTTGCAGGAAAGAATTTCGATTTCCAGTTTTGGAAATGTTGAATTTAAGATGTCTATGAAGGGCACCTGGGTGGCTTAGTGGGTTAGGCATCTGCCTTCAGCTCGGGTCATGATCCAGGGGTCCTGAGATTGAGCCCCACGTCGGGATCCCTACTCAGTGGGAGGTCTGCTTCCTCTCCCTTTGCCCCTGCCCCTGGTATGCTCTCTCACTCACTCTCTCTCAAATAAATAAAATCTTAAAAAAAAAAGATGTCTATGGGACATCAGTGGAAATGTCCATCAGGCATTCATTAGAGAGATCTGGGCTGGAACTGGAGATTTAGGGGATTCATAGCACAAACAAGGACATTTAAACCAGTAGAGGACATGAAATCATTTGTAGAAAGAGGAAGAGAGAAGAGGAAAGAATCATTTGTAGGAAGAGGAAGTAGGAAAAGGAGAGAACTCAGAGGACATCAGCATGCAGAGGGGATACAAAGAAATGTGCCGTACAAGGATCCTAGGGACTTTTGCAGATGGAAGAGGGAGGCTGTCCATTAGCAGTGCTTCCAAGGGAGGAGACAGTTCACCCAGAACCCACTGTGTGCCTGGTTTCTGCAGAGGAGCTCACAAAGGTAAGTAAGACACCAGCTTGACTCTCACAAGACTTATGAGAAAGCTCTAGGAGCTTCAAAATACTCTCTGCGATGGACTACAATTCTGTTTTAGTTACCTCTTTTCTTTCTTCTCCTTTATGAATAAATAATTTTCACTTGTAATTTCTCTGCCCATCTCTGTCTTTCCTTATAGGGTAGAGGCCGTGCAATCCCAGGGTTTCTAGCCTTGTGTAGACAGCAAGCCTGCTGAAAGCATTATGTGGCCGGGCCAGGTCAGATCAGATGTCCCGTGTTGCCTTCCAGCTCTGCAGAGCTTCCTCCCAGGCTGCTGTGGCACATTGCTTCAGCCAGCCAGTACTTTAAGAAGTGAGTCAAACACTCTGGCCAGGAAGGAAGGAAGTGTTAGAGGTCTGTAGGAATGTAATGCAGCTACTTTAACAATCTTGGGCATTGCAAAAGATACATGATTTCAAGTTAACTCTAAAGCATGTCTTGTTTTGCTACATGTCTAGGGTACAGAAGAAGCTTATTTGTGAAATTCCACTGATCAAAGAGAGCCACATGTTGGAAGACTGAGTGGGAACTAATGGATGGGAACACAATATTTGTTCACACTCTCAGAGGTGTAATGTAGAGCTATACCTCTGCTACCAAATTCTCCCCCACTGTGATGAAAGGGCACAACAACGCAAATCCGCAGAAAATGCTCCCAACAGCTCCCTGTATGGATTAGAGAACTTTGTCCCAGAATCAAAGGCTGGGGTAGTTGCCCTATGATAGCTCTTCTCCCCCCATTCTCCTGAGACTACCTACTCTGTATATAATCTGGACAGTTATTTTTGGTATTGGGCAAGAAAATCTCAGAGTGCCAATGAAATCCAGTTTAGTTATCTTATAGATACATAGTAATGAGTGATGAAGATGATCGTGAAAGAATAGCAAACACAACCCTAATACTTAATGGACCAGGCATTGTTTTAAGTAGTTTACATGCAATAATTTAATCCTTGCAAAAACCACAGAAGGGAAGTGTTATTATTAGCCAATTTAACAAATGAGGAAACTGAGACAAAGTGGCTGGGTAGAAGACTGGATTGACTGTGGAAAAAAACAAAACAAAACACAAAGGATCTTTTTGGAGTGATGGAAATGTTCCATAGCATAATTGTGATAGTGGTTACACGAGTGTATCCATTTGTTAAAATCTGCCAAATTGCATACTTAGGGCCGGTGAATTGTACTGTATGTAATACATCAATAAAACTAATTTAAGAGAAGGAAAAATGAGGAAAGCTTCCAAAAAGAGGTAGCAAAGAAAGGGAAACAAGGCCTTACTAGCTAGGTGAACTGGGCAAAGTACATAACAGCTATGTGCCTCTATTGCCATACATACAAGGTAAGAATGATAATGCCTAATCTGCAATAAATGTCAGGTTTCTTCTTCCTTTCTTTTGTCCCTGTTCCATACCCTCAGACAGAGCCAACTATAAATCAAGCCTATCATTTATGGGTGAGATAGGGGCTCTTGCTACAACCGCTCTCCCCAAGGTTGTCAGATGGAAATAGTTTTCCCTATAAAGGAGAGTTTTTTCCTCTGTAGATAAGAAGACTCTCATACATTACTGAAGAAGCCCAAATTGACACAATATTTTCAGAGTGGAATTTTATAGTATGTAACAAAGTTTAAACCCACCTGCTTTTTCCTTAACAATTCACTTCTATAAACCTATGTTACAGAAGTGTTAGCAAAAAATTGCAAACATATCTACATAGAAGGACGCACATGGAAGTTTTGTTAAGAGCAAAATCAAAAACAATCTCAGGTTTCATTCAGTGAGTTGTGAGACCTCTATTCCCTGGAATACAAGGCGCTGATAGGCAATGTAAATGAGATACGTATATATTGACATAGGGCGACCTACACAACATATTGCTAAGAGAGAAATCTTTGTGTAAAGCAATATGCACGAAATGGTACCATTAAAAAAAGAAAGTGTGAAGCAGAGCTTGCTAGTTGTTTTTCAGTACTCCTGCTTTATTTCATTTAGTGATAGAATTCTGGTCTCCTGCCATTCCTGTCCATTTTAAGTGGGCAGCTAAAGACTACATTAGCTTGGGTGGGTATGAAGACCCCAAGGGGCAATGTAGCTCAATCCTGCATTTACATGGACAGTCAAAAGCTCCATTTTAGCCAGGTTTGGCAGAGTGTCTAAATTCTGGCCAATGGGATGTGAGCAGAAATAATACATGCAACTATATGGTCATATTCTTCAAAAGGAAGTTCGTTATTGCTCGCTTCCTCTGTTCCCTTCCTACAGCTGGACCCCAAAGATAACATTTTGATGCAGACAAGGACCCCTCCTAGGAGATGAAACTTCAGGGAACAGAGGCTACCTGCCCACTCCTTTAACTGCTTCTAGAAAAAGGAAGAAACTTTTATACTGCTTGCACCACTATAGTTTGGGGTTTCTATTACAGCAGCTAATCCTATATCCTAAGTAACACAGTATGGGCTTATAGTCTTATAACTACTGATAATCACAACTATCACACATCTAGTGCTTATTATATGCCAATCACTGTTCCAGGCACTTCACATGTCATAACTTATTTAATCTTCACAATAACCCTATAACGTGAGTTCCATAATTGTCCCTATTTTATAGATGATAAAACTAAGACAGAAGGAGGTCAAGAAACTTGCCCAAGGTCTTCCAATGAAAGTGGCAGAGTTGGGACGTGCACTCCAGAGGCTACATCCCTAATATAAATCCCAAATTACCTCTGGATATGGAATATACACGGGGGAAGCAGAAAGTTTCATTTTTACGTTACACATGTCTGAATGAATTTTTTATAAGAGTCAAGCATTATTTTTCTAATTTATAAAAGAAAAGATTCTTCCTAAATCTAGATATTTTGGTGAAAAATAACCACAATGAAGAGTGGTACCATTAACTTAAAATACAACTGGAAAAAAGAAGAAAAAATTCACTTTTCAGGCCTAATTGCTCGGCCTCAGAGAGAGCAGGAAAGCTGCTGTGTGGTGAAGCAGGAAAGCTGCTGTGTGGTGAGCCCTAACAGTGGTAAAGGACGGGTTTGCTGCAAAGATAGCAGACTAAGTCTGAAAATGCTCTGCAGATGGGCCAAACCATCCAGCTAATGCTGCTGTCCAAACAACCAGTTGAACACATTTCTCATTTTTCATCATTTGTTTTGCCATAATATATCTTTAATGTAAACCTAGAAAGGAAAAAAGACCCTCTCAGTCAACCACTCCTCCCTTAAGAGGGTCTCAGGCATACAGTCTCTCTTTACATTTGTAAATATTTAGCCCTCTAGTTCCTGGAAGAAGATGAGTCTTGACTTTTGTAAACCTTCCTGTGCTGCATCACAACCCTGTAGTGTGTGTACTGAGCCAAAATGTAGCACTGTATTTGCACTGAAATGAGTGGCTTGCTGATTGTTTTAGTTTCCACTCTTTTAATGAAGGGAATGAAGGGTATCTGGTCCATGCGATTACTGGGTTTGCAAAACTAAAAGGACTCAGGAGTTTCTGTCCATTTACTTATCTGAAGAGATCTCAGACTTAAAGGAAGTGTGTGTGCATTACACTAGAACCCCATGTAAACCCCAAAGCCAGCAGGTTTTAAATGAAAAGTGCATTTTGCGCCTCAAGCCACTTATAGAAAATATTTTCTTTTTAGGTTATCGTATTAGGTAAAAAAAAAAAAAAAATCTACCCATAATACATTATGTTCCATTTTTAAAGATAATATGTTATTAACAGTTTCTTAACCGCTGTTTTACTCATTTTTTTTTTCTTTTAACAATATGACAATCAGCTGTGTTTTTTTCTTAGTATTATCTGTGGAATAATGTCTTCTGAACGAATGAAGATTCCATTTTGTGGGCAGCAATGAAAAACTGTACTTGTTTTAAACATGTATCTATAACTATCATTTCCCTCTCAGGACCTTTCTGAAAACTGAGAATAATGATGTGGTCTCACATGTGGTATTTGATGCTAATACCCCAGGTTCTGTTATCTAGTTGGGTCATCTGGGTCATTCTCACTAAGGAGACTTTGCTTTGAACAGGATAGCTTTTGGTCAAAATCAATTCAGTTTGGTAAGAATTTCATACTACGTGCTTTGTCCTGTGGTAGGACCTAGAAGTAAACAAGGAATAGTGAGTCTAGCAAGGGAGAAGGACTCTCTTTTTTTACCAACACAATGACAAAGGTATAAAAGTGATACTATTCCAGGGCATGAATGATAAAATCTGTCTTTTTTCCCATCTTTTAATTAGTTTATTCATGTAATTTAAAATAGATGTAGATGGTTTGCGACTACTATTAAGTTTAGATTTCTCTCATTACTTTTCAAAGAGTAATGTGACATTTTAGAATGCCAACATTTATGACACTCTGGATGTTACATACTTTGCTACTATTTACATTTATTATCAAAGTTTTATGGTTTTTTTTGTTTTGTTTTTACAGAGAAGGTAAACTTGTATTTTATTTTGTCCAAAGAGGGGAACAGAAATCACATTAATATAACATTGCCTTTCCTGTTGTTGCAGTCACAGCCCATCAGCAGGCCGGAAAAGTCATCCCATTCCTGCAGTAGGCACTTGTGCATGGGGAAAAGGGGCCAATCTTGTGGCCGTAGCATCAAACAGCCTCTCTGATGTGGCAGGGCTGGATGGCATCGCTGTTAAGCCTCAACACCACAGGTCGGAGTGCTCTTTTTTCTTTTCCTTTGCTTGGTTTTAGCTGACTTTTGTCCAGCACTCCCGTTCCCTAGGGATCTCGATGTGGTTTTTCCTGAGTGCTGCGATCCAGATGATGGAGCTGTTGGTGTAGGAGGAGGTGTGTTCTCAGGAGACTCTAGGTAGAACTTCATATAAGACCCCTCGGCAGAGTTGTAATACTGAATGAAAGTTGCAGAATGGCACGGTAAAGGGGTCTCCTGCTTTGGTTACCATGTCCTGCCTCACAAGAAGAGCCAAGTCCACTAATTGTGCCACTGTTTCAGTTGCAAAATATACCCAAAAAATGTGCAATGAGGTATGCAGTTTTGTATGATTCTTTTTCAAAGTATGCAGGCATACCATTACTTCCAGGTTGTGCATATTTTAAATGATAAATGGTACCTGAAAACTAGTCATATTGTAAAAAAGCACTTTGTTCTAACATCTTAGAATAATGTTATACTCATATAAAAGTCTTAATGCCTGACTTGGGACATAGGTTCCCACCCCCGGTTACACCTCCGGGTGCTCAAAAGTAGGAGGACCAAATATGGGAGGTGAGCAGGAGATAACCTTGCATAGTCTTCAGCGAGTTCCTCAGTTGATTTAAGGGTGTCAGGCTACTTTTCTTCCTCACTTGTATAAAACACTCCAATGCCCACTTCACAGCGTTGTACCGCTAATGACAGAAGTTCAATGAGTGTTACTTGGTACCCTCGTGGATTTAGACTAGTACTCCCCCATCACACCAGAAAGTTAACCACCAGTAGGTCCTACTAGCGGTTTATGGCCTGCCTCACCTCACCACAGTAGTCCTCCTGGAGAAGGGGCAGTTTGGGGACAGCTGGTAAAATTGTGACATTTGTGTTGCCTGGCATCTAGCGGGTAGAGGCCGTATTTGTGGCTAACCATTCTACACCAAGCGGGGCAGCCCCTTATAGAACCATACCCAACCGAAACAGCAGGGACTGTGAGAGGCCCTGAGTTTCTGAGGGGAAGCTGGTCCAAAGGGCCCTCGCTTTCCAGGGTCTGGCAGGTACCCAACCATCTGCCTACTTCCCCGACTGGCTTTTAGGACTGTACCTTACCCACATGATGTGGCCTCATGTCCTCGCAGCTGGCCAGGGATCCTTATGCACAGGCACGGGCAGAAGGACATAGCCTCCCGGGAGCACGCCCGGCCGCAGGCGTGGGGACTGCCGGGAGTCCCTGGCCATCCACCTGCCTTCTCAAGTCTATCTTCTAAGAGGCAGAAGGGCAAAGAAAACCTGAGAGAGGAAGCAACTCAGCAGGATTTGAGAGATGAACAGGAGATCACACAAGGCTGGGACGAGAAGGGGTGGGGCTCAGGTGCAGAATGGCTAGAGCGGCCCCTGTGAAGTGTGGCGTGAGAGGCGGGGAGGGCCTCGTGGGCCATCGCGGAGCTCAGGCTTGCTCCGGTGCTCACAAGCACAGTCCTGGGGCCATCTCTGTGCTGTGACAAAACTTTTGTTAGTCTGTGGTAATGTTACCAGCGTGAGAGTCTGCGTTGTGTGGAAGTGGGTCTCGGAGTTTCTTGGATTCTCCACGAAAGATCTAGGTGAGATCAGGCTCAAATAAAGACAGCCAGAAGGAAAGCAGCAACCACAGAGCCCTTTATTGACAGTACACTCGCGGGGTGGGAGAGCGGGCAGGCCCGAGGTGGCAACTGCACAGCATATGCAATCTATGTTTGCATAGATTACGGGTCATAGGTAGGCGGTCTCCAACTGAGGTTTCGGATCCTGTAAGGGACTCCTACCAGGTGGCAGGGGAAGTTTTTGGTCCTACAAGGTTCTTGACAGAACTGTCATAGCCATCTTCCCCCATGAGAGAGGGGGCAGAAACCACAATATAAATACAGTTTAATGAAGCGATAGGTCATCGGTAGGACAGAGGTTGAAGAGGAGGTTGCATGTTTGCACCTGTGGCTCTTGGTCTTTTAGGCCTGGGGTATTGGAAGCCACAAAGTCAGGATGTGCCCCCAGACTACTAATGTGTAACCTCTTAATCACCATCCTTGCCTCCAGCTCATGTCTAACTGCCTACTCCAGCAGTAAGATTGTCTAGGAGTATATGCATTATAATTGCATATCATATGCGTACAAGCACAATCTATAATTATACACATAAATATGAAGTGAATTTTGTATAAAGCATAGTTATATAAAGCGAGTTTTTCATAGTTAATCATGTTCAATCAAACACTTTTTTATTCTGAAACAATGTCACTCCTATATTTTGGTGTTAAAATGTCCCATCATTAAGCAATAGTAACAATAAAAAGTTGGCAATTCAACATAGGCCCCCTCAATTTTCACTTAAAATCTCATAGGTCTAGGGATTCCACAGTTCTGGGAGTCGCTAAAAGAAACAAGAGGGAAACTTTTTTCTGAAAGTTCACATTGGCAGTAGTATGGAGGATGGGAGGTAGCAGGCCCACTGGTGAGAACTGAGGATCAAGACAAGAGTTAATGAGGCTTAATTCCCAAAGTCCATTTCTATTTCTATTTCGGCATAGAATGCACCCTCTTAAGCCTGAATTTTGGCAACCCAAGTCACAGCTGGCCTGGATATGCCTGAGGATACCCTAGAACAGAGTCACTGAGTGCATTCCCTTCCTCTTGACACACACCGATTAGGGGGTGGAGGGGAGGTCCTTCCTTTCCCAGGAAGTGGTTTATTTTCCCTCCTCCAGTAGAGATCCTGAAAACAACCATTCCAAACATCCAACCCTTTCCTTTCAAAGCCGGAAGCTTTCGACTCTAACAGGAAATCTTTTATTTTTTTCCTTCATTTCAAATTTGAGAGGTTACCTGAGTGTTCTAGTGGAGTTTTCAGTTCTCCTTTAGAAGCAAGGCCCTAAGCTGCCTATCAGTCTATATTCACTGTCGGGAGCAGTGACAGACCTGGGTCAAGCCATGGCTGAGAATCAGGTGGAATGACACTGGACAGGGGCTGATATCAGATCCTTTCTGGTTTCATTGGGAGGAGCAGAATGGAATCAGGCTCAGGACATGAGACAGGGTTCAGGCACCAGGTCGTGAACATTCCTTAGCAACAGCTGTTCCTCTCCTCATATCCCAAACACCACACAAATGCACATACATATGCGCACATGTACAACACATAAGTATACACACTGACCCCACCTACTACTCACCTCTCTCACTCTGTCTTTAGTCCCGCTAGCCACTTCACATACCAGGCATATTCTGACCTCAGGACCTTTGCACTGACTGTTCCCTCTGCCTGGAATACTCTTTCTCTGCACAGTGTCATGGATCATTCCTTGACTTTCTTTTAGTCTTTGCTCAATTGACACCTTTTTCACTGATACTTTCCCTCATCATCTTATTTAACATTCCTACTTCCCTCCCACCATGTCCCCACTTTCCTACATTTCCCCCATAACACTAAGCCTTTCTTACATATTATATAATTATATGTATTTTCTGTCTCCCTCAACGGTAATGTAAGTTCCATGACAGAAAGAATGTACATCTATTCCATTCAATGCTGCATGTCCTATGCCTAAAACCAGGAGTCAGCAAACAATAGCCCAGGGCCAAATCCAGCTCAACCTTAGTATTCGTGTAGCCAACAAGCTAAAACTGTTTTTTCCATTTTAAAATGTGAAAAAAACACCCAAAAAACAAAAATCATTACTAGCTTTTTGGTGAGAGAAGCCTCTTTAAGAGTTGAGGACCTTACTAGGGCGCCTGGCTGGCTCAGTGGATACAACATGCGACTCCTGATCTCGGGATTATAGACTCAAGCCCCACGTTGGGTGTAGAGATTTCTTAAAAATAAAAATCTTAAAAAAAAAAAAAAAGAATTAAGAACATTAGTTCTTGGCCTACAAAGCCTAAAATGTTTACTATTTGGCCCTTTACAGAAAGATTTTACCTACCCCTGCTTAAAACAATGTCCAGAGCATAGTAGATGCTAAAGGAATAAATGAATGAAAGAGTGAATGACTACCATTTACTTTCAGTTGGAAGAACTCAAGTAGGAATTATGTGGCTGTGTTTAGGAAGAATTTGATTGTTGGTGTTACGTGGATCAAAAGGGAAGTACATGGGTTTTCTCTGGTTTATTAGAGGATATAGGAGGAAAGAGAAGGTATACATAGGACAAAGTAAAAGGAAAAATAAAATAAGGACTAATAATAGTAAAATTATTATTTACTGGCAAGAGGGCAAGGAAAAGTGAGAAGAAAGTATGAAACCAAGGCATCACTATGCTTCATGGAGTCTGGGATGAACAATTGCAGCAAAGAGAAGTGCCTACTCTATTTGGTCTAAAGACATTCACTCATCAACTAATGTGTGCAAGGCCCTATACCAGGCTCTAGAGGAGAATTTAGAAATGATCGTCTAAATGCCAGTTGACCAGAGTCTTATGGGGGTCTCAGACTCTGGCCAGCATCAGAATCCCCTGAGGGCCTGTAAAAACACAGATATGGGGCCCTCTCCTAGGGTAGTCATGATTCAGTAGGTCTGGGGTAGTCATGAGAATGTGCATTTTAACAAGTTCCTAAATGCTGCTGATGCTGTTGGTCCCACATTTGCAGAACCACTGGGCTAGTTTCCTCTTATTAGAGAGGTCTTCCTCAAGTGGTTATTATTACCAGATGATGCAGAATGGGATATAACAAGTAAATGAGTGAAATAAGAGTTATGTGACTGGCAGGGCCTGTAACTACAGTTTGTGTTGGCTATACCCTCCAACGACTACACACACTTGGGTAGTTTCAAAGGAATCCATTTCTAGATCCTTAAGGTCTATTGCATTCCTTCTTTTTTTTTTTTTTTAAGATTTTATTTATTTATTTGACAGAGGGAGAGACAGAAAGAGAGGGAACACAGTAAGGGGAGTGGGAGAGGGAGAAGCAGACTCCCCACTGAGCAGGGAGCCCGATGCGGGGCTCAATTCCAGGACCCTTGGATCATGACCCGAGCTGAAGACAGACACTTAATGACTGAGCCACCCAGGCGCCCCTATTGCATTCCTTCTTTAAAATGATCCACCTAGGAGGGCCTGGGTGGCTCAATCAGTTAAGCATCCAACTCTTGGTTTCAACTCAGGTTGTGATCTCATGCGTCATGATCTCATGGGTCACATGGGGTGTAAGATCGAGCCCCGTGTCAGGTTTCGTGCTTAGTGGAGAGTCTGCTGGATGATTTTCTCCCTCTACCCCTCCTGCCACTCACTCGCTCTCACTCTCTCTCTCCAAAATAAATAAATACATCTTAAAAAAAATAAAATGATCTGCCTGTTTCTTGTGAGTTTTACACTATTTCAAAATAAAAGTTGTTTGAAAAATAGGAAAAAGAACTATGTCACATTTTTAAAATAGAGGATACAAAAGTCATTTATAATAGAATCATCCTAATACATGTATCATTAGCATGTTGCTGATTTCCTTCCAGTCTTTTTTTTTGCCTGAGTGTATGTTCTTACAAAGTCATAAACATGATGCATAGACTTAAAAAAAAAGATGTGACTGAGAATACTCAGAAATTTGAGATGTCACACTGTGTCTCGGTACTAGGGCTACCATAACAAAGTACCACACACTGGGCAGTTTAAACAACAGACATTTATGTCTCACAGTGCTGGAGGCTGGATGCCCAAGATCAAGGCATCAGCAGGGCTTAGTTCCCCCCAAACGCTTTCTCTTTGGCATAAAGATGGCTGCTGTCCTGATGTCTTTCAACTTGGTCTTTTTTTCTGTGTGTGTGCACACCTGGTATTTTTTGTGTGTCTGAATTTCCTCTTCTTATAATGGCCTATCCCAATGGCTACACTTTAGCTTATTTCTTTAAAGGCCCTTCTCCAAATACAGTCACATCTGATGTAATGGGGCTTAGGACTTCAACATATGATGTTTGGGGAAGATACAATTCAGCCCATACACACTATTTTCCTTTTCTAGCAATCTTTTCAGAATTACCCTCCTCACACTTTACAAAAGAAAGGCATTCTCTCCATCTAAACCAAACCCTACTTTGGTGCGTTGACTTGGAGTGTGAACACGTTCTGGGCTTCAAGTAAAGGGATGTCTCAAAACACTAGTGTGGTGTGGAGAAAGCCTGCAGCTTTCTCTATGGAAAACAAATCCATTTGCCCACCAAATGGTTTCTGATTCTTTGGTAGAGGACCTGCTTAAGTTGTTCACCTGATATCTATCTTCCGTTCCCTTCCCATCACCAAAAATTATCTCTTTGCCCTCCACACATCCTTAAGGCTTGCTTGTCTTTACGAATTATTTTTCTTTCAAACCTGCGCTAGGGTTTCATACTAATCTGACTCAATCTGTAGTCAGACAATGAAAAGAGGGTTCACAGGTATGATTTGAGGAGCTTTACAATTAAAATTATAACACATTTTAAATTTGAAAATGAGAATAATATAGATAGGAGCAGAGAATCTAAGAACTTCAGTGGATTGCTTTCCATTCCATTGCCCCCACCAAATTGGGGAAAACTAACCAGCAGTGATCTTTTCAAATGACTTATGTTTATACTAACATTGTTCAGTGTAAAAATTATCTAAAGTAGAATTACTCACTCTATCTAATCTAGACATTTCAATTAATATACATATCACACCCATAATATTCCTTTTGGGTATAGGTTAAAAGATCCATGCTACCCAAAGTGTGGTCTACAGACCAGACCTAATCTGTGGATTAATACCAGACTCAGCCAGGCAAGTAAAGAACCTGAGAGCATCTGTGATTAGAAAGTTTTATAGCAATTTGATAGAGTGATTTTATGTCTGTTCGATCTAATAATTAATGTGAGATTTAGCATTTTGAATTTTTTATTTTAATTGTATTTTTCATTTTAATTGGATTTTATAAAAGTATCAGTCCACAACAAACTGGGTAAAATCCTTCACCATGGGCAGATTGAGAAGCACGCCTCCAGGTGGGCACCTGCATTAGTACGTTAGTGACCGTGTAGGTGTAGATTCCTCTCTCCCATACCCTCATTCCAGACCAGATTCTATGTAAGGGCTCCTGTCAGAGCAAAGTCCAGATCCAATCTGCAAGCATTGGAAAAGCAGGGAATCAGGATGTACCCTGCTGGGGAAGCTTGCGCCATCAGCTATGAGGAGCTGGGGTATACTCTATAGAGGGAACTCTCTGTGATTGGTCCCCTGTGTTGTGCTTGATCCTTCTCTTCGATGTTTCTCTCACATAAGAGAAGTGTGGAGGTCACCTGTGCGGGCAGTACGGCAGCTTCATGAGATCCTTGGGGCCCTTGCAGAATGGGGCAGCATCTTTGCAGAATGCTACAACACTCTCCCTGGGTGTGCCTCATGGTTTCAGTCAACTGCCGAGCTCCAGTTAACACATCTGCATCCCAGGCAGCAAATGAAGGAAGGAAGGGGAACTTCCCAGGACTCTTTCCCTAGGTATATATGGAGAATACTTTCAAGAACCCGTTGGTTTTCATGTTCATTGGCATGCATGATTTCTAGGCCAGCCCTTTTCCCACTGGGCCAATCAGCCATCTAGAACACATTTCTTCCCAGGATTATAATGAAGAGGGATTGAAATGCCCTTCCTTGATCTGCTTCCATTGTATGGGTTCAAATTTTCTTTATTCTTATAACTCTTTGTGTGTGTATAGGAATGAAGAGTTTGTAATAAAAATTAAATGGTCTGCAGTCATATCAGATAAAGGGCTAGTATCCAAAATCTATAAAGAACTTATCAAACTCAACACCCAAAAACAAATAATCCAATCAAAAAATGGGCAGAAGACATGAACAGACTACACTTCTCCAAAGAAGACATACATATGGTGACATATGAAAAGATGCTCAGGGGTGCCTGGGTGGCTCAATGGTTTAAGCCTCTGCCTTCAGCTCAGGTCATGATCTCAGGGTCCTGGGATTGAGCCCCACATCGGGCTCTCTGCTCAGCAGGGAGCCTGCTTCCCCCTCTCTCTCTGCCTGCCTCTCTGCCTACTTGTGATCTCTGTCTCTGTCAAATAAATAAATAAAATCTTAAAAAAAAAAAAAAGAAAAGATGCTCAACATCGCTCAGCATCAGGGAAATGCAAATCAAAACCACAACGAGATACCATCTCACACCAGTCAGAATGGTTCAAATTAACAAGTCAGGAAACGACAGATGTTGGCAAGGATATGGACAAAGGGGAACCCTCCTACACTGTTGGTGGAAATGCAAGCTGGTGCAGCCACTCTGGAAAACAGTATGGCGGTTCCTCAAAAGGTTGAAAATAGAGCTACCTTACAACCCAGCAATTGCACTACTAGGGATTTACCCAAAAGATACAAATGTAATGATCTGAAGGGGCACCTGCACCCCAATGTTTATAGCAGCAACATCCACAATAGCCAAACTATCAAAAGAGCCCAGATGTCTACCAACAGAGGAATGGGTAAAGATGCAGTACACACACACACACACACACACACACACACACACAGTGGAATATTATGCAGCCATCAAAAAACGAAACCTTGCCATTTACAATGATGTGGGTGGAACTGGAGGGTAGTATACTAAGTGAAATAAGTCAATCGGAGAAAGACAATTATCATATGATCTCGCTGGTATGTGGAATTTAAGAAACAAGGGAGAGGATCATAGGAGAAGAGAATGAAACAAGACGAAAACAGAGAGGGAGACAAACCATAAGAGACTCTTAATCTTAAGAAACAAACTGAGGGTTGTTTGGAGGGTTGGGAGGTGGGGTAACTTGGTGATAGACATTGGGGAGGGTATATGTTGTAATGAGCCCTGGGTATTATATAAGACTGATGAATCACAGACCTGTACCCCTGAAACAAATAATAGATTTTATGTTAATTAATTGAATTTAAATTTAAAAAAATAAAATAAAACACATAAATATACAAACCAAAAAAAAAAAAAAAAAAGTTCTGTAAATAGATTGGAAATCCCATTGTATGGGAATTATCCCGAATAGAACCAGGAACCAAGGTGAGCAAACATGATCATGTGGACAGTTGGCAAATCTTAAATTTTGATCAATGATTCTCTAGGCAGTTTACCAGATTATCTTTTAAGTTGCAAGCTGCACTTGCCTCCCCACCCCCTTCCCAGATCCTGTCACACCCCCAGGCTTATCAGAATCTGTAGAAGGTGATTCTGACTCTCCTCCTCTCCTCCCTTCCTCCCACCCCTCAGTCCATCCTGAAGGGAATCACTGTTCTGGTCGCTGGTGGAGTTCCTGAAAACTCAAGAGGCTGCCCGGCCTCTTAGGAAGGCTGTGTGGAAAAAAATCAGCATTGTTTCAAAAGCCAAAATACAAAGTTCACCATTGATAGTTGTCCTTTAATGTCTCTGTAATGGAGAGGACCTGTGTTTAAATACTTGGCCTTGCCTCTTGCTTGTTCAGTGTCCTTGGGCAAGGCATTTACTCTGAGTCTCAGTTTCCTTGTCTATAAAATGGGGATAAAAATACCGCAGAATAAATGAGATTGTACATACACTTTGTAAACCAGAGTTCTCAGCCAAGATGAGGTGTTGTTAAAATCACCGACAAATAAGATATAGGAAAGAGATGAATTCTGTTGGGGGGATCTGGGAAGGATTTTTGTAGAAAGTCCATCGAAGCTGGTTCTGTAGAAAGATTAAAAGACATGCATCTTATTTCTCCAGTGCTGGCGATTTTTGTCCACGTCCTACCTCTCATCTCTGCCCTCATTCCCAACACTGACATACCAAGTTCCATGAAAATGTTCACATCCTTATTACAGTTTATTACTTATAAAGTAATTTTAATAAATTACATTTTAATAAATGTAATTCACATTTTAATAAAGTTGATTTTTTTAAAAAAGTTCACATCCTTTGACCCAGTGATCCCACTTTGGGGAAGAGGATTTCAGGAAATAATCCCCGGAGAGAAAGAGCAATATTTACTGCAGATATGATTAACAAATAGCCAAAAAAATCAGAAACATCCTAAATGCTAACAGTTGGGAAATGGTCAGATTAATTACGCTCTAACAAATGCAGTGCATAGGAAATGATTATGAATGCTCTGTCACAACATGGAAAATCATGATACCGTGGCATTAACTGGAAAAAAGTGAATATAAAATAGTGTATACATACTTTAGTGGCAACACTGTATAGAAATTTGCATATTATTGCAGCTTACCACATGTTAAATAGCTGAGAATGCATATAAACCACAGCACCTATGGCACTTGCCCTTGAAAAACATCTGAAACTTCTGTGGAAGTGTGTGCCCTGCTCCCAGGCCCACTGCCAGGGTGTGAGAAAAAGAGAACAAAAAAGAGAAAAATGAAAGAAACTAGATAAAGGAAAAAAACAAACAAACACAGAACAGAGGGAAAATACAAAGGAGACTAGGTGGGAATTAAAGAGAGGATCACCGAGACCAGAGGGCTAGGTCAGCCTTCACTGAAGGCGCTGCTTGCAGGTTAGTGTAAGGAGTGGAAGAAGTATCTGAAATTAGATAGAAAGTCTTGAGTAACCTGAGATGGGGATGGGTGTGGCCCGTTGTCTGGGCGAGAGCTGGGCTTGTGGTCATTTTGCACATTCCTACACAGCTCAGTTCAAGTGGGTGCAGTGCTCTGTGTTCATCTGGTATTTCTCGAAGACAAAATTTTGCAGGTGCAAATGCAAAAACGCATTATGCTGAAATTGTTCGCTAATATATCATTCATGTTGGACCAGATTTGCATTTTCGAAACAAGCATTACGGCAAAAGTGAGCATACCTAAATTCAATGAGAAGACAATAGAATTTTACTCTTTGTGCTTATTCCTTTCCAATGATGATATCTCATTTAGTCTCACACTGGAATCATTTTCCTTCTTGGCTCTCTTGTACTAGATTTGTACCATTTTTTTTCTTTTCTTTTCTTTTTTTTAAGATTATTTATTTATTTATTGGCAAAGAGAGAGAGGGATCACAAGTAGGCAGAGAGAGAGAGGGGGAAGCAGGCTCCCCGCTGAGCAGAGAGCCCAATGCGGAGCTCGATCCCAGGACCCTGAGATCGTGACCTGAGCCGAAGGCAGAGGCTTTAACCCACTGAGCCACCCAGGCGCCCCTGATTTGTACCATTTTCAATGTTTTCCAAAACCAGAGGCAGCCATTTAATTCAGTGATAGAAGTATTCTGGTAATTTGGTTGATTCCTTCTGGTTTTGATACTGCCTTTTGAACGACTTTCAGGTGCTTGCTAACTGTCAAAAGCTCTTACTCTGGCCAATAGGAGCAACAGGTTTACCCCTGTTCACCCAGCTCTACCCACCCGACCCTGCTGGTCTTAAACAGAGGGAGCCCATTCTTGCTGAGGAACTTTATATCTGTGGTCCCCACACCCTGAATGCAGGCCCAGGTTTGACCAGACCTCTACTTACAATGCTCCTTCTTCCTGTCCACATATGGTTCCCTCACTTCTTCAGGCCTCTGTTCCAGGGGAAAAGGCACTTGATGAGGACTTCGCTGATCTTCTATAACAAACAGAATTGTTCTCACACCCACCCACATCACTCTACTCTTAAGTTTTTTCCTATTTATTTTTATTCATAGCACTTTTACCCATCACCATTTCACACAATAGCTAATTGCTTATTCATTCCTTTATTGTCCATCTCCCCCCACCAGATTATTTTGTTCTTGGGTGTGTCTCAATGCCTAGAACAGTGTCACGTACATAGTAGGTACTCAATAAATAGTAACTGATGAATGCATGATCAGTATAGGGTTACTGAAGGTATAAATACAAATGCTAGATAAAATTATTTAGGGGTCAATTAACCTATCAAAAAAGTCAAGCACCAAATATATACCCTGTGAATGGGTGACCCCAGGGGGATTGTGAAGTGGACCAATTGTGTCTTAAGTATCCTGGTTTTTGCAATCTCTTGTTATTTTTCAGTCCTCAGTGTATCCTTCTACCTCTTCTAGTCTCCTGAAATTCTCTCTGCTATATTGAAACATGCTTTTACGTAATTCATAAACTTAGGTGCCCTCTGATTTTAAGTGGAAGAAAAACCTTAAGATAGACAAGATTAAAACCAGTGGGTAAATCAGGACTTGAAGAAGTCTTTTGCATCCTCTAAAATAATCCCCTGAAGGCAATTGTCCAATCTACTTTATTGAAAGGTAAATTATCCAGAGAACACTATCTAATGCAACCTTGCCCCAAAAGGTACAGATTCTAAGCACAACATTTAAGCACTAAAGAGATGACATGTAGCTTATACCTCTGGCCTAGATTGTCTGAAGACATTTTAGTTCAACATATTCACTTACTTTACCCTGCTAAGCGCACTTAATCTCATAAGGATCTTATAAGTAAATGTGTTACTTTTTTTTTTTTTTTTTTTAATTTTGGAAGATCTGGTCCTTACCCACTTTGCTAAGTGGTTAGTGGGTCTCAGCATCAAATAGAACCAGAAGCCAAATGATGACTATTGCTCAATCACATTCCAACAACGAAATTTTTACAAATAGAGTTTTGTAGGTACTTGTGATCTAATTAGTTGAGACAAAGTAATGAGTCATCATGGTCTAACAACCTTCTTGCTATATGATTAAGTGTATAGTAATATACTTTACAATCAATCAGTCATCACAATTTATGCTGAATTTATTTATTTATGCAAATTTGAGATGTTCAAGTTTGGTTACAATGAATTTACCATGTGGGACTTGAAGACTTGATGAAGACTTAATAACAAAATAAAATTAAGAAGGGTGACTCGTTGGCTTAGTCTGGTAAGTGTCCAACTCTTGATCTCAGCTCAGGTCTTGATCTCAAGGTTGTGAGTTCAAGCCCTGTGTTGGGCTCCATGCTGGATATGGAACCTACTTAAAAAGAAAATTAAGAAGAAGTAATACCTTTATTTACACTTGACTCAGATTGAATGCCATTTGACAGTCTTAGGCCATGCATATGACCCATCGCAAATCTCTATTATTTTCTATTTATTTATTTATTGAGTATAGTTGACACACAATGTTACATTTGTTTCAGGTGTACAACTTAGTGATTTGACAAATTTATGCATTATGCTGTGTTCATCACAAGTGTAGCTACCATCTGTTCCGTTAAATCACTATTACAATATCATTGACTGTGTTCCTTATATGTTACGCCTTTTATTTCCATGACTT
Organism: Potos flavus; assembly: GCA_028534135.1. Classification (NCBI taxonomy): domain Eukaryota; kingdom Metazoa; phylum Chordata; class Mammalia; order Carnivora; family Procyonidae; genus Potos; species Potos flavus. The sequence continues at coordinate 59,294,069 of CM052894.1, read as the reverse complement.
GTTCATTCCATAAATAGAAGTCAGTATCTCGGGCGCCTGGGTGGCTCAGTGGGTTAAAGCCTCTGCCTTCAGCTCAGGTCATGATCTCAGGGTCCTGGGATCGAGCCCTGCATTGGGCTCTCTGCTCAGTGGGGAGCCTGCTTCCCCTTCTCTCTCTGCCTGTCTCTCTGCCTACTTGTGATCTCTCTCTCTGTCAAATAAATGAATAAAATCTTTATAAAAAAAAAAAAGAAGCTGGTATCTCCCGCTTCCCTTCACCCATTTTGCCCAACTCCCCACACCTCTTCCCTCTGGCAACCATTTTCTGTATTTATAGGTCCGATTCTGCTTTTGTTTGTTTATCCATTTGGGTTTTTTTTTAGATCCCACTTATGTGCAGAATCATACGGTACTTGTCTTTCTCAGTCTGACTTATTTCAGTTAGTATAATATCCTCTAAGTTCACCCATGTTGGCTCAAATGGCAGGATCTCATCCTTCTTTATGACTGTATAATATTCCAGTATATGCATGGGTGTTACATTTTCCTTATCCATTTGTCTATTGATGGACACTTGGGTTGCTTCCATATCTTGGCTATTACAAATAAGGCTGTATTAAACATAGGGGTACATATATCTTTTCAAATTAGTGTTTTTGTTTTCTTTGGTTAAATAGCCAGTAGTGGAATTACTGGATCATATGATAATTATATTTTTAATTTTTTGAGGAAACTCCACATTGTTTTCCACAGTGACTGCACCAGTTTACATTCTTACTAACAGTGTGAAAGGGTTTCTTTTTCTCCATGTTCTCACCAACACTTGTTATTTCTTGTCATTTTGATATTAGCCTTTCTAACTAGTGTAAGATGATATCTCATTGTGGTTTTATTTGCATTTTTCTGATGACTAGTGATGTCGAGCATCTTTTTTTTTTTTAAAGATTTTATTTATTTATTTATTTGACAGAAAGAGAGAGATCACATGTAGGCAGAGAGGTAGGCAGAGAGAGAGGGAGAAGCAAGCTCCCCGCTGAGTAGAGAGCCCGATGCAGGGCTCGATCCCAGGACCCTGAGCCAAAGGCAGAGGCTTTAACTCACTGAGCCACCCAGGCACCCCAATGTCGAGCATCTTTTCATGTGTCCTGGCCATCTGTATGTCTTTGGAAAAGTATCTATTCAGATTTTCTGCCCATTTTTTAATCAGATTTTTTTGTGTGTGTGTTGAGTTGTATATGTTCTTTATATATTTTGGATATTAACCCCCTTTCCGATATAATATTTGCAAATATCTTTTCCCATTCAGTAGGTTGTCTTTTAGTTTTGTTGATGGTTTCTTTTGCTGTGCAAAAGCTTTTTATTCTGCTGTAGTCTTGATAGTTTAAATTTGCTTTTGTTCCCCTTGCTTTAGGAGACATATCTAGAAAAACGTTGCTATGGCTGATGTCAGAAATTGCTGCCTGTGTGTTCTCTTCCAGGGTTTTTATAGTTTCAGGTCTCACATTTAGATCTTTAATTCATCTTAAGTTTATTTTTGTGTGTGGTGTTTAGAAAGTGGTTCTACTTCATTCTTTTACATGTAGCTGTCCAGTTTTCCCAGCCCTTTTTGTTGAAGAGATTATCTTTTCCCCATTCTATATCCTTGACTCCTTTGTCATAGATTAATTGACCACATAGTTGTGGGCTTTATTTCTGGGCTTTCTGTTCTGTCCCATTGATCTATATGTCTATATTTGTGCCCACACCATACTGTTTTCATTACTACAGTTTTGTAGTATATCTTGAAACGTGGTATTGTGATACTTCCAGTTTTGTTTTTCTTTGTGAGGATTTTTTTGGCTACTCAGGGTCTTCTGTGGTTCCATACAGGTTTGGGATTTTTTTGTTCTAGTTCTGTGAAAAATGCTGTTGGTATTTTGATAGGGGTTGCATTGAATCTATAGATTGCTTTGGGTAAAATGGACATTTTAACATTATTCAGTCTTCCAATCCATGAGTATGGAATATTTTTCCATTGTGTGTCATCTTCAGTTTCTTTCATCAGTGTTTTATAATTTTTAGCATATAGGTCTTTCACCTCTGAGTAAGTTTATTCTAGGTATTTTACTCTTTTTGGAGCAATTGTGAATGGTATTATTTTTAAATTCTTCTTTCTGCTACTGCATTATTAGTGTATAAAAATGCAACAGATTTCTGTATATTTATTTTATATCCTGTGACTTTACTGAATTAATTTAGCAGTTCTAGTAGTTTTTTTGGTGGAGTCTTCATGATTTTCTGTATATAGTATCATGTTGTCTGCAAATAGTGGCAATTTAACTTCTTCTTTACCAATATGGATCCCTCTAATTTGTTTTCCTTGTCTGATTGCTGTGGCTAAATCAGTATTATTTTCAATGAAACATTCATGTGAGGCCTCTAAAATGAATATGGGTTACAATATCAAAAATCTTTGTTATTCTTTCATATAAGCAGAGTAGAATGGTGGTCACCAGGGGCTGGAGAGTGGAGGAAATAGGACAATGTTGGCCAAAAGGCAAAAACTTTCAGTTTATAAGATAAATTCTGGGTATATAATGTACAGCATGGTGACGATAGTTAATAATGCTGTATTGTGTGTGTGTGTGTGTGTGTGTGTGTGTGTGTGTCTTTAAGTAGGCTTCATGCCCAGCATGAAGCCCCACATGGGGTTTGAACTCAAGATCCTGAGATCAAGACCTGAGATGAGATCAAGAGTCAGATGTTTATCCAACGGCCACCCAGGCGACCCACTAAGATAGTAGATTTTAAGTGTTCTCATCGCACACACAAAAAATGGTGAAATTTTCACACTATGTGAAATGATAGATGTGTTAATTACTTCAATTCTGGTAATCATTTCACATATGTATGTTGAATAATTACATTGTACACCTTAAACGTATATAATTTTTGTCAATTTTATCTCAATAAAGATTGGGAAAAAGTGATTAACATATGAAAATCCATTGTTAGAGAATGACAATTAAAAATAGGAGCTGACAGGTCATGATCTCAGGGTCTTGGGATCGAGCCCCGCATCGGGCTCTCTGCTCAGTGAGGAGCCTGCTTCCCCCTCTCTCTCTGCCTGCCTCTCTGCCTACTTGTGATCTCTCTCCTCTCTGTCAAATAAATAAATAAAATCGTAGAAAAGAAAAACACTTAAAAAAAAATAGGAGCTGAGAAGCCATAAATATAAACTTTTTGGATCACTCTCCTAATAGTTTCCTATAATATTGCCTTGCGATGAACATTGTTTTGGAACATGACATAGTTATACAAATACTCTCACAAAAAATTCTCTTCCTTTGTTAGGGGATGATTATTTCATTTATGGCATCTTTATCTGAGGTAAGAATTGAGGTTAAGTTGTTTAAAATAGTGATCATCTTACTCACAAATTAAGTGAATTTCCCTGGAATTAGAACACTAACAAATTTATTTCTACATAACGTCTAGTAAATAAAGGAATCCTCCATGACCATATGTGGTCAGTGGCCAAACCTCACAGGAGAGTGAGATTACAACAGATGTCTTTTTCAGTGAAATAGCCAATTGAGCTATTTCCCCACTCCGTTGCCTGGACTTTTGTCTGAATAAACCACATAGAAAGTTTAATTTGGTTTCTTATAGATATAGCCTGCTTCCTGAATTTTGTCTTCCTGTCTCATCTGGAAGATAGCAGTCAGTGAAAAAGTACAAGTCTCTAAAGTGCTGGGTTTAATAAAAGATAATAAAAAAAACCCTGGCATACTATGTCCTTGTGGTACATATGCTACTCCAGATATCAAATGGTTCTTAAAAGTACTACTGAGTTTTCAAACTATGAACTTTTACCAATGTGCACACAGCATTAGGCGAAGTTCTGTGAACTCTGGAAAAAGAACAGAACACATGAGCCTGTCTCCAAAGAGCTTATATGAGGGGGGAAAAAACACATGAAACTAGACTAGAGAAAAATACGTAATTATTACATATACTTAGAAAATGACCAGGGCATGACATAAAATTAAGTATTCTGTGATGAAGATTTTGTATTTAAATGTATTTAAAACTAGAAATCCTAAAGGAGTGACTGGCACCCAGCCCACATTGTCCCAGTCAGAGGCACAGTGTAGATGTCACATTCCCCAGTCCCAAGCGATGTGCAATGAGTGCTGGGCTATAAATAGGAAAAGGCAGACAGTTTACAGTATATACTAGACTTACTTGAGCAAGACTATTCTGATGAAATAAATGAACACGTAAATAGAGCATGAACATAATGTATAAACAACAGAGCAGATCTAGCTTTGGACGGAAATTGAGGGAGAAACCTCTCCTTTTCTAGAAAGTCAGAAGGGTGTAGCAGAAAGATTCTTAGCTTTGATTTCAGATACACTGAAATTTGAAAGCTTTCAAATTTGGGCTCTTCCACTAACTACGAAACTGCATTATCTAACTTCTGCAAATCTCATCTCCCCACATCTGCTTGGGGCTACTAACTTCAGCAGCTGATATGAGCATTAATTCTGTTAAAATGAGTTAACATCTCACCCCGTTACTGTTACGTCTGTCTTTTTCAATAGACTGTAAGCTGTTCACAAAAGGGATTTTCTTAATGGTCTTGGTGCTTTGAACCAGTGTACTGGAGAATTGCTCTTGCTCTTGTGTGAGCTGAGGAAAATTCCATGAACCAATAGGAGTTTCAGAAGCTGTCTGAGCACCAAAAACGGAGAGAATTCGTGAGAGGGGTGAGAGCATTCCAGGCACAAGCAACAGCTTCGGCTTCAGTGTAGCTCTGAAGTGAGACAGAAGGTGGGGGGTTTGAAGGAGGAGACTCTGAGGCACAGGCAGTTAAAGACTGGCTGGGCGTTCTGGGGCCTTGCTGTGTGCAGGTAAGCACAGAGGATGAAGAGGAGCCTCCAGACAGAGTCCTTGGCAGTGAATGAGCGGTGCTGGGGGTTGGAAGCCCAGAAATGCAGCAGTTGAGGCTAGGGATGGCGTGGAGTACAGTCAGAAAGTGCTTCTGGGGCGGGGGAGAGGGGCTGCCAGCGCTGCAGTTTGGGGAGGGAGTCAAAGGAAAAGCCACCGGATTTGGCAACAGATTGCAAGCAGCATTAGTCACCTTTTAAGGACAAGAGAAAAAAAACGCAACAATACAGAAGCCATTGAATGTAGTGGTTAAGGTTGTCCTGGAGCTGAACCACGTGGGTCACCTGCAGGCTTCAGCTATGGGACCTTAGCAAAATGATTTAAACCTCTCTGAATCTCTATGCCTCTCTTCAGTCAAATGGGGATGGTCTCTGTCTCCTAGGGTTATTATGGTTGTAAAACAAATTGATACCTGCAGAAACTTTATGTTTTCTGTGCCGGCTAATGAACTTGAAAAGACGTCCATAGTCAATCAAAGACTTTATGTTTCAAGGGTGGATTTAATTTGCTTTTTATGTTTTTTCCTGGTTCAGGACTCATGCTCCTTAAATATATTGAATTTTCTGTTTATTGGGAGACTTCTTTCAAATTGGGTCCTAGGTCCTTCATTTTAGATGGTGACAGGCAACAGAAGTGCCCTGTTGACCTCTCCAGGTTAAAAGGTCAGACAGCAAACGAATATCCAACTCCCACTGTTCCGGGGTCATCCTCCCTGACTTCAAAAGACAGCCTGGTTTTGCAATCCTGCAGGCTTAAACCCTTACACCCAATTCTAACTTCTCTCCCTAACCCCCATATCAAAATCATAATCAGGTCTCTTTCCTTCTTTCATTGTAATGCCCCTTAGGTTCAATACTTCTCAATTTCCACTTTTCTTTTCTCAGTGCCCCCACCCCTGTTTTCCCTTTCAACAGCCCTCTTATGACCTCCCGATGCCAAATTAATGATCAACCCATTACTTAGGACACCACTTACATGCCTTATCTTCCTTTGTCAGGAATTCTCAATAGTTCTCTGAGCGTTAGAGCGAGTTCAAATTCCTAGGTTTGGTATTAAGGCTTTCCTTCCAACAGCCATTTTCCAAATTCTCAACTGGGGGATGGTGCCTAATCCATTCACCGTTCCACTTTCCAGAATGTCCCTTGCCCAGCCTTCTGATGAAAGTCCATCCCTTCCAGAAGACCTGGTTTGATTCCCACATCCCCCAGGAAGCTCTCCTTGGTCAATTATTCCACCCCTAACATCCTTTATTATTTGAGGACCCCGCCCCACCTAACACCGAAATACCTTATACACCGATTACTTGGTCTCGGAGGGTGGGACCCCATGTCTGACCAAACTTCCACAACATCGGATGGATGAATAAATGAGCGTGCTCCTGGTCCAGTCCCTTCTTGCTAATTCCCAGCGCCTACCCCCTCTTCCTACCAGAGTCCGACCCAGTGAGTCCGACGTCCGGACGCCGCCCACAGCACCAGGGTCGACAGTGTTCCTGAATCCAGAGCATTTCCACATAGCCCGCCCTCTGCCTTAATCCTGACCGGAGGAGGACCGTAGTGCAAAGCCCCGCGCTCTGCTCTTCCATGGCAACCAGGTTGGTTTCAGGAATCGCGGCCACCAGCGCCCATGACCCCGCAGTGGTCGAGGGCAAAGCTGCCAGAACCTCAGTGGGATTTGGTGGCGCCCCTCGCACTCCCCCTCGTGGCCATTGGGCAGCCTCAGCGGCGCGCCCTGTGGACGGGGCGGGGCCCTCCCCATCTCCCCTCGTTCCCCTCCCCTATTTCCCGGGGTGGGAACGTCGGGAGGCGGAAGGCGGGAGGCGTGTAGGGGGTGCAGAGGGGCGTCCGGTTACGTCTCCGCCTTCCTCAGACTGGCCCGCGGAGCCACTAGGTTTGCGGGACAGCAGTTCGCGAACATGTTGACTGCGATGCGCCGGAGCCGGGCTGCGTGGACGCGGGCGCTGCTGCTGCAGCTGCTCCTGGCGGGGCTCGGGGGCTGCCTGAGCCGCCAGGAGCTCTTCCCGTTCGGCCCGGGACACGGGGACCTGGAGCTGGAGGCTGGGGACGACCAAGTCTCCCCAGCCCTGGAGCTGAGGCGGGCGCTCCGCTTCTTCGACAAATCCGACATCGACTCGGTCTACGTGAGTGCGACGCCCGGGGCAGACGGTGGGGGGCTGTCGGGGAGGAGGGCGTGGGGGCCGAGCTGGCGTCGAAAGAGGCTGGGACTTGCGGGGACTGACGGGGCCGAACGGACGTGGGCGTCGTGGGCGGGGACCCGGACCAGCCGGCGCGGGGGCGCGGGGTGCGGCGCCGGGTCTCCCGGCCCATGCGGGCTCCCCGCCTCCCCTGGGCCGGCCGACGTCTCCGCGCCGCCTGGCCACTGTCGCCAGAGGAGCACGCGGGTCTGGGGAGCTCGCCCCGTCTGCGCGGCTCCGTGCGCGCCATGCCGGACCCGAGAAACCCAGGCATCCCGGGATCCCGGGACCCCGGGCGGAGTTTCCTCTCCGGCAGCTGTGGGTGGCATCGCCTCCGGGAAGTCGGTCCTCGTCTCGCTATTGTCCTGTGCCTTTGGGGACGGGACCCGGTCCGGGAGGGACCAGGCGCGGGCGCGGAGCCTTCGCAGGGCAAAGGCCGGAGCTGGGTCCCAGGCGGCGCGCGGGCCCTGGGACTTCCGTAGGTGCCGGGGCAGTGAAAGACCGCCGGAGCTGGCCTCTGCCCCGGCAGTTTAGCCGACAGCCTGCGTTTGTGTGTGGACTCCGGATATGTCTTGGCAACGGCTCTCCAGTTGAGCTCGTTTTCAGTCCAGAGTTTCGGGCTGGGAAAGCAGGCGACCCGGAGATCCAATTTACTGTAGCAGAGCATTGTCACCGTGGGGGGCCCCCACTGGGGAGCGGGCCCAGGTGGCCTTTAGCTCTCTGGAGCCTTCTCAGGATTGGCCGGGCCTGGGGACGCTGTCAACTTGGTAAAGTCCTTTCGTGCCGCCGCCTTTCCCGGCCGCGCACCATGTGGATTTCATATAAAGCTGTGCGCATTCCAGAAGTGGGGCGGGGTGGGGGGTGGTTGGGACAACACAAACAGCGGCTGGAGCCTGTCCTGCCCGTGAAATGGCTGCGTTCATCGTCTGGCCAGGGCAGGCTGTGCCTTGGACGACACCCACGTGCAGATAGCCGGCTTTGCCGAAGAAGAATGAGTCCCTAAAGTCTCTACGCACAGAAAGTATTGCCCTTGTGAGTTGGCTGCCCTGACCTCCATGGCAGTCTGGTAAAGCCTGTAAAACCCCTTCTTAGGGTAATATTTTTAATTACATAAACTAAAATCTGCAGGATTGCCCAGAAAATCAATTATGTTGAAATCCAGATAAAAATATCAAAACAAAAAGTGTCTGAAGTAATAATATATGTGCTTGTTTTTTAAAAAAGATTTTATTTAAAAAAATAGAATAAAAAAATAAAAAAGATTTTATTTATTTGAGAGAGAGCAAGCAAGAGAGAGAGAGAGCACGAGCAGGAGGGGAGGAGGAGCAGAGGGAGAGGGAGAAGCAGTCTCTGCGCTGAGCAGGGAGCCTGATATGGGACTCCATTCCTGGACTAAGGAATCATGACCCAAGCCCAAGGCAAACCCTTAACCAACTGTGCCACCCAGGCACCCCATATGTGCTTATTTTTAACCTTATTAAATAGTCTAAGGTGTAACAATGTGTCCAGTGGGGGGTCAGATAATTACTGAATTTTCAAGACCGTCTGGATAGTAAACAATATTTGAAGATACCTACCGTGACTAAAACGTGACATGAGAATATCTGTGACTTCTATTTGTGGTGAGGTCATTAAGAGTTACTGCTATACTTTGTCGCCTGCATTCATAATGGAAGGAAAGGCTAAATACCAGTTAGGGGTTATTGAAAATAAAAATAATTTTTTTTTCCTTCTTAACAGACCCGCTGAATTCTGTTGTTAAATTTGGGACCTCCTTCCCCCTTTATTTGTGGCATCTGACTAACCACATCACATTCTAAAAACCTAAAAAAATCTATTGCTAAAAAAGGATTTCTGGTCAAACCATACCTTCCAGGTCCCCGTGGCTTTAATCTGCATTTCAATGAGAAAGAATCCCAGAGCTCTGTTGGATGTTCTCTCTGCCTCGGGTTGGCTTCCCAGGAAACTGAGTCTGAAGTGGAGGCAGGTTATTTCATTGGGAGGGATGAGCACCTCACATCCACACCTATGGAAGGGAGGGAGGTGCAGAAGGACTGAGCAGAGGCTGATGCTGAGTGGCTTGCAGTCCCAGCAAAGGTCTCAGCCAGCCCCCGGGAGCTCTGAGGTGGGATGGCTTTCCCAAGCTGTCTCAGGTCTGTGTGAGAGGGCTGGGCCTCTGTGCCCTCACAGGACTGCCCTGGAAGGAAGTATGGCCCTGGACGAGGCAATCCTCAAAGAGGGCTGACAAGGGAGGGCTGCATTCCCGGGAGTCCAGGGGGACCCAGTGTGATGGCCTTGAATGAACAGGTGAATTGATGGGGATGTGCACATGAGCTAGGTGGTCTGTGTCATCCTGGGCACCTGGCGGAGAGAATGAATGGTCCCAGAGAAGGAAAACAATTATTGGGTGAGTGTATCTCCGTGTGTCAGGGACTTGCTAGTTTTAGGTTATTTAATCCTCAAAAAAACCCGCCTTTCTTTTCAGATGAAGAAATAATAATAAACAGTGGTCCCAGAATTCCAAAATCCTACCAGGTGTTTCTACCCGTATGCCTGTCTGGTCACTTGAGGTTCCACGTGGCAAAGTGAGAAGTACTCACATTCCTCCTCCTCTCAGCTACTTTCACTGCCACTTGCTTTTCCTTGCTAGTGGTACCTTGTGAGGGTTCTTACATTGCCTCGAGGATACCTCATGCCATCCCTTTATTCATGTATTCTGCAAATACTTATCAAGAGCCCACTATGTGCCAGGCACTATTTTAGGCACTTAAAATACAAGTGACCAAAACAAAGAATCCTATTCTCAAGTAGTTTACATTCTAGCAAGGGAATGGGATCAAGAAAATAAACAGCAAAAATAATAAAGTAAATTATATAGTATTTTAGTAGGTGATATACCACAAATGTCAGGGGTCTGGGATGGACTAGGCAGTTGGGTAGGAGTCTGGAATTTAGAAGAGAATCCTAGGCTTTGAATATAAATTTGGAAGTCATTGGCACATAGATGGTAATTAAAGCACGAGAACTAAATGAACCCCACCAAGGGAGGTCCCTGGGAGCCTCCAAGAGATCAGGGAAAAGAGGAGGAGACAGCAATGGAAGCTGACAGGGCATGGCCAGTGAGGTGAGAGGAAATGCGACAAGGAGGAGTCCTGGAAGCCAAGTGAGGAAAGTGTATCAAGGTGGAGGGAGTGAACCATCATGGTAAATGGGCCCAAAAGGTGAAGACTGCGAGTTGTCCATTGCCTTGAATAACATGGTGCTCAGTTCCTCATTACGCCTTCACGTTCATGGCAGGCCCTCCCATCTGTATCTTTCTTGTCATGTTAGCAATGACACTTTCCAACTTTTCAGCTTCATTAGCGCTCTCCCCCATCCTGACTTCAGAAGACCGTGGACTCTTTGGCTTGGGTTCAGAGCCTCAGCCTACCATTGTAGCTTCATTTCCAGCTTTGCCTTAACCCTTTGCAGCGAGTGAATTATGCCTTACTTTTGCCCTTTGCTTATTTTTTTATTCTTCCACTTTATTTACTTCTTACCTCTCAGATTCTCTCCCATTCTCTCAGAGTCAACATAAGTCCTTCTTCCTTCCTAACTGACTGGTGCCAGCCAACTGCATTCATCTTTCAGTCCTTAGAAGTCTCTGAACTCTGGTACTATCTGCTTTGGAACTTAATGTATTGACAAATGTTAATCTGTCTTCATTTTATCTGTTCACCTGAAGTATCAGTAGGTAATGTAGAAAAAGGGAGGTCTCTGGAGCCCAGTACGTGTGGCCCTGACTTTCCCTTCTGCCACTGCCTTGTGGATCCCGGGTAAGTTATCCAACCTCTGAAAACCTTGGTTTGCTCATCTGGAAAACAGAGACATCACTGCCTTTCTCGTGGAGTTTTGAACATCCCTGAATTAATGTATTTAAGCTGCTTATCGTGTGGTAATGTGCTCTCAAACTGGGCTTTCTTCTTCACTGAGAGCTGAGATTGTGTTTTGTTGTTGTTGTTTTTTTAAAGTCAAAACCTTTATTCTCTATTTTTGTAGCACTTCACTGCTGTATTTTGGATGTAACTTTTGAGAAGGACGTTTCATATGTAACAGGCTCATGCTAGCTCTATCAGAGGCTTCTACAAAAATACGCCTCTTGTACTTTTACACGATGTACAGAACCATAAAATCTGTCAAGGTGAAAATTCCCTGTTATTAAAAAAAATTTTTTTAAAGAATTTATTTATTTATTTGAGAGAGAGAGCATGCACATGCGTGTGCACAAAAGAGAGCACAAGCAGGGGGAGGGCAGAGGCAGAGGGAGAAGCAGCCTCCCCACTGAGCAGGAAGCCCAACATGGGGCTCCATCCCAGGACCCATGACCTGAGCCGAAGGCAGACGCTTAACCGACTGAGCCACCCGGGCCCCTTTTTAAAGACATCCTCCCCCTTTTAAAGATTTTATTTATTTCAGAGAGCAAGAGAGAGCACAAGAGGGAGAGGGGAGGGGCAGAGGGAGAGGACAAGCAGACTTCCCACTGAGCAGGGAACAGAGAGACACGGGGCTCCATCCCAGGACCCCAGGATCATGACCTGAGCGGAAGGCAGAGGCTTAACCCACTGAGCCGCCCAGGCGCCCCTGGAATTTCTTAATGTATCTGGACGTACAGCAAGGCAAGAAAAAGCATTCTGTACAAATAGTGTTTCAGCTTTCTGGGCATACACTGTGTTTCTAGTGTAACTGGAGTGCAGCTTATCTATATAAACACAGACCGGAAGCACCAGTTCTTTAAATTACTCTTGATCACATAAATGAGCAAGTCCGTTCCACAGAAGCACCGCTGGTGCCTGCGGCATACTGAACCCACAAGCCTGAGATCAAGAGTCACGTGCTCTACCAACCAAGTCAGCCAGGCACCCTTGTTGATCAACTTATAATTGAGGTCAAATCCCTTCGTTTCTCACCCTCTTGTTGTTTCTGGCCTTGTTACTTATAAAATGGAGAGGTTTGACAAGATTATCTCTGAGCGCCATCTTATTTTGGATTTTTAATATTTTTTGAGTGACCGGGTGTTAAATAGTTACAGGTACTATTTCAGGACACTGGATATTATTTCTCGTAAGATGCGGTGCAGTGTTAAGATAGACCATCTGTTCATTCAGCAGACACTTAATCTGTACCAGGCACAGTGCTAGGCTTCAGAGATACAGACTGAAGAAACATCGTGTTGTTTCTGCTCTCACGGAGTTTTCAGTCTGCTGGGGAAGATGTACATTAAACCACTAATGATACCAATAATTGGCCAATTGCCCCTGTGACACCTGCTGCAAGGGAGAAGTCCTTATATTGTGGTGGCACCTGAGCTAGCTGGAAGGGTTCAAGGAGAACCTTCCCAACCTAGCTAGAACTACAGGATGAGTAGAGCTGAGTCCTGTGAAGAAGGCAGGCACAGGACTGTGGTTCAAACGGAGGAAACATCACTGTGTATGAGATCATGAGTGTCGAGAGAAGGAGCTTGTCACGTCACAGGAACGGCACGAAGTCCAGTGTGCGAGAGGGCAGGCCTACAGAAGGACCCGGCAGAGCTAAATCAGACCTTGTCACCCGGAGGTCGGAGCCCTCCCCAGGGTTCTGCGCTCTGCAGGGCTTCCAAACTTCCCACCACGCCCCCAAAGCCTCCCGCGGCCCCGCCCATCTGGTCTCTCCGCCCCCACCCCCTCTCTGTTCTCCACACCAGCCAGGCTCCAGCCACACCAGCTTGCTTACTCTGACCCCCGCCACAGCCAGCTTGTCCCATCTGCGTCTTGGTACTCGGCTTCTCTCTGCCTGGGACGCATGGCCCTGATGTCCCGTGGCTGCACCTTCCTGCCATGCAGGCTCTGCTCACACGCAGACCCCCTTTGTGATTGTTTTTTTCATCCTGTCTTATTTTCATCATGGCATGCATCACCATCTAAAAACCAGGCCGTACTTCTACAAAGAAGACACTTCTCCAAAGAAGACATACAAATGGCTAACAGACACATGAAAAAATGTTCATCATCATTAGCCATCAGGGAGATTCAAATCAAAACCACACTGAGATACCACCTCACACCAGTTAGAATGGCCAAAATCAACAAGACAGTAAACAACAAATGTGGGAGAGGATGTGGAGAAAGGGGAACCCTCTTCCACTATTGGTGGGAATGCAGGTTGGTGCAGCCACTTTGGAAAACAGCGTGGAGATTCTTGAAGAAATTAAAAATAGAGCTACCCTATGACCCTGCCATTGCACTACTGGGTATTTACCCCAAAGATACAGATGTAGTACAAAGAAGGGCCACATGTACCCCCATGTTCATGGCAGCAATGGCCACAATTGCC
>CM052894.1:59267233-59280516 GCA_028534135.1 Potos flavus | reverse complement strand
CTGTGGAAAGAGCGAAGATGCCCTTCAACAGATGAATGGATCAAGAAGATATAGTCCATATATACAATGGAATATTATGCCTCCATCAGAAAGGATGAATACCCAACATTTGTATCAACATGGATGGGACTGGAAGAGATTATGCTGAGTGAAATAAGTCAAGCAGAGAGAGTTAATTATAGTATGGTTTCACTTACGTGTGGAGCATAAGGAGAAACATGGAGGACTTTGGGAGAAAGAAAGAAAGGGTGAATTGGAGTAAATCAGAGGGGGAGATGAAACATTAGAGACTGTGGACTCTGAGAAATAAACAGGGTTTTGGAGAGGAGAGGAGTGGGGGGTTGGGTGAGCCTGGTGGTGGGTATTGAGGAGGGCACGTATTGCATGGAGCACTGGGTGTGGTGCATGAACAATGAATCTTGGAACACTGAAAAAATAAAATTAAATTTAAAAAAAAGTTAAGAAAGGTAAGGATGTGAAAGGGGCTATGGGCAAAATAGATAAAGGGAATTAAAAGTACACTTATCTTGATTTATCTTAATGAGGACTGAAAAATGTAGAGAATTATTCAATCATTATATATTGTACACCTGAAACTAATATGACACTGGGTTAATTATACTTGAATAAAAAAATAATTTTAAAAAATAGCTGCCATGAGAAAACAGCAAAGTAAATCTATGTCCAAGGTAGTAATCTAGATGCAGGTCACGGTCATTGATGAGTGGGGCATCCTGATCTGTGACAACTGTTTCAAGGAAGAGACTTTTAGCATGTCAATAGACATGTGACACTTAATATGCCCAAACACATATCTCCGGGAAAATTTTTTCCATGCAGAAAAAGTCAAAGATTTACTTTGTACTTATTAGAAATACTACAGTGGAGGTAGACCCCAGCACTCCGAGATTGACCTCTATCAACACTAGAAAGAGAGGCTGTTGTTATGCCAGAGGCCATTTGACCAGGAGCTTATTGGGTAAACGTGCACACACACACACACACACACACACACTCAGGACTTACTGTAGGGAAAGAAGGAATTTTCGTCTACTCATCATAGACTCTCAGATGACACTGTATAATAATAGACAGATTAACAAGGCAAAAACAAACAAACAAACAAAATACCCCAAAGCTCAAATTTACTAACATATATATCTCACATCTACATAGGAAAGAATAATTCAAAGAGGTGGCTTAGAACTCTGGTTTATTCAACTTAAACAAAGAACAATACATTTATAGAGAAATTAAAGAGAGCAAGAGAGACCATGAAAGGAAATAACAAGGGATGACACCTGAGATTGGGGTGGTCAGGGAAGGCTCTAGTAGAATGACATTTCTGCTGTAAGAGAGTCTGTGAAAATGAGCATGATTGTAGGAGAGACAGAAGTTGAGGACATGTAGAGAAGAGTCATTCCACGAGTCAAAAATCTGTCATCTTTGAACAACATGTCATATATGGACTCTGTGTTGACCCATTGACTATCAAACATGTAGTAAGTGCTTGGCTTGATATCTAGTGGTTCGGGATGAAAAACAAAGTGGGAAACACTCTCCTTGGCTTCAAGAAACTTACCAGGTGGTCAGTAACCCATGAAATAATCACAGAGTCAGAGAGACTCATGAGATTGCGTAAGACAGAATGAGGGATGGAACTGGGTGTGATTTGTTTGGTAGATGGTAAGATTGAGAAAGCCATTTGAAACAGGTGGATCTGGTTATAAGAGAGGCAGAGCGTGGTCTTGGGGTCAGGCATGGTTTTGAATACCCAGTTGCATAATATTGGGTGAGTTCTTTTTTCTCTCCTACCCTCAGTTTCCTAATCTGGAAATTAAAATTTACGTTTTCTACTCCTTTTGTGGTTGTGAATATTAAATGAAATAAGATCTGTGTAGGACTTTGGAAAATAAAATGCCTCTGCCCGTAGCCATCTAGGACATGGAAGTGGACCATCTCCCCAGGACAGCACTTGGTGAATTTCCAGTGTTTTTTGCTCCTCCTGGTTAATAACCAGCTTGGGGGCTATAGACAGCAGTCCAAATCTGTGCCCCCTAATTAACAGTCTTGACTGAATGATAGGTGGGTTTTGTGGAAACCACTCACAACCGCTAAGGAAGCCATCTGGGTTTGTAAAAGGAAATCTATCTCTCTCTGTTTCTCTGTCTCTCCTTTCCATCTCAGCAGTGGCTCTAGCCAGACCTCTCATTCAGTATAGCCATCTTTCAAAGAGCTCTGAGCAGGTTCTATCCCACACAGATGAATCAAAAATATCATTTACCCCAACTCATAACATATGAAAATAGTTAAAACCAAGGGTGCAACTAAAGTTCCTTCTTCCAGAGAAGTACTTTAAATAAATTGGGCATTTATATAAGCAACAGTAATGGAGAAGCAAGTGATAGCAATGGGCAAGTGAAGAGAAATCTGCGACCACCTGCACCATGAGAGGATTCAGCCATTACTTTGATAACTTGGAAAATGTAGACCAGTTTAATCTTAAAAGTGTTGAACAATCTCTAACTGCAAATATTTTCCTCTTTCTGAATTTCAGAGTTGAAACAGATCTAAATAACCCTTCATTTTACACATGAAGAAGGCTCTTGGGCATTATGAGATCATGTGGCCAATTAGTGGCAGACCTAGAAGAAAACAGGACTCAAGGGCCCTGATGGAGAGAAGATCTCTTTCAGCCTGACCACTCTGCCTCTCTGTCTTGTGTGAGCTCATTTGAATTAGCAAGCTCTTGTGGGCTGTGATCTGGGGGTGAGCAGACTCTCTGGCCTGGGGGAGGACAGAGTGACGCCCCTCCCACCCACACACCACTTGCTCTTCTTCCAGAACATACAGCAGGAGGCAGAAGAGGAGCTCCCATCAGAGGCTGCAGTTCTTCATTATTGTGGCGTGGCTTTATTCTTCATTATTGTGGCTTACCAGCTATCTTCCTCAATTTGGGCTGTTTGTAAAATGCCTGTCTACCCTCATCCAGGATTGTAAATCCTTACTCTTTTTATTTTCCTAGGACCACAGAGGGACCGCATCCATTTCCTCTCAGCATCTTGTCCCTGGACCTCCCAGGTCGCTCAGTAGTAAGGATGTTTACAGTGGGAAGGGACAGGACTTTTGAGGATGTGGCTTTCAGTCCTAGCTGTACCCCTTAATGATTCTGAGATCTCCATCAAGACATCAATCTACTTTCTGGAGCTGCTTATATTTATTAATTTATTGTCCAATTATAAGGTATTATACTAAACACTGAGATATAAAGAGAGCAAGCAAGATAGATCCCTACCCTCCAGGAGATTGCCCTGTGGTAGGAGATAAAGAGCCACACGAACAATTACAACATTATGTTCTAAAATAGAGCACTACATGTGTGCAGATGATGTATAAGCAGCCTGGTTCTCCGACACTGGAACTACGAATAGTTCTGTAGTACAGGCTTTAAAGGGTGACGATGAGGATAGTGTTAGAGGTCACTGAGAGCCAGATTAGAAGGAGCATTTGATATCTAACTAAGGAGGTTAGACTTTATCCTGTCAATTCAGGCCATGCTTGTAGACTTAAGGCAGCATCCGATTTCCCTGTTAGAAAGATCATACCGTTTGGCAGGGCGGGCCCAGAGCAGGGCAACCAGACAGGTGGCTCTGGGAGGGGAGGGGAGCTCCTGAGCCGGGAGGGGGAGAAGCCAGAAGAAAAGATCAAAGAGGTCAGAGGAAACCCAGGAAAGAGGGTATTATAGGAATTTTGGAAGGGATTAGAAAAAACAGGATTGTCCAATCCTGCAGACCAGGAGTAACATAAGACCAGGTAGCAGCCCGTAACATGGGGCCACCAGGATGTGTGGACAGCCCCAGGCACCAGTTCCCGGGCAGTCGTGGGCAGAAACCAGACTGCAAGTGTTGAGAAGAAAATGGGAAAGGGAGCCAAGAGGGGAAGAAGAAAGTCTCAGTTTCTCTATCTCCGACCATTAGGACAGGAGTCAAATGTGTGATGAGATATCCATTCAAAATCTAAACTTAAGAGGGGTTGGATGAAAACGTCCTGGAGGTGGATGGTGGTGAGGGCTGCCCAACGCTGTGAATGCGCTTAATGCCACTGAACTGTACAATGACAAATGGTCAAAATGGTACATTTTATGTTGTATCTACGACGGTTTTTAATGGGTTAAAAAACCCCAGCTTATAGAGAACTGTAGCATTCTGTACCAATTGTTTACTTACGGAGAAGGCTTAAAAGAAGCAGGCGCTGGCGTGCGGCTGCGGGTTCGGGCAGTGCTGTAGACACACCGGGGTGGGGAGGTGGCGTCTTCTCAGAAGCGGCCCGGCTGTTCGCACTTGTTCAGACTGGTATGTGCAGTGTATTTCATGGCAACTATAACTCAATAAAGTTGCCTTAGTAAGATAAAATGCATTTCTTAAAAAAATTTATATTGCTGTAACAGAGATCTCAATGAACACATCTCATCTTCAGAGCAGGTCCTCAGACTGGAATCCCTGCCTCCAAGGTTCTTGGTCTCTCCTGGTGAGTCTCAGGGAGGGATTAGCAATGTACATTCTGAAAGCTACATAAGTTTTTACATGCACCAGATTGTTTGAGAAGGGGGCATGCTTTTTTTTTCAACAAGTGCAAAAATGTTTTAAAATATGTTTTGACTCCTTATTGGGTGATATTACAGAAGAGGGAGAGAAGGCAGAACCAAGTGCAAACAGGAGGCAGGAGAGGAACTTCAACCTCCAAGTTCCCCCACCTGTGTGAGCCTCAGCGCCCTCACCTGGTGATAGGGTGCGGGTGCACCCTTGCCAGATGGAATTAACAAGCCAAGAACGCTAGATTGCCAGCCACCACCAGAAGCTGAGAGAGGCAAAGAATGGTTCTTACCCTAGGACCCGTGGTTTAAGATTTTTAGCCTCCAGACCACATCCTTGGCAAACTTAAACACTGAGCACTTTTCTTCACTTTCTTTCTTCACTTCTAACTAGAGCACAGTTCTCCCCTGAAACACTTGTACTTTATATATCATTTGTATCATTTAACTGACCTCTGTCTTCCCCCCCGCACCCCCCATTAGGTTATAAGCTCCATGAAGGCAGGGACATTTTTTCCTCCCCAGGGCCTGGGGTGTAACATTAGAATAGTTGGGAATGAATCAGTCATGGGGCAGGTATCCTGGACCTGGCTACGTGCATGTGACACAGGAAGCGACTTGGAGTCCATGTGCTGCCATCCACTCATGGTCCTGAACACTCGGCCATGTCACTGCTTTGGTGACAGTGACACCATTGGGCATTCCTGATTCAGTCTTGGCCAGGTACCAGCTACTCTACTAAGCACTTGGCCAGTATTGTTCCATTTAATGCTCACAACACCTCCGTCCAGTCGGTCCCTGTATAGTTTCCACTTCACAGATGTAGAAGCTGAGTCTTGCCCGAGGTGGCACAGCTAGAAAATAGCAAAGCCAGAACTTGAGCTTGGATTTGACTGACCCCAAATTTCAGCATGAACATCAAGCATCTCCCAGAGTTCTTGCTTCACTCTGCTGACCGGGCATGTCCTAACCTCTGGAGTTACCCTCTTTGCTTAGACTTGAAATTTAAATATACAAAAGAGGGGCACCTGGGTGGCTCAGTGGGTTAAAGCCTCTGCCTTCAGCTCAGGTCATGATCTCAGGGTCCTGGGATCGAGCCCTGCATTGGGCTCTCTGCTCAGTGGGGAGCCTGCTTCCCCTTCTCTCTCTGCCTGTCTCTCTGCCTACTTGTGATCTCTCTCTCTGTCAAATAAATAAATAAATCTTTAAACAAACAAACAAACAAATAAACAAAATAAATGTGCAAGTGGGATTATACCCAGGCAGGGTCCTTCACTTGCCCTCCATCCTGTGTCTAGGGTGTGGAGCCACATAAATCAAATCCCTTCATATCAACCACTTGCTTAAAATCCCACAGCCCTTGGGGTAAAATCCCTTGGTTCTGTGCCCATCACTGACTTCTCTTCTACTCTCAGGCCACATACCTGCACCAGTACACGCGGGCCCTGTTCAAGCTACCCGGAGCCATCTGCAGTCCCTAAGGGGCCACCCTTGACACCTCCCTGTAGCAGCTGAGTCGGCCTCTCCCTTGGGTCCATCACCCTCAGCAGACTCAGTAGGCTTCAAGGGGTTGTCCCTAACCCAGTCTGAGCTGGATGCCCTTTTTTCATGTTCTCACATTGGCCTTGGCTAATCTTCCCATGCTTGGTTACTTGCTTGTCTCCCACCAGACATCCAGGACATCTATGTGGTTGGAAAATAGGGCAACATTGAGAGTGTGGGGAAAGGGAAGCCCCTGGGCTCTGGCAAGAGACAGACCTAGGTTTGCATCCTGCCTCCTCCAGTTGCTGGCTGGGGAACCCTTAGATAGCCATCTAGACTACCTGAGTTTCATTTTCCTCATCTGTAAAGTGAGCATTCTCTTATCATGTTATAAGGTTGTTGGGAGTTTTGATTTATATACAAAAATAATTGCGTAATATTCATAATGCCCGGTATGTAGTAAAATTTCATTTCCTGTATCCAGTTGTGCATAGGGGACCACTTTAACAAGGTTAAATCCACTTAGACATTCTGGCATGATTTTATACATCTTACAAACCTTGGCAAGCAGTACAGATACACCTAGATCTGTGCTCTCCGTGGTAGCCACTAGCCACATGTGCCCGCTGAACACTTGAAATGTCCGAATTGAAACACCCACAGTGTGGAATGAACACTGGATTTCAAAGACTTGATAGGAACAAAAGAACGTAAAATATCTCAGCAACAATTTTCACTATTGATTACATGTGAAAATGATAATATTTAGAATATATTGGGTTAAATAAACTATATTACTAAAATTATTGTCACATTTGTCTTACTTTTTTAAAATAAGGCTGCTAAGAGTCAGTTGAGCATCTTGCTTCAGCTCGGGTCGTGATCTTGGGGTCCCAGGATCAAGATCAAGCTCTGGGAGTTTGCTCCTCCCTCCCTCTCCCTTTCGACCCACCCCAACCTTCCCCCCTTGCACTCGCTCTCACTCTCTCTCAAATATATAAATAAAATATTAAAAATAAAATAAAATAAGGTTGTTAAAATACCTTGAAATTACACATGTGGCCTACCTATATTTCTACTTGACAGGGTTACCCTGGACTCTCAGAGAAAACCTGAAAGCTTACATCAATTCATTTACCGTGTGTGCGTGTGTGTGTGTGTGTGTGTGTGTGTGTGCGTGTGTATGTTAAGCTTTACGAATGGCCACAGATAAAGGAGCAATCAAACTGTAGCCATAGGTGCCCTGAGCAAGATAAGCAGGGTGGGACATCAGTCAGAGAAGAGGCTTTAGTTAAAAAAGAAAAAAAGTCAAATTCACTTGCTCTGACATTTGGCTCTGGCCCTTAGGGCTTTCCGCATGTACAGTCCAAGGCTCCATGTCTTGAGAGGCAGCTTTGATTCTCTGGCTTCTCTCACAGCTTCTGGCTCAGATCCATTCACTCATATGAAATCTAAAGTGTCAAGGGTCTACCGGTTGAGGCTGGAAGGGCTTCAGATTTTTCATGATGTTTTCAATAATAGTCATCTAGTGAGTTAAGAAAACATCCACTTAGCAGATGGAAACACTGAGGTCCAGAGAGCAAAAGCTTTTGTATTAAATAACACTGTACACTCTGTATGAAAAACTCTTACTTTTGCCTACATCTAAGGAAAAAAATATTCTGATTCCAGGAATGGTGGCTTTGAGAAGTTATGATTCACCCCTGGAAATTTCTGAGAAAATTAGTTGGTAGAGACCAAAGGGAAATATAATTAAGATGACTACTGATTGGGATAAAATGCTTATTTGCCTCAGGAGTCTTTCAAAGACAAAAGTCAAAGAAACCAAGGAGCCACTTGAACATTAAAAAGAGAGAGAGAAAGAGAGAGAGAGAAGTCAAAGAAAAACTAGCATACTAGGGTAATCAGATACATCAAAAAGTCAGAAAGATAATTAAAGATGAGAATCTAATTGCAGAGCACATAGATTTAGACTAATAATCAAGAGCTCTGCAAATACACTTGGAAAGAGGAAAGAGAATGTCAAATTTAGAGGAGGAAGTCCAACTAATTCAGGTACTTCATTTCTCTGGAACTTAGTTTCTTCATTGTAAAGATCTATAAGCTTCTTTAAAATCTAAATTTAAGATTTCATAAGATAAATAGATTGAGCTATTATAAATAGTAGTTATAATATTATACAGTAATAATATTATAAATAAATAAGTTTTGCTTTTTATTTTATGAAATCTTAAATTTACATAAGCAATTTTTGTAGAAAAAGTAAAAACTACATCTGAGCAAGAAAAATCAAAATCGTCAATCTTACCATCTAGAGAAACCTACTGCAAATATTTTAGTGTTTATGCTCTCAGATTCATATATATACATGTAGAGATAATTTTGTACAAATTTTGTTATGACATGTTTCCAGTCAACGAAATATTCCAAGGCCTTTTTCTTGTCCCAGTTTTGTTTCCATCCCATTGTTTGTGATGGCTGCCATGTATTACAGTTTAAATGAAGGCACCAGAGTACAATGAGTTGCAGGATGTATCATAGGGCAAATGTGAGTGTGTCCAGAATAGGAGGGATGCAGAAAGTTGAGAAAAAAAGATGACAATGTGTGACGCCTTCTAATTTATAAAGGACTTTTGCACAAAAACCTTATAACCTACAAAGTATTTTTATATCTTATGACTGCCCAACTAGCACAATGTGTAGCATATAGGAAACCTCAATAAACATTATTGAATAAATGAAAAATTACATATGATGTATTCTCTTCTGTATTCCTCATAAAACTGGGATGAGACACGCATCATCATCATCATTTTACAAATTTTACAGATTACTTCTGTCACCTTGACGAAATCCATTATGATTTATGTAGCATTTTATACAAATCCATCTCATTAGAGCGTAGGATTTTACTCCCATTAAAGAAAGATGGAAACTGAGGCTAGGGTCAGATGGTCACCACGTGGGAGAGCTTGACCTTGAATGCAAACGTGTGACACTCTCCATTGCTTCCCAGCCTTGAAATGTCCTGCTCCCCCTTTACTGGAAGAGTTTGTGTTGTGGGACATATTATCTGTGTGCAGGTGAATGGTTAACACTCAACTCTGGGGGAAGGGGAGTCCTGATTTGTAGCACTTACTGATTTCCCTGGTGTAAATACTCCCACCATGGCTGATCTGAGGCTTCTAATGAGATGTTACTGAACACAGAGATGAGAGATGTCCACAATTAGCACCCAAGTGCCAGCTGGCTGTAATGTACTCCTGGATGGGATAATCTTTCCTTGCACTTAATTATTAATTCCTGGGGACTATAGCTCTTTTCAGTTTTCACAATGCCACATACCTAGACAGTAATTAATAGATGTTTAGGCTTAGGGTACCAGGGTGTCTCAGTCAGTTAAGCGTCCCACTTGATTTCAGCTCAGGTCATGATCTCAGGGTTGTGGGATGAAGCCCTATGCCGGGCTCTGCACTCAGGGGAGAGTCTGCTTGAGGACTCTTTCTCCCTCTCCTTTAACCCCTCCCCCTCACCGTGGTTGCTCGTTCACTCTCTGTCTCTCAAATAAATAAATACGTCCTTAAAAAAAAATAGATGTTTAGGCTTGGCATAAATGTTTAGCCTGGCTTTGCAATTTCAGTTTCTCATTCTCTTTGATTTCCTCACCTGTACAGACCTTTTCCCCAGAATTGGGGGAATGCATAGAGACAATTTTGTCACTTGGATGGTTTCCCTTTCTTTAATACCGACTTGAGTCTTTGTCATGGCCTGGGGCACAGTCATGAGCCTAAAGAGAGAAGTAGCTGCCATGGGGGCTCAGGATCTACAGCTTTATATTTCTAGTCTCTTAATACTGAGTTTAGAGTCCCATTCTGCCCTGGGGTCCCAGTACCTCACGTTAACCAAAACATCTGGATTGTTGCCTCAAAGAAGTCAGTGGGAGGTGGAGGTGGCAAACAGGAAGAGAGGCTGACCTTCAGGACTGCTGGTATATTTCTTCAAACCCAAACTGGTACAAAATCCATAAACAATTCTGAAACCTGGACCTCATTAGTTATACTGACCAAGGCTACAGCCTCTGGGCTATTTCTTCCCCCTCAACATCTTATTGGGAATGTTTTGCTGTGCATCTTAACTAGAGTCGGTCTGTGCTGATATAGAAACTTAATTTTCTTGAGATTGAAATATGCAGACTCTGAAATAGCGAGAACCAGGAGGAAAGTGGCGAAAAGGCAGACTTTAGCACCACCTTCTGGAAGTTTCTGGTTTTTACATGCCATGTGTGAATTTAATAAAAATGAGATAGATATTTTGTACTCTGTTCTCTGATACATGGTCAATTTTGAAATTTTCTTTTTATTTATTTATTTATTTTTCAATTTTGAAATTTTCTTATAAGAAGAAATGTGGAAAACAAATTTAATAAAACATTACTTAAATACTAATGTCTCCTGTACTAAAAATTTATCAAATCTGTCAGACTAAATTTTCAACTCTACATTTTTTAATATTTTATTTTTAAGTAATCTCTATTACCTAAAATATTACTGTTTTTTACTATATTACTACACTATTCCTGAGGCTTGAATTCACAATCCTGAGATTGAGTCATGTGCTCCACCAACTGAGTTAGACAAGTGCCCTTAATTAAAAAAAATTTTTTAATTTAAATTCAATTGATTAACATATAATGTATTATTAGTTTCAGTAGTACAGGTCTGTGATTCATCAGTCTTATATAATTCCATCATGTGCCCTCCTTAGTGTCCATCACCCAGTTACCCCATCCCCCAATGCCCCTCCCTTCCAGCAACCCTCAGTTTGTTTCCTATGATTAAGAGTCTCTTATGGTTTGTCTCCCTCTTTGGTTTTGTCTTGTTATATTTTTCCCTCTCTTCTGCTATGATCCTCTGTTTTATTTCTTAAATACGACATATGATTGAGATCATATGATAATTGTCTTTCTCTGATTGACTTATTTAGTTTGGTATAATACCCTCTAGTTCCATCCCTGTCATTGCAAAAGACAAGATTTCACTTTTTGATTGCTGAGTAGTATTCCATTGTATATATATATATCACATCTTCTTTATCCATTCATCTGTTGATGGACATCTGCATTCTTTCCATCGTTTGGCTATTGTGAACATTGCTGCTATAAACATTGGTGTGCAAGTGCCCCTTCGGATCACTACTTTTGTATCTGTGGGGTAAATCCCCAGTAGTGCAATTGCTGGGTCATTGGATAGCTCTATTTTCAACTTTTTGAGGAACCTCCATACTGTTTTCCACAGTGACTGCACCAGCTTGTATCCCCACCAAGAGTGTAAAAAGGATCCCCTTTCTCCTCATCCTTGCCAACATCTGTCATTTCCTGACTTGTTAATTTTAGCCATTCTGACTGGTGTGAGATGGTATATCATGTGGGTTTTTTTTTAAGATTTTATTTATTTATTTGACAGAGAGAGAGAGCAAGGGAGGGAACACAAGCAGGGGGAGTGGGAGAGGGAGAAGCAGGCTTCTCGCTGAGCAGGGAGTCCGATGCAGGGCTCATCTTGACCTGAGCCAACAGCAGACGCTTAACTGACTGAGCCAACCAGGCGCCCCTCATTGTGGTTTGATTTGTATTTCCCTGATGCCAAGAGATGTTGAGCGTTTTTTCAAGTCTATTGGCCATTTGTATGTCTTCTTTGGAGAAATGTCTGTTCATGTCTTCTGTCCATTTCTTGATTGGGTTATTTGTACTTTGGGTATTGAGTTTGATAAGTTCTTTATAGATTTTGGATACTAGCCCTTAATCTGATATATCATTTGCAAATATCTTCTCCCATTCATTTGGTTGTCTTTTATTTTGTCGACTATTTCCTTTGCTGTGCAAAAGCTTTTTATCTTGAACGTCCCAATAGTTCATTTTGCCTTCGTTTCCTTGCCTTTGTTTACCTTGCATTTGGAGACCTGTCTAGCAAGAAGTTCTTGAAGATGAGATCATAGGGTTGCTGCCTGTGTTCTCCTTTAGGATTTTGATGGACTCCTGTCTCACATTTAGGTCTTGTATCCCTTTGTTGAGTCTATTTTTGTGTATGGTGTAAGAAAATGGTCCAGTGTCATTCTTTTGCATGTGGCTGTCCAATTTTCCCAACACCATTTGTTGAAGAGACTGTCTGTATTCCATTGGATATTCTTTCCTGTTTTGTTGAAGATGAGTTGACCATAGAGTTGGGGGTCCATTTCTGGGTTCTTTACTCTGTTCCACTGACCTATGTGTCTGTTTTTGTGCCAGTACCACACTGTCTTGATGACTACAGCTTTGTAATAGAGCCTGAAGTCTGGGATCCTGATGCCACCAGTTTTGGTTTTCATTTTTTCAACATTCCTTTAGCTATTTGGGGTCTTTTCTGGTTCCATACAAATTTTAGGAGTCTTTGTTCCAGCTCTATGAAAAAAGTTGATGGTATTTTGATAGGGATTGCATTAAATGTATAGATTGCTATAAGGAGCATAGACGTTTTAATGATATTTGTTCTTGCAGTCTGTAAACATGGAATGTTTTTCCATTTCTTTGTCTTCAATTTCTTTCATAAGTGTTCTATAGTTTTCTCAGTACAAATCCTTTGCCTTGTTGGTTAGGTTGATTCCTAGGTACCTTTACAGTTTTGGGTGCAATTGTAAATGGGATCAACTCCTTAATTTCTCTTTCTTCTGTCTCATTGTTAGTGCATAGAAATGCAACTGCTTTCTATCCTTCCATGATGTTGAATTCCTGTGTGAGTTCTAGCAATTTTGAGGTGGAGTCTTTGGGCTCTCCACATAGAGTATCGTGTCATCTACGAAAAGTGAGAGTTTGACTTCTTTGCTGATTCAGATGCCTTTTATTTCTTTTTGTTGTCTGGTTGCTGAGACTAAGACTTCCAGTACTATGTTGAACAACAGTGGTGATAGTGGACATCCTTGTCGTGTTCCTGACCTTAGGGGAAAAGCTCTCAGTTTTTCCCCATTGAAGATGATATTTGCTATGGGCTTTTTGTATATGGCTTTTGTGATATTGAGGTATGTTCTCCCTATCCCTACACTGTGAAAAGTTTTAATCAAGAAAGAATGCTGTACTTTGTCAAATGCTTTTTCTGCATCTATTAAAAGGATCCTATGGTTCTTGTCCATTCTTTTATTTATGTACTGTATCACATTGATTTGGGGATGTTGAACCACCTTG
>CM052894.1:59245725-59266733 GCA_028534135.1 Potos flavus | reverse complement strand
GACTATGCTGAGTGAAATAAGTCAAGTGGAGAGAGTCAATTATCATATGGTCTCACTTACGTGTGGAGCATAAGGAAAAACATGGAGGACATTGTGAGAGGGAAGAGAGGGGTGAATTGGAGGAAATCAGAGGGGCAATGAACCATGAGAATCTGTGAACTCTGCACAACTCTGAGGGTTTTGGAGGGATGGGGTGGGGGGTTGGGCGAGCCTGGTGGTGGGTATTGAGGAGGGCACGTATTGCATGGAGCACTGGGTGTGGTACATGAACAATGAATCTTGTAACACTAAAAAAATAAAATAAAAGTATTTGGGAGAAAAAAAAAACCCACAGGTGGCCATATTGCACAGCAAAAAAAAAAAAAAAAACGTATCCAGAGTTAAGTCCTGCTGATTGTAAAAACTTGAAAAGTTAAGTCCCACTGGTTTTCAAAACCAATGGTTATGGTGACTTGTCTTCCCAGTGCAGGTCACCCGTGGCTGGGATGCCTAGTGGGGAGTCCGTTCCTCATATTTCTCCATGCTTGTGTCCCTCCTGTTTGTGGTTAGTACCTTCAGGAGTTTGGTTCCGGACATGTCTTTACCCCTCCTATTATTCTCACTTCCTCTCTACAATTAACCATGGAAAGTCTGTTCTGTCAGGCTTTGGGTCGTTTTTCGAGTTGGTTCAACTAATGTGAGCATTATCTAGATGTGTCTGTGGGTTGAGATGAACTTAGGAGCATCCTACTCCGCCATCTTCCTCATCCCTCCTTATGGCAACTCATTTTTTCTTCTTTGTAGAACTTACTACAACATGTAATGATAGGCTCCTTTGATTATCAGCCTGTTTTTCCCACTAGAGCATACACCCACAGAGGTCAGGGACCGTGAGCATTTTGTTCACCAGAGACTTAATACATATTTGTCGAATGAATGATATAGTGACTTCTATTATCTTCAGTCTCTAAGGCCCAACCATGTAGGTAGTGATGAGGGGCCCAAATTAGAAATCAGAGAACCAGGCCCCCAGTTCAGGCTTAGTTACCTCTGTGTTGAGTGATTGGTCCACAAACACTCTCTTGACCTCTGTTTTTCACTTGCAAAGCAAGGATAATGTTTCCAGTCCCACATATTCTTAGAAGCTGTTAGTTAAAGATGGGATAATCTTCCATTTACCTTGCCGTTAAAGTTAAAGCCTGATATAAACATGATGAATAATAGGTCCCTTGGTGGGGGCAGGAGTGGCTCATGTCTAACTTTTTTTTTAACTTAATTTCTGTGAATAGGCCATACAGATACATGGTTCAAAAAAATATAAAAATAGAGGCACCTGGGTGCCGCAGTCTGTTAAGTGTCTGAATTTTGATTTCAGCATGTGTCCTGATCTTGGGGTCGTGAGATCAAGCCTCATGCTGGGCTTCACACTCAGCACGGAGTCTGCTTGAGATTCTCTCTCTCTCTCTCCCTCTGCCTGTCCTTCTCGTGTTCTCTCTCCCACTAAAATAAATAAGTAAATCTTTTTAAAAATATCAAAATATACAAAAAGACATACAGTGACAATCCTCCACTCCTCTGTCCCTATCTTCCCAGCCCCACTCTCAGCTAACTATTACTACTGGTTTGTTTTGTAGCATTCCAGAGTTTTTTTATCCATATACAAGCAAATATTTCCCCCATAGGATTATGTCTTATACCTGCAAGTTTTCCAACCGCCTTGCTCTGTGCCCAATACTGAGTAAGCCTTCAGTAGATATCTGTTGATGAAATTAACTAATAGGTATTGTAACAAAAATTGGGCAAGAAAGAGCATGACTTTATAGGGCATTTTAAGGAAGATGATGTACAAGCTGAATACGGACTGTTGCAAAGAAGAGTCTGCCAGCATCCTTCCTGCTCTATTCCAAGACAAACCTCTACATCTGGGCCTTTGTTTTGTTTTGCTTTTTGTCTTTGTTTTTTAATGGAGGTAAGCACTTTATTGGGAAATCTCGATTCGTTGACTGTTACAAAGATACAATTAGTCACTTCATGAAAAGGTCTTGGAACAGTATCTGACACAAAGCCAGAACCCAGTGAGCACTAGAAATTAATATCGTATGCACTCTTACCTCCTAGCCACGATTCACTTCAAATCACCTGTTAATCCTATCCACCCAAAATTCAGATGTGGAAGTCCTAACCCCTACTGCCTCAGAATGTGACTGTAGGTGGAGATAGAATCTTTAAAGAGGTAATTAAGGTAAAATGAGGTCATATGGGTTGGTCCTGATCCAATATGACTGGTGTCCTTATAGGAAAAGATTAGGACACAGACTCACACAGAGGAAGACCACGTGACAACACAGTGGGAAGCCGCCATCCATCAGCCCAGAGAGAGGCCTCAGAAGAAACCAAACCTGTGGACACCTTGATCTTGGACTTCTAGCCTCCGGAAATGTGAAATCATGAATTCTATTGTTTAAGCCCCCTACTCTGCGGGACTTTGTTCTGGTAGTCCTGCCAAACTACACACCTTGCTCAGGCCCTCATTTCCCAAACACATTAAACTAGAGAAGTTTCCTTGTTTTTTGTTTTTTAAAGATTCCATTCATTTATTTAATTGACAGAGAGAGACACAGAGAGAGAGGGAATGCAAGCAGGGGGAATGGGAGAGGGAGAAGCAGGCTTCCTCCCGAGCAGGGAGCCTGATGCGGGGCTTGACCCCAGGACCCTGGGATCATGACCTGAACCAAAGACAGTTGCTTAATGACTGGGCCTCCCAGGCGCGCCAAAGAAGTTTCCTTATTTTGTCACCTGTGAAGGAGTTTCTGTCCAGAAGGGAGGCAGGAGGAGTATACACCCCAATGTGGGCCACACGGCATCTGCCCCAGGAGCCCTCCAGCTATGCCTGGGGATGGAAACCAATTTCCTGGCCAGCTCTTTGAAGGTGTGTGGGCAGAGCTGAGCAGCCAAGGCCCTGCTGTGGGGAGAAGCTGACCCTCAAGGAGGGGACAGAGAGTAGACACCTCCAGAGATCCCACCTAGTGTCCCACCTTCATCCCAACACCTCCAATGCCAGCTCCGCCTCTGCCTCCCTGAGCTTTGATTCCTTGGCGAACCCATCCCACTTCTGTGCTAAGTTCTTGGGAGGTGGTTTGTGACATTTGCTGCTTAGAGGGTCCTGCCTAATACGGTCTCTACAGAATAAGATCCTAACTCGGGCAGCTCCTGTGAATGGCTGCCGGCCGGGCTCCTCCCTCTCACTGCTGCCCCTCCCTAGTGCAGAAATGCTCCAGGGACTGAGGAACGGTTGGGGGGTGGGTCCTCTTTCACCTCTGAGCTTCCAGACAGGCCTGCAACCAGAATAGCCACCCTCAGCCACGCAGTGCTTGCTGCACCCACCAGGCCTCCCCTGCTGGTGACTCCTCTCAGGTTCCCCACCACCACCCTCTCCCCACCCCCAGAGGTTGAACCTCTCTCCTCTGAGCTTCCCTGGTCACATGGTGCACATGCATGTCTTGGCCCTGGGCTCCTCAAGGCCTAGGCCTGAGTAGTAACTAGTTCTGGCTTCTCAGAACCTGCTGCAGTGCCTGGTGCCTGGGGTGCAGGTGATCAGCGGGGCGAGTCTGCATGGCTCCCAGCTTGTCCTTGGCGGTTTGGCCCTCAGCTCCTGGGAGTTCAGTAGTGCTCGCTGAGATGCAAACTACTGGCCAGCATCGAGTCTCTTACAACTTGCTGTTTGCAGAGTCAAGTGGGATCCAGATCGCGGCCAAGCCTGTGAAGCAGCTCATAGTTAAAATGCCATTGCCAAGTGCCCACTTGAGCAGGTCTCACTGGAGTTCAACAGAGCAGGCTGCCCCGGGGCCCTGGGGCTCGCCGCCCTTGCCGGGCTGACCAGAGTCCAGCAGGTGGCTACATATTAAAGCACAGCAGGTCTGATGGGGGCCAGTTACAGTTTATAAAGTCACCTGCCCCAGTGGCCCAAGGAATCAGCTGTGGTCTCATCCTGGGCGGGCGGGAGTGGGGGAGGGTTTGCGGAGGGTCATCACTGTGCTTTGGGGCAGCATTGTGCAGTGGCCCAGAGCTAGATACAAGGCTTCCTAGTCCAGCGCTGCCCTCAGTGAGCTGTGTGCCTTCAGGGAAGTCTCGTAACCTCTCTGAGCCTTTCATCACCATTGGCCAGAGAGAATAGTATGTTAAATGAATGGGGATGTGCTTAGGAATGCATGAAATACTATGCTTGAAAATGTTTTCTTCTAACACCTTAGAGACGATTGTTGTTGGTTTGTTTGCCTGTTTGCTTTTCCTCAAGCATATTTAATTCCAGTCCTTGGCCCTCCTCCCCCCACCTTCTCATGCTCCAGCCTCCTCTGGGTGATCCCAAACCTGCTTCCCGTCCCTCCTCACAGCCCACGCAACCTGCCATATCCAATCCTTTTTCTCTTCTGTCCACCAAACCTTCCTTTTTCTGTGCACTCCTAGTTCTTACTTGTCCCCTAAGGCCTCCCCAACGCTACACTTCCTTCTCTTCCCATCTTAATCTCGTGATTCTCAGCCCTGGGGCTGAGGAATCACATGGTCTCCTAAGTGACTGCTCATTTCAGGGCACGTGCAGCTGAGTCACTTTCATTACAGGAGGAGTGAGATCAGAGGGAACGGATCAGCATACGCCCCTCACCACCGATGGTCCCCCATCGCCACTGAGGAACTGCCTACTTTCCTTCTCTTTCTCTCCCTCTTGGCCTGGTCTCCAGATCCAACGATGGTGGAGGCTGCTCCCTGGCACCCTGGGCAGGGAGCTCATTCTTCCCTTTCCAAGTACAAAGCGCCACTATGCCCGGCCTCACAGGAAAAATGCAAATGAGGCTCTGGGTGTGGCCAAGCCTTGGGGCCCCAAGTGCTGACCTGCATTTTTTCCTTGCGGTGGCCTTTGTTTTCCCTTGCAGCAGATGGGACCTAAAATATAAAGAGAACTTAAGCTTTTCATACACCCCAACAGGGCCATCACCACCAACTGGGTAACGAGAGCCATTGATTCAGAGTACTTAACGCTCAGCCCTGCCCAGGAGACTTGGACATGCCCTGAAAACTATGGACCATAAGTGAAAGTAAAGCTCATTGAAGTTTTCCCAAATGGACAGGAATCCTAAAAATCTACATGACTACCGTTAACTAGTTGTGAAGCCAGTATTTGATTAATCATGCTAGAGAAAAGAATGAACTTTCTGTTGTCTCTACAGACGATTACACTGCAGAGTCATTCTTCCGTGAAGAGGCAAAGACAGCCAGGAAAGATAGGGAACAAAGTATTTAGAAATGTCTCAGATGATTAATTAGTAAAATTGCTGCATTCTTCTTCTAGATTTTGTAATATTTGTGGTACCGGTCAGCTTCCTAAACTTTAACTAATCTTGTATTTGTAGTTTTGTTTTTCTTTCCTTAAGGAGGGTCTCCCGACACCAAGGAAGCCTCAGGACCCATGAAACCCGGCTCCAGCCCAGCCTCTGAAACTTTCTCAGAATGACTTGGAACGCACACCCCTCACCTTCATTCCTTCTGCCCTGTGCCATGGCCGTCAGCCAGCCTTTCTCGGTGGCTAACTGTGTGCGTGCCCGGAAGACCTGGGATATAATCTTAACAGCTAATTTTCCCTGCTGTGCATGAACCTTCTACCCCTGAAAATAAATATGGTTCTTCTCAGGCCCTGAGACATTATGAAATGCCACAGATGGACTCGGTTTTCTCTGCGTGGACTACTTGAAGCACCACGTTTTCTAGAGACAATAATGGGTTTACGAAGAAGAATGGGGACAATGGCAGGCCGTTTAAGCGACTTTCCAAGAAATCCTGGAAAGAACCAGATTGAGTTTTTCCCCTGAAACTTGAGCAAACCACTCAAAATAACTTCCCTGGAGAAGAGTATGATGTTGACATGCTTTTGGGTATTCACTAGTAGTTAACTTTTCATTCTGTTTTCAGACAAGTAGGCAATATTCCATGCTCTTGACATCTGTGGGCCCCAATTTGTACTAAGTTCCTTTTTTTTTTTTTACCTCAGATCCACTTAATACCAAAGTTTTAATGAGATGATTGAATCATGAAATGAGCACTTCTGAGCAACCCTGGGAGGGCTTCACCATCTGCCTGTTTGCTTAGATACTGGTTAAGCATTGCCCTAGATTTGGAGTTTGTTACCCATAATCCCACTGTGGCTACCTGACTGAATTAAAATCTGATATGCTTCCTATTGGGAGGGATGAAACTTTTTTTTTAAGGATTTTATAATTTATTTGTCAGAGAGAGAGAGAGCACAAGAAGGGGGAACAACAGGCAGAGGGAGAAGCAGGCTCCCCACTGAGCAAGGAGCCTGATGTGGGACTCGATCCCATGACCCAGAGATCATGACCTGAGCCTAAACCAAGAGTCGGATGCCCAATCAACTGAGGAGCCCAGGTGCCCCTGTAGTCTTTTAATTTAGCAATTACAAGCATAGGAGAAAAAAAAATGGGTGTGTAAGTCATTCATATTTCACAAAAATAAGATATTATTTGTTGAAATAGAAACTTTTACCCCAGAATAATCTCAGCTGGCAAAACCCTTCTCACTCATGCTGTCTCACCTACTCCCCCTTGAATCTCTCAGCATTCCTGAAATCTTTGAAACCCTTAGGGTTCAAAGTTTAAGACTGCCATTTAGACCAACCCCCCCCCCCCCCCCACCGCAAGAAATGGCTATGAACAGAAAGGGCAGCCAGTGAGTCAGTGGCTCATCCGATAATGAATCAAACACTTACTATTTGCTGATCATGAAAATAGAGCGATCATCGTTAGGCTTTTCTGTCAGTTTCAGTTTGGCAAAGCAGTCTGAACCTGTCCTCGCTGAGAACAAAAGAGAAATCTCTCAGGAGTGGGATCTGGCAAGCCACGTGACACAAAGTTTTCAGGGGTTGAATTTTTAAAATGTAAACCAGCAATAATTCTGGGGCCAGTGGGACTGCTGAGAGGTTTCATCTAACAACTGACATCTATGAATATCGATAAGCGGCTATTGCCCCGGGAGCCAGGCCTCCTTCCGCTGACTGCTTCTCGTGGTGAGTGTGGGCTAGAATCTAGGAGCCTTTATTAATATCCTAGATGGGGCAGGCTGCGGGGGTTGTGTGGTTTCTAACTATCCTACATTTCCACAGCTGGAATCAGCACGTAATAGGATGCCTGTCCTACTGAATAGGACAGGGTGTTTTTTCCCAGGAGAGTACCAGCAAGGATCTGTTTATCTAAATGAGCTCCTTACTGACTTGGA
This sequence comes from Potos flavus, assembly GCA_028534135.1. NCBI lineage: Eukaryota > Metazoa > Chordata > Mammalia > Carnivora > Procyonidae > Potos > Potos flavus. The sequence goes on along the minus strand of CM052894.1, from coordinate 59,259,473 downwards.
AATCCTAATTTCCAATCCCCTAAAACAGATGCATTTTAGGGAGCATGGAGCATGGGGAGGGTATGGCAAAGACCTGCAGGGTGGGCACGCTGTGGTCTGCAGGCCCGGGGCAGTTGTGCAGCTGGGGGGATCCTGGATAGCTGCACCCTCAGTTGGGACAGGAAGTTCAGAGCTGGGAGAGATGCCTCGTGGTAGCAGGACCTCAGCAACCAGCCAAGGGGCAAAACAGATTTCCTTCTTTGGACTGCCTTCTTCTCACCCTTTAAATATTTGAAAGAATTTCTGAGGACAGCTGACAGATAATTTTAAAAAATGATAATGTCATGCAAATGTTATATCTGTTTCCCCAAAAGTCAATTCTAAACTTTTAACTGCATGCAGACGATGATCTGGGAAGATCTATAACAATGTAGGAAGATCTCTGTCTCCATGTTGGCCCTGCAGCATCTGAACTCCCTTCCCACATTGGGGAACTTCCTACGTTAGGAAGTAGGAGCTCCCACCATAGACAGTGAAGATGCTAGATGCTTATGTTTCCAGCCACCGTGGCTGCTAGGATGTGGGAACGTGGTCTGGGCTCTGCCAATCACACGGCCTTGCCCCAGATTTTGAATTGGAAGTTCTTGACTCAGAGAAGCATGAACTGCATCATCTTCTTCTAGAGAGAGATTCCCTTGCCCAACATTCTTTGCAACTCCTTTCCCTTGCCTGCCCCTGCTATAGAGCGCGGTCATGCCAAATGTGTGCTTTCTCAGTTCCCTTTGCATCACTAGAGGCGTGTATGGCACACTTCTGGCCAGGGGAATACAGGCAGAGATCTGTCTTGAGATCTCTGGGAAAAAGCTCTTGCCTTCTTGCTATGGAAGTCACCCTTTCCGTCTTCTCCCGATTTCTGCCTTGAGCGTGAATGTCTTATCTAGGGCTGCAGCAGCCATGTGGCCCCCATAAGGGCGCAATCCTGGGGAGCTGTCAGAGCCAATATGCTGAGGGTGGTAGAGCAGATCGGAAGAGCCAGAGTCCCTGGCAGATTTTTTGGACAAAAGTTCACTCCATGTTTGGCAACAACTGACTTCTAGATATGGGAGGAAAAGAAGCATTTCTTTTTAACCTATTTATTAACCAGGTTTTCTGTTCTCTGCAACTATTTTCACTCCCAGCAGATACAGGCAGTTTCCACTGTCCAGTGTTGGTGTAGTCTGTGATGCAAAGTACCACGTCACAGCTGGTGGTGGTAGCACTCGATTGTTCAGCAGTATTGTTCTGGGCATAATTCCTCTCTTGTAGTCTCCACATCCCTGCAGAAGTCCAGAAGATTTTGTAAGCCGCATAACGTGCCTTTTGATACATTCCTTTTCTGCTTAAACTAACCAATGTTAATAATAAAAAAAAAAAAGATGAGATCTTAGCATGGGTCTTAATCCAATATGATGGTGTCCTCATAAAAGGAGGAAAATTGTACAGAGATGCCCAATTATTTCTATTGCTTGCAATCAAGAACGCTGAGAAATACAGAAATTGACACCAGGAGAGTTGGCAGCAACACCCCCTCAGGAAATGGGGGAGAATTTGAGCTTGATTATCTAGCCTGGTTGGATTTAATGACAATGAAAATTCAAGTCGTATTAAGACAGCTCATGCACAAATGATTCCTTGTGGTCACTTGTAGCAATCACCCAGCACAACGAAGTTCCCACTGAAGTTAGGGCATTGGGAAACCTAGCAGTTGCTTCCAGAGTACAGCATGAAGGGCACAAAGAAGTCACAAACTGAAGGGTAGAGTGGTTGATCCCAATGGCTGGAAAGATTAAGCAGCGAATGACCAAGTCTTAAATGATAGTTCAAGGCACAGTCTGAAAACAAGGGGCTTTCAATGACTACTGAAAGAATATCTTATCTTTTACAACATCATCTAAAACCAAAAGGCAGATGTTGTGGGTTCATGATTCACAACATCTGTTAGATTCACAGCCTCCTCTCATCTCTCATTGGTGGTTAGGGGACTGATTGGAAAGAGTGGGAAATGGAACACGTGGGACTGAGGATTCATAGCAGACAAATCTTCCCTTGTTTTAGGAAGTAGCCCCTTCTCCCTGTTGTTCTTCACTTGCTTGAAGACCTATAATGTTCTTGCCTGAGGAAGTTGCATTGCGGCGGGGTGGGGGGGGGAGTCCATGTCCCTTTGTATCACCCCTCTTCTCATTGTCTTAGTCTTATTGGCCTTCAGACCAAAACCAGAGCTAAATGCGAACATGTCCCTCATGTTACAAAGCCAAATCTAGATGTGGGGAGTCTTATACACCAAAGTAAGTGCAAGATTTTGCTCTTTATATTGGCAAAAGTCTTGGGGATTGATATGGGAATCAATTCTGAGGGTGCTAAACCAGGGAGGGAGGAACAGGATGTTTCCTTCCCAAGAGATTCTAGCTCAGTGTGCTTCCTGGAGCAGGGGGAGTGGTTCTGTTTGCTTGCTTGCTTGGTTGATGAAACCTGGTGACCCACACCAAGAGAAGTTGGAACGCATGAATTCCTTTGGTCTAATAGAGAAGCAGGACCCAGGGAAATGGGAATGCTGGTGTGGATATATTGTGTATGACACATTCACCGATCTCCTAACTCTGTTCCCTGAGAGGGACTGGAAAGATGCTCCTCTCATCGAGGCATTGAGAAATCCACTGGTGAGGGAAATGCCACCATCTCTCAAAAGCACTATCATGGCTGATTCGTGTACACCAGGGATGCTGTTGAGAGCTGCTAGAGTTAGACAGACTCCCTCATATTTGCCAAGATTTCAGGTGCCGGAGGTCAGTAGTGGCACAACCACCGGGAGAGGCAAGGTCATCTCAGTGGAAGGCATGCTGACTGTCACGATTCTCAAGGCCAGTCTGGGAATCAGAATTGTCTGCACATCAGATATCTTTGGCAGAAACTAGTTGATCATGAGCCTTAGCACCAAAATAGATGGGTGGTTCTCTATGGCCCTGTATAATCCATATGATAGAAGCAAACCAAAATGCTCCAGATCTGACAAGTCATCAACAGACAACTTGTACCCCTATGCAATTCTTAGGCCTGACCTTGAATGCTACAGAAGTAGCAACTTCCTACAACGTCCGCATTTAACTATCCAGTTGATGTAGAAGATAGATGGGTCTTGGAGAGTGACAACGGATATCATAAGCTTATAAGGTGGTAACTTTGTACAGCAAATCCACACAGCCCATGGAGGAAATGCTCTTTTCTCATTTCCTATTAAGCAAAGAAGTCCAAATGCAGCATTGTCTCATCTGGCAAGGACGGCTTCCCATCTCGCTTCAGAGATATATCAACTCTGATTCCATGCCACAATTTGGTCTATAGAAGTTGTAATCATCTCACCATTCTTGAGGACATCACAGTGATCACAGTGACTACTACATTGGTGATATCATTCTTGAGGACCTAAAGAGCATGCATCATAGTTATTCTAGAAATGTTAATAAGAAACATGCAAATCATAGTGTGGGATGTAAGTTTCATGAAACTCCAGGGGCTTTTAACTTTAGGAGACAATTTTAGAGAGCCTAGTGACCTAGGTAGGTTAAGATAGCTTCTCCAAAGCAAAGGAGGAGCTGTTGTACCTCACACGACCTCCTACAGGAAAAAGAGAGACAATGCTTCAAAGTTCCCTGTGGAAGCAACATTTGTCACATTAGGTGTGCTTCTCTGACCCACTTACTGGGTGACGCAAAGGATGCTAATTTTGAGGAATGGCCCAGAGATAGAGAAGATTCTCCATCTTGTTTGGGCCACAGTGCAGTCTTCTCTGCCACCTTTGGCTCAGTGGATCCAATGGTGCTCTAAGCGTCGATGGCGATTGGAAGCACGTGTGGGACTTGTGACAAGCCCTATTAGGAGAATCACAGTGTCAACTATCAGTGTTTGGGAAAAACCCCATAGCTTCTTTCTCAAGTGACTATTTTCCTTTTGAGAAAAATATTTGGCTTGCTCCTGGGCCATGGAAGAAACTGAATACCTTATCAAGAAAGTCAGTTTACCGTGCAGTCTGAGCTGCCCACCTTGAGCCTGCTGTTATTTTGATCCATCAAGCCATCAAGTCAGGTCACCAAAAGACCCACCAACACTAGAGACTCTCAATATTCAAGAGGACAGGTTAACTTGTCCCATGGGTGTAAGTCAACTTCTCTCCCCAGCTAACCCACTGCTTATTCAGTGGGTCAAGGACAGAGTGACCACGTAGGCAGAGGCGGAAATTATCTAACAATTTAGACTTCCACTTCCAAGCCCAGTCTGGCTTCTCTCCTGCATCACTAACCAACTGTGAGTGTTCCAAAAGGTACCACAGCCACCTGGAAGCAGAGTTTATAGATTCTTTACTCATGGAGGGGATCAGTGATTTGTCTTCACTGGAATAGACAATGCTTCTGAACTTGGATTTACTTTCTTTGCCCACCACGCCTATGCTATCATGCTCAGATTCTGAGCACCTTGTTCATCATCATAGTATTCTGCACAATATTGCTTCTGACTAAGGACCTCACATTACACGAAAAGAAGAAATGAGGTGGGCTAATATCTGTCCCTTAGTAGCAGCTGGCTAATAGAACAATGGAATGATCGACTATAGACTTAGTGTCTGCTGGAAGACACACCTGTAAGGACAATATGACTGTCCTGTAGTCATAGGATATCTTCTGGTCTCAAGGCCAATATATGGTGTTTCTCCTGCAGCCAGGAGCCCTGGGTATAGGATCCAAGAGGATGACCTCTCTAATACGCCAAATGACCCATTTACAAAGTGTTCAGTTCTATTCCTTTCTCCTTTGGCCTTTCCTAGTTTGAAGGTCACAGCAACCAAGGAGGAATTCTTCTAACAGCGGACTCAAGCATATTTCCCTTGAGATTGAAATGGTGACACTGGCTCTTTCAGACTCTTCAAACCAGTGTTTGAGATTGCAAAAAGGGGGAGTTAGTGCTGACTTTGATGATAGTGACACTCATGGGGACATAAGGTTGCTGTTATACTGGCAAAAGGAAGCCAATAGAATCTAGCTGCGATGGGCTCCCTTTTATTACTGGTATGTCCAATGGGAAACAATGTATTTTGTTAAAAAAAAATACATACACAGATCCCTCAGACATGAGGGTTATTTCCTGATTAGCTGAGATGCTTAATAAAAGAAAAGGGAGATTTTATAACATGCATTTAAGAGAGGAGTCCTAGGGGCGCCCGAGTGGCTCAGTCAGTTAAGCGGCTGTGTTTGGCTCAGGCCATGATTCCAGGGTCCTGGGATCGAGCCTTGCATTGGGCTCCCTGCTCAGCAGAGAGCTTGCTTCTCCCTCTGCCTGCTGCCCTGCCTATTTGTGCTCTATCTCTCTGTTAAATAAATAAATAAAATATTCTAAAAAAAGAGAGAGGAGTCCTAAATTGGTATAGTTTTATAACACTTACAGTCTTGTGACCACTTGCAAAAATAAGGACTCTAACTTCTACTTATATTTTCTTTCTTGCTGTCATACGTATATTTATTTCTGCTTTAACTAATTCCTTTTTTACTTTTAATTTTCTTCTGTTTATGTAGGATAAATTAGTAATAGATAACTTCATTTAGAAGATCAGAATATTGAGACAGGGTCATGGCAGAATTACAGGAGGAATGACTATCATCCACAGGTCCTGGACTTCAAGCTGGACGCAGAAAAAGATCCTCCAGTGTGACCCCCTTTGTGGGGAGGAGCGAAGGTATTTTGCAAGTGCACAAGGTATGTTGCATTATATTAAGTGGAAGCATTTTATATGGTTTTTATTTTCAGAAATGTCAGAATAGTAAAAAGCACATTTGATGCTGGTAAAGACTGCTGGTTCCTTCCCAAATCCTCTTTGTCCATAAAAACAGAACTTTGACTTTTAGCCATATGGAATAAAAACTACATTTCCTAATCTCTCTTGCAGTTGTCTCATTAAGGTAACTAAGTTCTAACAATGAGGTGAAAGTGGATGCCTTCTGTGGTATTTCTGGTAAGGCTCCATAAACAGGAAGGGACAGTGCCTGCTAGTTCTCTCCTGTCCTTCCTAATGCCAGCCTGGGAGGTGGATGCAATGGAGAGCCAGCAGCCATCTTGGATCGTAAGGTAGTCTTGTCAATAGAGGTCTTAGGGATGAGGAGAAATACCAGAGCCTGAGCCTCTGGTGACAAATTACATTCTTTCATAATAAAACATAAACAGATATTTTTTGAATGCCGGCAAGCACAGGGAAGAGACTGGTAAACAAGGCATAGTTTCTAGCCTAAGGAAACTTACAAACAAGTCCGGTGGCAGGCCAATTATGCAACATGGCTCTGTGAGCACACAGGTACCCTAACCTAATCCTGAGTAGATGGTGGGTGGTGTAGTCTGGGAAAACTTTCCGAAGGAAGTAACCTCCTTATAGATGAACAGGATTTGGCCAGTTGTTGGAGGAAGGGGTGGAAAGAATTTTCCAGATGTAGGGGAGTTAAGAGGTGTTTAATACTCTGTAACACCTCTTAGGAGAGACAAGTCAGGGAGGTAAGCTAGGGTAGGAATGTGGACTTTATCCTCAGGAGGATGAGGGGCAAGCAAAAGGAATTAAGCGTGGGAATGACAAAGAAAAGAAAAAGAAAGAAAGAAATGATCACTCCAGCTGCCATGTGCAGAAGGGATTGAGGGGAACAAGATCAGAGGTGGGGGGATATTTTCTCTTGGCGATGAGAAGAGAAAGAGGAAGGAGAAAAGGAGCTTGACACCAAAGGCACACTTGGCCTTGACGAAGCACCTGAAATGTATTGGGAAAGTGTAAACATTAGTTTGGGTGAAAAACAGCCGGATCCAGGCTCCAAGGGGGCCGTTTTAGAAAAAACACACAATTAGGCACGAAGCTGACTATAAAGATGAGAAAAGGAGTCACAAGAAATTACTGGAGCCTTGGAGATTCAGGCCTCTTTCCTCTGTTTATCCGAACTGCTTGTCCAGACTCGCTTCCAGAGGTCAGCCTGGAATTTCCTCTCTGCCCAGAGCACTCCACAACTCCCGGTTGTAACGCTAAAGAGACGTCCTGGGGCGTAAACCAAGTCAAGTTTTCCGTCTGGGAGGAGCCACCCTCTCGGGGGCAGCAAAAGAGCCGACTTGGGGTCTGGCGGGCTGGGCTGGGCTGGATTGGAACGGGAGCTGGTATGCTCCGAGCAGTCTCACTTCACTCTGGAGTCCTGTGGCCTCGGTGGCTCTGACCCAGCCCCCAGCTCCTCGCCCTACTAGCGCGCTGCTGGGAGGTGAGGGGTGCAGCGTGCGCTGTGTGTTTCTCCGGGAGAAAAATGCCCCTGTTACCACCGAGACGAGGCCATAGCCACAGGAACCACTCCTTTCCTCACTCCGAGTATACGCGACCTCAGAAACACAAACTCTGTCTAGGGCATTTCTGGATTTAGAAATAAACGTCAGCCCAGCCTGCGATTTCCAAGGAAAAACACCGCCACTTCGTAGCCGGTTTTATTTTTAATGAAAAAAAACTTAAAGTTTGTTTTGAAATAAAAGAATTAACTTCTGCAAAACAAATAAGTAATCGTCAGCGAATAGCAGGAGGCAGCAGGAAGCACAGAAGGAGGCCGGGCGGTTCCGGAGGGGCTTCAGATGCGGTGCGCAGCGGGAGTGCGAGGCGTCCGGCGGGCGGCGGGACGGTGCTGGGGCGCTCCGCGCGGTGCCTGGTGGGGGCGGGGCGGCGTCTGGAGGGAACAGTGCGAGGCGCGCGGCTTGGTGTCTAACTTGGGGGCAGTGCGGGGTCTGGCAGGGGGCGGGGGGGCCCGTGCGGCGTCTGGCGGGGGCACTGGGGGAGCGCGCGGCTTGGTGGCTGACATGGGGCGGCGCCGGGGACGCGAGGGGCGGGGGCCCGTTGGGCGGGTGGGCGCGCGGCGCGGGGCCGCGGGCGCCCGGGGCAGTGCAGGGGCGCGCGGGGCTGGCGGGCGCGCGGGGGCGCGGGGGCGGCGGGCGCGGCGCTGCCAATCGCAGACAAAGGCCGCCCCAGTGAATCATGTGGTGCCGGGGGAGGAAGTGCGGCTTGTTTTCTTTCCTCCAGTCGCCCGGCTCCGAGCCGAGCGCGATGCTCGGAGACCCCCACGGGGGCGGCGGCGGCCGCCGCTAGCCCAGATGAGGCGCCCCCGGCCCCGCTCCAGCGCCCCCGGCCCGATGGAGGCTCCGCCGTGGGACCCCCTCCGCAACGACTCGCTGCCGCCCACGCTGACCCCGGCCGTCCCCCCCTACGTGAAGCTTGGCCTCACCATCGTCTACACCGTGTTCTACTCGCTGCTCTTCGTGTTCATCTACGTGCAGCTCTGGCTGGTGCTGCGCTACCGCCACAAGCGGCTTAGCTACCAGAGCGTCTTCCTCTTCCTCTGCCTCTTCTGGGCCTCCCTGCGGACGGTCCTCTTTTCCTTCTACTTCAAAGATTTCGTGGCGGCCAACGCACTCAGCCCCTTCGTCTTCTGGCTGCTCTACTGCTTCCCCGTTTGCCTGCAGTTCTTCACCCTCACCCTGATGAACTTGTATTTCACGCAGGTGAGTCTCGGAAAGCAGCGCGAGGAGCCGGAGGCCCCTGGGAGGGCGCTCATCTGGCAGAGCGGCCCCCGCCCCGCGCGCGGCGCCAGCTGCAGGGGCGACCGCTGCCCAGGGACGGTCAGGGAGCCGTGGGGCCGAGAGGGTGGGCGGAAGGCACTGGCTCTGGGGTCGACCGAGCCCTGTCCTACCTGCAGGCCGTTCTCTTAGGTAATGCCCCCCACCCCGCCATTCCCAAAAGAGGCGAAAAAGAAAGAAAGTAGGGGCCAGAGCCACCAGTCGGTCTCTGCCCGGTGCGTTTTCGGCCCTCCCTGTCCAGGCACAGTGGCGGCTTCCCGCACACAGCAGAACGGGGCCTGCTGGGAGGTGTGCCCACCAGGGAGGCTGGAACTCTAACCTGTCTCCTCTGTCCCGTCATCCAAGAGCACCTGATCTGAGCCTGGAAAGGTCATGTGCACATTAGTCTCCAGATTTGGGTCAGACACCGATATTTTTGAGTGATGGCAGGGCGGAACTGTCCCGTTTGGGATGAGATGTTTTTAATCTCCAGCTTCAGAGCCCTGCTGAATGAACTAGAGCTTCCAAATTCATTTCTCAGGGCTGCTAAACAGCAGTCTGGGGGTAACACCCAGCTCCCCAGTTGCTGCGGTGGGAGGTCAAGGCTTGCTGTCTGAGCTGGACAGAGAGGCCCCCCAAAAAAGCTATAAAGTTTACTGGGGCTCTTTTACGGGCACAGAGGAGCCAGTTTATGAGGCATATTTTTAATAAGCTAATGGGAGAACATGTGAATTGGCTCAGCTGCTGTGACTTAAGGAAAGGGCAGTAATTGTAAAGTGCTTTGCAAATACCGTGTCAAGTGTTGCAGAAACGTTTAATTACACAACGCCCTCATCGTCACTCTGATTCTCCTTAGCTTTCCAAGCACTGAAATGTCCATTTTTAAGAGGACTCTGCCCGTATCACCTGGTGAGGGTAATTGAAGAGCTCTCTCATGGACAGAGGGTTGGCGCAGGCAGGCATTTCCCGCCCCCACATACTTTTATTTTTTCAGTGGACATTCTCCTTTTTTTAACAGTGTCCCTGTTTCTCTAAAGAAAATGTCTTTACTTCAAAAAAAGAAAGGCAAGAAAAGGTAGAAAAGGATTGCCCTGGTGTGGTGGGAGCCCTGGAGAGAATCTGCAGGAAATAGGTCTGGCTACAGAATAGCATGGGTTCTAGTAAGTAGCTATGATAGTCTTATAAAAACAGCTCTGCTGGTAAGTCTGGTGGAGCCACATATTTTCCAATGCACGGGTAATAGGTAGTATCTGTCCAAAAACTACTTTTGAGCCCAAAAGCTGGTTACTCAGGCAGTCCTCAGCTCCATTGCCGACACACCAGCTTTTTAATTGGATCCAAAGGGGTAGTTCCAGCAAGATACAAAGGTCAGGTAGGCTGATGTTACTTTAAGAACTGTGACCGTGATCGTGTTTTGTACTGAGGTCTGTATTTGTGTCCCTTTTAAGGGGGGGAAAAAAAGGAAAATGCAGGCCAAGGCCATGGCTCTCTGCTAATCACATGCAAATTCTGCACTAGCTGGATTAGGGGCAGGGCCGCACATTTTCTGCACCATCTGCTGGTTGGCAAGTAAATGCTGAGCGAGGGAAAGAGTGACCAGGCAGACAGGGCTATTCCAGCCAAGAGGCCTCAAGCCCTGGCCCTGGCTTCTTTGTATCTTCCACATCTTGTTTCTCTTCATATCTCCAGGGTGGCTGGCAGGAGAAGGGGGTACCTAAGTGCTGGTCTTCGAGACTCTCTAGAGCAAAGCCACCCCCTGGCTTCCTGACAAGTACTCTGATATTTCTGGGGAGTTAGGGGGTCACCCTTCCTTTAACTCTCAGCTCTGATGTCTCTCCCATCCTCTCCCTCCCGCGTGCCTTCTCTTAGACAAAGTTCTCAACCACTGGAATAGCCCAGGGAGCTTTTAAGAATTACTGCTTCCCCGGGGCCCGTTTCAGAACAAGTCCATCAGATCTGGGAGGGAGGGGGCCAGCAGCAGATAATGAAGAAGCCCGAACTGTGTGCCAGGCTCCGTTCTAATTGGTTTGTCCTCTTCTTGGCAAGAGCCCTCTGATGAAAGTGCTGAGATGGTCCCCGTTTTGTGGAGGGTCAGAAAGGTTCAGTGGCTCGCTCAAGGTTACATGGTCCGGGCATGGGGGCGCTGGGAGGCCCCCCACGTCTCTGGCATCTGAGCGATGGCCCATGCTTTGTGGTACAGTGTTTTAGATGGGGAAACCTACTCTACCATAGCCGCAGCCCCTATTCTCTGGGAGCTGAACCCCCGGCTGGGGAGGTATGAACTGTATACCCCACACAGTTAAGCGATAACTTGGGGGACTTAGGGAGTGTGTATTTAAGCTCTGGGAGGCTTGAGTGGGACCCGAGCCCTCAGAGAGGAGGTGGGTTTATGGCAGCTGGGGAGGCTGGGTGGGAAGAAGGAGAGGGCGGTAGCAGAGAGGCACCATGGCAGAAGTTTGGGGAAGAACTGGAAGGTGCTCCTGGAGCTGGAGAAAGTCTTGGCTGTCATTGTCCTGTGCTCTGTGCCTGGCCCCGCGCCTGGGGCTGGCTTTGGCGTCTTTGTGGAGCCTCCCTGATAACGGAGGAGAAGGGTATTATCATCTCCCCTCTGAGGGGCAGGGCAGTGAGGAGCTGGTCCACAGTGCCCCGCAGCCTCTGCGGCACCTCCTCCCGCCTTGGCTGCTGGAGGGCCACGGTCCTGTCCATCCAGGGTCTCGTCCAGGGCTCAGAGTGGAAGGTACTTCCTATGTTCTTAGCCTCCCCCTACCCCCCACCGTCTTTGGAATCTGGCTCTTCTGGGGCTGGCCCAAGGAGGGGCAGGGTGGTTTCAAGGGACACTCTGCCTGTTCACTCTCGGCCTTGCTCCGCCTAGGGCTCTGGGGGTGACCCCGCCGTGGGGCCGTGTCCACATGGCGGACTCTATCTTCTCCTGGCTCCATCTGCCTGTCCGCTTTCCACCCAATCCCTTCTTCAGGTGTGGCCACACAGGTCAGGGGCTAGTGCCCACCCGCCGTCTCCTCCCAGGTTCCCACCTGCCCCCTTTCTTTCTCTGCCCCCTACAGAAATCCCAGGTGGAGGCAGATACCACCCCCCGAGGTCCTGGTGCCCTCAGACCTCTGCAGCACAGGTGGGCCTCTGCTGGGACTCTCTCTGCAACCCACTTTGTTGTCATGTCTACACCCCTTGGGTCTGAGCCTTCCCAGCTCAGCACCGTCACTGTCCATGGAGTGGGGTCATGAGGTCCCCTGCTTCTTAATCCCCCTAAGCAGTTCCCTTGGGGTTTTCTCCTCAGTGACCCGGGATGAGGGTCGCATCTCCCAGCATGAATGCTGCTCTCCTGCCGAGGCCGATGACTCCTTTGCTCTGCTCTCCACCTTCTCGGCCAGGCTGGAAGGTGGGGTAGGAGGCTAGTGGTAAGACTGGTTCTGCTGACTGGTAGCAGGCCCCGTGTGAGGTGTGTGACTGGCCCCAAACGTCCAGGGCTGTCTTTGGAACATGGAGTGTTGAGTACCTGTCGTGTCTGGCTCTGGTCCCCAGTACCAGTCCCGGGTACAGCCGAACTCCCACTCAGCTCTTTTTTTTTTTTTTTTTTTTTAAGATTTTATTTATTTATTTGTCAGAAAGACAGCGCGTTTACAAGCAGGGGGAGCAGCAGGCTCCCCGCTGAGCAAGGAGCCCAGCGCCAGACACATCCCAGGACCCTGGGATCATGACCTGAGCTGAAGGCAGACGCTTCACTGACTGAGCCGCCCAGGCGTCCCTCCCACTCGGCTCTTTGCTGCCCCGGGAAGTGGTAGGGCCGAGGCTTGAACGGAGGTCTGTCCTCCAGAGCCTGCTCTTCTAATACCGTTTGCCTCTCAGAGGTTTTGAGCAGAGCAGGACCTCGACAGTGGAAGCACGTGGGAGTCTCTGCACATGGAGTATTGGGGTGCCCTCCACTGCAGGCTGTGGGGTCGAGGCTCCGTAGCAGAGGCTGCCAGCTTCTGTGCCAGGGCAGCCCCTGGGCCAGCAGGTCTATCTGCAGAGCTCCCAGTGTGGCCGTGGGCTCAGCGATGCCTGGGCCGCCGTGCCTTCCAGCCGTTTTTCCCTTGGAATTGTGGGTCTGGATCTCGGACTCTTAGGGCCCCTGAGTTTGGTGGAGTGGAGTTGGCTCAACATCTCACTGGTTCAGCTTTGTCTTGAGCCCGATGACAAATTCCTGCCACGACAGAAGGGTATTTTGAGGAAGGAAAAGGAGAAGTGAACTCTGGGGACGGGGGAGACAGGGTGTGATTAATGGATGCTGACGCAGAAGCTGGAACTACAGCATGTCTCCGAGGGCGGCTGGGAAGCTGCAGGGCGGTTGGGGGTGGGGAACTGAGGTTCATGGGGGGTGAGGTGTTGGAGCATATCGTGGGAGTCTGGGGGTCATGGTGTGCCAGCAAAGGCCTATAAGAGGGGGCAGCCCTGGGAATGGAAGGAGCAGGGACTGTGTGGGCAGGACCAAGTTTGAATCCCGGCTTCACCCCTAGTGCAGCTCCCATGGCTGGTTACTGACCTTCCTCACCAGGAAAGCGGTGACCCTGGAGCGCATCCCCCTCATGGGAGCCGCTTAAAGGAGAGCCCGTCTGTGTTGTAAGCCTTTGCACCTCAGTTAAGGTGCTCTTTCTACATCTAACAGGAGGGGCTCTGGCTCTTGCCCACATACCAAACCACAGTCTTGAAAGTCTGACCCCGGGGCTGGCTCTGCTTTTTATCCCCCCACTGTGTCATCCAAATGACTTTTAGCGCCATGCTGCAACATTTATGTTTGTAAAGTGGCAGTGACACTTGGCCCACCCTTAGCGGGAGTGTGGAAGGGAGCAGTTCCTCTCTGCTGCGGATCCTGAAGCCGAGAGCTGGGAGAGAGGGAGGTTCAGCAGCCTAGCCCTTCATCTTCTAGATGAACTGACCAAGGCCAAGAGGATTCTAGTGACTCGTCCAAGGTCACCCAGCCTGCTATGAAGAACCGGGTTGAGGCCCAGCACCTGTGAGCCTGTGTTTGCTGCACACGCCACCCCCAACTCAAAATGCACCCCTGTCCTCATTCTTGCTGACAGGGAACCAGGAGGCAGCCAAAATCTAACCAGGGACCAGCTCCCCCCCCCCCC
>CM052894.1:59224971-59245225 GCA_028534135.1 Potos flavus | reverse complement strand
AGCACAGACCTGCAGCTCCTGTCCCCACCGGGAGCCTTGGTCTGGGTCCCACACACCCTGCCACCTACAAGATTTTGTGGCATCTTTTAGTGCCCCTGTCTTTCCCCAAGTCAGACAAGCAGGGCCTAGTGGGGGTGGGGGGAGGGTGCCCGTGGCTGTATCCAACAGCACATGCCCTCCCCAACCAGGGGGCTGTCGTGTGTCCCTCATCTTGGCCCCCAAAGTCTTCCAGTGCCTGGGAGGAGAGCATCTTGGAGGTGACGTCATCAGGGCAGTGAGGGACGTTGACAGAATGGAAGGCTACTCGTCCACGTGATATCACTCAGATTTTTGAGAACAGCAAATCATGTGATCTGGAGAACGGCTTTGGTCAGTCGGTGCCCGTTCTCCTTGAAGCTTGAGCGAGAAGAGAGGAGCCTCTTCCTGGTATGTGGGTCTGTGTCAGGACTGACATTCCAGCAGGTCAGGTTTTCTCGGGACAGAAATATCCTCAGCCAGCAGCACTGGCACTCAGGGAGGTCTGCATAGCCTTGTAAATATTTTACTTTATTTATCCCTGGGCTAAGGTTTAGAGTCTGTTCACCAATGAGGGCAGATGAAGTCCAAGTGGTTTTTCTCTACAAGTGGGTTGATTTCCTCAAATTTGTGCATGGAGGGCCACAAGAAAGGAAGGAGTACAGGGAGCCTGCGTCAGTATCTTCAGCCTTCTGAGCCCCATACGATCTCTGCTGTGTATTCTTTATATATATATGTCTCTTTTAAAACATAAAAACTGCTCTTAGCTCACAGGCTGTAGCTGGATTTGGTCCTCAGGACAAGGTTGGAACAAAGCATTTATCACCAAGCTCCCACCCCATCTTTATCCTGTTGTTTGTGCTGGGACAAGTTGGAAACGGGCTTGGATTCTCTTCTGCTTAGAGAGCGCCGTTCCAGAGGCAGTAAGTTGGGATTTCTTCCATGAAGGGCCACTGACTATGGAGAAGGACAGATGATGTCACAAGACATCAAGCCGGTGCAGGGCCCTTGTCTGTGTCTCCCCAGCCCCTGGCTGGCAGGAGACAGGTTCCCTTCTGTGGCCTGTGGGTGGCATGTGACATCAGCCCTCTACCCTTTCACGGCAGACACACTTGCTAAGCGTGATCTGCAGGGCAGAAATCCCCACACACAATGGGATGTGCTCCCCAGGCTGCCCCCTACGCCCTGCTGCCCTCCTGGAGGTTTCCAGACCTAAGAGCTGTGGGGGGCTGCGTTACCCATCAGGCCTCGTGGGTGACCAGTGGCAAATGGAGCAGGGAGAGAAGCGTGCGGAATGTGAGCACCACGGCTCCCCGTGGGCTAAGCCCCCAGTCCGGGCTGCACTCCTGTCCCAGGGGATGGTGCACACGTCTGTCCACGCACAGCTATCACACGGTGACACCCGTTTCCACTGCAACCTAGAGACTCCTCTGCTCATTCAACGAGCACGTCTTTAAAATGAAGGTGAAATTCACACAACATGAAAGGAACCATTGTGTTGTGTGCAGTCTGGTGGCATTGAGGCCCCTCCTGCTCTGCAACTGTCACTTCTGTTCACTTCTCGAACAGTTCCATCTCCCCAAACCCTTCCCCTTCGTGCCAGCCCCGGGCAGCCACGAGTGTGCTTTTTGTTTCTGTGCGGTGACCTGTTCTGGATATTTCCCACCGAAGGCATCCTACCATCAGTGGCCTTCAGGCCTGGTGTCTCTCGCCTAGCGTGAGGTTTTCGAGGCTCACCCATGTCGTGGCAGGTGTCATGACGTCGTTTCTTCTTGAGGCTGGAGGCTGTTCCATAGGCATCTGCCCCCGTTGGCCACTCTTTCCCCATGGAGGTGGGGCTGTCGTGTGTTTCCAGGAGTCTGTGATTCTCTAGATGCTGTGTAGACAGGACTGAGGACAAAAGTGGATGGAAGTGGGTGTTGAGTGGGAAAACAGACCACGTGATGAACACCACTTGTGCTGTTGGCCAACATTACTTGGCAACAGTCCTTACAGCGGTGACACAAAGTGGGATGTTTCCAGCAGAAGGTTGGGGGCTTAGGTCCCTCCTTCATCTCTACGATTCTCACTGTGGGGTGCTTGTTACATGTTTTTAAAAGAACCAGTGGCGTCTGTTACTATTTAAGCATAAGGCAAATCCATTTGCTCTGGTTTGTTCCCGGTGGCAGCTTCCCGGGGTTCAGAGCATCAGGATGGAGAGGTGGTGCCTGGGGGACGTCTGCTTCGCTCCTGTTCTTCCCCTTGGGGCCCTGCCGAGCAGATACGGTCCCTCCTCCTGGGACAGCCCTTCACAGATGTGGTGGCAGATGTATCCTCCCAGGTCCTGTCCTCATGGGGCAGGCCATTCTCAGTTCCTTTCATTGTTTCTGATGGGATGTGGGTTTGTCCCTCACCGTCCTGGTCCCTGTCAGCCCCACCCAGTGGCCCACAGTGAGCTGGGGGCAGCTCCGGGAGCAGAAGGAGGCCTGGCTCCCAGTGTCCCGCTGCGTCACTTCCTCTCTGGGGCGTCCCGAGGGCCGTCCTGTCTGGGGTGGATACAAGGAGCATCGTCCGGGCCATCTTGGGCTCCCCAGGCTGCTGTAACCGAATACCATGGGGGCTTTGCAGCAAATTATTTCTCTTAGTTCCAGAGCTGGGGGTCTGAGATCAGGGTGTCACCGTGGTTGGGCTCTGGTGAGAGCCTTTTCCAGGTCGCAGATGGCAACTTCTCCTCGGGCCCTCACGTGGTGGAGAGCAGAGAGAGCTCTCCAGGGCCCATTTTATGCCCCTCACGAGGACTTCACCCTCCTGACCTAACTGCCTCCCAGAGGCCTGGCCTGCTGACGCCATCACATTGAGCGGCAGGACTCACGTGATCTGGGGGGGACACCCGCGGGCGGTGCATAGCCAGTACTGCACTGCCCCCAGCCAGGGCAAGAGTTCCCGGGGAATGTCAGAATTCTCCTCACTTCTGAGGCAGAAAGTTATTTTGGGGAGGGGAGGACACCTGAGGCATTTTCTCTGCTAACTTACATTGTAGTTCTGAGGGATTTGGTACAAGGATCATTGCTGCGGTAAGACGTCGTGGCCCACTGTGGTCACATGGGGCCTTCCTTCCTGGAGCCTTTGGGCCTGGCTGGCCACTGACCCCCCAGCTAAGCTTCCCGTGCTGGAAGAGGGCTCCTCCCTGCTACTAAGGTGTTATCTTACGTGCGTGTTATGCATGTCTGGAACAATTGCAGGCAGGGCCTTGACTGGCAGACCGTGACCCGCAGTGGCAGTTGCCATAGGAGCAGTTCAGAAACATAGTGATGATCGTGGCACCTTGTGTGGTCAAGGTCCTTTCCATTCACAAGGCTGAAGAGAGAGGATCCTGCCAGGGATGCTGATCTGCACGGTCAGTCTCCATCTGTCCCCGCAACACAGTGGTTGGTTCTGCCCATGGCCTCTGCCCAGCGGAGTCAGTGGGCCCGGGGTGGGACTGGGCTTCTGTGGCTCAGGCTGTTGTGGGGGCTGCCGGGCCCGGCTCCTTCCTCCCCCTGACAGGTTGGGCCCATGGCCCCTGAGAAACAAGGCTGCTGCAGCCCACAGCCCGCAGCCCAGGTGGGGCTTCCCTTCCCGGGGCAGAGGCCACAGGCTGCCCTCTGGCAAGGCCCTTCATGTCCTAGAGTTTTAAAGGCAGAAGGCACCTGAACGGGTATTGGGACTAACCCTTTTGTCTCACGGAGGGACATCAAGGCCCAGAAAGGCGAAGAGAAGTCATCAGGGCTGAGCCAAGCAGGTTCTTGGCTGTCTGGCCAGCCACATCCCTGAATCCGACAAGGAGAACCAAGGAAACTGAAGACCAGGCTCCGTGTGCTGCTGGCTGACCATGAGGAGCACTCTCCGGGGCGCCACTGCCCCTCCTGGGCTGCCTGCCGGCCTAGAGCCTAATGGGGTGGCCTGGCTGGTGTGGGTGCTGTCCGATGGAGCCCCATTCTGCTGACGAGGGCAGGGAGGCTGTCCTGAGCCACTGGAGGCACGGAGGTGGGAGCAGAACTTGGCTGAACTGGTGAAAACTGGAAACAGGAGAGGATGGGAGGAAGCAAGTGAAGATGCCTCTTTCCTGTGAGACCTTTCCCTCTGTTCCCCGAGTGAGCACTGAGAGTCAGGGGCAGTTCAGGTGCAAGACCCAGCTCCTGCTCCTCGCCCCGCTGTGCAGTGACACCGAGGGCATCTTAGGTGCTGGCTCAGCCCGACGGGGCAGTGCAGCAGACCTCTCGGGAGGGCTGGAGACGGCTGGCAGCACTTGCAGGGAAGTTCAGAGGGGAGGCAAGATCACTGTCCTTCCCGAGATCACGTGCGAAAGCAGCTCACTTCATTGCTGGGGACTTTGTTTGTGTTCCTCGGGGCAGCATGAGGCCAGGAAGTGAGCAGGACTTGCTCCTCTAGCTGTGAGCTTGCCAAGTTTAAAGGCAGGAGTTGAAATGGTGATGACCTGACCCTGGAGCCCAGTCACCTCCCTGGGGGCCCCTCACACGTGGCCAGCCCAGGACCCAGACAGAGCCCACCTTGGCTTCAGGCTACTGCACCCCAAATTCTATGGTTTTTTTCCTCCATGGGGTTCCATGGCTTTAAGGGCATGGTCCGTGTCCCCGCCCATGAAGACACCATGCTTGCCCTCACTTTCCTAGAGAGCTGACTGATGGCTAACCCCCCTAGAGCTTATGCTCTTCCTCAGGGATTCCTGCAGAAGGGGAGAAATGCCCCATTTGGGTCTCAGAGACTGTCGTTGTCGTGTAGCCCTGCTCTGGTGAATGAGGGTGCTCAGCCTGGGGAAACTCAGACGGAGGCAGCTGACCACCGACTGTCACCTGGGGAGACCAGGGCCTCAGGTTTGCATAATTTCCCTGATATATCAGGAAGTGGGCAGCACGGAGGGACCATAAGAGCAAACAGCAAATGTGTCTTGGTTCCTAACCTTTCTGAGTGTGAAAGTTCCTTTTATGGTCAAGAAGGCCTCTGTGGTCACAGTTTAGTAGTTGTGCATTTAGAATCATGGTTTGAGAACATGTCCAAGGACTAGTAACTGCAGCAGGGGTAGCAAACACCTAAGCACAGAGCATCTGTGAGGGGACCGGCGTTTGTCTAAGTGCATACATACACTGAAAGAGAGTGCGTGTGTGAGCGAGAGACATACTGGTTTCTTTCGACTTTGGCCTGCTTGGCACACGCAGCCTCCGACCCGTTCAGCTACTGGGAGGGTCTCCTGGGGGCCTCAGCCCACGGCCGGCCCTCGGCACAGTGGGTCAGGTGTGTGCAGCCTGGAGCCTGTTCAGGCTGGGACGGTTGGGGACTGTCCACTCGGCCTGTTCATTTCCAGGGAGCGGTGGCCCCGAAGGGAGACCGAGAGACCTGGGTCAGGTGGCGTGGGGGATTTGCAGAGCAGAACGGCTACATACAGAGCCTCTGAATCGAGTGCAAGTCTGGAAGCATAGGGCTCCATTCAGTCACCACAGACATCGCCTCTGGGGACAGAGAGGTTACTTTTGCTTAGTTTCGCTGAATGCACAAGGGACACTGTCATACTCACAAAGAAGAGCATGGGACATTTCTGCCAGAAACAGCCAAAATGACATTGGGAAAAATGATGAGGCAGCAAATGCCAACTTGAGTCAGTAGGAGGAAAAACAGGCAGGCAGGAGTTCAGAGGGTAGAACAGAGTTGGTGAGAGGGTCAGGGACTGTGATTTATGAGGGGAGGGAGGCCAAGGTCAGTAGCCGCTCGAGAG
This sequence comes from Potos flavus, assembly GCA_028534135.1. Taxonomy (NCBI): domain Eukaryota; kingdom Metazoa; phylum Chordata; class Mammalia; order Carnivora; family Procyonidae; genus Potos; species Potos flavus. The sequence continues at coordinate 59,239,461 of CM052894.1, read as the reverse complement.
ACTCTCTGCTTCTGTCCCGGCAAGGACGTCATCTAGTGAGCCGTCCTGCGTCCTCTGAAAGGTGGTGCAAGGGGCCTGGGGTTACTGATGGGACCCTGGGCAGGCCCGCAGGTGGGGCAGGGGGTTGCCCGCATTCTGCTGCAGCCAGGGGTCAGCCAGTGGGCGGCTTCCAGCTTCACCTCATGCCTACCTGGAACTTGGTCTTAGATCAGAACCTGAGGGGCCAGGATGGCTCATGGTGACGTCCACAACCCTGGATGGCCTCTTGGGAAATCACCTAGCTTTCTTCCCGTCGTACCAGTTTTGGGCAGGACTTTATGCCGCGGTGGAAATGATGCTGAGACCATGGGCGTCTGTGATGGGAAATGCTGTATTTCTGAGAGACAGCAGCAGTTTCCAAGGGAAGTGGCTGCCCGCTCCCGCCCTGCCCTCCAGCCCTCATGGCCACGGCGGCTCCTGAAAACCCTGGCGTTCTCACCAACTCTGTACACACCGAAGGGATGGCAGGGAAAGACCTGACGCCTTTGTTCGCCTTTCTCTTTCCCCAAGAAGCACCTGGGACTCTCCTTCCCTCTGTTAGTCTGGGACCCAGACCCCTTCTCATTATGTCTGGGTCTCCCGATCTTAAAACCAAGGTCCCAGCCCCTGTGAATGGACTCCCTCTTTCATTTCCCAAAAGCACCCTCCCACCTGCAGTCCTCCCCGTCCCCCTGCCAGGCCTGTCCCCAACCAGGCCCCTCTCTCCCTGGTCTGCTGCTCATTTCCCTCCTGCTCCTGCACATCTGTGGGGACATAACCCACCTTCTAGGCGGTGCCTTGTTTCGGGGATGCTCTATTCCCAGCCTTGTGCAGCCTTCCCTGCTGCCAATTTTAGAAGATTTTTATCACCCCAAAAAGAAACCCTGTAGCCTGAGCAGTCACTCCCTGTGTCTCCCCAAACCCCCCTGACCTTAGGCACCCCTCACTTACCTTCTGTCTTCGATTTGCCTTTAAATAAACACGCCTCCGTTTTCACCTTCCCACTCAACCCACAGGAGCCCTTTGCTTCTTGCCCTCACTCCTGCGCCCTCTTAAAGCACAGCCCTTTTTGCTGACTGTGTTACCTCCACCCCACCCCTCCTGCATGCTGCCTTCCCGGCTTCGGGCTGCTGCCTCGAGGCCTAGCCCTGCGGCTGTGACGCTGCCCTCCCCAGGGCACTAAGGTGCCCCCTGCCAGGCAGCCTCCTCTCCTCATGCCTCCCCGTGCCATATCATGCCTCCTCACATTTCCTCATACCCCCTCACACCTCCCATCTCACGCCTCCCCACACTCTCACACCCCCTCATACCTCATCACGCCTCATCACGCCCCCTCACACCTCCCATCTCATATCTGCTCCTACCCCCTCACACCTTCTCACGCCTTCTCACATCCTCTCACACCTCCTCATGCCTCTTCATACCGTTCTACACCATCTTGTGCCTCCTCACACCTCCCCATACCCTTCACACCTTCTCACACCGTCACACATCCCATCACACCTCCTCACACCTCCCCACACTGCCTCACACCTCCTCACTCCTCCCCGCACCTCCCCACACCATCTCATGCCTCCTTGCACCTCCCCACACCTTTGCACACCCCCTCACACCTGTCCACATCTCCCCACACCTCCTCAGATCACCTCACACTTCTCTACACCTCTGCCCTCCTCACACCTCTGGCGTGTCTGTGTCTGGTTGTTTCTTGAGGTCAGAGACCGGCTCTTCCCCATTTTTACAGTTCTTGAGTCCAGATTCAGTGCACCATGTTGCTGACCTGATGTGAACTCCCATCAATCTGAATGTGGGAATGATATGAATTTTTGTCTGGCCTCAAGTTTTCCTTAGCTTTTCACACGGTCTCTGTCTTCCTCCTCTCCGATTTTATGGGTCTGGTTTTGTACCAAGCAGGCAGAGCCCGTGCTGTCAGGAGCACCATAAAATAGGAAAGGTAATTAATCTTTGTCTGCCTCCCCCTCAGGAGCTGTCACCTCCCAGCTGAGTTCCTGCTGAGGTCAGCAGGAGCCAGCACAGACTGTAGGAGATGGGCAGCGAGATAAGGGATCCCTGGCAGGCCAGAGATCAGGGCTTACCCAGAACATTTAGCTCCAGTTCTGGGCACAAATCAACCTTTAATGACGTCTCTTGAAGCACAGATTGGTGTGGGGGTGGGGAGGAGAGTTTGGATTTATTTTGCTGGAAACTTGATCTAGACGTTTATACACCTTAATCAATGGGGGCAAAAATTGTATTATAAAAATGTACATATATATGTATTTATACATGTGTGTGGGGGCATGTGTACTTTTATATATTTGTGTGTGTGTGTACACAATAACAGAATATATATATTGCAGTTTAAAAATGCCAGGAATTTAAATGCAACTTGAAAGAACTTAACCTTAAGAATTAACTCGAAGAGTAAAGGAAGATTTTCTCAGCACAGCTTGAATAGACCCAATTGTATTTAAGACCTAGATGTGTCACGGATGATCGGTGGTGGATTGAGTTTTTACAAATCCTGGTCAAGGCTTGTATTTTGATGTGGTTATCACTTTGCTTTTAGTTTCGGGAGCATCAAATGATTTACTGATGATCAGATTGTGTCTTTCCCTGGTGATGACTTTCTCCCTCCAGGCAGGGATGGGTTTGAGCTCTGTGGGGTGGGACTCAGGCCCCCCTCAGGGGGGAACACCTCACCCATGGGCCCCTCGAGTTCTGAGTGCTGCCTGGCTGGTGTCCCTGTGTAAGCGGGGGATGTCTGAGGATCGTTTTAAAGTTATCCTTGTTTGTTGCATTATAATCACCATGACTCTTACTAAGGCTGTGGTGAACAGTGTCCCTCCATGCTTGGTGCCTAGGGCAGTGTTTCCCAAACTCTGTTCCCCAGAACACTCAGAAGACCATAAGTGGCCAAGTAAGTTTGGAAAACTGCTGCATGCTATATGTTTTGCTTGAAGATTGCAGCAGTCTTTTAAAGACTGGGAAATTCCTGCAGGGAAAAACCGTGTAGCCTAGCAGTTTCTAAATTTATTTGGTCACATGACACTTAATTTCCGTAACATTTATTAGTTTTCAATTCTGTAGGAACACCTTGAGAAGCCCTGGCTCAGAATAAGTTTGTGGAAGTGGAGCTGTTGGGGCAAAGTGTGTGACTGCTTAGAAGGCTTAACTACCAGACCACATATTTGAGGGTCACAGCTGAGAACCCCATCTTCCCCGTGTTCCGGGAAGGGTGTTCTGGGTCCAGGCTGGCCTTGGACACCATCCTCCCACACCTGACTCTGTTCAGTCCACTCCCAACTGAATGTGTGCGGATGGAGCTGCAGGGGCTGCGGGAGGTCAAGACGTGTCTGTCGCTGGGTTTATAGATGAGTAGGTGGGTTGTGTTTCCCTCCTTGCTCAGCTTTTGGCTGGCTATTTCATTCCGCACATCCCAGCCCTGAAGACCCAGCACAGGTGGGTGGGGCGAGCAAGCATGGAGCCTGATTCACTTGACCCTGATCCACCCCTTACTCCTCCTTCCTGCCGTCTTCAGGCCACCAGCAACCACAAGCGCCAGAGGGGGGCAGTATGGGGCCGGGGAGCAGAGGAGGCCGAGGTGCCCACTGTGAGGCGGTGCCCACCTGCTCGATGCCTGAGGTCGGACCAGCCGAGGCTGGAGCCTTCTGGTCTAGGTCCCATCTTGTCTCCTCTGGGTGTCTCTCCAGCTGTAGGCCTGTTGAAGGCAGGACTGCTCACAGTTTTCTCTCAATCCTGCCAGCGCTTTACACAGAGCTGAGTTCCCAGGATGTGACCACCTCGTTGTGCCCTGTTGGGGGGATGCTGTCCTGTGGAGTGTCCTCGGGCCGTGCCCGGGAGCACTGGGATAGGCCTGGTGGGTATGAGTAAACCGAGTCACTAGGGCTGAAGTTACTTGCCACCAACCAAGCCCCCTAAGTGTGGCACAATATTAAAAATATTTGCAGATTGACAAGGTCAAGCTCTTTTTAAAAATACCGTAGTTTCTTCTCTACACTTCAATGTCTGTGAATTCTTTTTTTTTTTTTTTTTAAGATTTTATTTATTTATTTTACAAGGAGAGGGAGAGAGCACAAGCAGGAGGAGCAGCAGGCAGAAGGAGAGGGAGAAGCAGACTCCCCTCTGAGCAGGGAGCCAGACGTGGGGCTCAATCCCAGGACCCCAGGATCATGACCTGAGCTGAAGGCAGACGCTTAACCGACTGAGCCGCCTGATATCTGTGAATTCTTAGTTAAGAATTACTAAAATTTTTAAATAATTAAGAATTATTAAAAGCGAGGTCCCCAAGTACTATTTAAGGAGCTTTCCGAAACTGTTTTTCTGTGTTGCATGAGTCAGTCATATTTTGTAGCAAAACTTTGGAGTCATGCATTAATCTGTTCCTAAGAGAGGTTGCTTTGTAACATTTCTCCTTACAGGCTGCAGAGAAACACCAAAGGTGATGGGACTTGCCTAAAATCCCAGGGGAGATTGTCAGGTAAAGCTGGACTCAGGAACTCTTTACAGTAAGGGCAGTGTCCTTTGCCACATATTTGTCTTATTACCAGGCATTTCAATTTATTTGTAATGTGAACTCCTACTTCCTACCTCCTCCAAAAACGATTTAGGACAGGTATAGGACTCATGTCAGAAGCAAAATCATTTGTAAGTTCAGAATGCTTACCTATGAAGCTTGAAAAAGTGTTTTAAGTGGGAGTGGGGGGAAGGTTGGTAGATTTGCTTCCTGTAAAGTCTGTGGGCATATCTGCGCGTCCCCTCCCCAGACGTGGATTCTGTTCCTGAGAGTCCCCAGTGGCAGCGCGTTACTGGACATCGGAGGGAGATCAGGAGTGTGTCTGGCTGGGGGGGCTGTCCAAGGACCTCCAGCGTCCCCTGATGTCTGGTCTCTGTGCTGTGCCCTGACTCTCCATGTCGTCTGATTACTGTGATCGCCTTTGAACGTGTTTTAAGTGAATGGTTGCAAAGCTATTCAAGAGGAGCAGTATTTCTCAAGAGGTGATCCTTGGGCTAGCCGAATCAGAATCACCTGAGCTGGGGAATTTAGTGACATGCAGATTCCTGGGCCCTTCCCCGGACCCATGAGGTCAGCCTCTCTGAAGGTGGGGCTGTGGGATTTGCATCTTTAGCAAGTTCCCTGGGTGATTCTTTTTTTTTTTTTCTTTTAATTGAAGTATAATTGACACACAGTGTTGTAATAGTTTCAGGTGTACAGCATAGTGATTGGACAGGTCTATGCATTACTCAGTACTCACCAGGATGAGTGTGGTCACCATCTGTCACCATACCACATTATTCAATACTATCTTCCCTATGCTGTACTTTTCATCTCTGTGACTTATTTATTTTATAACTGGAAGCTTGTACCTCTTAATCTCTATAACCTATTTTGCCCATCCCCCTACCCACCTCTCTTCTGGCCACCACCAGTTTGCTGCATTTCAGAGTCTGCTTGTTTTTGTTTGTTTTGTTTTTTTCAGATTCCCTATCTATGTGAAATCATACGGTAGTTGTCTTTCTCTGACTTATCTCACTTAGCATAATACCCCCATAGGTCCATCCACGTTGTTGCAAATGGCAAATCTCATTCTTTTTTAAGACCAAGTAATACTCCATTGTGTATACATACCCCGTCTTCTTTATCCATTCATCTGTCAGGGGATTCTCAGGTTGCTTCCATGTCTTGGCTGTTGGAAATAGTGCTGCAGTGAACATAGGGGTGCAGATATCTTTTCAAATTAGTGTTTTTGTTGTCTTTGGGTAAATACCCAGTAGTGGAATGACCAGATCGTATGATATTTCTTCTTTAAATGTTTTGAAGCCTCTTCATACAGTGGCTCTTATGCACACGTAAGTCTGAGAATTACCTACTGAGGGTCCTCAGAGGAATGCCTTTTAGAAGGCTTCCGAGGGAAATGGCTTCTCCTGTTGCAGATGTATTCTGGGAACTGACCCACACAGTCCCCGTGGAGGCTCCCCGTGTCCTCTGCATCAGCACACTTAGCCACGTACTTGGGATCCGCTGAAGAATTTCCTGGGGTTACTTTCAGACATCCCTCTTACACATGGATTTCTCACTGTGTCTTCCTTAGGCAAAGGGGCAACAATATTTAACCCCTGTGTGGCCTCAGAGGTCCCAGAGCTGCCCGTTTGCTCCTCCCTTCCCCCAGGAACCATGCTCGAGCTGCCCACCCTGTTCTTTGTCCTTCCCTTCGTCCAGCCCAGGCAATGTGTCTGCCTCTTAGCTATTTTCAGGCACTAAGCAAAATCTGGGAGAAGCACCAAACGCAAAGAGAGTTGAGAAGCAGGAGAGCGTGCGGGGGGTTGGTGGGGAGAGGCGAGCCTGAGAGGACCAGCGGGCCAGGCTGAGGGTGGGAGCGGGTTCGAGAACTCGATGCAGAGGGCTTGCTGGGCAGCAGGGGACGAGGGTCCCAATACCACCCATAGCAGAGGCATCACCCTTCTTCCAAGGTTGCCCCCGCCCCATGGACAGCAGGGATCTGCGGAGGGAACGGGCATGAGCACGTGTCCTGCTGCTCCACCTCACCCCATCTCAGTCCCCCAGCCAGCCCCCCGACACCTCTGGGGGCCACCTGCGCTTGCCTCAAAAGCTCCCGTGTACGCGTGCTGTGGGCATAGCGGCCACAACACAGCTGGGGCTGGAATGGGAGCCGCCACCTACCTTCTCTCTCCTCTTCGCCTCCTCAGAGGCTCTGCCAGGCTGGCCACTGCACCCTGTGTGGACACGTTAGCAATGGGGCAGGACACAAAAGATGTGGAGAAATTCCAACACATGACATTTTCTCCTATAAATAATGGTCGTTTGATACTTCAATAGCCCAGAGACATTGAAAGTGGGCTGCTAAATTTGAGGCCTGGGTGGGTGGATGCTTACATTCAAACAACATGAATTTGGTGCCAGTGAAAATTCTAAGAAAGGATGAGGGCAGACTGTTGATCTTTAGGGGAAGTACGGGTTCAAATACGAATCTTATAAGAGAAATACTTGGCAGTGGTAGATTAGTAATACCTTTACTTTCCCCCCCTTTTTTAACCCTTTTCATCATTTTTAAAAAAAAAAAAAAAAGCTTTTATTTATTTGACAGAGACCTCAAGAGAGAGAACATAAGTAGGGTGAGTGGGAGAGGGAGAAGAAGCCTTCCCGCTGAGCAAGGAGCCCCGATGCAGGGCTTGATCCCAGGACGCCGAAGGCAGACGCTTAATAAATATCTTTAGGTTTGAAATTGTGTGGATAGCTTGAAAAATCTTTAGCTTAACAAACATTCTCACAAAGCTCACATCTCAGTTTCAGAACCGGGGCCCTGGCACCTGGGTATGAAGGGAAAGAGGAGTTGTGAGGGATGATGTTGGTTTGTTGGTGACAGTTTACTGTGTCCCCAACCCTGATGTTGTTCTGTCATTGCAGGTGATTTTCAAAGCCAAGTCAAAATATTCTCCAGAATTACTCAAGTACCGGTAAGTACCCTGGGGGGATTTCCATCCTCTTGCGACAAATATACTTTTGCCTATTTAGGACTTGGTTAGGCACCCTGAGGCAGAAATGTAGCTTGTGTCCTTGAGGAGCAAACACTCTGTACAGGTGTCCTAAACAACACAGAAACTCACAGAATCCAACAAAGTAGGTGATGTTCGGGAGCTTGGGAAGTCTCTGGCCTGGGCTGCTGTGTACTGTTGAGAGCCACAGGAATTTTGTGGAAGAAGTCAGTCAGTGCTGGGCGGAAAGGACAGGCTCGTAATTTGGAAGGGAATGCCTTAAATTACATGGCAAGTTTATATGAAGAGGTGGATAGCGTGTTTTTCCTATGGAGAAGGTTCATAGGTTGCCCCAAATTTTCCGAGGTCTGTGACCCCAGCACCCCCAAGAACAAAGAAACCAGTGGCTTAAAGAATGATCGGACTTGGTCAGAGGGGAAGGGAGGCAAGGCATTCAGAAGACATGGGGCAGGTGTGCAGTGTTCTGATGTCCCTGCTGAGGAGAGCTCCTGTGGCATGGGCAGACATTTCCAATGGCATCGGCAGACATTTCTGGAAAGGCAATTTTGGCCAGTTCCCTTCTTGAATCAAAATGAAAATTTAATTCTTTTGTGGCTTTAAAAATATGTAAAAATGTGTGCATATTATATTTTGTTTAAATATATAATTTTAAATTTATAAACACTTTTTATTTAAAATTCCGGCAGTGTATTTTTCTCGAGATATAATTGACATACAACATTACATTAGTTTCAGATATCCCACAGAATGATTTGATATTGGCCTATTGCAAAATGACCACCTCAGTAAGTCTAGTTAACATCCATTACCAAACATGGTTACAAAAATTGTTTCTTGTGATGGGAACTTTTAAGATCATGAAAATGTATATTTTGATCTCCATTTTACATCCAAGGAAACTGAAATTCAGCAAGTAATACGACAGTACTCGGGCCAAGAGACAAGTCATGAGACTCAGGGTGCCATGTTTGTTTTTCTCACCTAACCTTGAAGTCTTTGTTCACTACTTTTTGGGCAGTTTGGTGCATGTTTCTACCAGACTACTCAGCCGGGACTTCAGGGTCCACTATGAAAATATGTTGGTCTGAAAGAGAACCCTTTAAAGGAACAATTCCAAGTACACAATCCCCTCCCTTCTCTGGTAAGAAGCTGGCCTTTCCTCCACACCCATAATCTCTACCTCCAGCCTCTTGACTAGAAATGTGGATCAACCCGGGGACTGGGGAGCCAAGGATGAGTGAAGATTGGAGAGGAGGAGAAAGAATATTCTGATCGGATCGTGGAGTTGGTCTTATCTTGGAAGTGGTTGGTTGAGGCTGAGGTAATGAAGTATCTTCTAGAAGTGAAATATGAAAGCACTGGTCAGAAAGGAAGGCTGTTTCAAAAATTTTCAGCCTCTGAGGCCTTGGGGGATGGGGTCTATTAGATGAGCGGGTGTGTGCGTGTGGAGGGGACAGTGCTTAATCCTGGAACCAAAGCGCAGACACCAGGACAGGCTGTTTTTAGTGGGAGGGGATTTGCGGAGACGAAGGGAGAAAACCAGGAGAAATTCAGTTGGAGGAGCTGTTCAGACTGGAGAAGACAGAAGAGATTCTTGAAGCCAGAGGGTGAGATTCCAGTGGGAGGAGCCTGTTGACGCCTACATAATAATAAAGAAATCCTCAGAGTTATTCGTGTTTACGCGCATCTTCCGTCTTCTCCACTTGATTCCCTACTTCTCTTAAGCCAGATGCTACTGCAGACATTTCAGGCCATGATTTATCCCTTGAGATGCTTTGGTATGTTAGCTTTTAAATAGACTGGCTTCCCTAATTGAACCACGACCATTTGAAAAGAAACACAAGCCATCACTCTAGAACTAGTTGAAACTTCTCCCCTCCAGCTCCTCCTGTAGCTGCTCCATGATTTTGAAGATGATTTATATTCAGCCCAACCAAGAACCACTTCATTTTCCCCTGAAGTCCCCTCTCTCCCTGACACACCCGTGAGCTGTCAGCTTTGCTAGAGTTCATGCCCATTTGATTCAGTTTTTCTCTTTCTCAGCCTCTATTTTTCAATCTTTGGCTTAGGAAGTGTGAATGCTGGGCAGGGGGAGCTCAAGAAAACTTTGATTTTAAGCATTTTTAACTGTTTTCCCTCCACCTTTGATTTTTTGGTGAGTCAAAAACAATGAACCAGGCTTTGCTTTTCCCATTCTGGAAGGAATCTAAGATCTCAGAAGAGAAACTTAAACAACGCTTTACAAGCCGTTGATACTATCCCCTCACCGTACGAGGTAGCAGAGTTCTTCCGTGTGGAATTCGCTGGCAGCCCACAAGCCGGCACCTCTGTCCCCAGGCCCATGCAGTCAGCTGCCTTAGCAACTGGTCTCTGCACTCCCAGAACAGCCAGAAGCCGATCCTTCTGGGCTCACAAGCAAAGTCACCTTCCCAGATGCACGGTCCCACCGATTTTCTTTTCCTTTGGTCTTTTTTCTCATTATAGGCTATTATTTATCCTGACCCTATGTTTGAGCTGAGAAGAAGTAATTCTGGGGCAGGTTGTAAAACACTGTTGCCATGGAAACGCACCCTTGGGATAGGATTTGTTCTGCACCCTCACCCCTCCCGCTTGCTCTCTCTCCACACATCCAGATCTCTCCCTTTCTTCCAGAGCTGCAGGCCCAGGGGGAAAAGTTAGATTTTGCAAAGTATTTTTTTTTCATTATGAAAGTTATATAAGCTCATTAGAAAAAATTATAGAATAGAAAAAGATTGAAAATTTGTGACTGTAGACATGTGGAAAAAAAGAAACCAAATCTAGGGCATTCCCCCCTCCTGCCCCACAGAAACTCCCTCCAACTCTGAGGAGACACAGTGATGTTTTCCATTGTAGGTTTTCATCTACATTTCCCAGAACAGAGTTGTTTTGCCACATTTATGATTTTGCTTTCTGATGTTGACCTTAATGTTGGATTACAAGTACTTTGCCCATGTTGTCTCAAGCCTCACAGCACAGCTGATTTCTTTAAGACAATACCAGGCAGTTCAGTTCAGGTCGTGATCCTGGGGTCCTGGGATGAGCTCTGTGTTGTCGTCAGACTCCCTGCTCAGCAGGGAACCTGCTTCTCCCTCTCTCTCTGCCCTTCCCCCTGCTTTCGCTCTCAAATAAATAAATAAAATCTAAAAAATAAATAAATAAAGCACCAGACAGGATTCTGTTTAGCAGGTGATCCTAGAGGCTCGCAGAGTGGGATAGGATAGAAATGGAAGGTTTTTTGTTTTGTTTTAAAGATTTTATTTATTTATTTGACAGAGAGAGATCACAAGTAGGCAGAGAGGCAGGCAGAGAGAGAGGGGGAAGCAGGCTCCCTGCTGAGCAGAGAGCCTGATGCGGGGTTTGATCCCAGGACCCTCAGATTACGACCCAAGCCAAAGGCAGAGGCTTAACCCACTGAGCCACCCAGGCACTCCATGAAGGTTTTAAGCAGAAAGCTCAGCTTGTGTAAAGACAGGGAGGTGGGGACACCTGGATGGGCTTCAGGCCAGCACACAGACTGGCTTAATTAGCATGGGGGGCGCCCAGTCGTTGACCTGGCTCTGTAGACTGATTGGAAGTACCGGGGACTGGAGGGTGCCAGGGTGAGCTTGAGAGTGGGGGGTCAGTCCGGACACCATCACGTTGGTTTTAGATGGAAGCACGGGGCTGTGTGGTTGGTGACGATGGGAAAGGGGGCCCACAACGACGGGAGCAGGAATAAAGAATCTGTTGAACTTGACGGCTGATTAAACTGGGATGTGATCTAAGAAGATCTTTATCGTTTAGGACTCTACAAAAAAACTGTGGTGCCTTTCAGAGAAATAGGAAAACCGAGAGGAGCGCTGGAGGAGGAACACTGGGAGTTAGGCTTGGACATGGTCTGAGGCGACAGGGCCCACGTGGCAGGCTGTTTGGAATGTGACTCTGGATGTAGGACAGGGTGGTGACTTTAGATGAGCTTTAGGAACTTGGGCGTCCGAGGCTGTAACTGAAGCTGCAAGAGTAAACGCATTTCCCTGGGGGGAGAGGAGAGAGCCAAGGGTGTTGTCACTTTGGGGGAGGAAGAGGAACCAGGGGCTGTCCAGGGGCAAGTCAGACAGAGGAATAGGAGGCAGGCATAGGGCTGTGGAGCGATGGACAAGGCAGCTCCAGGAAGACAGGGAAAGATGGCGGCCAAGAGTTGACCCCTTTCGGTTTGGGAATAGGTCATGGGGACATGGGAGAATGTGGGGTCTGCAGGGAAATACCTGTGGAGGAAAGAATGACGGGATGAGGTGAAGACTTTCTAGAAGTTGCTGTTGACAAAAGCAGAGCCGGGGTGAGACTGTGAGGCTCCGTGGGGTGAGGACAGAGGACTAACAAGATAAGGAGGCACAGAACCTGCTGGATTCTCACAGCGGCTCTTTGAGGCAGGATGGGGGACCTCATCTCTCTTTTATAGATAAGGACACTCAGCCCAGAGTGGCCGAGAGACTGGGCTGATGTCTCAGCTCTGTGTGTCTCTGGGTCACATTGGGCAGATGAGGGCAGGGGAGGGGAAGGAAGGAGGGTGGGATGGAGGCTTGGTTGCCATTGTGTGAAAATCCAAGATGGAAAGGCGTGGCAGAGAGCAGGGGACATCGTACTCGATGTCATGGGTACCACATCATGGTCGGTGTCATTATGCCCGGCTTCTTTACCCTTTACTTACATGTTCTCTTTCTCCCTGTGTCCCCCCGGCCTTGGGCCCTGTCAGGGACAATGTCTAGAGCTGGGACTATCATTCAGGAGTCTTTTATTTTTTTTTTAAGATTTATTATAGAGAGAGCAGGAGCAGTGGGGAGAGGCAGAGGGAGAGGGAGAAGCAGGTTCCCTGCTGAGCAGGGAGCCCAACGTGGGGCTTGATCCCAAGACCCTAGGACCATGACCTGAGCCGAAGGCAGACGCTTAATGACTGAGCCACCCAGGCGCCCTGTCATCCAGGTTTCTTTGTCCTGGTCTGTTACAGCTTTGCAAGACACTCTCTAGCTTCAAAACCGCTTTTAGTTGAGAGTTTACGTCTTTTGGATTTACAAACATAGTCAACTTAGACCCAGTCTGTTTTTGAGCCAAGCAAGTCTTCCTTATTCGCATGTTTATTGAAGGAAGTAAACACTATGGGCGGTCCTAAAAGCTGGAGGCTGCTGACTTTGGTTTTAGTCAGTCTGAGAAGTCTTTCTGTTGGCCTCGCACCAGTCACTAAGGAAGCATGTGGCTCCGGGAATCTACGGGTTAAGAATGGCCAGGGACCCAGTCAGCTTGTGTCCGTTCAGCCCTGGGCAGGGGGCTGGGGCAGATCTGCACCACCTCCCAGAGACAGGAAAAGCGAGGCTCGGATGGCACCTTCCTGAGGGCACCATTTGTAGCTGATTTGTGATCTGAATCTGAAAACAGCTGCTTCCAAAATCTGCAGTCTTACATGTCAGCTTTGGCATGTTCCGCTTCTAGTAGTTAACCAAAAAGTACCGCATTTTCCTTCTGGATTGATCCAGAATGTACAGCCAGCGTGCAGGGCACGGTGCCTTACAATTCTCTCTGATCCCTTCCAGGTTACCCCTCTACCTGACCTCACTCTTGATCAGCCTCATTTTCCTGTTGGTGAATTTAACCTGCGCAGTGCTGGTGAAGACAGGAAATTGGGAGAGGAAGGTCATCGTCTCCGTGCGTGTGGCCATTAATGACACACTCTTTGTGCTGTGTGCCGTCTCTCTCTCCATCTGTCTCTACAAAATCTCTAAGATGTCCTTAGCCAACATTTACTTGGAGTCGAAGGTATGTGGACATGTGGTCAAGATCCCTTCATTAAACCGACTCTAAAAATAGTTTCCTTGTTGCAGACAGAACTCAGCAAATACCTTTCACACCTGACCTTCTACAAATGATTGACCATACCGTGGCTGCCAAAACCCAGAGCTGTGTAGTTCGTTGAACTCCGTACCTGAGAAGAGTTCCTTTGAGGTGCTGCAAGTGTATCAGAGTGTGTGGAATTACTGGCAGAGAGGCAGTCTCTGCTTCATAGATACAGTTTCACTGTCATTTTTATTTGATTATTTTTTAAAAAGATTTTATTTATTTATTTGACAGAGAGAGATCACAAGTAGAGAGGCAGGCAGAGAGAGAGGGGGAAGCAGGCTCCCTGCTGAGCAGAGAGCCCGACACAGAGCTCGATCACAGGACCCTGAGATAATGACCTGAGCCGAAGGCAGAGGCTTAACCCACTGAGCCACATAGCGCCCCTTAACCGAGATTTTATTTTATTTTATTTTTTATTTTTTTTTAAGTGATGGAGAATTTATTTTTTTTCCCCAAATACTTTAATTTTTTCAGTGTTACAAGATTCTTGTTCATGTACCACACCCAGTGCTCCATGCAATACGTGCCCTCCTCAGTACCCACCGCCAGGCTCTCCCAAGCCCCACCCCTCTCCCCTCCGAAACCTTCAGTTTGTTGCTCAGAGTTCATGGTCTCTCATGGTTTATCGCCCCTCCGATTTCCTCCAATTCACCCCTCCCTTCCCTCTCACAATGTCCTCCATGTTTTTCCTCCACATGTAAGTGAGACCATATGATATTGACTCTCTCTGCTTGACTTATTTCACTCAACATAATCTCTTCCAGTCCAGTCCATGTTGAAACAAAAGTTGGGTATTCATCCTTTCTGATGGAGGCATAATATTCCATTGTATATATGGACCGTATCTTCTTGATCCATTCATCTGTTGAAGGGCATCTTGGCTCTTTCCACAGTTTGGCGATTGTGGCCATTGCTGCTATGAACATTGGGGTACGTGTGGCCTTTCTTGGTACTGCATCTGCATCTTTGGGGTAAATACCCAGTAGTGCAATGGCAGGGTCATAGGGTAACTCTATTTTTAATTTCTTGAGGAATCTCCACACTGTT
>CM052894.1:59165882-59224471 GCA_028534135.1 Potos flavus | reverse complement strand
TGTGGCTTGGATGGCTATGTATTTTCCCCTTAGGACCGACCGCCTTTGCCGTGTCCCATAGGTTTTGGACCGATGTGTCTTCATTCTCATTGGTTTCCATGAATTGTTGAAGTTCATCTTTGATTTCCTGGTTGATCCAATTATTCTTGAGCAGGTTGGTCTTTAGCCTCCAAGTGTTTGACTTCCTTCCAAACTTTTTCTTGTGGTTGAGTTCCAGTTTCAAAGCATTGTGGTCAGAGACTATGCAGGGAATCATGTCAATCTTTTGGTATCAGTTGAGTCCTGATTTGTGCCCCAGTATGTGGTCTATTCTGGAGAAAATTCCATGTGCGCTCAAGAGGAATGAGTATTCTGTTGATTTAGGGTGGAATGTTCTGTATATATCTATGAGGTCCATTTGGTCCAATGTGTCATTCAAAGCTCTTGTTTCTTTATTGATTTTGTGTTTAGATGATCTGTCTGTTACTGAGAGTGGCGTGTTAAGATCCCCTACAATTAACGTATTCATGTCAATATGACTCTTTATTTTGATTAACAGTTGGCTCAAATAGTTGGCTGCTCCTATATTAGTTAACCGAGATTTTAAAGGACTTGCAGGATTGCTTGTGCAGATGAGACTAGTAGAAACACACGCCTCGTGTCCCCTGTGTTCCAGGCCCTTTGAGATCAGCATTCAGCCTGTGTAAGCTCATGGCGTCCTCCCAAATCTCTGGGAGTGGGTATCCTCCCCACTGTGTAGACCAGGAGACCAGGCTCCAGAGGTCAGTAGCTTGCCCGGCATTGCCCTACGCAGCCCGGAGATGGAGAGCGAGGCTTCAGACTCAGCGGTCTGGCCACAGGCTCTGTCAGATTCAGATGGAGGCTCTTGCCTCGGGACTGAATGGCATGCCCGTGAGAGGACAGTGGACACTGCCCCCTGGAGTTCAGGCCAGCCACTGTGTCGTGCTGCTAGGTCAGAGACGGAGAGACGGGACGGGAGGCCAGCTCGGTTTGCTCTGTGCTGCACACCCTAGAGTTCTGTTCTCTCTTCCTTTCCCTAGAGTTCTAGGGAAGGGCAGACACGCTCGTGGGCCCCCGATTGGCCTCACCCCAAGTCTCCCTTGGTCGGGAAGCCCACGGAAGTGTGGAGGCTGGGGAGGCGGCCTTGGTTTTCTCACTTGTACAATAATCGAGTGATTTCTGTAACTCCTCTGCTTCTAACCTTCCAGAACCATGTCCTGTGGCCGACGCCCTGTCTGGCCGGCCCCCCTGTCTGGCCGGCCCCCTGTCTAGCAGACCCCCCTGTCTGGCCGGCACCCCCTGTCTGGCCGGCCTCCCTGTCTGGCCGGCCCCCCTGTCTGGCCGGCCCCCCTGTCTGGCGGACCCCCCTGTCTGGCGGATCCCCCTGTCTGGCCGGCTCCCCTGTCTGACCGGCACCCCTGTCTGCCTTCTCTGCCACATGGCCCACGTGGCTGTAATTAGTCTTCTGTCTGAAGACTGTGAGGAGCTCTGTCGCCCATGATATTGTGTCTTCAGTAGTGACCAGTAGACTAAAATCTGACCTCGGAAACCCTGAGCCTTAGCTCGGCACCCATGATCAGGCTAACCTCTGGCAAAGTCCCTCAAGACTTGAGTATGGCAGGAGTAGTTTTTTCGTTTATGAGTTTAGACAGATTTTAGACTTGATTTTGCCTTAACTTTTTCTGTTGTTTGTACTGTTTCCTATGTGAAGGCTATCTAAGGCTTTTAAAAAAACGCAATCGTGGTTTTTATGGGAAGGGTTACATTTCAGTTGCCAAATGACCATTTAGATCAGCCCTGTGGCAAACAGGCTGTTAGACTGCTCCTGGCAAAATAAAATAGTATCTTGTTAATGAGTGATTTCTCAATGCAAATTTCAAAAATCCGTTTCAGTTTTTTGGTCACGTTAACTATGTGTTTCTAGCTTAGGGCCCTTTAATAGACTGTAAGTTGATAGCTTCATAAATGGGGGGACAAATCACTGATTTCCATGTAATTCCAAGTCTGGAGTGATACCGGATCCCAGTGCTTCCAGCCTAGAAGATTCTGGAATTTGAGGAAGCACTCCCTGCCCAGGGCCACAGTCCGCAGGACCACGATCTCAAACAGCCGCCACCCTGCTGGGCTCGGTTGTCTCTGGGCCAGAGGCTGGATAGTGGGCTCCTAAGTCAAGGGGTCATCTTGGAGATTGAATGGCAAAAACCACCTAACTTTCTCATTCTTACAAACCTGGGCTTTAGGCAAATGGCCCCTATTTTAAGGCTTCTCCATACCAACTCCCAGATCTGGAAGCATTTATATGGAGATCCTCTGACATTTGAGGAGGGGGTGTGGGGTGAGGTTTGGGCGTGGGACCAGTGAGAGCGGACACTGCAGTGCATGCCCCCAAGAGCTGAAGGGTTTGCCAGGTATGAACCCAGGCCGGGTTCTAGGACGAGGCTGGTGTCTTGGACCTGGAACAGGTGCTCCGCTCACGGCTCCCTCCTTTCCAGGGCTCCTCTGTGTGTCAAGTCACAGCCATCGGAGTGACCGTCATCCTTCTTTACACCTCCCGAGCCTGCTACAACCTGTTCATCCTGTCGTTCTCCCAGAGCAAGAACGTCCATTCCTTTGATTACGACTGGTACAATGTCTCAGACCAGGTCAGTGGGCGCCAGTGACATGTCCCCCGAACAGCAACCCTTTGCTTTGCAGCACCCATGTGGCAGACAGGAATAGGCTCCTTGCTTCTGCTGCTGAATTGCTGGGTGACCTT
The DNA here is from genome assembly GCA_028534135.1 of Potos flavus. NCBI lineage: Eukaryota > Metazoa > Chordata > Mammalia > Carnivora > Procyonidae > Potos > Potos flavus. Next base: position 59,221,716 of record CM052894.1, on the reverse strand, counting down.
GACCATCACTTACCTGTGTGGTATCTGCGTCCACATCTGTCAGATGGAATCATAGTACTTGCCTTGTCCCAGCTCACGTCTTCTGAGAAAACTAGCATCTGGGGGCGCACACGCACACACACACAGACACACACGCATACACACTAGTTTCTGGGGCTCCTGACAAGCAGTACTTAAAACGTTTTTAAGTGTTTCCATATAAATGTAAGATGGTTTTATTAAAGGATGAAATTTGCCCAGGTAAAACAGATTGTATGCAGATTTCAGAAAATACATAAAACTATGGCTTTATTTTTTATTTTTTTAAGATTTTATTTATTTATTTCACGGAGAGAGAGAGATCACAAGTAGGCAGAGAGACAGGCAGAGAGAGAGGGGGAAGCAGGCTCCCTGCTGAGCAGAGAGCCCGATGCGGGGCTCGATCCCAGGACCCTGAGATCATGACCTGAGCCGAAGGCAGAGGCTTTAACCCACTGAGCTACACAGGCGCCCTCATCTGGCATTCTTGTTCACAAAAGCCAAAAATAAAAAAGAATGGGAGTGAGGTCACCTCTTCTCTTTTGAGAAATACCAATTCTTCATCTCTGTCGCGGACAGAGCGGACAGAGCGCTGGGGGTAAACGTACACAGACTGCCTCCCTGCCCCGCAGCCGGAGTTTGTGTCTCCTGAGGAAAACAGACACACAGATAAGCCATTACAATACACAGAACTTCTGTGTATAAGAGGAGTCTTCTGGATTAAATTGCAGAAAGCTCCTTAACTTTCCCTGGAAAAACACTGAATGCTCAATTCTTATCAAATGTGCATCTCCAGTCCCAGCAGGGTTCCCACCCTGGGCTAGATTCACACTCTAGAAGAAGACATTAAGTGACCCCCATAAGCATGGGAGAACAAGGTGAAATTCAGAAGGAGTTGGGCAGGGGGACCTGGGTGGCGCAGTGGGTTAAAGCCTCTGCCTTCAGCTCAGGTCATGATCTCAGGGTCCTGCGATCGAGCCCCACATTGGGCTCTCTGCTCAGCGGGGAGCCTGCTTCCCCCTCTCTCTCTGCCTGCCTCTCTGCCTACTTGTGATCTCTCTCTCTCTGTCAAATAAATAAATAAAATATTTAAAAAAAAAAAAAAAAAAAAAAAAACAGAAAGAAGGGGCACGGGGAAGGGGTTAGAATTAGGAAGGATTCAGACCACCACCATCCAAACCAGTCCCACCTGTACAGGATGGGAGAGATTTGGGCAAGGCACTGCCAAAGGTGTGCCCCGTTTGGAGAAAATCAAATATATAAAAATCAAAACCTGGAACAAGAAATGAGAGACTTACTCATAAGACCCGAAGGATTTCATTGGAGTGAAATGTCCATCACGGCTACTGTCGTAATGACTTTTGGGTGGACAGCAGTGGCCTGGCGTTCAGCACCATCCCCTTGCTGGGCAGCCGTCACCGCCGTCTGTCTCCAGAACGTGCTCATCTTCCCAAACCATAACCCTGTACCCATTAAATACTAGAGGTTAGGTTTTAACAAAATAATTATTTCAGTTTTTCTTTCCGGTAAGGACTTATAATGATGATAAACAAAATAACACAATTTTTAAAAGTCTGTTGTTTTTAGGGGTATGTTTATTTATGAATATCTAGACCTGTGTGTTGCAACCAAAATAAACTAGGAGCAAACCTAGCAGCCTGCCCCAAGCCACATGTTATCTGCGTAGAAGGGAAGGGGGCAGCATGCTACCCAGCCGCGTTAGAGAAGGGAAGCAAGACGCTTCCTGGAGGGGCCTGATCTGCTCGGGCTACTGCCCCCAAACACGAGCCACTAGAGAAGGCAGAAGGATTCCGTTTAGGTGATTGGCCTTTCATGGCTTGGTTTTGATGCACTTTGTCTGAAACATTGCCCTTTGTGGGAGAGCTACCCAGACGCGACCCTGCGCGCTCGCCCCGGGCCCTGCGGGAGGGGGACAGACTATACACCAGGCCCGTTCAGCCATCCCACTGGCCCAGACGAACATCCTGGACTCGGAACAGTCTTTTTCCAGATGATCTCACCTGCAGCAAGCTTTAAAGGATAAAGAATAGAATATGGAGAACAGGAAGAGAAGTTTAAAAATTGATGAGTTTATCGAAGAGATGAGACAGAAGGTGACGGTCATATGCTGTTCTCAAAAATGTGGGAGGGAGGGGCACCTGGGTGGCTCAGTGGGTTAGGCGACTGCCTTCAGCTCAGGTCACGATCCCAGAGTCCTGGGATCGACTCCCGCATTGGGCTCCCAGCTCTGCCCGAAGTCTGCTTCTCCCTCTGACCCTCTCCCCTCTCATGCTCTCTGTCACTTCTCTCTCTCTCTCTCTTTCTCTCTCAAATAAATAAATAAAATCTTTGAAAAAAAAATGTGGGAGGGAGTGACCTAACATCTCCCTATTTGATTGTTGAAGGAAAGAAAATCAACTTACGTTTGAGATACTTAGCTTGGATATAAGGAAGGTTTTGGAGGGTGAAGTAATAACCAGCAGAGATTTGCAGCTCTGTCTTTGACTATTTTGAAGATAAGAATTCTCTGCCCTGTGTGGTTGGAATAACTCCCCACCTGGGGTCCTGACCACAAGTATTACCTGATTTCAACATGTACGTTGCAGGGGGAAGGAATCACAGCGTATTAGAATTAGCCTCTGTTCACATTAGGAAGAATCAGAGCAAAACGTCTTTCCTCCGCCCTCAGTCTGCTGATTCCATGTGCTCCCCTCGCTTCTCAACAGGCGGATCTGAAGAACCAGCTGGGAGACGCCGGATATGTGGTGTTTGGAGTGGTCCTTTTCGTGTGGGAGCTCTTACCCACCACCTTAGTCGTTTACTTCTTCCGAGTAAGAAACCCTGCAAAGGACCTTGTAAGTAAACCATCTTCTAGTTGTGGAAACTATCTCCTACTTCTAATCACAAAGTGTACAATCGAGTCTTGTCCTTAGATTTTTAGGAATGTGCCTCTTCCATCCTGTTGTGATGTAAAAATTTCCCTGTCTACCCAAGACAGTCTTTTCCTTTAACTCTTTCTGAGGGAAATTCATTTTTTCAGCTTAGCTCTTACAGAAGAAATGAAAGTTGTATCTCAAGGCCTGGAGATAGTGATTGACCACTTTTCCTAGTGCAACAAGTCTCACTGGTATCTGAGCCTTGACTTGGGGAAAACTAAATATATAAGCTTTTATTTTAGGAAAGGGAAATAGAAAATGGTACTTGAGTTCTTCAGCCCTGTGTTATGCTGGACAGTGGAAATAAAAACATCATGAGGGTTGCTAACCCCACTCCCCTGGTTCGGTCCCATTTCTGCTGGGCCAGCTTTGCATAAATGTCTTTCTGAGGACACAACAGAAAATGCACAACTTGCGAGAGTGAGGAAACTCCTGGGCACTTGTGCTCCATGAATTATTCCAGCCACACTAACAAGTGGTAGAATTTTGAGTCACTGATCTGTGAAACCCCCGGAAAAGTGTAGCGAATGGCTTTTGGCCAATGCGAGCCTAGTGTGGGTGGGCAGTAAGGAAAGCAGATACAATCACCAACCAGTTGTATTCTATCCTGTTTCTTTTTATTTAAGGTTTATTTATTTGAGAGAGGGAATGGTAGCAGCAGGGAGGGGCAGAGGGAGAGAGAATCCCAAGCAGAAGCCCTGCTGAGTGTGGAGCCCAGTGCGGGGCTCGATCCCACGGCCCTGAGATCATGCCCTGAGCTGAAACCAGGAGTTGGCCGCTTAGCCAACAGAGCCACTCAGGCGCCCCTACCCTCTTTTTTTCTTATTTTTTTCTTATTCATCTCTGGATAGTCACCGATGAGCCAGAGACGGGGGTAAAAAAGCAAGGCTGGCCTGGGGCGTGTGGGGCAGCCCAGCCTGACTGTGGCCCTTGCAGAGAAGGCAGTGGGGAGCATTTTCTAGACCATGGGATCCACTTTCTCCACCGCCATTATTTGTAGCTGCAGGACCATGGCCACGCACTTCCTCTGAGCTTCACTTGCTGTGGGAACAGCTGGCGGCGTCTGTAAAGTCAGATCCTAAACACTTGAGGCTCCCTGGTGCAGAAATGGGAGAGGTAGGCCCCAGATTCTAGGCTGAGAGACCAGGTGCCTTGCTTTCCTTCCTTCTGTGAAGTTTTCTGGGCACCTTGCTGGACCAGGGGATTGTAAGGGGTCGCTAAAGCCGACTCCTGGAGCTCGTGAGGCCTCCCCCGGGCTCTGTGTGTACCTTTTCATCAGCTTGCGTCTCGGAGGCTTCAGAACCCGGCTCCCGAAACCCAGAGTAGATTTCCAAATTTAACGAGAGGAAGGCTAATGTGATAGTGTGCACATTTTTTTACTAAATGAATACAGAATAATGTCTAATGTGTACTCTCAGATCTCATTATCCCAGGACACCTGTCTTCCTTAACACAGTCTACGTAGATGCAGTTACTTGGTTACTGGGCTTGAATAGATCTGCTGTTCAGAGTATTATCTAAGGCAGTGGTTCTTCAACATGGTGGTCTCAGGACACTTTACACTGATTAGTTTTTTTTTAAAGATGTTATTTATTTATTTGACAGAGAGAGAGCATAAGCAGGGGGAGCAGCAGGCAGAGGGAGAGGGAGAAGCACGCTCAGCAGGGAGCCTGATGTGGCGCTCAATCCCAGGACTGTGACCTGAGCTGAAGGCAGACGCTTAACCAACTGAGCCACCCAGGCGCCCTGTGATTAATTTTTTGTACCGAGCTGTAATTGACATATTAGTTTCAGGTGTACAGTGTGGTGATTGGATACCTGTAGCTATTACACAGTGATCCTAATAAGTCCAGTTGCCATCCATCACGACACGGTTATGATTTTTCTTGTGCTAACTTTCAAGGTCCACTCTAACTACCTTCAAATGTGCTGTAGTCAGCATGCTGTACATGAGTCCCCAGGACTTAGTCATTGAGTAACCGGAAACTTGTACCTTTTGACCCCTTCCACCCATTTCACCTACTGCCCATCCCCCACCTCAGGCGACCACCCATCTGTTCTCTATACCCACGCTGGGGTTTTCTCTGTGTGCTCTTAGATTCCACATAAGCGAGATCATACAGTACTTATCTTATTCTGTCTGACTTATTTCACTTAGCATAACGTTCTCAAGGTTTATCCATGTTGTTGCAAATGGCAGGATTTGGGTGGTGGTTTTTTGTTTGTTTGTTTTGTGAGTGTGGTAGAGTAACATTCCAGTATAGATATATTTCTTTATCCTTTCATCCATTGATGAACTTTTAGGTTGTTTCCATGTCTCGGCTCTTGTAAATAATGCTGCAGTGAACATGAGGGTGCAGATATCTTGTCAAATTAATGTATTCATTTTCTTCAGATAAATATGCAGAAGTGGAAATGCTGGGTCATAGGCTAGTTCTGTTTTTACTTTTTTGCGGACCCTTCATACTGTTTCCCACAGTGGCTGCACCCATCTACGTTCCCACCAGCAGTGAGTGTAAAAGGGTTCCTTTGTCTGCACATCCTGGCCAACAGTTGTTATTTCCTGTCTTTTTTATTTTAGCCATTCTGACAGGTGTGAGGTGATAGCTTGTTGTAGTTTTGATTTGTATTTCCCTGATGGTGAGTGATGTTGAGCATCTTTTCATACACCTGTTGGCCCTCTGTAGGTCTTTGGGAAAATGTCTGTCCAGGTCCTTTGCCTATTTTTTAATTGGATTATATTTTGCTGTCGCGTTGTAGGAGTTCTTCATATGTTTTGGGTACTGACCCTCTGTCAGATATGTGATTTGCAAACATCTACTAGTCAGTTGCCTTTTCATTTTGTTTATGGTTTCCTTTGCTGTGTAGAAGGTTTTTCGTTTGCTGTGGCTTCACTTGTTTATTTTTGCTTTCGTTGCCTTTACTTTTGGTGTCAAATCCAAATCATCATTTCCAGGACTGACCTCAGGGAGCTTACCACCTGTGTTTTCTTTTAGGGGTTTTATGGTTTCAGTTCTTACATTCAAGTGTTTAATCCATGTTGAGTTAATTTTTGTGTGTGGTGTAAGACAGTGGTCCAATTTCATTCGTTTCCGTGTGGCTGTCCAGTTTTCCCAACACTCTTTATCAAAAGCACTGTCATTTTCCCCATTATGTATTCATGGCTGCTTTGTTGTAAAGCATTGACCATGTAAGTGTGGGTTTCTTTCTGGGCACTCTGTTCTGCTCCATTGATCTGTATCTGTTTTCATGCCAGTATCATACTGTTTGGATTACTGTAGCTTTGTGACATCGTTTGAAATCAGGGAGCTCGATGCCTCCAGCTTTGTTCTTATTTTTCAAGATTCTTTGACTCTTTGGGGTTATACCGATAAATTATTGAGGACCTGCAAAAGCTCTTGTTTGGAGGGGTGTGTGTGTTTAAAATTTTAAAAAAATCATTAATTCACTATAAATAATAAACCCATTACATGTTACCATAAAAATTTTTTTCTTTAAAAGAACATTTGGCAAAACAAAATAGAGTAGCATTGTTTTAAAATTTTCAGATTTTTTTGGTATCTGGTTTAATAGAAGACAGCTGGGTTCTATCTGCTTCTGCATTCAGTCTGTTGTGATACAGTGTTTTGGTTGGGTATGTAAGGAAAATCCAGCCTCACAGAAATACGTATTTGCAATAAAGTGCAATAATTTAATACCCTTTAACATAATTGTGGATATTTTTCTTTGAAATGCATCAAAAGTGAACAAGTTGTGGTTTCATAAAAGTCAGTTGCAATGTGGAATCTAAAACCATAGCAGGGGCGCCTGGGTGGCTCAGTGGGTTAAGCCTCTGCCTTCGGCTCAGGTCATGATCTCAGGGTCCTGGGATCGAGCCCCGCATCGGGCTTTCTGCTCAGCGGGGAGCCTGCTTCCCCCTCTCTCTCTGCCTGCCTCTCTGCCTACTTGTGATCTCTCTCTCTGTCAAATAAATAAATAAATAATCTTTAAAAAAAAAATAAGAATAAGAAAAAAAATAAAACCATAGCAGTAAAGTCCTCAGACTGTGTCAAACATTAACATCCCTCATTTTATCTTGCACTTTGAATGGATCTTTTACCCACGCACGGCCTTTTACATTGGTCACTTGGAAAATACCGGTGTACTGAGTTATGCAGACCTTCCAGATGTTGAAATTCACTCATTGAATATCACCACTGATCATTTCAGGAAAATCTTTTAAGTCCTAGGATGCCCCCAAGCTCATCGTGGGGGATACCAGTTTTTCAAAGCTTTTTCATTTTTGCTGAAGAGCTCAAATTTGATCCATGATAAATACTGTCCACCCGCCTGACAGTTCACTTCAGTTACTTTCAAGACAAGGTCTGCAAAACACTCATGTCCGAAAAAGCATGGTTTGTCTGAGTTGTGAAGTGGCATGAAGAAAGGTAGCTACAGCTCAAGCCGCTGTACGAGGTCTTTCCCTGAAAACAGCTTCCTCACAGTAGACGTGCTCTGTGCTTACTTCCCATTTTGTCACGTAACATATTAAAAACGCATGCCCAAGGACAGAGATTTAATATAACTAATAACGTTTAGGGCTTTGTCACAGGCATTTTTTTTTTTTTTTTAAGATTTATTTGTTTTAGAGAGAGTACGCAAGCAGGCGGAGAGCAGGAGCAGGGGGAGAGGGAGCGAGAGTCCAAGCAGATGCCCCACTGTGCGTAGAGTCCTGTGCGGGCCTCGATCTCACGACCCTGAGATCACAACCTGAGCCGAAACCAAGTCAGAGGCTTAACTGATGGTGCCAGCCAGGCACCCCCGGCAAAGACATTCTGGAGTGAAATGGTTTCTAACTGATGGTGTAGCGGTGGGGAATCCAGGGACGGCCGTGGCAGTTGGTGCCACCGTTGGAAAACATGCCTGAGCGGCAGGCTTGAGCACCATCAGTGCTAGTGTTGAGACCATGGAAAGGGCAAGTCACGTCTTAATCTGCTAATTGCGAAAATAGTTATGACCTTGCAGGTGCCTGAAAAGATCTCAGGGACCACACTGAGGCTAAGGCCTCATAGACAGCAGCATAGTAATGAATTAAAATGATTCTCTATGCCCTGAACAAGTTTTCTCCTGATTTATCACAAGGAAGTGACTTCAGTAGGAGGGAGGCATAATCCTAAATAGAAAAACATTTTCCCTTTTCTTCTCAGGAAGGAACTCTCATTAGTAGGGAATGTGGGTGTCAGATTGGGTTTGGGGTGTTCGTAAAATCTCCTTAGGCGGGACTCCTGGAGTGAAGGCCATCTGTTTGTGTAAAATTTGGTAAAGTGAGCCAAGCATGGTAGAGTGCTTCCATGTGCCAGGCACGGTGCTAAATGGCACTTTAAATATATACTGTTCTTTAATCCTCACACGCAGTCTCTGAGCTAGAAACTATTATCACACTTAGAGGAGGGAACAGGTTCCAGATCATGGGGCTCGTTGGAGACAGAGCTTGGATCAAACCAAGGCAGTCTGGCTCCCAAGTCCATAATGATAATTACCGTGCTATGCTGTGGCTTTCCTTGGCATAAGGTTTGGAGAAACTAAATTGCTACTGTGTATGAGTCAGTAATAATCTTATTGCTATCTGTAATTCCTATAATTGCTTGGAGAAAAAAAAAAAATCTAATATTCCTCTGCGTGGGTGGGTGGGGGAAGGATTTATAACCCAACTCCTATTCATCGACTTTAAAAGAGCACATTGCAGGTGGGGAATTTCTTTAAACTGTTATCTACCATTTGGATACATAATTCAGTTGGTGTAAACGAGCCTCCCCACCCGGCAGCCCTGAGGCCGGTGTAACTGTATTCAGAGCATGGCTCTCTGCCATCCACATCAAGAGTCCCGAGAGTACTTGGTGTCAGGGCGGATTCCTAGATCAGATCTCTGGAGTAGGTTCTCGGAATCCACATTTTAAATACTAAGAACCCCGGGTGATTTGAATGCACTGTGAAGTTTGAGAATCGCCATGTTTTTTGTTGTTGCTTAAACAGCTTTATTGGGATAGAATTCCCATACCGTAGAGTTCACCCATGTCATGTGCACAGTTCAGTGGTTTGGGGTGTGTTCAGATATGTACAAGCATCACTCCAGTTTTGAGAACATTTTTTATCACCTCAAAAGGAAACCCATACCCATTAGCTCTCACTTCCCCTCCCCTGACCCCAAGCAACTGTTCATCTGTGTCTGTAGATTTCCCTATGCTGGAATTCCACAGGAATGGGGCTGTATACTGTGTGGTTTTCTGTGACTGCCTCCTTTCACTTAACATAAGGTTTTCAGGGTTCATTCATGTCGTAGTATGTATTAGTACTTTATTCCTTTTTATGGCTGACTAGTATTTCATTGTACGGATGTGTCACGTCTTGTTTCCATTTCTTTGCTCTTAGGAACAGTGCTGCTCTAAACATCAGTGTATAGGTTTCTGTGTGAACATGTCTTCTGAGGCACCTGGGGGGCTCAGTCGGTTAAGCATCGGACTCTTGGTTTAGGCTCAGGTCATGGTCTCAGGGCCCCAGGATCGAGCCCAGCATCGGGCTCCCTGCTCAGCATGGAGTCTGCTGGAGATTCTCTCTCCCACTCACTTTGCCCCTCCCCCCCACAAGCACACTTTCTCTCTCTCCCTCTTTCTCAAATTAATCAAACCTAAAAAAAAAAAAAAGCCTTCATTTCTCTTAGGTATATATCTAGGAGTGCAGTTGCTAGGTCATATGGTAACTCTATGTTGAAATTTTTTTTTTTAATTCTAGTATAGTTAATATACAGTGTTGTGTTAGTTTTGGGTGTATAGTATAGTGATTCAGCACTTCCATAGACTTCCCAGTGCTCATCAAGACAAGTGTACTCCCAATTCTCTTCACCTGTGTCCCCCATCCCCCCACCCACCTCGCCTCTGGTGACCCTTTGTTCTCTGTAGTTAAGAGTCTGTTTTTGGGGTTGTCATTATTTTTTTTCCCCCTTTGCTCATTTGTTTTGTTTCTTAAATTCTACATGAGCGAAATCACATGATATTTGTCTTTCTTGGACTTATTTTGCTTAGGATTATACTCTCTAGCTCCATCCATATCATTGCATATGACAATATTTCATTCTTTTTTATGGCTGAATAATATTCCATCGTGTATGTAGACCACCTCTTCTTTATCCACTCATCTCTCAGTGGACGCGTGGGCTGCTTCCCTAGTTTGGCTATTGTAGATAATGTTGCTATAAACATAAGGGTGCGTGTAGCCATTCAAATTAGTGTTTTTATATTATTTTGGTAAGTACCCAGTAGTGAAATTACTGGATTTGTAGAGTAGTTCTGTTCTTAATTTTTTGAGGAACCTCCATACTGTTTTCCAGAGTGGCCGCACCAGCTTGCATTCCCACCAACAGTGTAGGAGGGTTCCTTTTTCTCCATATCCTTGCCAACACCTGTTGTTTCTGTGTTGTTGTTTTTAGACATTCTGACAGATGTGATGTGATATCTCATTATGGTTGTGATTTGTATTTCCCTGATGATGAGTGATGTTGAGCATCTTTTCATGTGTCCATTGGTCATCTGTATGTCTTTTTTGGAGAAATGTCCATTCATGTCTTCTGTCCATTTTTTAATTGGATTATTTGTTTTTTGGGGTGTTGAGTTGTATAAATTCTTTATATATTTTAGATAGTAACCCATTATCAGATGTGTCATTTGTGAATATCTTTTCCCAATCAGTAGGTTGTCTTTTAGTTTTGTTGATTTCCTTTGCTGTGCAGAAGCTTTTTATTTTGATGAAGTCTCTGTAGTTTATTTCTGCTTTTCTTTCCCTTGCCAAAGGAGACATATCTAGAAAAATGTTGCCATGGCTGGTGTCAGAGAAATTACTGCCTGTGTTCTCTTAAAGGATTTTTATGGTTTCAGGTCTCATTTAGGTCTTTAATCCATTTTGAGCATATTTTGTGTATGGTGTAAGAAAGTAGTTCAGTTTTCCTAATACTATTTGTTGAAGAGACTTTTTCTCATTGCATATTCTTACCTTCTTGTTGGAGATTAATTGTGTTAATTGTGGGTTTATTTCTGGATTTTCTGTTCCATTGATCTATGTGTTTTCTGTTTTTTGGTTTTGTTTTTGTTTTTTTGAGAGAGAGGGCAAACACATGTGAGCAGGGGGAAGAGCAGAAAGGGAGGGAGAGGAAGGGGGAAAGAATCTAAAGCAGACTCCACGCTGATCACAGAGCCTGATGTGGGGTTTGATACCACAACTCTGAGATCATGACCTGAGCTGAAACCAAGAGTCGGATGCTTAACCAATGGAGCCCCCCAGGCTCCCCAATCTATGTGTATTTTGTGCCAGTACCATAGTTTTGATGACTACAGCTTTGTTATAGAACTTGGAGTCTGGAATTGTGATACCTACAGTTTTTCAAGACTGCATTGACTATTTGGGGTCATTTGTGGTTCCATTCAAATTTTAGGATTGTTTGTACTCTCGGCTGCAGACTTTCCCCTCTCAGCACTTTGAATATATCATGCCACTCCCTTCTGGTCGGCAAAGTTTGTGCTGAAAAAGCAGGTGTTAGCCTGATGGGGTTCCCCTTACATGTAACGGCCTTTTTTCTCTTGCTGCTTTAAAACATTTTTTTATCAGTATTTTTTGCCATTTTAATTACTATGTGTCATGGTGTGGACCTCCTTGGGTTGATTTTTTTTTTTTTTTTTTTTGAGGTATCTCTATGCCTCCCAGATCTGGATATCTGGTTTTTTTCCTCAGAGTAGGAAGGTTTCAGCTATTCTTTCTTCAAATAAATTTTCTGCTCCCTTTTCTTTCTTCTTCTTCTGGGATCCCTGTAGTGCAGTGGTTATTATGCTTGACAGAGTCACTGAGCTTCAGAATCTATTCTCATTTTCCATAATTTTTTTTCTCACCTGCTCAGATTGCTTTCCATTACTCTGCCGTCCAGGTCATTCATGCATTCCTCTGCTTCCTCTACCCTGCTACATATTACACCTGGTGTATTTTAAATTTCATTTATTATTGCTGACCGGTTCTTCTTTATCTCTGTGTTAAGAGTCTCACTGATGTCCTCCACTCTTTTCTCAAGTCTAGTGAGTCTCTTCATGATCATTACTTTAAATTCTCTATCGGTCATATTACTTATATCTGTTTCTCTAAGGTCTTTTGATGGGGTTTTGTCCTATTCTTTCATTTGGGACATAGTCCTCTGTCTGCTCATTTTGTCTAATTCTGTGTGTTTCTGTTTGGATAGTCAGCTACCTGTCTAGCTCTTGAAGGTAGTAGGTGGGGTGCACACTTTTAACAAGGTGGCCCTGGCCTTTTACAGAGGGGTGGTGCCCCTACTGCCAAGCCCTGGGCCAGCCCGGACTGCTCCATGAAGTGTGTGAGTGGCATGGGTGGTGCTCACACATTCTGCGAGCTGGCCCTCTTCCACGGGTGCCACACAGGCCCGAGGAGACAGGCTGGCCAGGGCCACTCTGCAGGGTGCGTGCAGTTTTAACAGGGAGCACGCATCCTCCACGGGAGGTGACCCATGGCTGCTGCTGGGACCAAGGCCCTGCAAAACACTCAGTAGGGACACAGCACCTTGACAAGGTTTGTAAAGGCCTTCTGGGGAGGGGACCTGCAGCACCAGGGCTGAGGCAGGCCCGGCAGCGGGGGGCAGGGTGCCGTGTAAGCAAGTTATGTACTGAATGCTGGCCCTGTCCAGGTTCTGCTTGGGGGCCGGGTGGGGAAGTGGTGCCTGCCAGCTCCTTTGTTCCTGGAGGATTCTCCCAGGGAAATCTGTCCCTCTGCTCTAGGCTGTGAGATCAGTAAAGAACTCACTCTCCCATCTGCCCCAGGCATCTTTCAAACTGCCCTTCCAGGCTGCATCTCTCTTTGAGAAACAGTTTCTGCTCTCTCTCCAGCCTCTCCTGGAATGGAGGCTGCTGATTTTTAAAGTTCCAGGCTTTTTAAGTTCCAGCTGGTTGTAAGAACTCGGGGAATTCGGCCCCTCTGGTTTGCAGAGCCAAAGGTTATGGGGATCCATGCCCTGCAGGCTCCCAGGTGTGAGGATCTATTTATCTCCCCTCCCTGCGTGCTCTGGTCTTTCCTGGCTGCAGATAGCCATGGCCCTTTAGCTCCCAACCACATCTCCACTCTTCCCACCCTCCCTCATGTGTCCTCTTCTCTACATTGCATTGTGGAGTTTGCCCTGCTGGTCTTCGGGTCGTTTTCTGTGTTTTTTAAGTTACGTGTTATCCAGTTGGTCCATCCGCCAAGGTACACTTAGGGTCCTCCTCCTCTGCCATCTTCCTGAAAGTCAAGACTGCACTTTTTAAAAAAATCTGCCAGACTGTTTCCCACAGCAGGTGTGCCATCTTATGCTCGTGCTGGGAGGGCAGGGGGGTTCTGGGTCCTCCACTTCTCCCCCAGCACTTGTTATGGAGGTTTTGATTCTAGGTGTCCTGGATGGCTGTGCCTTTCACCCTGATCACTAATGATGTCAAGCGTCTTTTCATGCACTTATTGGACATTTGTATCTTTATCCAGATCTTTTGCCCATTTTTAAATTGAGTTGTCTTTGTATTGTTTTAAGAGTTCTTTATGTTACGTATTTTAGATCTAAGTCCCTTGTCAGATATGATTTTGTAACTATTTTTTCCCCTTTTCATGGTGGGTTTTTCATTCTCTGGATGGTATCTTTTGAAGTTTTTAATTTTGGTGAATTTTATGTTCTTTTGTTGTTCATGATTTTGGTATCTATTTAAGAATCCTTTGCCAAATCCTGGTCATGATTTGTCCCTATATTTTTCTTCTCAGAATTTTATAGTTTTTACTCTTACTTTAGGTTTTTGATCCATTTTGAGTTACTTTTTGTATAGGTGTAATAAGGTTAGGATCCAACTTCATTGTTTTGCATGGACATTCTTGAACTGCTACAAATAGTAAATTTTCATGCATCCCACCTTATCTAGGTTTTATTTCGTTTCCTGTATTTGGCTAGATTAGTCTTAGAAAAGGAGGAGTTTACATATCAATACTCATGGTATAGCAAGCAACCTTATTTCATATCCTTGTTTAACTTTAAAATAGATCACTGATGATAGGTCCAAGGACATCAAACAAATTCTGGATTTTATGCCAGCTTTGGTTTGCCATATAACACAGTTCTGATCTTCTGCTTACTTGAAACCATTTGAAATTTTTTGAATGGTGAACTCAGCTTGAGGACAGAAACAGGGGGAAATGATTATAGAAGCAGGATATGGAAACTTATTTGATCATTATGATCATTTATTATTTTAGCTTGTAAATATCCACATTACTACACAGTTTTATAGCTAATTTGGGACTATCTAAGTTGGTTAATTTGGGCATTGCCTAGTGTTTCAGTAAGGGATTAAAACAATGATAATTCATTGCTGCAAGCAGAACTCTGAAAGAAGATCTTGTCCATACCGAGAAAAGGAGAAGATAACACCTCTTAAATATAAAAGCAACTGAAACGAGCACTGTAGCTGAACCAGTCCATCCTCCTTTGAGATGAGTCCAGCATCTTCAGTCTCCTACAAGAGAGATCTTGTTTATCTTTGTGTAGAGTATACTGAACAATTAATTGTCTTTCTAGAGCAACCCTGGAATGGTCCCCAGCCATGGATTCAGTCCCAGATCTTACTTCTTTGACAACCCTCGAAGATATGATAGTGATGATGACCTTGCCTGGAACATCGCCCCTCAGGGGCTTCAGGGAAGGTAAGACCATGGTTCATGGTAAGGAGGCTGAGGACTGCACCCGTGAAATTGATTCAATCCAAGAGAAAATGCTTCCATACAGTTCCTGGAGTTGGAGGGAGTGTGAGGCACACAGGAAATGGAGGAGAAGCCCCTGAGAATGAGAGACAAAGTGTCACCAGAGGAGCGCCCCACTCCCAGGATTCTGCTTCTGTGTGTGTGTGGCAGACAGGAGGGGTGGAGCTACTGGGGTTCCCGGCCCTCTTCCGTAACACTTTAGACACCCTCCATGGCCCAGTGGTCATCACGTCCCCTCCTGCCTGCGAATCTGGGCCTTCAGAGTGAACAGAGGGGAGAGAAGCAACAAGGACTGACCCGGGGCTTCCCGAGCTCCCTCCACTCTGCACTTGTGCTCCAAGGACCTGGTGCAGTTCCTGGGCAAGGGAGGCTTCGGGCTGTGTTTCTTGGAAGTGTTTTGTCATCCTTTGTACCTTTAAAAGCAATCATTAACATTTTAATATAAAGTACTCCCCAATCCCAGGTGGAATGATACAAGAGAAGATAGCCTAGCTTTTCTACTCCTTATTACGAACAGTATATGTCCTTGGAAAACTTAAAAAGAGCCCTGAAAAGCGCCCTTGTTTGGGAACCTGAGAACGGAAGAGAAGCTGGGAGGGTATCTTGCTTTCTCAGTGGACGAGGGAGCAGGGAACCAGACAGAATACAAGACAGTGCTCAGGGGAGAGAAAATGCAGCCCTTCCCAGACCAAGCCAGCAGATGTGAAGAACACAGAAGTCTGGAAGCGAGCCAATAAACAAGGCCCTCCTGAGGTCCAGAGCTGTTCTAACCCTCTCCCCTAACATTGCTCTCTTAGCCAGTTACCCCACTGCACGTCCCTCTGGAGCCCTCGGGAGCAGCCCTAGCCCCCCACCTGCCCAAGGCAGCCTAGAGCTGAGCACCCTCGCTTCCGGCTTCTTCCACTACCTACAGGAGGATAATGAAATGTACATTAGTGAGTGCTTACTGTATATTAAGATACCATTCTAAGCACTTTATAGGTATGGACTCACAGAAGCCCAACGAGGCAGTTACTGAGATCACTGGTATTCTGCAGATGATAAAGCTGATGCACAGAAGTTATTTGTCCAGACATATCAGATACAATTTGTTGGCAAAATATTTTGTTACACATAGTGATTGGTTTATGGTTCTAGTAATCCTATGCTTCTGGGTTCTGTAGAGTTCAGGGTTTTGTTTTGTTTTGTTTTTTAGAGAGAGCAAGCCTGAGTGGGGGAGGGAGCCTTAAGCAGGCTCCACATGCAGAGCCCAACATAAGGCTTTATCTCACAAGCCAGAGGTCAGGACTTGAGCCGAAATCAAGAGTCGGATGCTTAACCAACTGAGCCACCTGGGCACCCCGAATTCACTAATTTTTGTAGGTGAACTTGTAGCCACTGCACATGGGCTTCAAGAAACCACTTTAAAAACTGGGATTGTCTACAGTTTATACAAAATCCCAGTTCTGTCCAACTAAAATAGACATGTCATCAATAGAAAGTATAATGTTTCAAGTCACCAAACTATCTCTTTTTTTCTTTTTAAGCTTTGCGCCAGACTACTATGATTGGGGACAACAAACGAACAGCTTCCTGGCACCAGTGGGAACTTTCCAGCCAGACTCAGTTTTGGATCCTGACAAACCAAGCCATGGGTAGCATCAGTCAACAATTCTATGGAAGATTCCTCAAGTGAAGAGCTTCAAAGAGACTAACCTAATGACAGCTGAGTTTTTATAAGGCACTTTTCCTTAAGAAATAGGACTTGATTTTTGTTACAGGTTTCTAATGGCTCCATAGGACTAAGCAATAATTTAGATCGATAAAACCTTATTTTAGTACTAAAAAGTGAGCCTGGCTGCCTATTTCAGTGGGTATAATTTAAACTTTAAAAAAAACTCTGTACTTTTATAAAGAGGTATTTTATATAACTTAAATAATAATGCTAAAATATATACTAGAATTTTTTGAGAATGTTATTGCTATACATGTTTGTAGTTTGCACGGACTTTTATGCATAATTCACTTTAAAAGTATACAGTACATGGTCTGATGGTTGTTTAAGGCTTTTGGACTAAAGTATTCTTCAGACCCTTACCTCTTCAGGCCGTGCAGGTGCTGAGCTTCACGCCGGGTAGACTCGAAACCCAACTGACATCTAGAAAGCCAGTTACGACTCCAGTGTTAAAAGTTATAATGTAGCAAAGTATCAACAGACTACACACAAGGTAATTGGCTCCTTCCTTCGAGTTCTTTAAGGTGATGGTTATTATCTCAAAGCATCTAAGTTTTGACAAAAATGTGGTACTCCAAGCAGGGCACTAACGTAAACACTTCGGCGATAAGTGGATACGTTAGAAACATGGATAGAGCTGACCCACACCGCTAAACCTCCTCTGCTATATTCAGAACCTTTGCCTAGTTTTTCAGCGCATGGAAATCTAGGATCTGTTACCCTAGTCCTTCCCAAGACGGCACTTTTCCCAAATCATGGACGATTCATTACAGTCAAGGAACAGAGGAGAGGTTCTCAGCCCTCCATCCGGCAGACTGTATGGAGTCCTCACAGTCTTCCTGCACTTTCCCACCGTATTTAAAATAATGGCCTGTATTTTTAAATAGCTCTGAAAGCAGGCTACTGGCAGCAGCAGCTTTAAAATGGGAGTAGTGCCGCAGTACCCGGGAGCACGACTCTTGTCCCTTGGCCAGGTGAAGAGGCACGTTCCAGACAAAGGCTTCAGTGAAATCAGCAGGGGCTCCCGCCACGGTGCGAGTCTAAAACCTCCAAGGTCTATCCAGGTACCACTGCCTACGATGGGAAACTCTGTCAGGGTGGTTAAATTAAATCTGATTTTCTGTAAAACAGAAGGTACTGGAGGAAGGATGGTCACCAGAGAGACATGATCTGCTCTGCCTAGGAAATCTCACCTCTCGGGACAAGGAGGAGGAGGAGCAGATGGAGAGACAGTTACCTTATGCCTTCAGGATGAAACCCATTGCCAATGTCTCTTATTTCTCATTTTGTTCTTCAGAAAGGATTTCTCTCTGGGCATTGATTTCACAGAGATCAAGTCTACTTCTTTTGATGGTAATTAAAATTGCCATCTCAAGTTTTAAAAAATGGCTTGTGATTGGGCTTTTCATTTGTACAGAATGCCTTTATCCTACATCATCCAACATAACAGTGTACTTGCCTTTCAGTATATGGAAGAATTGAGGTCACATGTCATTGAAAATAGTGACTGTCAGGGAAAATCTAGACTGAAGCAAAATTTGCACTGATTATTTGGGTTGCCTTAAAATATTATATTGTTATTATTCTAAATAGCTTTAAGAACACCCTACTTGTCACGCTATCTTTGTTACATATACTTAAGAGAATTGAAAGCCAGACTGAGCATACACTTAAAACTTTAAATCATGCTTTCAGAAAGTACTTCAATTAGGTCATTCAAGGGTAGGTATATTTTTAAAAAATACAGTAATAAAAAAATCACTAAAATCATCCGATTATTATACTCATGCTGTATCAACACATTATTATCCTGTTATTCCTGGCAGGAAAATCGAAATAACCAGCATTAAGTGATAAAAGCCATAATCTAGTTTTATAATAAAGCTTCTACTATTTGAACTATTTTTTTATTGGAAAGGATAAAAATGTTCTAAAAGCCTATTTTTCTCTTTCCCTTTTTAAAAAGTTTTGCTAAAGCACAAGTATTGTAAACACATCTAGAATATAAAAAATAGGATTGTATTAATCTTTCTCTCATAGTAAATGACCATGTATACCCTGTGAAACATTATAGGTATGATGGGTATGAAAAGGGAAATTAAAATTTCTTTAGTTTCCTAATTGTGTTGTGCTGTTAAATAGGTTCACTAACAAAGCTCTTCCTTATGTGAAATATTTAAGGCTCAAAGAAGGCAAAGAACAGGAATTACCAGTTATAAAACACCCAAATGTCCTTCTGTTTTAAAGCAACATGATGAAATTAAAACCCTGGTCATTTGAAAGTTAAAAATGTATGGGGAAGAGGCAGTGTCACTGAAAATTTTGTACTAAGTCTGATTCAACACTAAAGGATGCATGTGAGTGTTTCTGGGCACCTGCTGGAAATAGGCATAAGAGGGATCTCCTTCTGCAGGTAATTGTCTAAAAATGCCAACTGATTTGTGTAGATATCTTGCACTGGCTCTTCTTTCTTTTTACAATTAACCCATTTAACTGAGCCACTGATTACAACATGCAGAGTGTATTGCACACGTTGCTGTGAACTGTAAGGAGGTTTTTGGCTCTTAGAGTACACACATCAATCACGGTCACACCAGTTCTTTCTTGGATGTATCCGGCGTGCTGTTAGAACTATGCTGGTTACCATATTTAGTGGTGTAGATCATCAGGCACACTCGCTAGTGTGTCCCCAAATATCCTCTTTTCCCAAAATCCAATAGAACTGCTCTTTAATTCCTTGAACCCTTAATTCCTATTAAGAGGAGAGGAACAAGCATTAGTAAATTCCAGAGCATGAAAAGTGCTTAGAGAGAAAGGTTCTCATTTATATTTATGTAGTAGATATTACTAGAATTTTTATTTTTTAGAATGATCCTTTTTTTAATAAAGGTAAACTTATATTAGAATTAAATGGGTCTAAATATTTGAAGCTTTTTTTAACATTTCCAACTGAAGAAAATTTATTAAAAGAAAATCTTCCCTTTAGAGGACTGTATGATAAAATCTAGACAAGTGTAGGTCTGATCGAAGACATATCTAATATGTTTTTCCATATTTTGTCCCAGGGGAGAATTTTATTTAAAAAAAAGTTCTAACTGTGCATAATGCTATTTAAGACTTCTCATGGTCCGGAGGAGCTGCTGGAAAGGATCAGGCTAAAAAGTGGAATTCTCAACAAAAACTAAAGTAATCAAAGTGAGGAAACACTTAAAAAGGAATGAAGGGAGTGGAGTTGTCAGTGTCTACCGAGCACCTACTACATGCCAGACGCTGGGACGACTAGTCTGTAAATTCAGCCACATCCTTCTGTTAACCCTACTCTAGGCCCATAGTAGGGATATATGGAAAGCCCTTGCACCAATGGGTCAGAATACCGGGAAGTATGCTAAAGATGTATCCGTGCCCCCAACTTAGATCTCTATGAGGCTCTCTGGGCCTGGGCACTGAGGTGAGTTCCTTCAGTGTGGAGTTCTGTCCAGGTCATCAAGTAGGGGATCAAAGTCCTCAGATTCAAATCCAGTGACTCAGCAGCTCCTAATGGTATCTGCCTGGTTCCTCTGAAGCCAGATTTCTTTCATCTATTCCTTGACCTGGGACTGAAACCTATCCTCTACTTTCCCGGAAACTGGTTATACCTTGCCAAGATTAATTCCACTGTAGCCTCCAAACTGATCTTCCCTTTTGCAACCTGGTTACTCTACTACTTAGAACATTAGACACTATCTCTGGAACATACTTCCTGCCTCTGAACTTTGGTGTAGTCAGAACAGATCAGATGCCTCCCCCATCTAGATTTGTGACCTGTTTCTTTTTAGTCCATGTGAGCCTCAAAGTCCTTCCCTTTCTCTGAACCTCAATTTCCCATGAATCTTGCTAACCTACAACTGTCCCTCCGGTCCCTAGTCAGGGTGCTCCTTGAAGGCATTAATTGAGCTATAAAAAGGCATGTCTTGGATAAACAAATGGTTTGCCAGGGCCATTCATTTTGTGTTGCTGAGGATCCTCAGCTGCTGAATTCACTAGCCCAGAGCCTAGGCTTTAGGTCTGTAGGGTTAATACTTACCCAAGGGAGAACACTTACCCATTTAGAGGTATATTCTGTGAAGGAAATCCATACGTAAAATGAAATAATGTATCCAGGTGCTGCCTGAAGAATGCAGACTCTAACCCAAGAGTGTTAGCTGGATGGTTTCACTCCGTGACAACCGGATGGCACCATCAAGCCGACACGAAGGTTCACTCGCACTGAGACCACCGTCTCCACTAGACAGGTTTCTATGGTAGCTGTTGCTCTTCAGTTGGTCTATTCTTTCTCTGGTGAATTCTCAGACCCAGCCTAGTTAGGTTACAGAATTCATAAGTTGCCTGATGGCAGGGATATCTGTTTTGTTCACTGCTGTGTTCCCAGCATCTACAACAGTGGATGGTCAAATCCTGTTCTTGTGGTAGATTGTCTTTTTTTTTTTTTTTTTTAAGGTCACTTCTTTCATTTGCACTTTAATCCACTGAGTATGGATTAGACAACTATAATACTCATGTAAGGACTATCCCTGTTTTCTCAGATATCCAACTTTTGGGTAGAGAATTCATAATGGAATAAAAAAGGAAGTAAGGATTTTACATAAGGATAGTCTCCAGGAATGATCTGAGAACTCAATCTTAAAACAGAAGCACTGAGATGAAATTCTGTCTAGACAGGCACTACACGCCCTGTCTCTGCCCTCACGTGTTTGGGCACTGGCAAATAGAATACTGAAATAATGAACACAACAACAGGCAGCAAAAAAAATCTTTATCTGATAAAGTATAAAATTAAAAGAATAGGGACACATTACAGTGGTTAAAAGTGCAGCTCTCCAGAGGAAACACTGAACTGGGCAGAGTTCCAGCATGATCCATAGGTTAAAAAAAATTTTTTTTTAAGCTCGCATGAAATAAGCACAGCTAAAGAAAACTAAAAAGGGCAGCAGGGGTTGGAGAGAAGGGACCAACACACCAGATATTTAAACACAAACCCTGAGTAATTAAAATGGCTGTGGTCCTGGTGTCTGAGTGAACAGACCAATGAAACAGAAAGAGAACCCCAATGCGGAGCTAACTCCACGTGCAATGTCAGATATAATAAACGTAGCATCGCAAACTAGGGAGGACAGGAGAAACTGTCCAGTCAATGGTATTGGAATAATTGAGTCATCACCTAGGAAGCCTAATTAGGCTGGATCCGTAACTTATACCCTACTTTGGGACACACTCCAAAGGGATCAAAACTTAGATCGAAAAAAACCACAAAAGCTCTAAAAGAAACTGTAGGTGAATACTGCCATGCAAGGAACGTGTTTGAACTATGACTCCAAGTCCGGAAACCACTGAGAAACTGAGAAAAAAAAAAAAAAAAAAATGCACGGCAAAACCATCATAAGCCAAGTCAAAAGACAGACACCAAACTGAAAAAAAAAATTTAGAGCTCATCACAAAGGATTACTCTAAGCACTCCTAGAAACAGATAAAAGATCAACAATGCAGTAGAAAAACGGGCAACATATATGAGCACAAGGAACTACAAGTGGATCTTAAACATGTTAAAGGGCGTCAACCTCACTTGGAAGAAAAACAGAAACTAAAACACAATGATATGTAATTTTGTATCGATCAGAATGGCAAACATCAAACCCACATCTACATAGGTAAGGAGGCAGGCACCGTCTTAGATTGCAGGTGGTTATGTGGACCAGTAACTGCCTCTAGGGAGGGAAATATTCTACTGTCATGGTCTATGACCCCAAAATTCTATTTTGGGGACTTTATTCTACAAGTGCATATTTATGTATGTGTGAAATGACATATACACAAGGTCTGGAAACAATCCAAATGTCCATTAATAACGAATTGGTTAATTAAACAATTGTACATTCATATAATGGAATACCAAGCAGTTACTAAGAAAAAAAAACTTTGAGTAAGCTATCTTGGGATGTGGGAAGACTACTAAGAAAAAGTGAATAAAAGCAAATGGTATGTATGCCACTCTTTGGGTAAAAATGAGAGGAAAAATTAAGACTTTACATTTGTAATTGTTCGTATATGCCTAAAAAAATTATGGATGGAAACAAGCAACCAAGAACAGAAGTTACGGGGTGAGGGGTGGGGGAGAATATGCAGTATGGACAGGGGGGCCAAGGACAGGAAGAAGACATTCCACTGTATAGCCTTTCAAATTTTTTGGTCTTTGAACCATGTGAATGTATCACCCATTTGAAAAATAAAGGAGATTTAAAAAGCCTTATGACTCTGCACAAGTCAGAAGATGCTAAAAGTCCTCAGTTTTTAGTTGTATAGTAATAAGTCAACTTAGGTAGTAACACAGACACACGACATGCCAGCAAAGGATCTGGAGTCAGGCTTTTTTTTTTTTTTTAAGATTTTATTTACTTATTTGACAGAGACAGCGAGAGAGGGAACACAAGCGGGGGGAGTGGGAGAGGGAGAAGCAGGCTTCCTGCCAAGCAGGGAGCCTGATGTGGGGTTCGATCCCAAGACCCTGGGATCATGACCTGAGTCAAAGGCAGATGCTTAATGACTGAGCCGCCCAGGCACCCCAGACTTTCTGGTTTTAAACTCTAGCCCCACAACCTAGAAATTGTGACTACAGAGGAGTTAGCCACTCTTATCCTCAGTTTTCTTATTTATAAAACGGGTTAGTAATTGTACCTACCAACTAGTCCAACTAGTGCAGCCGTGAAGATTAAGGAATCCATGGAAAGCCCTTACTACAGTGGCTGCCGATGCCTGCCATCGTAAGAAACAAGCTCACACTCCTTATGTATTTCCTCCACTCTCCGCAAATTCTAATCAAATCTTCAGCTTGTAAGGGGGATCATTTCAAAGGTGGGGGGAGGGGAACAAGAAAGAAAAATTGCAGAAACATTTATTTAACTCACATTCACTATAGTCTGGTGGGCACAACAACAAATTAGTTGAACAAATGGTGTTCAGAATTAAGGCCGCACCTGTCAATATTAAACCAGAATACTCGTCCACCTGTGTGTGCGTCTGCGTGTGTTATTTTGTTTCACCAAATAATTTCCATGATACCACGTAACCAGTCTGTGTGCTTGGGTGGATAGCTATGGTTTCTGCAGTTACTTCACTCTGCAAATTGCCGAGAGGTTTACTGTAAACTGTTCCCAAACTTCCAGGTGAAGGCAATGCTGATGAAGAGCAAAATAGTTGTCCTTTCTTACACTGGCAGCTAGGTAAAGTTGGAGAATATGGCAGTGTTTCGTGGACATACAGAGACCATTAAGTATCGAGTAAATTCACAATGTTACAATGTCACAGCATTTGATTAACCAAATTCCAAAACTGGGAAAACTATTACTATTCTGTCTGATCTTCCTTATAATTTAAGAATCAACACAGGAAAAACATTCAAATTTCACCAATTTTAATATATAGTATTTCTAACTTACATAGATGCCACTTAAGGAAAAAAAATAAACTCATGCCATTGAAGGAAGGAATTCTTTTCCTTTTCTTCATTTTCATTACTTCGTCAGCTGGTACAATCATTTCTGTCAGTTATATTATCAAGTGCTGGACTTTTAAATTAGGTCATGAGATAAAGACAAAACAAGAGAGGAATTACCAGCCAAGCGTTTTCACAAGGCAGTCAGTCCTCTAGTGTCCTTGGACAACAAAAGGTCTGGGACTTGGAAAAACAGGTTATATCACAAAGATCATACAGTATCACCAGGCTCACAAAGCAGAGTCCTACAACTATACAATCATTTAAGAAATACACACAGACACAAAAATGTAGGCTGCTCCCCCACAATCCAATTTGTGGTAAAATCAAGTTAATCAAATTTCAGCTTAAGAATACTTCATTCCTTTATTTTCTTGGTGGTGCAAAAATTCATTAAACACTTGAAAAGAACTTTTTATACTAACCTTTTAGTTTCCTAGAACTCAATTCTAATATACAATTTTTTCCTAAGCTTGAAACAAATCACAGTAAAGAAAAAAAAAAAATCACTGGAAATGATCAAGGATTTTCTCCAGTTAACAGAATTTAAATAATAGCTTTTAACTGAGGAACAGTGAAGTAACACTACCAAAAAGATTTTTAAACTTACAGTAATAATAGACAAAGTCCAAAACTTTCACATTTTCTTAAACTCTGAATGAACACTAAGAATAATTCTTATTAATTTACCAGCAAGATTACTTAGTCACTTTTTAGACAAGTTTACCTTAAGCTCCCCCTCTCCTACCACATACCTACATCCCTAAAAATGAAAAAGTGGAGAAGGCTCCAATCAAGCCTGTTTTGACTTAACCAAAAAAAAAAAAAAAAAAAGTCACCACCATCAACAACAAAAAAACCCAAAAAAAAACCTGTCTATAAAGGTCGAAATTGGGTAAGAAAATAATTGTGAGACGTTACACCTTTCAACCATATCCCTCCAAGGGATGACCAAATATTTTTAAATATTTTTAAAAGAGGGGTGAGCCAACTATTACAGTTTAAAATATGCCACTAAATCATCGATGAACACATTTCAGACTCTGGCAGTTAAGGTGTGGGTTTAAGAGCACTTACTTCATAAAAGACTGAAGAGTCAAAGGAGAAACTCTAGGTTTTGTACCCGCATTACTTCTACACAGATGCCTCCTTCCAAGTTAATCATATTCTATCTCTAACAGTTTAAAAGAGTATTTTAAATATTAGAGGATATTTAAATCCTAGCTTTAGAAAATGAGCTTAGGATGTGAAAGTCATCTGTTGGTACAAGTTACACAAAGTACCATTTATATACAATGAACCGAAATGAAAAGAAAGGGAGGGAGAGAGGAAGCTTCACGAGACTCGAACTCATCTGTTTAAATAACCTACCAAAGAAAGAGAGGATTGCATAGATTGTATTCTAAAATAAAATCCTTTAAAAAACGCTTAATTTTAAAAGAGCAAATTTTGTGTATATTGTGTTAAAGTGGCATTATAAATCCATATAATCCCATTCAAATTTTGTCAAAGTGAAACTTACATATTTATGCAAATTTTTTTCTCAAAGTAAACAAAAATTTTCTAAAATTGGAGTCAGGACAAAGAAATGCAAAATTAAAAGAAACGGATATATAGTATGGGTTCTAAGAATCCTCTGGAGCAGCCCACGATACACATTGGCCATCTGGCTGGGCAGCTAGGGGAGGGGACAGTACGCATTCACCTTTACTGAAGCAGGGCCTTTAGGCCAAAACAAAACAGTAACAACAGCAGCAACTAAAAAGCTTAACTAAAAACCAACGAAACTGAAGTTGAAGTCCTAGGGATTCTTCAGTCCCTTCTGTAACTATACGCTGAAAGGGCCATTCATCACACTGACACTTCTGGGTTATAGAAGGTGACATCAGGCAAGGCTAAGAACACAAAAGTCACTGATAAATTTTTATCACTGATTCTAGTCCGAAGCAACATTTGTTCTCTAGCTCTCCTTTCCATAAGAACTGCTAACAGTGTTTATTAGGATGGTCATTTAAGTCTGACAACTGGAAATAAAGAACAGAATAAGAAAAAAACAATTCTAAACAAACAGAATAGCAGAATATTCAACAGATGGAAACATATGAAATTAAACACAGAATTAGTATAACTTACATGTTTTAAAAGTATATACTTCATTTATAAATATCTCTTATTGACAATCTATTAAAAATCATAAATATTCAAGTGAACATTTGAATTTTCTCTTTAAGAGTTCAGAATTCTTTCTTCAAGTCTTTGAAGATTAGTCTCCTGCTGAATGTCCAAGACTAACAGGCTTCACACAGTCAGATTATGTCTCTAATTGGACATATAAAAGCCTTTATTACCTACTGTGTTGCAATAAGACTTTGAAATTCTGTAACTCTCTTATACTTGTAGAAAGCCTATTGAGGAAAAAAAGAACAAATCAGTACATTTCATATGTGTACATATTTCAAATTAGATACCATTCTATGAGCCATAATTTGAAAGCAAAATTCAAAATAAAAGAATATAAACAACACCGACCAATGAAACTTCCACTTTTAAATGAGTATGCTGTAATTACTTATTAAAGACTAAGAAAACACCCAGCTATAGTTCTTCACTCTTGGGTTAGAAGGGGCAAAGGGAGCCAGTTACTTATTAACAATAGATTCTAGATTAATGATGGGAACAGTGATATGAATAACTCATTACAATAAAGAATCACTAATCATTTACAACTGGTCTTATAAGTTCGTTCTGCACATTCTTCTCCAAATGTCCACTCCTTCCTTGTTGTTCCCCAAACACACTACAGATGACCCTTGAACACTACGGGTTTGAACCGTGTGGGGCCACTTACACGGATTTTTTTTCAATAAAGATAGTACTGTAAATGTATTTTTTCTTATGATTTTCTTAACACTTCCTTTCCCCAGCTTACTTTGTTGTAGGAATATAGTATATAATACATACAACATATGAAATATGTGCTAAATGACTGCTTACGTTATCGGTAAGGCTCTTCTAATCAACAGTGGGCTATTAGTCATTAAGTTCTCAGGGAATCAAAAGTTTTCAAAAGTGGAGTTTTGACCACATGGGGGGTAATGTTAGCTCCACAGGGGTAACGATTGTTTATTTTATCTACTGCTGAATACCTGTGCCCTACATCCACCACTATTTACAGTGTTGATAATAAGTAATTATTGAATGAGTGAATGAATGCTGGCATGCTTTTGGGCCCAGGCCCAGAAGTAAAACTCTGGAATGGGAATCATAAAAAATAATTCTATAAGCTCAGTTATCCTTACATACAATTCAGAGTTGATATGATAAAAATCTATTTCTATAACATTAAATGATGTAGTACGCAGTATTAAGCTTCTTTCTTTACTCTAAGTAAAGATAAACTTTAATAAATAAGAACTTCTCTTATACCAGGAGGTTAGTATGCCAGGCAATGTCCTGAGCGTATCACACACATATTCTCGGTCATTATAAAAAAAAATTCTACAAGGTAGATAAAATTAACCCTGATGTTCCAATTTGAGGAAAACTGAGACTGAAATAAATCAAGTAATTTTTCAGAGTCACCAGTTCATCCTATGTCATGACTATATAACCTCTCAAAAAGTCCATGCTCTCTAGAGTTTCAACATTTTCTTTTTACTCTTGCAAGTTGTGGGATTAGCAGAAAATGAATTCTTAATCTAATCCTCAGAATATCAAAGGATCGAGACAGTTTTTAATTATTAGGGAAAAAAACAGAATATGATTATTAAACAAATTAAATGTGTAAAATCATATGCTGTACCTTAAAGTACCTATTTAAACAAGCAAAACTGTCAAATATATATGAAGATATGGTAAAGAGACCAAGGCCTAAAACTAAAGAAAAGAGAGCCCAGTAAACAGCAGAAGGTGTGTTCAGAATGAAAAAGCGCAAAGTCTGACTTAGACACAAAAGGAAGAGGATCAGAGAATTCAAAGGTGACACCCAAATCAACAACAGGAGGACCGATACTCAGGTAGAAGATAAAATGAAAAGATCCCATTAACAATTATTAAGAGGGGCGCCTGGGTGGTTCAGTCGTTAAGCATCTGACTTTGGCTCAGGTCATGATCCCAGGACTCTGGGATCCAGCCCTGCATCAAGCCCAGCATCGGGCTCCCTGCTCGGTGAGAGAAGCCTGCTTTTCCCTCTCCCACTCCTGCTCCCCCTGCTTGTGTTCCCTCTCTCGCTGTGTCTCTCTCTGTCAAATAAACAAATAAAAACCTTAAAAAAAAATTATTAAGAAAAACTATAACAAAAAAGAAAAACTAACATTCTCTAAGGAAAAAGTAAATGTACGGAATCCATATAAATTAAAAAATAGGGCTCAACTAAGATTAAAAGGAGAGTGACTAAGTAAATTGTGGTATGTCCTTGTAGCAGAATATTGGCATATATTGAAAAAAGAGAGAGACAAACCAAGAAACAGACACTTAACTACAGAGAACAAACCCATGGTTCCCAGAGGGGAGCTCAGTGGGGGGATGGAGGGAAATAGGTGATGGGGATGAAGGCAGGTGCTTCTGATGAGCACTGGGTGTTGCAGAGAACTGTTCAATCACTATATTGTACAAGTGAATCTAGTATTACACTCCATGTCAACCACACTGGAATTCAAAGACTTAATAAAAAATAATGTTCATAAAAAAATAAATAATGTTTATGTATTTGGAAGTTGCTAAGAAAGTAAACCTTAAAGCTTCTCACAAGAAAAAGAATTCTGTAACTGTGTGGTGGTGATATTAACTAGTCTTACTGTGGTGAAAATTCCACAATATATATGCAAGTATCAATTCATTATGTTGTGCACCTGAAACTAATATAATGTTAGTTTCTTCTCAAAAAACAAAATAATCCTTATGAAAAAAATTTAGTATCAGGAAATGATTATAATACAATGTCAAGTAAAACAAGAGAGTACACAAAAAAATGCTTTCAACTCTGTTAACACATACATACATAAACATACACATGCAAACACAAATATTTTACTTACAAGTTGAGGGAAAATACACATTAAAAATACACAAATGCTGAAATAGTCCTGGGTAGTGGGGATAGCAGTGATTGTTAAATTTGTTTTTAAACTTATACTTTCATGTTTTTCCAAATTTTTTATGATGACCATGAATTATTTTTATAATTGGGGAGACAGGGAAAGAGGATTACTTTAAGAGCTTTAATTAGCACATGGATAAACTGGTGTTTGTTTTTCCCTCGAAGGGAAAAAGGAGATTAAATTAGGCTGTACCCTTACTTGTGTAAGTATCTCACCCCAAGTGTCACTGCCCTTAGGAGAAGAACAGTTTCCACAGACAATTTTTTAAGTACTGAAAAACAAGAGCAAAAGCCATCCAGTGGTTTGTAAAGCAGCATCATAGCCCCAGCTGCCATCTTGTAGTTTGTAAAGTGTAGTCATGTTCAACCTCAGGTCATCCTCATGTTAACTCTGGAGAAGGGTTTCTATCGCCCTCACTTTGCAGTGAGAGGAGGCGAGCTGGGAATGTGGAGTGACCTGCCTGAGCCCGTGTAGACAGTGCACAGCAGGCCCAGGCTTGCAGAACTCCAGCACCGCTGGCTCGGAGCCCAGTTCTCTGCACTTTCCTTCAGCAGGAGGAAATACCAGGCTCTAGATGGAGACCTGAAGCTGACGAGGTTGCCTTTATGGATGTTCTCTTTGAAACTCAGAGCCATTCTGAGGAAGTTAACATCTGTTTTTTTTTCTCAATTTAATTTTATTTGGATTCAAAATGTGTAAATTGTTGAAAATATTTTTCATTTAAATTTCATTTAAATACTCTAAATTTAATTCAGTTTCTCCTGTTTTATCTTATTTACAGGCCTCATAGGTGAGTGAACGAAATTCTTCAGGAAGTACTAATTACTGATGGACACCCTACATCTAGCTTATGCTTGAAATCCCAACCTACACAGTCATCTGTAAATACATGAGAACAACAGGTGAAATCTACGATGGGGAAGGAACAATTTATTTTTCACTTAACTGCCCCTTTTTAGCTTAAAATCACTTGTTACGAAAACATAAGAAATAATCTATCTCTTGGCTCCCCCTCTTTTAAAAAAAAAAAACACAAAAAACAGTTCTTCCTTGACTTTGTATTTTCCAGCACAGCACAGTTTTCTCTTTTTTTCTAGGAATTTTTTCCTTCTGTTCTGTATTCCTCAGTTAGTTGGTACCACATATATCTCTGCAGGCAAATTCAAATTCTGTTTGAAACCATGTGTGGCATAAACCAAAAGCAAACTATAGGTCTATGTAGGGAAAATGGGGTTAAGAATGAACAGAGGGAAAATGTCTCCTCAGCTTAAAAAATAAAGAGCAGGGGCACCTGGGTGGCTCAGTGGGTTAAACTTCCGACTCCTGGTTTCGGCTCAGGTCATGATGATCTCAGAGTCATGGGATCAAGCCCCAAGTTGGGTTGGATGGAATCTGCTTGAGATTCTCTCTCTCCCTCCTCAGCTGTCCCTCCCCACTGCTCCTGCGTGTGCCTGCTCTGTCTCTCAAATAGATAAAAATCTTAAAAAAAAACAAAAGGCAATGAGAAGATTTAACCTCTTTTTCTTTTATCGCCATCTCAACCAAGCTTTCCTTTCCTTACTTCTGTTCTTGTACTTGACTAAGCTATAGCCAGCTGAATATTAGAATATTTTCCCCACAAAATTGAGAAGGCTATCAGAAACACTGCCAGTCTCACGCTGTTAATTTTTCCTGTGACCTGCTGAGACCCCAGCTTCTGAGTGCGGATATGACAGTATATAACTCTTTCTCTTTGTCAATCAAATAAAGCAAAACAAACTACTTTAGCAGAGAAGATGATCTTTGAAGTCTGCTGAAACCAGCAAAACCCAGCAAGTCTTCACTGTGAAAACCGTTCTTACCTTCCGAAAGCATTTAAAAGAGCAACTATTTCCTGTCGAGTGAGTTGAAAGCCTTTAGATGGGCTGTTCTCTGGAAGCTTTTGGATTTCTTTTTCAGAGAATAGTATCTTCAGGGCAGTTCCTAAACCTTGAGTCTAAAGAAAATAGTGATACACATAACAATTAATGTAATAACAATTACTGTAAAGGTTGAAAGGAATACGCAGTCACTGTGATGAGAGTCAAGAAATTCATAAGAACTGAACTTCTCACCAAAATGTTAAACTGCAAAATACAGTTTCTACTTCCTCATACATTATGCGTGATAAATTTATCTTAACTGTTAAGGAACCTGAATAGTTTAACATTTGTTGGACATAAATTACTAAAATGCCTTTTCTTAACTTAGAAAGTATCCCATTAGGATTACAATGTTCAATATGTAACCTTGAAAGCATTCTTGACAGCCCCTAGCAATTCAAAACTTAGAAATTATTAGTGATAACTACACTTAAAAATTTATCAATTATTAGAACTAGAGAAAGAGAAACATCTAATTTCAGTGTAGTCGCCATTAAAATAATTCTGTCTCCTGATTTTCTCACTTATCATCTTTGTAAAAAAGTAAGATAAAATATCAAACAATCCTTTTTACACTGAATATATATAAAGAGAAACAGGCCTTCTTGGCAGAACTTTTCTTTTTTGTGACTAGATGGTCTTCTTTTGATCACTGAAATAAATTCAGGGATGGAAGTTTGATAATTAAGCCTTTTTATAATTTTTTATATGGGTCTACAAAATATTAACATACTGTTTATAACCACCAACTTCAGAAATGAATCTCAGGCTGTACCAATAGAAACAGATACAATAAAGCCAGAATCATTAACACAGAATAGGCAAAACATTCTTACACATATAACAGATTTAATATATTCATCTTTTCATCAATAAAGCAGAAACACCATACTTCAGATCTTCTGTTTCAACGAACAATGAGGGTATTATAATAAAAACTTGCAAGTTCCCAGTAGGAATATTTAAGGTTAGTAATAGTTTTAAAACAGAAGACAAAACACAAACCTGCAATTTTCCCCATAATCTGCACTTGTCACATCCAACACAGTCCATTATACGGGAGATATTCTTGAAATGTAAGCGGAATTCCTCCTAACATGCAGAAAATATTTTTATTCTCATTAGAGGTTTAAAAATTAAACTGCATTTGTATGAATTACAAGAAATAAAAGTTCTGAAGATTAATGAATGACTTGTATTTTTCAACAGTGAAGAAGAAAAATAATTGGATTTGTATGGCATAACATGGTACCTAAAACTAGTCATGGAAATTCGTAACATTCATTCCACATATTGATTCAACAAACTTTTTATTGAGGTGCTACTCTGTGCAAAGCACCAATATAGGCATGATGGGAAAATCAAAAGTAAGTGATACATGGTTTTTACTTTTAAGGAACTTTACTGCTGCCTCCATTTGATATCTGCATACAGCCAGTGGTAAATAGATCTATACTATGTTTGGCTTATTTTTCACATATTGCTCATGTGAGTCCAAATCAGAAAGCCGGTCTTAGACCAATGATCAATTTTCACCTTTTTCCTTAGGACCACACACTGTTTGCAATGGGGGCTCCATCAGCACCAGTGATCCCAGGGCTGTATGACGGGTGTGTTCTCTCAGTCCCCTCCATTTGCCAGTCGGCCTCTCCAGGGATGTTTGCTAATTGGATCCTTGTATTGTGCTGCAATTGCTTCCTACACTGGAGGGGAGGGGGGTGGATATTCTTCTGCCTGTGAGCAACGGGCATGGTTTCTAGGACTCTAAGGCCAGTTTCATCTGAAGCTAACAGTAGCTAAGAGTTTCCGCATCTTTTTCATGTGGTCAACATAGAAAATAAATTTCATTTTATTGTACCGAGGTAAACATTTTATTGCAAGAAGCTAGAAGAAAGCAGCCTGAAAACCCTGGCCGCCAGAAGCCCTGCCCGGCTGCTTTCGGAAGAAAGGTTCCAAAGAAACAGTACCCTGGCTAAAAGACAATATAAAGAACACAGAAGTCCTTTGCTCTCCATTCTCATGTAATTCATGTTCTTGGGAGGAAATGGAAAAACAGACTTACAAACCTTTGAAATATTGCAAACACAATTTCCAGCAATTCATAGATGACAGCTAGTTCTTTTCTCACTCCCACCTTCCTCCTCCACAAAAAGAACCACAGAGTTGTCCAAAAGTATAATACTTATATAAATACTTAAAAAATAGGAAGCATTACAAAAATAAATGTTATAGTCAATACCACAATAGCAATATACCTCTAAAATAATCATAAAACAAAACCACCTTCCAAAACTAAAATACAGTTGCGACTAAGTGACTTCATTCACTTCAGAAGCACCAAGAGACTCTTACCAATGGAGGATCACTCAGTGCTCATTTATCAGTGAGTTTCTAAAACATCTCAGGGCCAAATGTGTTTCAGAATTCCAAATTTTAGAAATATAGTACATACATTTTTTATGAAACACCCTACCAGAGTGTGTGGCAACACCTAGTAATCATATACATTAATGGCTCTGAGCAAAACAGAAGAATATTCAAACAAAGCAGGATTTTTAAAAAAGCACTATAAATAGTCTTGCATCAGTACAAGTCAGGTTTTGCCAACAAATTAATTTGCACCAAACATAAGAAAAATGTTTCAGTTTTTGGAGCTTTCTGGATTTCAGAACTGCGTATAAAAGACTGTGGAGCTGGACTAGAAGACTATTTGCCAGTCAATTTCAAATACTTTTATGAACATTTTCAGGGTACAATGTATTCCTTAATATGCTGTAAGCAAATGAAAACAAAGAGCTCTCAATATGAAGTTCGAAAATGTTCCTAAAATACATTCTCCTTTGATATCACAGGGTAACAGGTAATTTTTGCCTTTTATGTTAGTCCATAAAGACAAAAGCATAATAGTTCGAGAAACTCAAACATCCCATAAAATATTCCATAAAATAAACTTTAGGAAAATATAGTATTTATTGCCTTCAAAGTGGCGAACAGTCATGATTTTTAAAATCAAAACAACAATACGCACTGTGATTTTAAAGTAAGAAAACTTTCTCTCAAAATAACACTCTTTAAAAGACCTTTACAAAGGTGCCATATTTATCCGTCAGTTAACAACAGAGGCTTCACTAAGAGTTGGCCAAACTAGAAAGGAGACAGGAATTAAAAAGTCTGGAGAAGGGGCTTTCTGCCCCTTCTGGGTTATAGTAAAACCCAGTCGAACCAACTTCAAGATGGAGGGCTGGGCAAGAAGAGTTTAGACATAAGGGATTAAAACACAGCCAGTCAACTGCTCCCCCCACTGCCGCCCTGTGCTCCAATCAAGAACTTTTTACCTTTAATGACTTGGCCCCCTTTTTGTCACCTGCAAACATGGATTTCTCGTCAAAGTGCATGGGAAAGGACCTGATGAAATGACAACACTAGAAGTTAGGACGAAAAATTCATGTACTATGTAGTAGAGCTCTGGCAGAATTTTCTGTCCCCACAAATATTTACAACTTGTAATTTACTTGTGTGTAAAGTTTAATAACACAGGAAGGTGGCAAACAGTTCACATGTAAGCCACTCAATAAAAGTGTAAAGCAACATAAAAATGGCTTTGTAATTTATAAGATTGTAATTTTAAAGAAATTACATGATAAAAATCATCAAAAATTGAACTTAAAAGCAATTTATGTAAAAAATGTGCAACACTCTATCAAAAAGATGGGTTAAATTTTAATGCATAATTTAAACACTTTTTTTTAAGGTTTTACTTATTTGAGAGAGCGAGCGAGTGCACGAGCATGGGGCAGAGGGAGAGGGAGAGGCAGGCTCCTGCCAAGAAGGGAGCCCAATGCTAGACTCGATCCCAGGACCCCAGGACCCCAGCATCAGGACTTGAGGCGAAGGCAGACCCCTAACCGACTGAGCCATCCAGGCACCCCTAAACACTTCTCAGTACAACTTGGTTCATGCTCATTTTAACAGCCAGTAAACTCAAATTTTATAGACCAAGCATTTTTTTAAAAGAGGTATATTCTAGAAGGTAAAGCTAATGTTCCCTTAGGTATCTACTTTCACGTGGACATCACCATCTGAATTTAAACAGCAACTGGAAGAATAAAACATTAGTTAAAAAAAAAAAAAACATTAAAATTGCATTAAACTTTGGGGCACCTGGGTGGCAGAGTCAGGTAAGACTCCAACTCTTGGTTTCGGCTCAGGTCACAATCTAAGGGTCGTGGGATCAAGCCCCAAGTCAGGCTCTGCAATCTGCCTAGAGTCTGCTTAAGACTCTCTCTCTTTCCCTCTCCCTGTCCCTTCTCCCCCCACTTGCTCTCTAAAATAAATAAATCTTCAAAATAAAATAAAATAGCATTAAACTTTGATACTACATAAAATTCAAAGCTCTGTTTGAAAATAGAGCCTATTTTCAAGTGTGAATAGACTGTTCTACTGTTCTACTGACCAAGTTGCTTCTCAGTTCTAATTCTCCCTCTTCCAAACTTTTAGGAGTCAGTTTCTGTTTTATTTCAAGTACTATCTCATTCATATTCAGAGTGCAGAATTTCAGATCACTGATACTCAATTCTTACTTTGTATCTTGAAAGATATTCAGTAGAAGGGTTTTTGTATCCACATCTTCTTCTACATTTCCAGTGTAAAGATCGACAATTGAGCGCTCAAAATACGGGGCCACCTTTGATAAAGCACGAAGCTCAATTAAGTATAAAAAGTATAGATTCTTAAGCCTTCTTGGACCTTCTCCCTTAGTTTCCACAGGGTCAAAGCGGCGTTTAAATTCTTTCATATTAGGTCCCCAGCTAGGTTTACCCCAGGTTTCTAAAGAGAAAGTGAAATACAAAATACAGCCTTGATAAATAGGATTTTTTTCTCTAGAGAATATATATTCCCCTGCCAACAATTTTTACACTAATAGAAGGCAAGATTTCTACATAAAAATGTGATTACCTTCCAAAAGATAATTTGCACATAGATGTAAATTGATACTAGCATGAAGTCCGGATATAAGCTTATAGAAGACTCTCTTCTCCAGACACAAACCTATTCAGAAAAATATTGAAAAAGAAATCACATCCATTTAGATAATGGAAATACTGAATCAAGAAGATTCAGTACATAGGCTTATTTTTAAAGTTAAGGTTCAAGGACATTAAAAATAATCAAGGAATAATATAAAATGATTAGACCAAGCAGCTCTCCCTAGAAGATAAAATAAGATTCTGACTTTAGAATGGAGTTATGACTATGATAACTTATTGCAGAATGAGGCAGAAAATTTTGGGCTCTGGAGGTCTAAGCACTATGGATGTACTTGGCAAGCTCCTACGCTACCCAGAAGGCAAGAGCACAGATTTTTTATGGGTTCGGCTAAACTAAAGCAAATGTAATTCAAAGTCACTGCTTTGGCTTAACAATGGCTGTTTCTCCTGTTCCCCTCCCTAGAGATGTCCTTTCTGTGAACGTACTTGATCGTGGTGGAAGAAAAGACTGCATTCCATTTCTCCCCTTCCTCCAGATTCTTTAGTGTGTCTTACTAATGCTCTGCCCTAGAATTCTCCAGGTCTATTTAACTGTATGGTCCACTTGTAAGGAGCCCAAACCTAGAAAAGAGTCATCTAGCAATTTCAACTAATAAACAATGTACGTTGACTATTTACCATGTGAGCAGAATCGTATCAGATGGCGGGACAGAATATGATGGAAAATTATTTTTATGTAGTCTTCTTAAGGCTTTTGCTCAAATGGAGCTCAAGATAATTCCACTATCCTATCCTACCCCTCCCTCAATTTTAAAAGATTTTTTCTTATTATAAGAGTAATATGCATTGTAAATGTACTTAATGCCACTAAGTTTAAGATGGTTAAGATGGTAAATTTTATATTATATATATTTTACCATAATAAAAAAAGAAAAAAATTTCTAAAAAAGGTTCTTTATAATTTTTTAAATAAAGAAAAATGCAAAGACCTAAGTTTTAAAAATCCACTAAATTCAAAGCAATTGGCTCTTTCCTTCCCTTACCATCCAACAGCGTTTTTTGGTTTATGTCTTTTTTTTTTTTTTTTTAACTACTCCTGAGGAAAATGGGCTTCAATAGTGGGAAGGAACTAAGTAATAACCTCATTTATAAACTGAGGGATTTTTAAAATGTAAGAGTATATATGTGGCTTACTTTGCATTTCTCCCAAGATCTTTTAGGTCTTCAATTTACTCTGTGTTCTATCCTATACGGCTCTGAAGCAAGTAGCTTCTCATACGAAAAAACAATTCTTTTGAGATTTCATTCTCTAATTCAAAATTCTTGCTAGAATATTCCCATCTTTACAAATGGGGACCAAAAAG
Organism: Potos flavus; assembly: GCA_028534135.1. NCBI lineage: Eukaryota > Metazoa > Chordata > Mammalia > Carnivora > Procyonidae > Potos > Potos flavus. The sequence continues at coordinate 59,184,375 of CM052894.1, read as the reverse complement.
TAGAAATAAAGTTCTTTTTTGCAGCTTCTTCTAAAAGTATATGGGCAATTTTGAATGTTCATGGCAGCAAGGGATACAAACATCATGAACAAGTTAGATAAAATATTACTTACTTCTCTTCTAGTAAAACTTTCAACCAAATCTGTTATCAAATAGCAAAACGATCAGATCTGAAGTTCACTTTCTCTTCCTTCTAACCTACCTCTCTAAGCAGTGCTTACATCCAGTAAGATGTCTAAAGACTAGAGAAGGGAAAACAAAGCAAAGCTTGTGAAGATTCATATGCTTAAGAATAAGAGCATAAACTAGGAGGTCATTCTCATTCCTTAGGCCCTCAAAGCTCCGTATTTGAAATGGGGATGGATGATAAATGAGGAGCGAGGAGTTGAAAGGTACTTCCATAAACTGATAATTAGGTAACTTCAAGCAAAATGGTAAAAATAAAAGATGTGCCAATTGAGTGTACGAACAAGACCCACAACACAGTCGGCAGGAAAATGCTGGACAGCTTTTCCCTGCATGATGCAGTCTCCGACCACTGAGGTCCCAGCACAAGTGTTAAGTAACACAGTAAGTAACGCGGTAAGGCTACATAAGATAATTATCCATCATACTCCTGCACTCCATCTGATATGATTCTGCTTACATAGTAAACAGTCAATGTACATTGTTTATTGGTTGAAATTCCCGGATGACTGTTAAGTAACATCTGCAAAAGCTGATTTACAAAGTAAAAATTTACCAGCTTCTATTTCTTTTTTCCTGATTAATAATATTTTTCTATTATGTTTGTTAGTCACCATACATCATTAGTTTTTGATATAGTGTTCCATGATTCATTGTTTGCATATAATACCCAGTGCTCATTGCAACACATGCCCTCCTTAATACCCATCAGCAGGGCACCCTGCTGATCCCCCGGCCCTCCTCCCCTCTGAAACCCTCAGGTTGTTTCCCGGAGTCCATAATCTCTCGTGGCTCATCTCCCCCTCTGATTCCCGCCCCCTTCAATTTTCCCTCCCTTCCCCTAATGTCCTCCGTGCTATTCCTTATGTTCTACATTGAGTGTAACCATATGAAAATTGTCTATCTCTGCTTGACTTATTTCACTTAGTATAATCCCCTCCAGTTCCATCCATATAGATGCAAATGGCCATCCTTTCTGATGGCTGAGTAATATTCCATTGTATATATGAGCCACATCATCTTTATCCATTTATCTGTTGAAGGGCATCTCGGTTTCTTCCACAGTTTGGCTATTATAGACATTGTTGCTATGAACGTTGGGGTGCATGTGCCTCTTCTTTTCACTACATCTGTATCTTATGCGTAAATACCTAGTAGTGCAATTGCTGGGTCATAGGGTGGCTCTATTTTTAACTTTTTGAGGAACCTCCATACTGTTTGCCAAAGTGGCTGCACCAACTTGCATTCCCACCAACAATGGAAGAGGGTTCCCCTTTCTCTACATCCTCTCCAACATTTGTTGTTTCCTGCCTTGTTGATTTTGGCCATTCTAACTGGTGTAAGGTGGTATCTCAATGTAGTTTTGATTTGAATCTCCCTGATGGCTAATGATATTGAACATTTTTTCATGTGTCTGTTAGCCATTTGTATGTCTTCTGTCCATTTTTTGACTTGATTATTTGTTTTTTGGGTGTTGAGTTTGAGAAGTTCTTTATACCAGCTTCTATTTCTAACAACACAGAGCAAATTCAACTATCCAATTTAGAGACTGGGTCTCTTTCCTTTGGATTTAATTTCATTCAAATTCACGTTCATCAAGTGATTTATAAGACACTGACTATATTTTTTCTCTCACAAAAGGGCTAGATTTACTGTAACAAGATTATGTGACATTTGGACACTGTGGAGGTAAGACGGTTGGCTATTGCCAGTCTCAAGGCCCAGATGAGGAAACAATCTCAGAAAAGTTGAGTCAGTTGCCTATAAAAATAGGAGTGTTCTCTGAAACCATGTATCAATATTCAGGGGTTCCCATCAGTAGGATACTACAAAAGTGGTTAATACAGAATACCCTAGAATTCAGTATTGCCAATACATTTCACTCCCATCCTCCACTATCAATATTCAGAGTCTCTCACTACCTCTTTTACCCTAAATACTACTTTTCACAATTTGTATCTTTACAAGACAGCTAATGAAACAAAGTTAAGAATCATCTTCCACATAGGCCATTTATCAATATCATTCCTAGTAGTAGTGGCACATCAATAACGCTCATCTTAAAAATGGCCAATATATGTACACACTTCCATTAAAAACAAAGAGAAATCATGTTCACAAGATAACATCACCAATTAGCAAACATAAAATAGAATTAAGTACTTAGTTTTACTCTGTAGAGTTCCTATAAGGTTATGATCTCCTGTATCATTCAACTTGCTTATCTTTCATTAATACTTTTTAACTTTTGCTTTCATAAATGAACGGCAATTTGGTAAATTTTTTAAAAGCATCATATATCCAGTTTTTTAACAAAGTTGTTAAAATCCTAGAATGTTTCAGCTTTCCATTAATAGCATTTGTATTTACAACACTAGAAAATACAAGAATGCAAAGTATCAACTGGGATCTATATTGCTTTATCCTTTAATTAGACAAGTTTGGGCTATATTAACATGTGTAAGCATTGTTTAAAATCTCTTGAAATCAAATTTATCTTCCCTCACTTATATATATATATATATATATATATATATTTATATATACCTATAACTTCCTTCCAAAAAGAGGGTCTCTACTTACAAAGTAGGTTTGAATAACGGTTACTAGAAAGCAGTGTGGATGAGTGGTATATACAGAATGAATTTTCATACAGAATGAAAATAACACTGAGAAGCCAGTTACGAAAACCTGAAGACAGCATCTACCCTGTGTATTTCCCTATTGCTGATTATTCTTGGCTGAGCAACAGCCTCAAAATTTTCAAACCACTGTATTCTAAAACACAGTCATTAAAAATATGTTATTCTCTTTCAAACACTGTTACAATTAGTTGTCTAGGTAATGAATCCTGAACTTATAAAAATATATTGAATTAATCCATACATTTTTTTACGAGAATCCAATAAATTTAAAATGCAGACATGTAAGTTTACCTTCCAGCCACGTGTAGAACGATTCTCCTTTAAAACCAAACAAACAAAAAAACAACACACACACACACACAGATTTGGGTTAAAATATTTTAAATAGTCATTTAAAAATTAGAATAAATTAAGTATATAAAATATTTCCTATGACAGACTAAGGAGTATCTCCAGAAATGGCCACTGGTCCATGTGAAGTAGAAAAATAGGCATATGGTTCTAGGAAATAAAGCCCTAAAATAATTTAAGTAACTTTGGACAATTTTCTTATAAATGATATTTAAGCAAAAATTTTAAGAAAACATTTCAGTCAAAATATTATGTAAATCTTATTTATTAGAAGGCTTAAATATCCATAAGTATGGGAGCTTAAAAATCTTAAATTTGCTTTTGATAACAACCATAGAACTCCTTTAAAATTCTAGAAAAAATAAAGTGAATTATAAAACAAAAATCTAATTAGTAATTATTCCATTTTTTTCCTGAGTAGTAAAGCTATGTATATTTCCTCAATTATCTAAGACTACTAAATTTCAAGGGGTAATTTTTAAATCCCTTAATTTTCAAGATAATTTTTCAGAAAAGTCAATGACTAGAATACAGAGGGACCTGACATACCTATGTACTAATGCTAAAAGAACTGTTTCTAGATCAGTACTATTCTGGGTGGAACAAAAATGACAGTCAATACAGATCAAAATAGTTAATGCACTTTGTGAGTTACCTACCTTTATTTTAAGAAAAGCAAAGCATAAGAAAAACTCAACACACAGATGACTGAGCAAGGAGTCTAGGGGATAAATTAGATGGTGAAGAATTGCTTTGTTTCCTGAGAGTCTTCACACTTTGCAAAACTACACAAACATCTTCCCACATATTAATTCATTCAACATACTCTTCCTAAGGACCATTGATCATGATCTCAATTGCTTACACGAGAAACCCCAAATGCTATCAGGAAAAGTTGAGCCCTCAAGTCCTCAATAATCTGGTCCCCCATCTTTCTAACTTAAACTACTCCTACATAAAGTCTTCCCTACTGCTAACAGGGTCTCCCCAAATATGTTTGATTCTTCCCTTTCCAACTCCTTGGTCCATGCTATTTTCTCCTCATAGCACACAGGATCCAATTCTACCAGACTACATCTGTCCCATTACTCAAAACTCATCTCAAATACCACTTCCTGCAGTAAGCTTTCCAGATGCCTCCAGTGAGACAGGCTCCGTCCCACCTTTGAAGAGCTCTACCACCTATTGCTTATATTTTGTATGTGCAGCACTTCTTCTCACTACATATAGTGCTTATCATTCCTGCTATGTACTGTCAGCTTCTGAAGCGAAGGCGTAATGTTTTACACATATTTCTATCCTGCACAATGCCCATCACTGTGTCCCTGAACACAGATAAGTACACATTCACTTAAAATAATTATTTTGACTGTTTTGGGGCAATTTATTATGACTGATATTCATCTGGTAACCTGGAAAAACCAACTGTTGATAAATCACTATTCACCAGATTAAGTATTATAACAAGAGATTATAAATTACAAAGTCAGTAAGAAAATAAAATCACAAGACAAATTATCTGGTAAAACTATCTTAGCTTCTCTCTATTTCTTCAGAACATATTTTGGTAGATTATAATAACCAGAGAATTGGGAAGTTGGAACGTAATCCTGGTTTCTACACTAAACATTTAAGTAAAAGGGAATTTATAGGTTTTTTTTAACATAGGGTAAATTTACATTATAAAATCTTTTTGTCACTTGGACGCCTGGGTGGCTCAGTCGGTTAAGCGTCTGTCTTCGGCTCGGGTCATGATCCCAGAGTCCTGGGATCGAGTCCCACATCGGGCTCCTTGCTCGGCAGGGAGCCTGCTTCTCCCTCTGTGTCTGCCTGCCTCTCTCTCTGCCTGCTTGTACTCTCTCTCTGACAAATAAATAAATAAAATCTTTAAAAAAAAAAAATCTTTTTGTCACCATTCATTGGTAACTATTTCTGAAAAAATAAGATAAACATTTTCTTTTGAATTAAATAGAGGAAAAATCAAATTTTGATCATTAAAAACATTTCCTCTACACTTGAGGCATACCCAAACATAAGAATTTTAACTCACCATCATCTTCTCCTGAAAAAGAAAATAAACAGGATTTTAGAAACTGTCCTCCACAGCTCAGATTCCAATTCTATTTACTTTAAAATGAGATGAAAACTTACTGTATGTTAAACTATTAATTATACTACAGACCATGGTCAGGGTGTAGTCACCCTGCAAATGAAACTTCTTAATAAGAATACAGGCCCAAAGTACAAGATCTTCATATGTCTGATACAGTAAATAGTATCAGAAAGCATCTAAAAATACTCGTCAAGATCACTAGTTTCAATAATTAACAAATGGACACAGGCACTTCTTTCATCGTTATATACACAACCCACTCTTCTCTTACAAATTACTGCTCCTCTGCCTATACGCACCTTAAGAAAAGTATTTCCCAAACTGAACAGTGAAACTCTCACTGCGGGTGCTACAGCACTGCCCAGACAGGGGGAAGGAGCCAGAGGTTGGGCTCTAGGGAGCCACAGCAGCTCTGCCTTTACCAGCTTTGGATGTGGAATTCTGAGACCAGGTTTCCTTTTTGGAAAGGAAGATCTGGTCTTTCAAAAGCTGTGGGAGAGGCAGCCAGAGAGCCTCGCCATCTGGCTCAGCAAGAGCTCGCGAGCTGCCAAGCTGAGATGGCTGAGGGGCTGGGAGCCAACACCAGCAGCTCCGGTGGAGACCGCGCACAGACAACATCAGCCCGAGCTCCCTGATTAGCATGGATTTCTCACCCAGCAACCAGGACCTCTGCTCTCCCTTCACTCGGCCCTCCATCTCCCTTCTTTCTTAGGATGGTTTTCCTCCCCTTCTTTCTGCCTCTCTGTCTCTTCCTAAGTGGCTCTCTCCTTCCTCTCATCTTTCCAGCAGTCTCATGTCTAATTTGTTACAACATGGACGCGAGGTATTTCTTAGGATGGGATGGTTTCATTAAAGGAACTATATTTTCTGCTTTAAAAGGAAGTGATATTATTTAGCCACAAAAAAGAAGGAAATTCTGCCACTGGCAACCACATGGATGGACTCTGAGGACCTCATGTGGAGAGAAGTCAGTCAGAGAAGGACAGATACTGTACGAGCTCTCTTGCATGTGGAATCTAAAAACAAAACAAAAACTCCCAAGCTCATAGATCCAGAGAACAGATGGGTGGTTGCCAGAGGCAGGGGGTGGGGAGTGGGCAAGACATGTAAAGGGTGTCGAAAGGTACCAGCTTGTAAGTCCTGGGATTGTCATGTACAGCATGTCAACTACAGTTATAACACTGTATTTGAAAGTTGGTAAGAGATATCTTAAAAGTTCTCATCACAAGAATAAAAATTCTGTAATCATATCACAGATGTTAACGATTTACTGTGATCATTCTGCGATATACACAAATATCTAAACATGATACTGAACACCCGAAACTAACATATTATTGTATGTCAATTTCTATTTTAAGAAACATTTTAACTCCAATCCTAAAAATAAACAAAACAAAACAAACAAACAAACAAAAAACCACAAGTAATCATAGAAAAGATCTGAAAGAATACCTACCAAATTCTGTACTATGGAACAGAGGTGTGGGGGTAGGGTGGGCATGGGGGTGGGGCGGGGGGAGGTTTCTCTTTTTACTTTATATAACTTTTGTGTTGTTTCCGTTGTGTGTGTGCGTGTGGTTTCCATTTTTATAAGTTATAAGGGTAAAAGTGGCAAAAGGCAAAGGATAAGAAACCATGCACACCTTTTCATGATCCAATTCCCTTTTCCAGCAGTATCAGAATGATTTGGGGAAGAACATTTGCTGCATTATAAGGCAGTGAGCATCTAAAAGCAGTCCTTTCGTTTAACCTTTCTGTGTCTCTTTGGCTCTCAGAAGTGTCTTAAAGACACAAATCTAGACCAGGGAATTCAAGTTCTTAAATAAATCCTGGTCTAAAGAAAACAAGAAATGGCAAGTCAATGACAGGGATGCTCCCAGGGTTTGGCTCCTTGCTGACAACAGACAGAGTATGTGCTCAGTAAGTTTTATGTTGATTAACCTCCAAAAATGCTGCCCCATAGAAATATAATGCCAGCCACATATATAATTTCAAATGTTTTCTAATGAAAATTTCTAGTGAAGTTTTTCCTAGGATCCACATTTTAAAAAGTAAAAAGCATACAAGTGCTACAATGCAACAATCATACACTGTGTGAGGCCAGAGCTATCAAAACAATAAAATCCTGTTTAATGACAAAAATATTTTGCACTGCTTCAGTTCTTAACTTTAAACAAATTCAGTAAAATGTCAAGTTTCGTTCTGCGCTGGCCATACTGCACGTGCTCAACAGCTCGGTGGGGCAAGCGGGGACCCTCCCGGACAGCGTTCTGCTGCAGGCATCCCAAGTATCTGAACAACTCTGCATCCTTAGCACTCAAACATGGTGCGTGGACCAGCCGGCAGGCTGGACCTCACCTGGGAGCTCATTAGAATCCTGCACCTCCCTCAAGACCCACAGAATCAGAACCCATATCTCAACAAGGCTCTGTGGTAATTTATATGCACACTCAAGTTTGAGAAGCACGTTGGGAGCCACTGGTTCTCAAAGGTGCCTGCATACTGGAATCATCTGCATGGTTAAAAAAAAAAAAACCACCACCACTTGGGTCTAATCCCACAGATTCTGACTTAATTAGTCTGGGGTAGGGCCTGGGCATCCAGATTTTTAAGAGTTCCCCAGGAAACCTCTGATATATGGATTACTCAAATATTTTTATTTATTTACCATGAAACTCCTGTTTTATTTAGGGCCTGGCACATATCAGGCACATATCAATAAATGCCAGTAATTATATAAAACATGCAGAAAACTTGAGACTGAACTATGAACTAACCTTATACTTTTGATCAAATTAAGGAAAATATAAAATAGCTGAAAACTTACTCAGATTAAGTTTAGTTACAAAGAAATTTTGTAAATGATCTCTAAAAGCATGGAAATGTATGAAAAACCCACCTCGGCTAGGTGCCAGAGGATTTAAAGGACGATAAACAGATCGAGGCCTGAAAAAGCAAGTATGAAACTCAAACATAAAATGGTTTGACTTTACATAATTTTTTTCCCAACAGAATCCTACTCCCCTTCCTCCATCCTCCCTTTAGCCATTCCTCCTCCTTCCCCTACCCCCTCCGGTTACTTGAAACAGTTTTCCTCGTAGATGCTGTTCCACACTCTCCACGCGGAGGACCCTTTATAGCCCGTATAACGCTCTGGGTTCAGCAACAGGTCTACATACTGAGCAGCTGGAGATCGTTCATCTGAACAAGAAACAATTCATGAAAACCACCCATAGATGACCAGTTGTCTGATATGTAACACTGTAATGTAAACATAACTACCAAAAGGTCAGAGAAAGGCTATGCTTTTCAAGTAATCTCCAACTTAAACAGAAAAGCGGTTGGCACACTTGTGACTGCACTTGACCCAGGATAACTTACACTCCTGAGAGGAAAAAACAACTCCTCCTTTTCCTTTGGATACTCAGTGCTCTCTTAAGTAACAGAACACCCCTCCCCTTCTGAGAGGCATTCATCATTCCTAAGTTTTAACCACTCGGGATCGAAAAGACCTAACAGAATCATAACCTGTTCTACTACTTGATTTGATTTCTTCCCTATGCATACACCTACCTAAACACAGGTTTAGAAACATTTTTTTTAAGCATATATCATACCAAAAAGAGAGATTTTCCTGCTATTCTCTACTTTGGACTTATGAAATAAATGGCTCAATAAATTTGTGATTCAATTTAATCATAGAATTACACAATGCTCTAGTTTAAACCAATACACATTACAGTTTATTTTTATCACTGTTCATACAGAGTGCTTTTGCCCTCTCAAGCCAATATACAGCAGGCACAACTTTAGGAACTTGTTAAGACATATAAATTAACCATTTTCTTTTTTTTTTTTTCCCAGGAATTTATTTATTTATTTGGGAGAGAAAGAGAGAAAGCACATGCAGGGAGGGGCAAAGGCGGAGGGAGAGGGAGAAAGAATCTGAAGTCGACTCAGCGCTGAGTACAGAGCCCCATGCAGGGCTTCATCCCATGACCCTGAGATCACGACCTGAGCCAGAACCAAGAGTCAGACACTTAAACAACTGAGCACCCCAGGCGCCCCTAAATAACCATTTTCTGTGTTGAAATCCAAGTGAGTGTTTACTAGCTCTTCACTATTTGGACATTTTTTTTCCCCCCAAAATACTTTTCTTTTTTCAGTGTTACAAGATTCATTGTTCATGCACCACACCCAGTGCTCCATGCAATATGTGCCCTCCTCAATACCCACCACCAGGATCACCCAACCCCCCACCCCTCCAAAACCCTCAGTCTGTTGCTCAGAGTTCAGCCTCTCATGGTTCATCACCCCTCCAATGTCCTCCAATTCACCCTTCCCTTCCCTCTCACAATGTCCTCCATGTTTTTCCTTATGCTCCACATGTGAGACCATATGATAATTGACTCTGTCCGCTTGACTTATTTCACTCAGCATAATCTCTTCCAGTCCAGTCCATGTTGAAACAAAAGTTGGGTATTCATCCTTTGTGATGGAGACATAATATTCCATTGTATATATGGACCGTATCTTCTTGATCCATTCGTCTGAAGGGCATCTTGGCTCTTTCCACGTTTGGCAATTGTGGCCACTGCTGCTATGAACACTGGAGTACATGTGGCCCTTTTTTGTATTGCATCTGCATCTTGGGGGTAAATACCCAGTAGTGCAATGGCAGGGCCATAGGGTAGCTCTATTTTTAATTTCTTCAAGAATCTCCACACTGTTTTCCAAAGTGGCTGCACCAACCTGCATTCCCACCAACAGTGGAAGAGGGTTCCCCTTTCTCCACATCCTCTCCCAACACTTGTTGCTTACTGTCTTGTTGATTTTGGCCATTCTAACTGGTGTAAGGTGGTATCTCAGTGTGGTTTTGATTTGAATCTCCCTGATGGCTAATGATGATGAACATTTTTTCATGAGTCTTTTAGCCATCTGTATGTCTTCTTTGGAGAAGGGTCTGCTCATGTCTTCTGCCCATTTTTTGACGTGATTATCTGTTTTTTGAGTGTTGAGTTTGAGGAGTTCTTTATAGATTTTAGATATCAGACCTTTGTCTGTAGTGTCATTTGCAAATAACTTCTCCCATTCTGTGGGTTGCCTGTTTGTTTTGTTGACTATTTCCTTTGCTGTGCAGAAGCTTTTTATCTTGATGAAGTTTCAAAAGTTCATTTTCACTTTTGTTTCCTTTGTCTTCGGAGACATGTCCTGAAAGAAATTGCTGTGGCTGATGTCAAAGAGGTTACTGCCTATGTTCTCCTCTAGGATTTTGATAGATTCCTGCCTCACATTGAGGTCTTTTATCCATTTCGAGTTTATCTTTGTATATGGTGTAAGAGAATGATCGAGTTTCATTTTTCTACATATAGCTGTCCAATTTTCCCAGCACCATTTATTGAAGAGACTGTCTATTTTCCACTGTATATTTTTTCCTGCTTTGTCAAAGATTATTTGACCACAGAGTTGCAGGTCCATATCTGGGGTTTCTACTCTGTTCCACTGATCTATGTGTCTGTTTTTGTGCCAGTACCAAGCTGTCTTGGTTATAACAGCTTTGTAGTACAGCTTGAAATCGGGCAACGTGATGCCCCCAGCTTTGTTTTTCTTTTTCAACATTTCCTTAGCAATTTATGTTGTATATTTTTAATTTCTCTGAGTTGTTCTTGATTAAGCTCATTTGCAAAACTAATCTGATTATATATAAGCTTTACAAATACTAAACCTACCATAAACATATATATTCATTGAGATATGTGTGTACACATGTATAAAGAATGTGTGTGTGCGTGTAAGATATCTTATATATCTATGAATGTACACATCAGACTAATATCAACCCAACAAAAGCAACTGAACAACCACTAAAGAAAAACAAGATTCAGATATTAAAATACATTTTAAATCATTATATGTTAAGGGAGTGACAAATCATAAGAGTAATATCAAGTATATCAGTGTTTAACTTAAAACTTATATTTCAATGTCCTTAATGTGTATTCCCTTAATTGAATAAAAGAGGGTTGCTCTTTTTTTTAAGTGGTTTTTAAAACTTTTAATACTTTTTCAAACCATGAAAAGGCGGGTTGTTAATTTATAGAAGGGGTTAGCAAACTATGACCCATAGTCTGAATCTGGTCTGTGTATTTTTTGTAAAGAAAGTTTTATGGGAACATAAGCCCCGTTCATTTGCTGCTTTCACACAATTATGGCACAGTTGAGTAGTTGCAACAGAGACCGTAGAGTCCACGAAGTCTAAAATTTTTACTATTTGTCCATTTACAGAAGAAAAGGTTTGTCAACCCCTGACCTACACTGACAAGAACTTCATGGCATCTAGATGAGGAATTGGCGTGGGGGAGCTTACATGGGTTGAGTTCCCCCTACAAACACATCAGTGCTGGTACCCCCATCCTTCCCCTGGGACCACCTGTGACATGATTTTAATTAACTTGTTCAGATACTACAACTTCTTTCCATTTGCAGAGCTGTAGCATTCATTTGGATAATGCTCTTTGGACCCCTAATATGTCCTCCTCCCCTAAAGCTTTCTCTTCTTCCTCCCTTTGTAAAGCTCTTCCCAAACTTTTCTTTCTATTTGACCATGCTAACCGTTACCTAAGGATTCAAAGAATGTCCACTGAATCAAAATACCTAATTCTGGGAATTCATCAATTTCAACTAATGTTTTATCTTCCTTTTCAAGTATACCTTTTTTCCCCAACTGAATTTTCTTTTCACTGTCTTAATTGAGTATTAGTGTTAGGAGGCTACACTGCATGTTCTAGGATGTGAGCCAGTCCTCCATTCCTCCTAACTCAAATATCTCTTCAAACACAGCATAGGCTTTTTGTTTATGGACACAGATAAAAAATACTGCTGTAGACTCAGGCTTGAGCCTCCCAACCTCCATCACCAACTCTGACTCCGATTGCTAGTAACGCATTATTAAAATAGAATTTACTCAGGTGAAGAGAATCTACAGTTTATAAAGCACCCAAGTAATTTTGACACACAGCCAGATTTAGAAACTGTTTTAGACAATTTTTTAAATTTATTAATGAACATGTTTTAAGGGAAAATACAAAAGTGAAAATCTGTCATACTATATAGGTTATTTATGAACCAACAACTTCATTCAGCAAACATTAATTGAGCAAGTACCATGTCCAGGCACTCTTCTAGGCACTAGGGATAAAGCAGTGAACCAGAAAGACAAAGCCCCAGGTGACTGACAATCTAGTTGGAGCAGACAGACAACAAACAGATTAACTAAATAACCTGCCCTACACTCTCGGGTAGTTCTCGGTACTCAGAGCAGGCAGCAGTGTCAACACTCACACTGAAAGTGGTTACTATTTTCTAGAGGCAGGTGACAGCAGGCTTCTCTGATGAGGTGACATTTAAGCAGAAACCTGAAGCAAGAGAGGCCATGCATAAAGACAACAGCGACAGCAACAACAAAATAGGAGTAGCGAAAGCAGCTTACCTTAAACTGTTAAATTATTTAAAAATCTACTATTTGATCTATAAGGGTCATCTTCCCTTCAAATAAAGACAGAACAAAAACAAAACAGATAACAGGAGTATAGAGAGATATTCCAATAAACTGGGGTGAATATTCTTTAGATTGTTTTAATCAAATGGTTTTACATAACTGAAATACCTAGACAATGACTCTAAAGCTATTCTGACGTGTTTTTAAAAATTGTACATATAAATCATCGGGACATACACAAACATTACTACCCAGAGGAGTAGTGGTAATCCGACTAGTAGAATGGTTTATATGTTTAAGGACTACACAAAATATAAAAATTACTAATTTTTAAATTATGAAATCCTAAAAATCTTAAGGGATGATTTTATGTAAATTCTTACAGGACATCTCTTCCATTTTTACAATATAAGAAGCTAATGTTAAAAAATTGGTTAACGCTATATTGATGAGAGGTGACTGAGTACATCAATGCTCATACCAAGTGATCTCTGCAATTGAGTAGCATTTTTTGTTAAATATCTATAAAAGAAATATATACTTACATTGTCTACTATAAGAGAAATATTCACAGAAATGATTTTTAATCTAAAAATCTGTTAACCAAGCACTACTAAAAATCTTTTATTTTAATCAAAAAATAGGTAAAATGATAAGCTGGCAAGAAGTGATGGTGAGTGCTGAACACTAAGTATAATTAGAACGACAACCAAAGAGCAAATGAAAGAGTAAGCAGTGATGTCAATCCTTAACCTAAGTACAATAGCTTGCTTTGATGAAATCTTTGCCAATTCTAAATATCATAACAGGAGTATTTTATTAATTTCCCATTATTATATCCAGATACCCAAAGAAATTTTTTTTCAGATCTCTTAAAAATATTCTTGCTGAGGGGTGGTGCAGTCCCTGGGTGCCTCAGTTGGTTAAGCACCTGCCTTTGGCTCAGGTCATGATTCCAGGCTCCCTGCTCACCTGTGGGGGGCGGGGGTCTGCTTCTCCTTCTCTCTCTGCTGCTCCCCCTGCTGTGCCCTCTCTGTCAACCAAAGAAAATCTAAAAAAAAAAAAAATTCTTGCTGGGTTGGCTAGGTGGCTCAGTTGGTTGAGCTTGTGACTCTTGATTGCGGTTCAGGTCATGATCTCAGGGTGGTGAGATCAAACCCCGAGTAGGCTCCATGCTCAGCCCAGAGACTGCTTGGGTTCTCGCTTTCCCTCTCCCTTTGCCCCTCCCCACCGCTCACACTCAGATAGACAGACAGACAGACAGACAGATAGATAAAACCTTTGAAAAACAAAAAATGTCTTTGCTGAAACCCATGGTGATAACATTCCACCTCCTGGCAATCTCTCAATTTGCTGTACTATTGTAGCAGCTCACTGTAACTTCACTGGAGACTGGATGACTAGCACAATTCCACAGATGGATCTTCTAAAACCCTTTAGAAAGCTTTATGACTACTTGAGTGCTTTCTGAGTTCTGAGGAACTCCTGCTGTCTCCAGCCATGCATGCCTGAAGCCCAAATTCTTCTCCACCACCCATAATATAAAGGTAAAAGTAAAGAGAGGTGAAATGAATGATTTAAGCCTACTCGGCACAATTCTTGGGAATATTCTCCTTAGATCAAAAATTTTGAGTCACTTTAATTACCTTCTGAAGTAAGAGTCATGGTAGTTACTGTTAAACAGTGCCCTCTCTTTGTACTATTCCAGGGGACTCTTGGAAAGAGGCTTGTGGGGAAGTCAAATAACCCGATATTGCAAGGTGTCTTTATGTTAGTTTGTTGGGACCTCCAGAAAATTCCGGTATGAACATGTTTATATGTTCACAGACCTAAACTAAGTGGCTTGAAATAGAGGTCCATGGGAGATGGTGTGTCATGATGGAAAAAATACAGGTATGGGATCCAGTCAGATCTGGGACTGAATCCTTTCTCAGGCTCTTGTTACTGTGTGATGCTGGGCAAGTTAGCCTTCTTGAGACTCAGTTTCCCTGGACATGAAATAATACACAGTTATTAAGGTAACTGAAAGATTAGCAATAATGTACTTAAGGCACTCAGCACAGGGCCTAGAACATAAGCTCTCGATAAATGCCATTATGAATAATAAGATCCACACAGCAACATCCAGTGTATTCAAGATATAAATGATTATATTTTCATTGATTTCCATTTCTTATAAAAGGATTAAAGTTAAAATAACTTCATTAGAATAGTTTATTTTATTACCATCAAGTTCACAAAAGTGATCCTGTGAATCATCATATCTTGCCCAGTCAATGAAAGCTTCTTTGCTTTGATTACTAGGAGAAAGAGGGAATAAAAAAGAAAAATGATTAAATTTGGAATTGAAAACGTATATTATATAATTAAAAACAGATAATCAGAGGTCATGTCTTTAATTTAGATAGTTCATAAATTCAATTTGTGGTTATATGAAGGAATGATAACAAGTTATACGAAAAATACAGATATTAACTTCCATGAAGTATTTTTATTAAACTATACTAAAACTATTGGCCCTATTTCAATAATTACTTTAACTAGAAAATTAATTTACAAATATATAGGAGATGTAGTTAAACACAAAAGTCAACCTAGCCTTTTAGACTGACTTAGAAAGAGCAGTAACCATTTTTTTCCAAAGTAGGAATTAAATTTACATTCATAACTCCTTTAACTGCTTCTGTATTTATAGGATAAAAATACCAAAAACTGCATTTCTAGGATCTCTCTTCCTACGTGGTCATTCACTGGTAACACCAATGTCACCTTAATCATGGCATATCATTTTCCATACTACCTCACATTTAATAAAATCTAGGATCAAGATCTCTACTTGAAAACTAATAAAGGAACAACTACAGTCATTCAAATAACTTTGACCTATATTCACTTTAACCTATATTCAGACCTTCTGTCTTAAATACATAACATCAACATCTATAAGAGAACTATTATTCTTCTTCTTTATTTACTACACAACAGGAAAAAAAACAAGGTAAAAAAATTTGGGTACCAAGTACAAATCACGTAGTTCCTAAATATGTTACTATCATAGCCAAGAATTTATTCTGTATTTGAGAAACTGCTACGTAACATAACCACTAGAAGTATAGATAAGGCTGGCTGCACAAAATCAACTATCAATAAATGTTGCCAATTCACAGTGGGATTTTTTTTTTCTCCTATAGGAATACTTAATTAACTTAATAATACAAGTTAATGGAAATACTTGTATTATAGTTGACTCAGCTGGAATACAGGATGCGATAAAAAAAGAATGCCTAAGTTCTAGCTACAGCTAAGATGATAACTATAGTTATGTTACTTAATTTGTTAAGTCTTTTGTTTGAAAATAGTCAAGAACAAAGCAACTGCGACATAAATTCCTATTTTCTTGTTAACCATATGACTTACAGGAACTTTTATCCTCGAGCATTCTTATGTGATGTTGCTTTGCTGATTGTTTCATCCTAAACCCTGCCTGAAAGCCATGGCAGCAGAAAAGATAGGGAAGGCTAATCTAATGCTAACAGAGCTGGCTCAGTCTGGCTTATAAATGAGTTAGAAGGAACGCAGTCCAGCTTTTCTAAAAGTCGGTTTGAAGATGGATGCCAAGCTACTTACATAACAATTTCCTTGTCTTTATCAGGGGCTTCCTGTCGAGATGGCGCTAAGTTAAAGTAGTGGCCCTCGAAGTGGGAAATGCAGAGGCAGGAAGGAAAGGGGTAGAGTGATTTCCAAAGGGCATGAGAAAACTTTTCAGGGTGGTAGATAAAATAACTATCTTGATTAAGCTGATTTTCACGTGTACACACTTGTCAAAACACCGAATGGCATATTTAAATAGGTACAGTATACTGCACGTCAATTAAATTTCAATAAGGCTGTTTAAAAATTACAGTACCAACTGTTGGAGAAGTTGTGGAAGGAGGAACTCTTGTACACTACTAGTAGCAATGTATTTTTAGGAGTCATTTTGGAAAACCACTTGGCAGTATTACTTAATTCCAGTTCTAGGTATATTCTACATAGAAATGCATACCAAATGCAACCACCAAATGTCCACCACAATATTTTTTGGAATGGCTGCAAAGTGGAAAACTCCAACTATGAATGGTAGGATGGAAACATTTTGGTGCAGTCTTAACTATGAAAACCAATGAAAAAAGAATTAAATGCTACTACTAAGTTCAAGAACAAGAATGACTCTCATGACACGATGTTTTAACAAAATAAGCCAGACATAAAAAATACATCCCATATTATTTTATATAAATAGGCAAAATTAATCTCTGCTACTGTAATCCAAAATCACGGTTAACTTTGGACAGTGGTAATGACCAGAAAAGTACATATAGCAATCTTCAGGGCAGCAAGTACATTGTTCTGGATGGTTGCTACAGAGTTGGGCTCACTTTGTAAAATTAAGCTGACCTTTATGCTTAAGATTTGTATACTTTATTATATTTCTGTTATACTTGAAGCTAAAAGTTTAAAAATAACTTCTGTTCAGCAAAATAATATCTATAAGCAAAATTAAAAGACAAACCCTAACAATGCATATAGCCAAAGAATTACCAGATTGTATGAGGAATGCCTACAAATTAATAATATTTTAAAAGTACACACCATCCCACCTCCACATCCCATGCCACCTCCCATGGAGAAACAACAGCAAAGAATATAAAAGGGCACTTTACCTTAAACTCCTATAACGACTTAAGGCCCAATCCCTGGATGACTTCTCTAGTTATATTCTTTCCTGGGTAATGTCATATGGTTTTAAAATGCCATATAGTCACACATGACTCTCACATTTTATCCCTCCCCTGAAACTGAAACTTGTGGATCCAACTACCTGCTTGACATCTCCAACTGGATGTCTCATAGGCAGATCAAATGTACAGCGAGTCCGAGATTGAACTATAATTTTCCATCAAACTTGTTCCTCCTGCAAGTATCCCCAGTTCAGTAAACAGCAACTCCCATTTTTCTAGTTTCAAATCTTTTTTTTTTTAAAAAACGCTTTTTGGAATTTACTGATTTGTATTTGAAAGGAACTGTTGACACAGATTCCCCGGAAATCATCTGAATACGCACGAGAAAACAGTTAATTCTACTGAAACAGTAAAATAATTCCAAGACATATGGTTTACCCAACAGAATAATACTGTAGATGCTGTCTCTGATACAAAAACTGACTGCTCCCTACTCTTCTAAACACACAGTGGTATATACTTAACAATATTCAATCACTTCTGTTCTTTCTTGAATATATAAAAATTAAAATACCAATTAAAAAACAATATATATTCTCTTTAAATGCTTCTTACAGATACAATTTCAATATTTTCATTCGGTGGTGGTGTGGTTTAAAAGATTTTTTTCATTCACAAGTCAAACAACACTACGCAAAGAGGAACGGACAGTCTATAGGCTCATATTGCAAATAAAGACTTCAGGAATGCAGCAATGGACATTTCTAAAATACAAAATGGATATAATTCTGAGGGGATACATGCAATAAAGCTCTACTAAGCAGGTGGCCAGACCTAGAACATTCTACTGATGATTTCAATGGGACTCCAGATGCTTCCAAACTCAACTTGAACTCTCATCTTAGGTTTTGTATTTTCCTCTTCCAGTTTCACTAATGACACAAACATGATTCAAATCCCTGAAGTATTCATTATA
>CM052894.1:59129788-59149881 GCA_028534135.1 Potos flavus | reverse complement strand
CAAATGAATAGCTAAATCAAGAGGACCCATGACATAAGCCAACAATCCTAAATAGACTTGGCAACCACCAGTCCCCTACCTCCATTAAAACAGTCCATCTAGAGATGGCCACCGTGTCAATGTCTCTAATTCTTTCAACCTGTGTCTGTAGTCTGGGATAGGATTTTCATCCTTGATAATCTTTGTATGCATCCTTATCAAAACCAAAGAGGCATCTGAAAGGAAGATCGGATATCACTAGTGGTGACCCTTGGCTTAATTTCTCTCTCCTGTTTGACACATTCACAGAAATGGTAACAAAAACAACACACCCTTGTTTTACTTGAGGGAGAACAGGAGCTCCTACCAGGAATGAGCTCTCTATACAAATCGCCGTTCTGTCACCACAGCTCCTTTCTTCCCTCCAGGGGAAAGGGAAAGTAGCCTCTCTTACCCCAAGGATGGAGAAAGCTCATGTCGTCAAAAAAAGACAAAACAAAACCGGGTCTTATACGGCAAGGAAGAGGAAGTGGACCTGTACTTTATACTGGGAAGAATTTATTCCAAACAATAGACTCGGAACAAAGGAAAATAAAGTTATTAAAAGGGCTAGTGAGCTGAAAGCTGATTGTTGAGTAGAAAACAAAAGTGATAAGAGAAGAGCAAAGCTAACCCCATTTTGTGTTACACCCGCCACCTTATCTGAACATATTGTTCCAGCCCGCCCTTGCATTAGGCAAAAGGAATGCGGAACCCCCTCCTCTAACCCGTCGAACCCGCGCACCATATCAGGTAAAAAGTAATTCAAACTGGTCATCTCTGTATGGCCTGATATCACCCTACAACTCCCTATTGTGTGTTACAAGGCCATTAGCCCCTACAAAACTGTTGCACCTTCTAAAACTACGGCTCTCCTTTTCTCCACATCACACCGCTCAGTGAGTATGGGAAGTTGAGCTCGAGCTAGCTCGAATAAAGGCTCTTTGCTTTTGCATCAGACTCGGCTCCCTGGTGGTCTTTGGGGAACTAAAAATCTGGGCATAACATTTGGGGGCTCGTCCGGGGTCCCCAAGCCCAGAGGGACTCCCGACCCGATGAACCTACGGTAAGCGCTTGTTTGTTCTCTGTCTCGTTGTCTCTAGGTGCTTGTCTGTTCTCTGTCTCTCTGTGGAGTCTCGCCGGCAGAAAACGTGCGGGTTCAAAGTCCCACCGTGTGAGCTCACTTCTGTAATTCTGGTAGTGCCCAAGGCGGTCAAGGTGGACGCACTGGGGGCCGCGGGCTAGAGGATAGCGGAAGACGTTCCGATCCTCTCTGGAGGGAAACGAGGGACGTGGAATCCCCTCCGTTTGAGATGAGGCGGGTTGCTCCCACCGGTCGGCGTGAGGCTGACATCTGGCTTTTGGTTGACCATTTTAAAGAGGTCAGGGAAAGAGCCAATAACCTCAGTGTGGAGGTCCGGAAGGGCCGGTGGCGGGTTTTTTGTTCCAGCGAATGGCCGACTTTCAATGTCGGATGGCCGCCAGAGGGAACCTTTGACCTCCCCACCATCTGCCGAGTCAGGGGCATCGTTTCACGACCCAAGACAAGTCATCCTGATCAGCTCCCTTACATTCTTACTTGGCAGGACCCAAGTAAAACCCTCCCTCCTGGCTTAACCCCTTCCTAACCCCGCGCCCCCTGGAGGTGTGACCTATTCTTGATAAAAGGGTCGGAAAAGGAAAAGGAGAAGAGGAGCCCTACTAAGCCCTCAGCGCCATCCCTCTACCCTATCTTACAAGGGGGAACTGAAGAAGAATTAATTTTTCCTCCCCCGTATCAGTCTCCTAGAGAGCCAGGGGAACATGACCATCCCCCACCTGGGGAAGCAGAAGCTGCTCTGGGAGCAGGGGGCGGAAACACTCCAAGGGGAAGCCCACCCTATACCAGACAGACGGCTCAAAGAGAGTAATCCGCCCCCGCCACCAACTCTACTATTCTGCCTCTGCGAGCTACTGGCCCCCTAGATGCAGGAGGGAATCAGCCCCATCACTACTGGCCTTTTGCCACTAGTGACCTCTATAATTGGAAAACTCAGAACCCTAAATTTTCTGAAAAACCGGCAGGGCTTATTGACCTGTAAGATTCTGTTCTTTTCACCCATCAGCCCACCTGGGACGACTGTCAGCAGCTTTTGCAGGTCCTGTTCACGACCAAGGAAAGGGAAAGGATCCTTGATGAGGCCCGAAAATTAGTTCCGGGCGTGGATGGGAATTCTACCACCAACCAGGCTCTGACAGATACTTCTTTCCCTTTAACTCGGCCTGAATGGGATTTCAACATGGCAGGAGGTAAGGAGAGACTCCAGATTTACCGCCAGACTCTAATGGGGGGGTCTCCAAATGGCTGCCAGAAAGCCAACCAACTTGGCCAATGTAGGGAATGTGCAACAGGAAAAAAACGAATCCCCAGCTGCCTTTTTAGAACGGATCATGGAGGCTTTGCTTACCTATACCCCTATGAATCCAGAAGCACCTGAAAATAAGGCAGCTGTTATCATGGCCTTTGTAAATCAATCTGCTACAGATATAAGAAAGAAACTGCAGAAAATAGGTAGGTTAGGAGAAAAAAGCCTACAAGACCTGCTGGTAGTGGCTGAAAAGGTATATAATAACCGAGAGTCTCCAGAGGTCAAGCAGGCTCGCGCCACGGCAGCTGCCAGCAGTAAACAGACTCGAGACCTGGCCAGAATCTTGCTAGCCACAACTGCTGACTCTCCCTAGGAATGGGACCGCCGCCTCCAGCAGCTTGCCGGCGATCAAAAAGGAGGTAAGCAGACTGCCCAAGGAGGGAGGCGAAGGCTGTTAAAAGACCAATGCGCCTACTGTAAAGAAATGGGTATTGGGCCCTGGAGTGCCCAAAGAAAGCAAACAAAGCCGGCACCAAGAAAATCTTGGAGCTAGACGAACTTAGTGACTAGGGGAGTCGGGGTTCAGACCCCGTCCCCGACCCCAGGGTAACCCTAAAAGTGGAGGGGACCCCTATTAACTTCCTTGTTGACACCGAAGTGCAACATTCAGTCCTCCGTGCACCACAGGGAAAACTAACAAACAAGAAATCCTGGGTACAAGGGGCAATTGGTATAAACCAGTATTCATGGACTACCCAAAGAACACTAGATTTGGGAAAGGGCCGGGTATCCCACTCCTTCATGGTAATACCGGAATGCCCCTACCCCCTGTTGGGGCGGGACTTACTGACCAAGATTGGAGCTCAAATATTTTTCAGACAAGGGGGGCTGCAGGTCACCGATGGCAGAGGCCACCCCATACAGGTCCTAACCCTGAGACTAGAGGATGAGTATCGCCTCCACCAAAAGGCGTCTCCAATAAGGGATGACATGGACACATGGCTACAAGAATTCCCCACAGCTTGGGCAGAAACGGGGGGATTAGGGTTAGCTGTTCACAGGACCCCAGTCCTAGTAGAGCTAAAGCCAGGAGAAGGCCCAGTAAGAATCAAGCAGTATCCTATGTCCCTGGAGGCCCGAAAGGGAATCCAGCCCCATATCTGGAGACTACGGAGACTAGGGGTCCTAATTCCCTGCCAGTCTGCCTGGAACACCCCCCTGCTGCCAGTCAAAAAGCCTCACACAAATGACTACCGACCGGTGCAGGACCTCCGGGAAGTAAATAAGAGTTATAAACATACACCCAACGGTCCCCAACCCATACACTCTCCTGAGTTCCCTGGCACTCTCCAGGGTCTGGTTCACTATTCTAGATTTAAAGGACACTTTCTTCAGTCTGCCGCTGGCACCCCAGAGCCAACCCTTGTTTGTCTTCGAATGGCATGATCCGGAGGAGGGCTACAGAGGACAACTCACCTGGACACAGCTGCCCCAAGGATTCAAAAATTCGCCTACCATCTTTGACGAGGCGCTACACGAAGACCTGGGTGAGTACAGAAGGGAACACCCGGGCCTAACCCTCCTACAGTACGTAGATGCCATCCTGATCGCTGCTGATACAGCCGAGGACTGTGAGCGCGGAACCCAGGATCTGCTAGTCACTTTGGGGGCCTTAGGATACCGGGCGTCTGCGAAAAAGGCTCAGATATGCAGAGAAAAGGTAAGCTATCTGGGATACGTCTTGGAGGGCGGACAACGGCGGTTATCAGATGCCAGAAAAGAAACAGTCCTGAAGATCCCTACCCCCACCTCCCAGAGGGAAATAAGAGAATTCATAGGATCGGCCAGCTACTGCCCCCTCTGGATACCGGGGTTTACCGAGATTGCCAGGCCCCAATATGAAGCTACCAAGGAGGGGAGGGCTTTCGAATGGACTAAGAAAGAAGAGATTGCATTTAATCAATTAAAAAAGGCCGTCCTAGATGCCCCAGCCTTGGGCCTGCCAGACATTACTAAACCCTTCCACTTCTTTGTGGACGAACACAAGGGAATAGCAAAAAGGGTTCTAACTCAAGCTTTGGGCCACTGGAACCGCCCGGTAGCTTACCTGTCAAAAAAACTAGACCCAGTGGCTGCTGGTTGGTCGCCATGCCTAAGAATTATTGCAGCAACAGCACTCCTGGTCAAGGACACTGACAAACTGACCCTAGGGCAGGAGATCTGGATCACGACCCCCCATGCCGTTGAGGGAGTCCTGAAACAGCCTCCTGATAGATGGATGAGTAATGCACGTATGACTCATTATCAGAGCCTCCTGTTTAACCCACCAAGAATACAGTTTCACTCCAGTACGGCCCTCAACCCAGCGACTTTATTGCCCGACCCCAACCTAAACGCTCTGCTACATAACTGTGCAGGAATTCTACAACAAGTACATAGGCTCCGGAAGGACTTGATGACCGCCCCCTTCCAGACGCCGAGGTCACCTGGTACACTGATGGGAGCAGCTTCATACGGGATGGGCACAGGTACGAGGGTGTGGCAGTGGTTACTGAAGTAGACATTATATGGGCAGAGGCTCTCCCACCCGGTACGTCAGCCCAACGAGGAGAGCTCGTTGCCCTCACTAAGGCACTAACGTTGGGAGCCGGGAAACGACTCAACTTCTACACCGATAGCCGCTACGCATTTGCAAAGGCACATGTCCATGGGGCGATCTATCAGGAGAGGGGGCTGCTAAAGGCAGAAGGACGGAGTATAAAAAACAAACAGGAAATACTCGACCTACTGGCGGCCATATGGCTCCCTGCCAAGTTAGCCATTATCCACTGCCAGGGACACCAGAAAGTTAACGACCCCGTGGCAAGGGGTAACCGAAAGGCTGACCAGACAGCCAAGGCAGTGGCTCTTGCTTCGGTCCCCACTATGACCTTAGAGTTACCGGACCTGGGGGACCCAGTTTTGCCAGACCAGCCAGAGTACTCCCAGGAGGAGTTACAGAGAATCAGAAAACTCCCCATGGCCCAAGAAATAAAAGGATGGTGGTACACCCCAGATAAGAAACTCATACTGCCAGACCGGCTCGGAGTCACAGTGTTGCAACACATGTGCAGATCCACCCACTTAGGAGCCTGACAGTTAAAAGACTTAATCCTACATGCCGGAATCAAGATTCATCAGCAGGACACCAAAATAAATCAGATTGTATCGGCCTGCAAGACCTGCCAACTCACAAATGCAAGAGCCCGGCCAAATGAGCAAGGGACCAGACTTAGAGGAACCAAACCAGGAGTACAATGGGAGACAGACTTCACTGAAGTCAAACCAGGAAAGTATGGTTATAAATATCTTTTAGTCTTTATAGATACCTTCTCTGGCTGACTAAAGGCATACCCAACCAAGCATGAGACAGCCCAGACGGTGGCCAAGAAGCTACTGGAAGACATCCTACCCAGGTATGGTTTTCCTGCTATGATAGGATCCGACAATGGGCCAGCTTTTATCTCACAGGTAACGCAGGCAGTAGCCAAGGTAATTGGGGCAGATTGGAAATTACATTGTGCTTATAGGCCCCAGAGCTCAGGGAAGGTAGAAAGAATGACTCGAACCCTAAAAGAGACCCTTACCAAATTAACCATGGAGACTGGCGGGGACTGGGTGACTCTCCTACCGTACGCCCTCTACCAGGTAAGAAACACCCCTTACACCCTGGGTTTTACTCCCTACGAGATTATGTTTGGTAGGCCCCCCCATCATTCCCAACCTTAAGGCCGAACTTCTGGCTGAATTTGAAAATCAGGAAATATCTTTTTCTTTAAGTGAACTCCAGAAGGCACACGAATACATTTGGCAGCGCCTCCGTGCCATCTATGAGGCTGGCCCAACCCCGAAGCCACATCAGTACAGACCAGGAGACTGGGTCTTTGTCAAAAGACACCGCCTGGAAACCCTCGAGCCCCGTTGGAAGGACCCTTACATCGTAGTGCTGACTACACCCACCGCTCTCAAGGTAGACGGCATCGCCACCTGGGTCCATCACCCTCACGTCCGTCCAGCCAGCCCCTCCACGGTCCGGAAGGACTTCGTCACACAATGGAGCATCGATCGAGACCAGCGCAACCCGCTCAAGCTCAAGCTCCGACGCACTCGTCCTTCACGATGTTGGTGACTTTGTTAGCCGCTATCCGTGCGGTCGGGAGCCCCCATACCCCCTATAATCTGACTTGGCAGCTTATAGACACCAGTTCAGGGACAATACTTAATCAAACTTCCCAGATCCACCCCAGGGACACATGGTTTCCAGAACTCCTGGTACACTTTACCTCCCTTTTTCAAGGTGCTTCCCTGGACAGAATGCAGAGCCATCTCCAAAAACACCACTTCTATGTCTGTCCCGGCCCCTCGCAGCCCCGAGGGAGCCGTTCATGTAGAGACGCGTCAGTCTACTTTTGCGCCTCTTGGTCCTGTGTTACAACAGGACACACCTGGTGGACCCCCCCAAAAACCGGCGACCTGATCATCGTCAGGCGACCATCTTATTATCTGTCCTGCGGGGGGCAGAACTACTACTCCTGCAACCCCATAAGCATATCTTTCACAGAACAGGGTAAAAAGGCAACGGGATGGAAAATCGGAAAAACCTGGGGAGTCCGACTATAAGACAAAGTAAGACTTGAGGCCCAAGACCCAGGAGCACTGTTCACCATCCGGGTGCAGATAACATCTCTCTCTCAACAGGCCCCACTAAGATAGGGCCCAACCAAGTATTAGCTCCTTGGCCTGCCCAAGGAGCCCACACCTAAAACGCCCAGGCCCTGGCCTCACAGCCCTCTATGCACCCGGTCCCTACTGGGACATCACCCACATCTCCTGTCCCGAATCATGGCCTACCTTCTGATGCAGACCCCCTGTGGAACACGGTGGTCGGCGCATACCGCGTTTTAAACGCTCCTAGGCCCGACCTAACCGAGTCCTGTTGGCTCTGCCTAAATGTCTGGCCACCATATTATGAGGGTATTGCTATAGGAGGCAAATATACGAGAGCCTCCACTTCCAGCTCCTGCAGATGGCAGCAGACTACTACAAGACTAACCCTCCAGGCAGTAATAGGACAGGGGACTTGCATAGGCCACGTGCCCCATGAACAGTAACATCTCTGTAATGAAACCCTAACCATCCCCAATGGGCCAATGTATCTACTTCCCCACGAAAATCCATGGTGGGCCTGCTCCAGCGGCCTTGCTCCCTGCGTCCACTCCCAGGTCCTCAACTCCTCAAAAGAGGGCTTCTGCATACTCGTCCAGCTAATCCCCAAGCTAACATACCATTCGGGAGAAGAAATGCTCAAAAGGTTAAGCTTAACCCGAAACAGAAGAGAGCCTATTACGACCCTAACTCTGGCTGCGCTCTTAGGACTAGGAATGGCGGGGGCAGGAACCGGGATATCCTCGCTTGTCATCCAAGACAAAAACTATGCCGCCCTAAGAACAGCCATTGACCTGGATATAGAACAACTCGAAAAATCTATCTCTCATTTACAGGAGTCTCTCACGTCCTTATCAGAAGTAGTTCTCCAAAACAGAAGGGGATTAGACTTATAGTTCATGCAGCAAGGGGGACTATGTGCAGCCCTAGGGGAGGAATGTTGTTTCTATGTCGATCACTCAGGAATCGTGAAAAAGTCTATGGCTCTCATAAGGGAAGGACTGCAAAAGCAAAAGTTAGAAAGAGAGCAATCTCAGTCCTGGTATGAATCTCTGTTCAACTGGTCCCCTTGGTTAACCACCCTCGTCTCTGCCCTCGCCGGGCCCCTCATAATCCTGCTACTGTGGTTAACTGTTGGCCCTTGCATCATCAATAGGCTAGTTCAGTTTGTTAGGAAATGTGTAGGGGTCGTCCAGATGATGGTCCTACACAGCCAATATAAGCCTTTGACAACCAAAGACAAAATAGAAATACGGTCCGTCCCATGATTGGGCCGAAAGTTACAAGACAAGGGGGGGATGATAAGAGAAGAGCAAAGCTAACCCCATTTTGTGTTACACCCGCCACCTTATCTGAACATATTGTCCCAGCCCGCCCTTGCATTAGGCAATAGGAACGCGGAACCCCCGCCTCTAACCCGTCGAACCCGCGCACCATATCAGGTAAAAAGTAACTCAAATTGGTCATCTGTGTATGGCCTGATATCACCCTACAACTCCCTATTGTGTGTTACAAGGCCATTAGCCCCTATAAAACTGTTGCACCTTCTAAAACTAGGGCTCTCCTTTTCTCCACATCGCGCCGCTCAGTGAGTATGGGAAGTTGAGCCCTAGCTAGCTCGAATAAAGGCTCTTTGCTTTTGCATCAGACTCAGCTCCCTGGTGGTCTTTGGGGAATCTAAAAATCTGGGCATAACAAAAAGAAATTTGTGCTTTCCCCTTGGACAGTTGTAGATAACATCACTGATTAGGAGGCTGCAGGATGAAGTCTTGCAACCTTGGGCTACCCATTTTAACAAAGACCCTCAAATCCAGCCAAAGTGATTTCACATGCTTCTTGTAGCTATAAACTCAAAAGCTCTTTTGAAGGAAAACAACTCCAATACAGGCACTCCGGATTCCCAAATGTTCATTTCAGTCAAATGGGAACTTGCCATTTTGGAAAAAATCACCAAGCATACATGAATCATTGGCTATCAGTAAAAGTCAGCAGAAACAACAAGAGATTTATGCCTCAAGACTCCAAGTATGGGAAAAATCAGATTCTGAATAAAAAATAACTACGTAAGACATGGTTCCAGTATAATCAAATTAAATGAAGATCAAATTTTAAACATAAATGAACAGCAAGGGATGATTGAAATTGATATAAAAACAATAACAAAAAAAGTTTAAAAATGCAAAATATAAGTGTTGCAAGATTTCTTTTCCTTCAGGGCCCGCGGTTCTTGGTTACGCCGCTTGGAAGAATGAAGAGGTGGACACAAAGAGTGGCGGGCAGCAAAGCAGTTTATTGAGCGGTAGTAGAGCGGATTATTAGGCAAAAATACAAAGCTCCCCAAGAAGGACGGGACCTGAGAGGGTTGCTGATTTGGTGGTTAAATCTAGACGTTTTAATGGACTTTTTGTTGTGGGCTATTTTAATCTGATTAACCCTCCCTGCACCAGTCACGAAATCAAGTTTTTGTCCACACGCTCAGCTACCTATCAAATAGCTGTTCACGTGGGAAAGGGTGGAGGTTCCTAGCTTCGGGGATCAAGAGCGCGGTGCCCGCCACAGCCCTAACACATGCCTGCCAGCCTCGGGCCACCAGAGGGGAAACTGCTTAAAAGTCTCTTTCTTCCTCTCCCTCTGTGCCTCCCCCTGCTTGCTCTCTCTTTCTAAAAAATAAGTAAATCTTAAAAAAAAATCATAGACAAAGCTCCCCCAAAATGAAAGTCTGACATGAAAGAATGGATTGGTAGTCAGTAAATACAAATAAGTATAAACACACATTATCTAGTTTTTCTTATTTAAATTACATTAATACTGGTCTAATGAGGAGTTTAAAAAGATAATAGTAAGGAAATTGGGAAGGACTGATTGGGCAATGTTCTTTTTTTTTAAGATTTTATTTATTTATTTGAAATAAAGAGAGTAAGCGTGAGCTGGAGAGGGGGAGGAGTGGAGGGAGAGTGAGAAGCAAACTCCTGGATGAACAGGGAGCCTGACATGGGCCTATCCGAGGGCCCTGCGATCATGACCTCAGCAGAAGGCATCCCAGTAATTTTCTATTTCTTAAAGTTACTTTGGGAAAATAAAGGTATATATTTATGTCTTTTGTACGCTTCTGGATGTATGTTATACTTCCGTAAACATACGCATATGTATGCATAAATATTTATCTATTTTTCTATTATTTTTTTTTCTGAGAAAAGAAAAATGCTTGTATCTGGCCAGTTTAAAAGCAAATTTTACCTAAACTTGAGAGAAATCCTTCATTCCAAATTTGTAAAACCTGTGGAAAATAAAGATAGAAGAAAGAGTCTCTAATCTGTTCTGCTAGACTAGTATAACCGTAATAGTAAAGCCAGACAAGGACTATATGGGAGAGGAAAATGGCCGGCCAGTCTCAGTCATGAATGAGATGTCAAAACCTCAAAACTATATCTGCCAGAATATAAATAAGATCACAAAGTTTAGTTTATTACAAGAATATAAGAATGGAATAACATGAAACAATCAATTAATACAATTCAATATACTAACAGACTGGAGGAGAAAACCTATATAATCATCAATAGATGCAGGGGGAAAAAACCCTTAGCTATTAGCTTTAAGAGGGAAAGAAAGTCTCAGTAAATTAAGAATAAAGGGAACACCTTTTTTTTAGTTTTAATTTTTTATTTTAAGTAGACTCCATACCCAAATGGGGCTTGAACTCATGATCCCAAGATCAAGAGTTCCATGCTCCACCAACTAAGTCAGCCAGTCTCCCTGAAGGGAACATCTTTTAGTCAATAAAGTTTCTATGACAAAAATACTGCAAACATTATACATAATGGAAGATCTTTAAGACAGTAAACAAGGTAAGTGATGCCCAACATCATTGTTAGTGTTTAACATAGTATTTTGAGGTCCTGACCTACACTATGTTGTAAGTAAAGAGGTTAAGAGATGTGTACTTACATAGAAGATGATTTGAGAAAAAAAAAGGAAAGCTATCCCATGATTTAGGATGGAATACATCTATATTACAAAAACATCAATTATCTCCAACTTAGTCTCTAAATCTAGCGCCATTCCAAACAAAATTCCAGTTGGATTTTTCTTGAGAAACCAAACATGCCGCTTCCTGACGGTGCACGGGAGAAGAATGAGGTACAAACAAGTCAGCTGCAAGAGAGATTGGGAGCAGGGGTCGGCAGTTGAGAAGACTGCCGCCCCCGAACAACTCCTTAATCCCATGTTTATTGGATACAAGATGATAGTCAATAAAGGAGAAGAAGATTATACATTGTTTGTAGGTAAACAAGAAGGAATGAGAGTCACAGTTGATCACGAGTCTTTTTTTTTTCCCCAGATACTTTTATTTTATTTTTTCAGTGTTACAAGATTCATTGTTTATGTACCACACCCAGTGCTCCATGCAATACGTGCCCTCCTCAATACCCACCACCAGGCTCGCCCATCCCCCCACCCCCTCCCCTCCAAAACTCTCACTAGTCTTATAGATTAAACAAGAAGAAGAGAAGGGTGTGCCTGGTCAATCAGCATGGAATTCGTTATAGAATAAGCGCACTTAGCACTTAAATGGATAAGCCCATCAGCAAGCTCTCCCGGAGGCAGGGGAGATAACGAAAGAGGGAAGCAGGCGGTGTCCGCCCTGAGCTAGCCGGGCATCCCCAGCTGCTCAGCTTCAAGAACGCATATCTTCCCCTCCACCTGAGGCCTGCTGCGAGTACATGTTTTTCTCAAGGTTACCTTTAAGCATGCTTGCATGACCAGCACAACTCCTCCTGGTTATATTTTCAGGAGTATATTATTTTGAGGGATGGTTACACAAACATATTCTAAACTTTATGTAAATAGACATCCATAAATAAGTCAATTTTTAAAAAGAAGAGAAAAGAAAGAACTCGCCTTTCTGGGTATTATGACATATTTCAAAGCCATTTAAATAAATTTTAAAATGGTGATAATACCCAAGAACAGATAAATAGCCCAATGGGACGGAAAAGAGAGCTTTGATATGGAATATATGAATATGGAACGGAACACATTACAAAAGCTGTACGGTAAATCAATGGAGAAAGGACCAATTGCTTACTACATGCTGTTGAGAAAACGAGTTTATTATGGAGAAAAATCAAATTTTTTCTACATAACACCCTACAAAAAGGCTCTGGATGGATTAAGTATCTAAATTTGAAAGGCAAAACTATAGGGGCGCCTGGGTGGCTGAGTCGGTTAAGCGTCTGCCTTCGGTTCAGGTCATCATCCCAGGGTCCTGGGATCCAGCCCCGCATCGGGCTCCCTGCTCAAGCGGGGAGTCTGCTTCTCCCTCTCCTTCTGCCTGTCCCTCCCCCTGCTTGTGCTCCCTCTTTCTCTCGGTCAAATAAATAAACAAATATTTTTTTAAAAATGAAAGGCGAAACTATAAAGTAAATAGAAAATGATACACGATAGCATCTTTGGAACTAAGAGGTGGCAAAGGAATTATGAAACAATTCAAAAATACAAAGCACATTGCTACATTTTATTACAACAGAATTAAGGATATCCATTCAATGATGGATGCTGTCACCAAAATCACAGAAACAGAACAAAATTGGCTTCTTATTCTTAATATCCTTACGGTGTGTGAAAAGTAAGCTCAATCTGACAAGATTTATTACATGTAAGCCTTACGATAGTCAGTTTGTTTTTATGTTTTCTGACCACTTGTACTAAGTGTGTAGCCATTTGGGACCATGGTCACACAGCTACACGGCTAGGCCATTGCCGATCCAGTTCTCGAGCAACAGCCTGGGAGTCCTGGGATCCTGTTCCCTGGAAATTATATACTGATATTTCATAAAGCCAAGGAATAGCAGATACCACTCCAGTAGTGGAAGAAAGACCGAATACAGAAGCGAATGCTTGGTCAGGGAATGATGGATATGATGTAAGTGGAACTACTCATTTCACTTGCTCGTGTCCCTGTGAGGCTCGCAGGGTACACTCAGGCAGTTATCAAAGACATTACCTTCTCAACTAAAAAGTATCTCAAAAGGCTGTCGCTCTTGAGTCAGAATTCCTGAGAAGCCAGAATGGTATCCCTGGGCCAATGTAATGAGGGAAAATGGGATTTAACTCAGTTTGTAAACCTTCTCAATTACAGTTTCTGTTAAATGAAAGTTTTTTTTAAACTTTATTTGAGAGAGAGAGAGCACAAGTAAGAGGAGGGACAGAGAGGGAAGGGGAGAGAGACAACCACGCCCTGAGCATGGAATCCTAGGCAGGGCTCGATCCCAGGACCCTGAGATCATGACCTGAGCCAAAGGCAGACACTGACTGAGCCACCCAGGTGCCCCTAAATGAAGCAGCTTTATACAAAGTTAATGTAAGATAGAGGAATAAAATAAAACTATGGGGAAAGGAATTTTATGCACGCAGTTCTTCAACCCCCATGAGCTGCATAAGAATGTGCCTTGGATCTGGGACATTTCTTACCAAGAGATAAAAAGTCACCACATCCTCTGTTGACCTTGTCACCTTGTGTCAGAATATCTTTCTCTGTTTCAGACCCAGTATGTGATTCTTGGTCCTGCTTAAGCATCATATGGCACCTGGCCACCCCCACTGCTGCATCTGTCCCCTGTGGGGAAGAGATAGGGTCCTTCTGCTGCAGTTCCAGAGGGGAGCAGGAGAGCCAACTGCCCCGCATCCTTTGGGGGAGGAGTCTGCTCACCATGGGAGACCAACACCCACTATCGAAGCTGATCTTACTTGTCCCTTCTCTTCTTGAGTAAAGGGGTATTCCATCCAGTGCTAGACTGCACAGTGTTCTCCTTGGTGACTCCAAAGTAAGACACAGTGGGCAGAAGTGTTCAGACTTTTACTCCTGCTACTAAGCAACCAATGCTATTTGCTCAACAAAAACTTAAAGCAAACCCTAAGGCAAATAAATAAATTAGAGACAAATTTGGAATTGTGAATGGTGATCCCCAGGCTGTTAAACTAAAAATACTGTTGCCTAGAAATTCTGAATTATAGTTATCACTAGATTGAGTTATTATTTTGTTATTTGCTATCATTCAGGTGAACAGTAGCCCCCTATTTCTTTTTTTCCAACAAATTTTATTTTATTTTTTCAGTGTTCCAAGATTCATTGCTCACGTACCACACCCAGTGCTCCATGCAATATGTGCCCTCCTCAATACCCACCACCAGGATCACCCACTCCCCTGCCTCTCTCCCCTCCAAAACCCTCAGTTTGTTGCTCAGAGTCCACAGTCTCTCATGGTTCATCTTCTCCTCCGATTTCCCCCAATTCATGCTTCCTTTCCTTCTCACAATGTCCTCCATGTTTTTCCTTATGCTCCACACATAAGTGAGACCATATGATAACTGACTCTCTCTGCTTGACTTATTTCACTCTGCATAATGTCCTCCAGTCCCAACCATGTTGATACAAAAGTTGGGTATTCATCCTTTCTGATGGAGACATAATATTCCATTGTATATATGGACCATATCTTCTTTATCCATTCGTCTGTTGAAGGGCATCTTGGCTTTTTCCACAGTTTGGCGACCGTGGCCATTGCTGCTATGAACATTGGGGTACATGTGGCCCTTCTTTGTACTACATCTGTATCTTTGGGGTAAATACCCAGTAGTGTAATGGCAGGGTCATAGATAACTCTATTTTAATTTCTTCAGGAATCTCTACACTGTTTTCCTAAGTGGCTACTCCAACTTGCATTCCCACCAACAGTGGAAGAGGATTCCCCTTTCTCCACGTCCTCTCCAACATTTGTTGTTTACTGTCTTGTTGATTTTGGCCATTCTAACTGGTGTAAGTGGTAACTCAATGTGATTTTGATTTTCATCTCCCTGATTAGCCCCCTATTTCCAATTTAATATAAACAAAGACCAATATAGAAATATACTATGCCTCAAGAAAGTCTTCACTAATTTGTCTCCATTCAAAAGGAAAAATCAAAGAACACTTCCATGGATCCTGGGAGATACTTCCATGAAGTTGCCAGAGAGGAGAAGTGGGCGCCACAACCGACAAATTCTAAGCACTTGGATGTGCTTTAGTGTAGTGCTTCTCAAACTCTAATGAGCTTGTCAGTCACTCAAGAATGTCATTAAAATGCTGATTCAGACTCATGAGGTTTGTGGGAACCCTAAGATTTTTTTACTTTCTTTTTCTTTTTTTTTTAGGTTTTATTTATATATTTGACAGAGAGAACAAGCAGGAAGAGTGGCAGACAGAAGAAGAGGGAGAAGCAGGCTCCCCGCTGAGCAGAGAGCCCGATGTGGGGGTCAATCCCAGGACCCCGAGATCATGATCTGAGCCATAGGCAGATGCTTAACCAACTGAGCCATTCAGGTGTCCCAGATTCTGAATTTCTCACAAGCTCCCAGGTGCGTGCAGCTGATGCTGCCAATCTACACAGGCACTCTGAGTAGCAAGGTCCTAGTTCTTGGTTTATCTTCTAGTTCTTAGTTTTACCAGTTGTAGTTTTGAATGAGCTGAAGAGCTACAAAGAGCCTCAGCATATAACATTCAATCTTTCTGAGGAACAAATCTAAAACCAAGGAGTGCCTGTGTGGCTCAGTAGGTTAAGTGACTGCCTTCGGCTCAGATCATGATCCCAGGGTCCTGGGATTGAGCCCCATGTTAGGCTTCCTGCTCAGTGGGGAGTCTGCTTTTCCCTTTCCCTTTGCCCTTTGCCCCTCCCCCTGCTTGTTCTCTCTCTTTCTCTCTAATAAATAAATAAGAGCTTTTAAAAAATTGATTAAATCAAGTAAACTTAAGACTACAGTGAGGGGCTGAGTTATATATAATGAGTGAGCATAGAATCTACATCTCAAGGAGCTCCCACCACCCCCCTTGTTTGCTCACCATGCTAGATATTTTGCAGCAAAGATTTTAGACTTTGAAGATTCAGGACCTATGCTATGTCAGTGCTAAGCCAGCTGTATTTATTTCTTGCATTTACATCTTAGCTAAGCTTCTGGAAGGAAAAAATGGCCAACTGAAAGTAGAGAGAAACTTTGGGCGAAAAAGATTGTGAAGCTATCATTAACACTCTGTGTTTGCATACCTTTTCAAGGTGAACATGCCTTTTCCTGTTAAAATGGCTATTCTCCATCATGGAGCTACACAGGTAATTCATTACAAGACCACAAATCTTCAAAAGCACGTGTTCTGATGTAAATAATATTATGCTCTACTGTATTTGCCATTTTTATAAGATTTTCATTTTTTTTCTTCTCTTCCCCAAAGATTTTTATTCCTTGTTCCACTTATACCTATAACCTAAACTCAAAGTACTTTCCATGCCTAAATGCTAAGCTGGAGCCCATCTCCCTTCTACTCCCTCTGACCCACAAAGGAAAGAATTTCTTATAAAAATGTCATTCTTCAGTTAAGGGTTGAAGTATAAAGCTATGGTCTTCGATTTTTCTTCTTTTAGATCAATCCTAAATCTCTCGACTGAATAAAATGAGTGTTTAAGTCAGCTAGGGTATTATTATTTACAGACATTTAAAAAAGATTTTGTTAATTTGAGAGCGAGAAAGAGCATGAGTGCATGAGAGAGCACAGGACTCAATCTCACTACCCTGAGATCATGACCTGAGGCAAAATCAAGAGCCTGATGCTCAACCGACTGAGCCACCCAGGTGCCCCTTGAACTAACAGGTTTTTAACACTGTATTCCTATTCTAAATTACCATGAATTTTGGATGAATACATCATTGCAAGCTATTGTAAAGTTCTATCTGCCAGCTTACACTCAGGAAAGGAGGGATGTACCGCAATTCCCCGTCTCTCTGCCCAGGCTCAGCTCAGTACAACCAAAGCCAGGGTCAGATTCTGCTCAAATTATAAAACGTGATCTTTCTCCTTCCTCTTTCTCATTTCCCTTTTTGGTTTTCAGGGAAAGGAAATGTTTTCTCCCAAGTTCCAAAGTATGTTTGGCTCCTGAGAGACAGAAAAAGAGAGAGAAAGAGAAAGTTTTACAAAATGACCCCGAAATGAAAAATTGTAAACCATTATAAGGCAGTTCATTTGGCTCATCTTTTATCATAAAACTATATAATGTATTAAACAGAAAAGATAGTTGCTAGGCCCTGTAACCAGAACTGAATGAACCATGAACAGCAATTGATCCAGCAAACGCTCCAACTTGCACCAAACTACTGTCTCCTAATTACCTATAAGGTTTGAAGAGCCAATGATTTCCTTATTACTATATAAAACATCAAGCAATATATTGCTATTCTGTAAAATCTCCATCTACATTGTTCACGTCTACAATTACACAATACATAGGGTTCAAAGCCAAACATAAAATATTGCTTAAGCAAACAGCCACTAGGGTATATTTTCCAAATTTCTCCCTGTTTGGGCTACCTTCCATATGAGGTAGACTATTGAGCACTGCATACAGACCCTAATATGGGCAACTTCCTCATCAGTTTCTCCACATAGATAACAGTGAAGACCAGTCTTCATGTCCACATCACGTATATATGTTACCTGCTCTTGTTTTAACCTCTTGGCTTGGGGCTGAGCATTCAGCTGGGACCAGTACAGACCCTGTTCCTGGCCTTCACAGAGGTTAAAGTTTGGTACAAAGTTTGTCATGAAGCTTACTTTCATCATTCTAAGAGTCCAAAATGTGGTTCTAGTTTAGCCCTTGTCTTTATTATGCCATTGGATCTGCTGACAAAGTTTGGACAAACCATTGAAATTAAAGGAAAAGTACTTAAAAATAGCAAAAGTCAGTACCAACAAATCCTGTTACTTCCTTTTACTCTTGTAGCTGCCTTATCAGGCTTGAGGAAGGCTGCTGTGTTTGCCCTCACATCACAGATGAGGCTACATGGAAAGATGAGATGACTTGGCAGAAGTTGCTAAAAGTTACTTGGTAGTAGAACAAGGACTAGAATTTTAGTTTCATGCCAGGTGGGTTACTAGTGAGTGACTTCACTATTCTTTGCTCTTTTCGTGCCAAGTCTGCTTTCTGTTTCCGCCAAAGTGCCCACCTTTGCCTGAGAAGAAAAATTCCCCAGTGGAAATCAAGCATTATCAGAATGAGCATTTCTTAGAGCCCCTTTACTCAGTTTTCTTACCAAAATCCCCCTTCAAGAAATCTTTTCCAGAGACTTCCTTTGTTCTGGAAGTCTGAACTTAGGGATGTTTCCTAGAGTTGGTAGTGAAGTGTCAAGAATAGGAAAGGACGGGGCACCTGGGTGGTTCAGTCGTTAAGCGTCTGCCTTTGGCTCAGGTCATGATCCCGGAGTCCTGGGATCCAGCCCTGCATCGGGGTCCCTGCTTGGCAGGAAGCTTGCTTCTCCCTCTTCCACTCCTCCTGCTTGTGTTCCCTTTCTCGCTGTGTCTCTCTCTGTCAAATAAAGAAAATCGTTAAAAAAAAAAAAAAAAAGGAAAGGGCATGTAGATAGTTAGAAGTTTACCTTGGTTTAAAAGTTCGCAGTCTTCAGGGGCTCCTGGGGGGCTCAGTTGGTTGAGCATCTCAATCTTAATTTTGGCTCAGGTCATGATCTCCTGGTCATGAGATCAAGCCCTGCCATGTGTCCCCACTCAGCACAGAATCTGCTTGAGATGCTCTCTTCTTCTCCCTGTCCCTCTGCCCCTTCCCCCACTCACTCTCACTCTCGTTCTAGCCAATAAATGTATAAATAAATCTTTTTAAAATGTAACTTAGGAGTGACTAGGTGCCACAGTCATTTGAGTGTCCGAATCAGTTTCAGCTTTGGTCGTGATCTCAAGGTTGTGAGATCCAGCCCCCCAATGGGCTCTGCGTTCTGCATAGAGTCACTTGAGATCCTCTCTCCCTCTGCTCCATCCCAAGGAGCACTCTCTCTCTCTCTCTAATAAATAAATAAATATATTTTAAAAACTCATATTTAAAAACTGCAGTCCTGAGGGAGGAGCAAGATGGCAGAGAAGTAGGAGGCGGAGATAGTGACTGATCCCAGAAGTTCAGCTAGATAGTTATCAAACCACTTTAAACAACTACAAACTTAGCAGGAGATAGAAGAGAAGAAGAACAGCAACTCTAGGAAAAGAAAATCGACCACTTTCCGGAAGGTAGGACGTGCGGAAAAGTGAATCCAAAGAGACAGGAAGACAGACCGCGGGGGGAGGGGCCGGCTCCTGGCAAGCCGCAGAGCGGCGGAGCACAAAATCGGGACTTTTACAAATATGCTGCACGGCCTGGAGGCTGCCAGAGCGCGGCATCGGGGCCTCCAGACACAAAGAGCGGTGGGCCGGACGAGTGATGGGTTCTCCGCCCGCGTTAGCGCCTTTGGCTCACGCCTTGTGCCCCGCACCAGGGGGAGAGAACCGGAGGCGCCCTCCGCCCAGAGGCTGGAGAGAACGCGGCCACTTGGGGCAGGAATCTGAGCGCACCCGGCGCGGACCGGGAGCCAGACAGCAGTCGTGGCGCCGGCAGCCACCAAAAACCAGTTTCCTAGACCTCGCGGCTTTGGTCGCGCAAGGGTGCAGAGACTACTGAGGGCCTCTCGGGGACACTGGGACGGTGGCTGGGGTGTGCACCACCTATGGCGGGCTGCGGTGAGAACGATGCTTGCAGAGGGGAGCAGACTGAGGCTTCTCTGTGACACGGAGGTCTGGGTACGGGCAGACTCCTTGCTTGGACTCTTTGAAAAGGCGAAAAAACTGCAAAAGAGCTAAAACCCCGAGAGAACAGAAGCCTAAAAAACTGTTTTCCACGGAGCCCAGCCCGTCAATTGGGGTGCAGGGCGACTCAACCCAAGCAAGATTGACTGGAAAACAGTGCAGCAGGCCCCTTCCCCAGAAGACAACCCAAAAACAAGAAGACAATAACCACAGGGCCCCCCATAAAAATATAAAACTCCTACAGTAGGGGAAATCAATATATTAAGCTCCCAATAATACCCCAAAACCAGTATATTTCATAGATACAAGGTTTTTTTTCTTCTTTCTTCTCTTTTTTCTTTTTTTTCACTCATTCTAATGTTTCTTGGTTTTTTTTT
>CM052894.1:59118338-59129288 GCA_028534135.1 Potos flavus | reverse complement strand
AACCTCCGCCATACTGGTTCTCAGTTCTGTCCTTAGAGATTCTATGTTGTCATTAATGTTTTTCTCCATCCTGGCCATTGCGTGGATGATTGTTACCCTGAATTCCCTTTCTGACATCCTGTTTATGTCCATGTCCAATAGTTCTGAGGGAGAGGGCGCAGTCTCTGGGTTTTTCCTCTGTTGGGTGTTTCTCCTCCTAGTCCTTTTGTGATAGGTGGATGAGGGGATGTATAGCTGAATATATCACCCACGATCCAGGTACGGTGCACCCTTGATGGTTTTTGAGCAATTGGAATTCACCACCAAAAAGAAAGAATGAAGATAAGAAGAGAGAGACAGAGAAAGAGAAAAAAAAGAGATCCCAGGCAGAATGGACCCCAAAATAAGATTTATAAGGTATATAAACAAAGACGAACAAACATGACGACCGACAAAAGTATATGACAAGAAATAAAAGAACCTAGTGAGAATGAACCTCAAGAATAAGTTTTATATAATACCAGAACAAAAGCAGATACCTAGAAACACTGGCAGACGGATAAGATGGGAGGATGGTTATAAGTCTTCCATACGTTGTATTAAGCCTCTAGCTGTAATGTTAAGTAGTTTGAAAAAAATTTTTTTTAAAAACCAAGAAACATGAGAATGAGTGAAAAAAAAATAGAAAAGAAAGAAAGAAAAAGAACCTGTATCTATGAAATATACAGGTTTTAGGGTATTATTGGGAGCTTAATATATTGATTTCCCCTGCTGTTGGGGTTTTTTATATTTTTATGGGGGCCCTGTGGTTATTGTCTTCTTGTTTTTGGCTTGTCTTCTGGGGGAGGGGCCTGTCGCATTGTTTTCCAGTCAATCTTGCTTGGGTTGAGTCGCCCTGCCCCTGAATCGAGGGGCTGGCCTCTGTGGAAAACAATTTTTCAGGCTTCTGCTCTCTGGAGGTTTTCGCTCTTTTGCAGTTTTCTCACCTTTTCAGAGAGTCCAAGCAAGGAGTCTGCCCATACCCAGACCTCCGCGTCCCAGAGAAGCCTCAGTCTGCTCCCCTCTGGGTGGTCCAGAATGCAGTCTCCCCTCTGCAAGCTCAACTCACACCGCAGCCCGCCACAGGTGGTGCGCACCCCCAGCCACCGTCTCAGTCGCCCCGAGAGGCCCTCAGTAATCTCTGCACCCTCTCACGACCAAAGCCTCGAGGTCTAGGAAACTGGTTTCTGGTGGCTGCCGTTGTCGCCACCACTGCTGACTGCTGTCCTGGCCGTGCCGGATGCGGTCAGATTCTTGCCCCAAGCAGCCGCGTTCTCTCTGGCAGCAGCGGCGCTGGCTGGGAGTGCCCAGACCCTGTGGCAGGCGGTGGATGTCCCGAGGTCCTAGAGTCCGCTGGCTATGGCTCGAAGCCAGTCTCTCAGGGGCTTGGGGGAGTGCACCCAGTCCACGGAGTGCTGCACACAGAGAAAAGCTGCAGGCTCATGAACCATGCCAGGCTCTCTAAGGCGCTTGCAGGAGTGCGCCCCGCCCTCTAAATGGTGCAAGAGGTGGGAAGCTCCAGGTTCATGAACCACAGACTGGACCCCCGCCAGTGTCTCTTTGATGTGGTTGGTGCCCTTCCTGGAAACGTAGGCTTAGGCCCATACCCGTGACCACCCACTTCCACTGGTTGCTCCTTAAGTTCTTTTCCTCTTTTTAAGTGTTTTTAACCGGGCTCTAAGTTAATGCTGGTCCCCAACCATAGGGCACTTTCCTTTGGAGTATCACTGTCCCTGGGTTGCTTCTGGTGGCTCCCTCCCCCTTCTGTTTATCCTCAGATACAGGTTTGCATGTTCCCACTCTGCTTTACCTCTCCGCTGCTGCCTTCTGCTCCTGGAGGGAGGACCAGAAGGTGGTGCCGGTCTCCGTCCCCACTGCTCTCCCCACGTGGACCTGTGCAAGACACACACGTCCTCTTGCTGCCTCAGCTCTTGGGAGGGGCAGCCTGCAACACAAAAGGGGTGTGTGGAGGTTTTTCAGGGCCACCAGCTAGTCCCAGCTGGCTACCCCCACCCTAC
Source organism: Potos flavus (assembly GCA_028534135.1). Classification (NCBI taxonomy): domain Eukaryota; kingdom Metazoa; phylum Chordata; class Mammalia; order Carnivora; family Procyonidae; genus Potos; species Potos flavus. The sequence continues at coordinate 59,127,252 of CM052894.1, read as the reverse complement.
ACACACCCCTTGGGGTGCTGAGCCCCCCTCTCAGTTGAGCACCACCCTGGGGGGCTGGCCCAGGGTGCAGCCTCAAGTTGCTGCTGCTGCTGCTGCAGGAGGAGGAGGTGGAAAGACACTGAGAGCAGTACTCAGTCTAGAGCATCCCCACACTGCAGCTTCTCCAGGAATCCCTCTAAGTCATTAATTTTTAGGGGCACATGAACCCCAATGTTTATAGCAACAATGTCCACAATAGTCAAAATATGGAAAGAGCCCAGATGTCCATTGACAGATGAATGGATAAAGAAAAAGTGGTATATATATATATATATATATATATATATATACACACACACACACACACACACACACACACACGTATATATACACACAATGGAATATTACTCAGCCATCAAAAAGAATGGCATTTTGCCATTTGCAATGACATGGATGGAACTAGAGGGTTTTATGTTAAGTAAAATAAGTCAATCAGAGAAAGGCAAATACCATATGATTTCACTCATGTGAAATTTAAGTAACAAAGCAGATGAACATAGAGGAAGGGAAGGAAAAATAAAATAAGATGAAAAGAGAGATGGTGGCAAACAGTAAGAGACACTGAATTTTAGGAAACAAATAGGGTTGCTGGAAGGGAGTGGGGGTGGGGTAATTGGGTGAGGTGCATTAAGGAGGGCACTTGATGTAATGAGCACTGGGTGTTAAATGCAACTAAATTCTACCTTGGAAACTAATAATACAGTATACGTTAACTAAATTGAATTTAAATAAATTTTTTTTTTAAATAAAAGTAAATAAATGAAAGAATCACCAGTGTCCTGAGGTTTCCAAAGTCTTACCCTGGTGAATGATGGTGGTTTCAGAACCAAGGACAGCACCTGCATCCTACCTCTCCCATACAGTATTTCATTTTCTATCTACACCTGTAGGAGTGGTGTGATCAGATTTCCCCAGTCACATATCAAGCTACACCACTCTAAGAAAATAATACTACCAGTCCAATAATAGTAACAATACCTTACAGTTAGAGCTTAATATATGGTATACATGTATTGTTTAATTCCTACATCAACCTTCCAAGGTATTTTTATTATCCCCAGTTTACAGTTGAGAAATTCAGGACAAGGATGTCAAGTGGCTTTACCACAGTCACATGGACAATAAAAATCAGAGCCAGAACTGAAGTCTAAACTAGGTATTTATTATTATTCAATTTGACATCTCTAATTACATAACTCTTTGTCAAAACTGTTGTTATCCTGAATAATTTATTATAATAAAGGACTGTTTTCTAGTAATACTATCAGAAATATGTACATTTCACTATAATAAAACTGTTGATCATATTTAATTTATCTTGGAACATTGAGTTCCCATGAAACCAGGTAACAGGTGGAGTCCACAGCAAGGAGTCATACTGAGAGGCTGAGGCAGGTGCCCCCTAGTTAACCACTGCCTTCAGTCTTAACCTGTGAGTGATGAGGTTACTGCTACCAATAGGGAGGAATCAAGAAAGGGAATAGTCATGAAAAATTAGTGTCTTTCAGGGACTTTGTTAGGCATTTTTACAATATGGTGAAATTTGATGTTCACTTTTGAAAATAGAGCTTATTAGTTTTTTCAACTATAAAATTATACTCAAGAGAAAAATAAAATCAAAAGGAAAAATTAACTCATTTTCAAATGCCTAAGTATAACCACTCTTTCTATTCTTGTGTATTTATCTGCAGCCTTTTCTTTATAAAGTTAATTTTATCAAGTCAGGGAGTAAGTGGGTTAGGATCCTGGCCCCCCACATCCCTGCCTCAAACATTAAGCTGTTAAGCATTTAACAACCTAAACATACTGGGGCCCCAACTAAACTCTCATTCAAAGAAAAGATATCATTAGTTTTTAAAATTAAACTTCGAAAAATTTATCTAGTAAGAATTTTAAATAAGATTAGGGATATTTTCGAGTTGAGTTTCAATTATTAACCATAAATACTTGTAGCTGATGTAGTGATCCCATTGAAGGAATCTCAAATCTGAGGATTTTCACAACTCCAATATCAACTTGCTATCTACATAAACACCACTAGGTGGTACTAGGCGATTTTCCTTTTTAATTCACTTAGTAAAGTGTGCGCGTGTGTTCCTACCTCAGGCCTGTTAAAAACAGTGAAAAAAGTGCAAATCGGCGGAGGAAGAGTTTGGGGGTAATGGAAAATTCTAAAATTGGATTGTAGTGATGGCTCACAAATTTAAATCTCAAATTTGCTAACAGGTCTTGAATTATACCTCAACAAAATGTAAAAGGATAAAGGAAAATTTTCCATATATGGTGTATCTTCATAGCATTCATATACTTTGTCTATATATTCATGAGAAAGCTCTCTGCTTAGCAGCAAGTTAAAATTTTAAATTAATTTATATAATGTGAACATATTCCCACCATAGTACTTTTAACTCCTTTAATCTGCACCCTTTCAAAATTGCCTAACAACATCAGAAACCATCATAATGCTGCAAATATCTAACCAGTAAAATTAAATACATATTTAAAATCTCCGTTCCTGTGTTATATTGTACACTAGAGACTATTCAATTTTTAGTTCTAGAATTTTAACTTCTTTATTTCTATTTATTTATAGATTTTATTTTATTTATTTTAGAGAGAGAGTGTGCGTGTCAGCTTTGGGTGGGGAGAGGCAGAGGGAGAGGGAGAGAAAGTCTTAAGCAGACTCCATACCAAGCACAGAACTGATATGGGGCTGGATCTCACAACCTGAGCCAAAACCAAGAGTCAGTCACTTAAATGACTCTGTCACCTGGGCGCCCCTCTCTATTTCTTTTTAAGTTGTATTTATTATTTTTCTTGGCAATCTGTATACCCAACTCAGGGCTCAAACTCACCACCCTTAGATCAAGAGTCACATGCTCCTCTTCCTGAGCCAGCCGGTTGCCCAGAAAATCTCCGTGAAGAGTAAGAGTTCATAAAACCACATTTTTAATTTGGATAATATTTTCAGCATTTGATTGTAGGCGTTTTTTTTCTTCCTAATCCAGACATCCCTTATCAGGGAACTTAAAGAATTGAGAAGCAAATCTAGTGTGGTAGTTAAGCACCGTGGCCTCTTAGATCTAGGTTGAATTTCTTGTAATAAAATCTGAACTTTGACAAGTTACTTAACCTCTATATAGGCCTTTTCCTAGTCTAAATTTGAAAATTTGAAATAAATTTTTAAATTTGAAATTTCAAATTTGAAATAAATTTGAAATACATTTTTCTTATACTTTGTGAGGATTAAATGGGTTTGACATCAGCAACATAAAGGAGGAAAATGGTAAAACTGCCATGGCCAATTGTGCTTGCCAAAGAGTGGTTACCATAATTCATTTGAGTTAAACTAAATCTCTGTTCTTCTATTTACAGATATTGCTAGGAAAGAGGGAAGAACAAAGACTAGTGACTATAGTAACTATTTATTTTTAATAAAGTTCCAGGAGATGGGGTGGAGGAAATAAAGGACAATTTAAGGCAAAGATGTTTAATATTCTATTCTGTTTGTGTTACTGCAATGCAACCAAGTTTTCAATTCCCCAGCCTTCCCTAGCCTGTTATACAAATGCCTTGTGTGAGTAGTTTGAGAGTAGATCAAGAAAAAAGAGCTGAGTCCCACTCTTGGCTTTGTATGGGGCAGAAAGAGCAGTTGTAGAGACAAACAAGAAGAAATGCTTGGAGGAATACACAGTTGGGGCTAATTCCTGTTGAGCACAAGCCCTGGAGAAGTATATTGAACTTAGGATGTGGGATAGATGGTTCTAACCAATCATGCTTAGACCCCAAACTAAAAGAATTGAGTTATAAATGGTTATAATATGTAAATAACTTAGTGCAGTGGCTGATATAAACACTCTCACTCTGTACATATATACATGTATATATGTATATATGTATGTATGTACAGCTGAGCCTAACTATTTGTGGATGCCATATTTGCGAATTCACCTACTCAGTAAAATTTATTATAGCTTCAAATCAATATTCATGTCATTTTTGAAATCATTTGTGGACATGCACAGAGTAGCAAAAAATTTGAGTTGCCTGATGCACACATTCCCAGCTGAAGTTGAACAAGGCAGTGCTCTGCCTTCATTTCAGTTCTCATATTATAAATATCTTTCTTGTATTTTATTTTGTGCTGTGGTTTTGTATTTTTGTGCCTTTTTTTTGGTGATATTGTTGTTTAAATGGCCCTTGAGCAGGACTGAACTGCTATCTAGTGCATCTAAGAGAAGAAGGCTCTGATGTGTCTGGCAAAAAAAAGACATATATTAGACAAGCTTTGTTCAGGGATGAGTTATAGTGCTGTTGGCCATGATTTTGATGTTAATGAATCAAATATATAAATTTGTGTGTGTGTGTGTGTGTGTATACACATATATATATATATATATACATACTATATATACATATATGTACACATACTAAGGTGACTTTAAACAGAAACACACATTAAAATACTGTAATACAATCCTGACACTAACCACTCAAGAGTTTAGCATCACACTCCATAGGTTAAAGGACAGTCTCCAATAAGAGTGTTCTTACTTCAGACTTTAGCCACAAGTTTGAGTGCATATACACGAATATCGCCTTTAAAAAACTCCACAGAGAGAGTAAGACTGTGAGCCAGGTCACAGTGATGCATTTGACATCACCGGAGGGCTGTGAGTAGAAGGCACAGTAAGAGAGAGAGGGGTTACTTCACAGGAGTTCGCTTTTGCTTTGTTATGTTGTTGTTGTTGTTTTTTTTAAGATTTTATTTATTTATTTGAGAGAGATCACAAGTAGGCAGAGAGGCAGGCAGAGAGAGAGGGGGAAGCAGGCTCCCCACTGAGCAGAGAGCCCGATGCGGCCAATCCCAGGACCCCAAGATCATGACCCAGGCGGAAGGCAGAGGCTTTAACTCACTGAGCCACCCGGGCGCCCCATTGCTTTGTTATGTTTAAGGAAGGAAGCAGGAATAATAGTGATTCTGGAAGTGGCTACACAATAACTATCACCTCCTGGCCTAAAGTTGTTTGGGTAGAGGAAAAAACCACTTACTTTTAATGTCTTCTTCTGAAAATATAAGAAATTGTGCAATGTCTTTTGGATGGATTACTATAAACAGTTTAAGAACATGTGACACCTGAAGTTATTTGTAGCTTTGTTATGTGAAGCTTCTAATTATTTGCTATTTATGGCTTACTTCAAAAGTATATGAATATTATATATTTTTAAAAGATTTAATTTATTTATTTGAGAGAAAGAAAGGACAAGCTTGGTGAGGGGCAGAGGGAGAAGCAGACTCTCCACCAAGCAGTGAGCCTAACGCGGGGCTCGATCCCAGGACTCCAGGATCATGACCTGAGCTGAAGGCAGATGCTTAACCGACAGAGCCACCCAGGTACCCCTGAATATCATATTTCTAAGAATCAAGTACTTGAGCCCTTTTGTAAAAGCAAGGTCTCTACAAAAGCTATAAAAGAAAAAATAAAGATCAAACAGCCAGGAAAAGCTACATATAATATATTTGTGTAGTTACTGAGCAAAATGCCTAATTTTGCTTAGTAACTACACTCTATTTGGTGTTATACAGAATTACCATAAACCTAGAAACTGGAAATTAAGGATAAAATCCCTGACTGCTTTGGATAAGTAGAGAGATGTTGTTATTCTTAAAAGACTTATTAATTTTATTCCCCCCAAATATATTCAGAACATACTAAAAGGGTAAAAACCATAATAGTATCTCCTCCTGGAAAAATGAATGAGAAATTCATAGAAAAGAGAAATTATGAAGTAAACAGACATTCTTCCTAAGAATTTTCACCCTCACTGAATATTATATACTAATAATAGAAAAAAATAGTGGGGAGAAAATGAAAACGAAAATCTGGCTAAACTGACAATAAAACAGCACATTCAAGTTCAAATAATATTTTAGAATTAAGTAGCTCTTGCACCTAAAAACTGAACCAAAAGTACTAGTTCAATTAATAGTTTCATCAACTGGAGAACAGTATCTACAATATGTAATAGAAAGTACATGTCTTTTGCAAATTTTTGTCATAGAAATGTAAGTTTATATATATTTGAAAGAAAATCAACTGACATTCAAGTCATCACCAAGGAACCCCATTAAGACAAGATTGCTTAGGATACCGTGTGGTGTTACTCAGCAATTAAAAAGAATGAAATCTTGCCATCTGCAAGGACATGGGCTGAGTTAAAGAGTATTATGTTAAGCGAAATAAGTCAGTCAGAGAAAGACAAATACCATATGATTTCACTCATAAGTGGATTTTTTTTTTTTTTAAGATTTTATTTGAGAGCAGAAAGAGAGAGAGATCATGAGTGGAGGGAGGGGTAGAGGGAAAAGGAGAAGCAGACGGCCTGCTGAGCAGGGAGCCTGATGCAGGGCTCAATCCCAGGACTCTGGGATCACAACCTGAGCCGAAGGCAGCCACTTAACTGACTGAGCCACCCAGGCACCCCTATATGTGGAATTTAAGAAACAAATGAACATAGGGTGGGAAAAACAGGCAAACCAAGAAACACTCTCCTAACTATAGAGAACAAACCAACAGTCACTGGAGGTGAGACAGATGGGAGGATGGGTTAAACAAGTGATGGGGATTAAGGAGAGTACTTGTGGGGCACCTGGGTGGCTCAGTGGATTAAAGCCTCTGCCTTCGGCTTGGGTCATGATCTCAGGGTCCTGGTATCAGGCCCCGCGTCGGACTCTCTGCTCAGTAGGGAGCCTGCTTCCCCCTCTCTCTCTGCCTGCCTCTCTGCCTACTTGTGATCTCTCTCTCTCTCTCTGTCAAATAAATAAATATTAAAAAAAAAAAGAGTACTTGTGATGAGCACTTGGTGTTGTATGTAAGTGATGAATCACTAAATTCTCCACCTGAAACTAATATTACACTGTATGTTAATTAACTGGAATTTAAGCAAAAACTTGAGGGGAAAAAAGAGAAAAAAAGATTGCTTAAAATACCAAACCATTCTCCAAGTAACATATTACTACAAACTGAGGATGGCAACACTACGAGACTACCCAGAGGGTTCTACCTAGGGGAGGTAATGGGTGGGAACTTGGGTGAAATCTTTAAAAAAGGGAAAACAAATGAGATTTTAAAATTTGCACATGCTCCTTATCCTGCTGCCTCTGTTCTGATCAACAGAATTAATGCCCACATTGTCCACTTGATCTGACATTGCTGCCTGATGAAAACATAGACCATGATAAGCCAAGACTCAATATTTTGGTGCCCTGTATGAGTTGGTCTGAGATTGGAGAATGTGGTTGATTGCATGGTGCCCTTCCATAGTTGCCCACACTAACTGGATTTGGGAATAATAGCAAACTTGACTCAAACAAGCTTGAAGCCTGTTTGCATGTTTCAGCGTCTTCTCTTGGACTTCCACAACCACCAAAAGAAAATGATGGGGCTAGCCTGATGAAAAGAGGTTAAGACATGTCATACCAGCCATCCTAGACTAGCTCACAACCCACCCCCTCCCAGCTCCCAACTCAGCTGACCTGACAGCTGACTGTAGAAACATGAGTAAATCTAGCCAAGATCAGCAGAATCACCCAACTGATTTGCAAATCCATACAAATAATAAAGGACAATTGTTAAGCCATTTACATTTTATGGGTGTTATACAGCAATAATGCTGACAGAGTGGTCAGGCTAGCCCATTACTGAGATTGGTCTCTCTGCCTCTGGCATAACCTGGATGGTTAGAGTTGACCATAATAGGGAGTAGATGAGAGCCTAAAGTTATGGTTTCCTTACAAATCACAAAAATATTCTTTGAACTGGATCAAAGCCCTATAAGCTACAAATTAAGCCTATTTACCTTCAACTTACAATCTTTAAAACGTTTGAGGTGAAACTGTTTATTCTTCCATAGATAACAAGTGTCCATATGATGCTTCCACATTCACCATCTTTTTTGTGCCCATCCCAAAGCACTTTGTCAAATTATATTAGTTTAATAAATAACAATTTTAAAGACCTTTTTGGATGCCCGGGTGGTGCAGTGGGTTGAGCATCCGACTCTTGATATGGGCTTAGGTCATGATCTCAGGATTGTGAGATAGGCCCCACATTGGGCTTCACAGTCTAAGATTCTCTGCCCCTGCACCCCACACTCTCTAAAAATAAATAAATCTAAAAAAAACAAAACAAAACAAAAAAACCTTCCTAACTTCTCTTAGAAACGTATAGACTGAAAACATTTCATAGTATCCAAACCAATTGTACCACATCATTTCTGCCTAAAGCAAGTACAATGTAATTAACAAGAATATGCAGACTGTTTTCTTCAGTTGGCAAAGTAGGCATCATTCACACACGTGAAAAGCTAACAGCCACAAATAGAAAAAGATTAGTCTATTATTACAGGACCCTTAAGACCTGTAGGAGGAGAGTTTAATGGCCTGACATAGCAGATGAACTTTTCTTCCATTCAAGAATGGACAGTATTAACTTGAGCCATTACTGGCTGTATTTTCTCACACTTTCTCAGCACTCTCCCTGGCTTTCAAATAGCTCTGGTTGCTTGGATCAAAGTGATCCAAGTTCTACTGCACACTCTACACCCAAGAACTTTTTGAAAATCTTGCTACTAAAGAGTGGTCCATGGGCCAGGAGCATCACAGATCCCATCCAGGCCTGCTGAGTCAGAATCTGCATTTTTGGGCTAACAGACACATGAAAAAATGTTCATCATCATTAGCCATCAGGGAGATTCAAATCAAAACCACACTGAGATACCACCTCACACCAGTTAGAATGGCCAAAATCAACAAGACAGTAAACAAATGTGGGAGAGGATGTGGAGAAAGGGGAACCCTCTTCCACTGTTGGTG
>CM052894.1:59105698-59118238 GCA_028534135.1 Potos flavus | reverse complement strand
ACAATGGAGTACTATGCCTCCATCAGAAAGGATGAATACCCAACTTTTATTTTAACATGGACTGCACTGGAAGAGATTATGTTGAGTGAAATAAGTCAAGCTGAGAGAGCCAATTATCATATGGTCTCACTTACCTGTGGAGCATAAGGAAAAACATGGAGGACATTGTGAGAGGGAAGGGAGGGACGAATTGGAGGAAATCGGAGGGGTGAAGAACCATGAGAGACTGTGAACTCAGAGCAATGGACTGAGGGTTTTGGAGGGGTGGGGATGGGAGGATGGGCGAGCCTGGTTGTGGGTATCGAGGAGGGCACGTATTGCATGGAGCACTGGGTGTGGTACATAAACAATGAATCTTGTAACACTGAAAAAAGTATTTGGGGAAAAAAAAGAATCTGCATTTTTAATGAAATCCTCAAGTGATTATTTTCACTTACTTCATTTTAGCTTTTACTTAGTTCTTACGGTTAGCTGTAACTAGGGGACTGTGGCAATGGGATTCTGTTATTCTTAGCAGTTAGACAGCCAATCTTAGAAACTACTTTACATAGTATTGCTTCTTCCCACGGTTCACAGTAGCGGCATAAAAGAGGAATACTATACAGCTTTCTGGAGCCTTGACTCACAATTTCAATGAGGCTATGAATCCCTCTTCTTCCTCCTGCATTTTACCAGAACTGACTCCTCTCTTTCACAGCCCTGCTGGATATTGGTTAAGTATCAGTCATAGCCCCAATAATACTTTATCCCATATTTACATTTTTTCTTTCTACCAGATAGTACATATCTTCAGAACATGTACTGAATCTCTTACACAGCTTTTCAAAATCTCCAAAGCCAAATATGGTGCCTAATATAGGGTAGGTGTTTGATATACCCTCTCTTTTTAATTAATGAATGAAAATAATTAGGTCACTGATTAAGTAGCTGATTCACAAAACTTTAAATGCAGGCAAAACTATCTTACCCACTTCTGAAGTTTTACGATTATAATATATATTTTCACAGCCACGTCAGTTTGTTTCTCCTGTAGTCCATTTCTCCTACAAGGTTGATTCCAAAGATTTTAGTACATCTCATAGAAGAATATTCAGGCAAAAGTTTACATACTTTTTCATTTGCAATGAATATTTTTTTTTCTGTTAATAGCTTGTCTTAATCATCCTTGAATCCTTAATGATTCCTGTAATTTCTGGTACATAACATGCACTCAAATATTTGTTGAATGAGTACATTATTTTTAAATTACCATGAGTTTGTTAGCATATTACAATTAATGAAGAAAAGCTCCAATGCAAAACATTTTAATAGGTTGTCAAATATACAGTTATTAGAATTATCTAAATATCACTTATAAAAATCGGTATATCACATTAGATGATTCTATAAAACAAAAACACAAATCACACATTGACAATAACCCCTGCAGTCCAAGTCTGAATACCCCCCATCAATACTATGAATTACAAACACATTAAAAAAAAGACATTGTGTAGACATTTAAGCCAAAGTAACTTTGACTACACTAAATACATTCATTCATCAAGTAAAATAAATTTAGCATAGTCACTAATACAGTTATAGGTGCAATTTCACATGCTTTCATAAATCTTCCAGTACAATCCCTATAGTAAAGTGTCTTTGTGCACGCCAATTTCATTTATATGCAGGTGCATTACACATCATACTTGAAACTATTTCATTTCATAATTAAACTTGTTAACATAGATTGTAAGTGAACATCAGGCCAAAATTTAACCCCACGATGACAAAGTTTACAAATTAAAATTTTTTGAAAGTATATTCTAATTTAATCACACAAATGCTATTTCCTCTTAGTAGACACTATCAACATAAGTAACAAGAATTTAAACATCAAAAAGCGGAGATTCCAACCTTCCTAAAATATTAACAAGCATTTTAAGTAACAATACAATCACTCTGTTTAAGTCAAAAATTTCATATTCATTGCCAAATTTAAAATACCAGTGGTTTGAAGATGAGACTGAGGTCTAAAGTATTTGTACTAAATTGTAAAATACAATTTTAAAAATGTGCAGTAATTTGCTTGTGAGTATGTAATGGAATGTTTTTCACAGTAATGTTCTGTCAAAACACTACTCTAAATGGATAGCCTAAAAATAAACGTACCTTTACCAGCAAGAAAAGTGAAAAATTAAGGCCTTTTTATCCTATCTATAATTACTACCTGAACTCAAGAGTCAAATAGAGGTTATAATGCTGCAAGTATTATTTTTAAACCAACATATTGTCAGTTGCTTCATCTCAGCTCAATAACCATTACCTTATCTTTACACAAACTCAAATGCTAGTTAACTTTACTACTGATAAATGCATATTTTTCTGTATGTCTTTTAATTAGGTCCCCAAACCCACCGCATCTAGACAAAATGCAGACAGTGGCTAGGGCTTTGTCTGAACTGTATATTCAGGGCCAAAAATGCTGGGGACATGGTAGATATCCACTAAATATTTTCGAATGAATTAAGAAACCTGGCCTATAGGCAACTCTACTTGTCTTCCCAAAGCATTGATAGCCAATTGCTACCTCTTTACATGATCAAATTGACATTAAAAAAAAAAACACAAAAACTGCTATGTAGGCTATAAAAATATTACAGGATGTAGTGGAATGATAACTGAGGGTACAAACATCAAATCAAGGTTAAAGGCACTGAATAAGGAAGATTATTACAAAGTATTGTAAACAATTTTAAGAGCAAATCAAGTTTTAAAGTATCAAATGTCTAACTGTTAAGAGAGTACTAAAATGAAGACAGTGTTTTAAAAACAGTGGACAAAATTTCTCCAATTTCACAAATAAAATTGTTTCATACCATTTTCTTTCATCCTGTATTTTCTACAATATTCCAAATCTTAGAAACAAATGTTTTCAGCTGCATGAAGTATGAAAATTACAACTGAAATATCTCTGAAAATTAATCCCTTTTTAAGTTATATTATCAATTTAATATATAGATATTTTAGAGATAATATGAAGAATACTGCCTTAGAAATCATAAAATAGTAAATTATACTCAAAATCCGAAAAAAAGTTCTTATTCAGTTCAACACAATCTAAAGCCCCATAATAGCAAATTGTAGTGTAAAGAGGCATACTAAGTATCTTTCTAGACATATAAAACAAAGAATAATGAATACTGAGCTCCATGTTAGAGCCACTTAATATACATATTTTCACAACTGTTTCTTGAAAAACTATTTAGATAAAATATTTAGCATTTATCAATTTTTAATTTATTTGAATCTATGCAACTTCCATCCATATTAAAATATTAGTGTAAATACTTTATTATAAAACTATTATACAATTTAAATTTTTATTAGATAAATGTATTATTCCACTATCCAAAATTTCTTGAAGTCCTTTTCGTGAGTGCATTCCATAAGAAATACACTAAAATCATTATTTATGTTTCCTAGGGGGAAAAAAACCTATGATAATCCTATTAACCCAAACTATATTCTTATTATGCTGATTTCTTAAACATGTACATGTTTAAATAAGCTTGGTGAATAGTGATCATTCTTCCTCGCAGTGGTAAATTTCAGTATAATGTTAAATGACTGGGCTAGACAGTAAAATATTCACATGTAGATTACATAAACAGATACTCTGTGACATGTACGCTTCCTTATAAAATAACATAAAATGGGCATTGGATAACAGTGATAAAAATGTAAACAAACAGAATTAAATGTTAATCCCTTCCCTGAAGAACAAAAGATAAAAGCGCTTTTTGTTTTATTAAAACAAAACCAAGATGATCTACTTATCAAAAAGTCTCTTGTTAAAAGATTCAAAATTATTAATTATCTGAGCTTATTAAGACTTATTGAACTACTGTCCAAATAACAACAACAACAAAAGTCTATAGTGTAGGAGAAAAAAAGTAAAATTTAAAAATTTTTGACTATTTATTAGCACTTGAAATTTATCTCCCCCCAAAAGCTACAGCCAATATCCATTTAGGCAGTAGAGAAAAATATGAAGTCTCTATATGAAAAATACTTATACTGACTCTGAAAAAAAAATTAAAAACAAATTTTGCTCTAACAAAATGTGTATGAATTTTAAAGTAATTCAGGTTTAATAGATTTACTAAGCACAGAATTCATAGAGCATCTGGTACTTCTGTCTATGCTCAGATATTTGCAAAGTACGCTTAGAGACGTTGGGAAGGTGAGATAAAGATAAAATTGTGATACTTTCCTCCACACCAAAAAAAGAAGCTTAGATTTAAAACTTTAATTTATAATTCTAGGGGAAAAAGAGGGGAGAAAGTCCAACAGCCCACAAATCTAAAATATTTTTCAGGAATATGGCAAAACTCTTAACTACTTAGATGTGTTATTAGTAAATCAAAGTACAAATAATGCTTTCATAAATAGCTAACATATTTGTAAATTTAATTTCAAAGAATGTTTTCAGTAACTATTTTTTTTAAAGGTGGTAAATGCGAAACACAGATAATACTTAAAAATCCAATTTTTCCAGGAAAAATAGCATTCCCCCTACCTATCACAAAATTAAATCATAATTTCTCTCTGGAATAGGATACAAAACTCTTTTGAGTAAGAGTGAAATAGAAGCATGGATTTAGATATGCACCAAACTCATAGAGATGCATTAATTGACACATAGTACTTTTGATAACACAATACTGGATGGTGTCCTTCACTACTTACTAAAATTCTGAGAAACGCTTTTTAGCAACATATATGTATACTACTGCTGAACTAAATGGGGACATAAATACATGAACTTTAAATGAGAAAATTTTCAAGCTATTTAAAGGAGAAATAAGACAAAGCTTCAATCATCTACCTTTTGAAGCTGCAGTTAGAGGAAAAGGTATTATATGGTTTATAGCACTTTTCACAATGTAGTAAATATATATTCCAATATTCACATCAATGAAAGATTTTAAAAGAAAACCATTTTGTTCCTTGCAAATAACTTCTCTCTTCTCCTAACCCTGGCAAGAATAATTAGCAACCTTAATTTCAAGATTTTTGTTGTTGTTCTTGTTGTTCAATTATCTTTCTTATGAAGTATAATATATTGAAATATGTATTTTAATGGAAATTAAAGAGAAAAATCTGCTTTTGGAATGCAATAATTCTAAATCGCTTTACTAAGAAGCACCTTTTGATATGCTGGTCTGAACATTTAATATAAAACCTAAACAGTACTTAACTGTTCTGAAGTAGAATTTTCTCCAGTTTTAATAACATCACACATAGTAATACTAAGGGCATCAACCTGTGCTTTCTAGATTTTTAAAAGTGTTCTATTAATTTAATGAGTTTAGATATGGCTCATTGTCAAGGTTCGGTGGACAGAGATTTCATGACAAATTTGCTACAGAAAGCTAAATAAACTCTTAATGACTGACTAATGGTTTGCATCTTGCTTCAGCCAGATGTTTAAGCCATGTACCACCACATTCCCTGCTTAAGATTCCTAAGTTTCTTTATATTCTTCATAGTTTTCTAATGAACAAATAATTAGTTTTCCTGAGTAAGATTATAAAAAAGATAACGCTCCTACCAAAGGTATAAAGACAAAATGTAGACTCACAATATAAATTTTTTACATAGCTTTATAGGTACAGAGATATTGACTGCTGCTTTTATGATTGCCCCATCCCTTACAAAGACTGCAGCAAAGGATTCAATTGTCTAAAATACTTTGCAGTACAGTAATTAAATGCTTCAGCCCATAAACATATCCCTCATCTATTGTGTTGCTAGGGAACACATGAGCAAAATCTATCATTCGCACTTCTGCTTCTGAAATCTCTTGGCAACCAGTGGGAAGATGATAGAAAACTTTTTCCAGTTGGGAAAGTACATTTCCATTTAAATGTTCCTGTGACATGCTTTTCCACCCATTGTCTTGCTCTATATTTTCAACTTTCAATGAAGTCTGCTTTTTTGAACACATTTTTCTGTGACGAGCATACATCTTGGACAAGCTTTTGCTTACTGAAGCATCTATTTTTCCATTCTCTGTGCAACTTAACACATGAAAGTTATTATTGTACTCTAGTACATCTGTGTCTGACAGTTGCCCTTTGGACAAAAACTTTTCTACCAAAGTTCTGTCATTCAATTTTGTAGTAGTTGACAGAGATGAACCTTCATAAACAAACAGTAATGAACTTGCATAAAAATTAAGCTGCTTCTGATTTTCAAACCACTGCAGAATATTCTCAATCTTCTGAATACTGGCAGCAACAGCATCTTTTCTTAAGCAGAATCCATTATGAAAAAACCTGGAGACTCCTATAAACAGGAAAATATTAGGATTATAATGAAATTATGAACTAGCTATCACATGGGAAATAAACTCATCTTAGATATGATTCTTCGATTTCTTCCTATTACCCCTTGCAATTAGCTGAAGAGGCAAAATTCTAGTCAGACATAGAAACCTGAACCTCAACTTAATTTCTAGAAGATTCTCGTATTAGCAAATGACACTTATATAAAGTGAAACATACTATTTAGATTTAAAAAACCATTACACAAAGACTGGTAGTTTAGTTCTCTCTATATATATTCCCTTAAGGAATGTTGTTCCAAGATTTACTTCACTTGCTAGTGTGAGGGATTTATTTTTTAGTAAGATTACTTGTTTGTTAGAATCACATTCAAGAGCTAATCTAAAGGGGCGCCTGGGTGGCTCAGTGGGTTAAAGCATCTGCCTTCAGCTCAGGTCATGATCTCAGGGTCCTGGGATCAAGCCCCGCGTCAGGCTCTCTGCTCAGCAGGGAGCCTGCTTCCCCCTCTCTGCCTGCCTCTCTGCCTACTTGTGATCTCTCTCTCTCTGTCAAATAAATAAATAAAAATTTTTTTTAAAAAAAGAGCTAATCTAAAACCTAGAGTCAAATCACAACTACTTGTAATGGCATCAACAGCCCATTACCAAAATACCAAATCATAACTATAATAAATTCTTTCTGTTCTTAGTAATATTGATTAAATCAGTCTTCACAAAAGTTAAGTTCACTTTAGGGATCAAATCTACTCCAGGTTGAATATATTATTCAAAACTGAGACTTTTACATGTTTTAACCTATCAGATTATTAAGCCTCTTTTTAAGTTATTTATGCCTATTTTATCATATTTGAGAATTTATGGGTATATGTAACTTGATTTCTGCTTTTAAGTAGTTTGTTCCCCCACTCTCGGACAGAAATTGCTAAAAACATATATTCACATTAGCCTGCAACATATTTTACTAGCCAATCTGAGTATTATCCTGCTATTGGTTAGTACACCAAGGCAAATACTGTTAAGATCACACTGTGTATGTTTGTTTTCTATATATACAATTAAAATTATTCTTCAAACTACACTACACATAAGCTCTTTCCCATCTTAAGCTAAGAATCATCTTAAACTAAGAATAAGTTTTTTAATAGAATTTTATTTCCAGAAATCTACAGGGTATGGTTGCTTTTGTAATAGCTTGGCTATAACTATTTTAGAGGCATGTTATGTTGATAGGCTTTAAACTACTTTTTTTTTTTTTAGATTTTAATTTATTTATTTGACACACAGAGAGAGATCACAAGTAGGCAGAAAGGCAGGCAGAGAGAGAGGAGGAAGCAGGCTCCCTGTTAAGCAGAGAGCCCGATGCAGGGCTCGATCCCAGGATCCTGAGATCATGACCTGAGCCGAACGCAGAGGCTTTAACCCACTGAGCCACCCGGGCGCCCCTAAACTACTTCTAATGCCATTTATTTACTACGTAGTTCTAGAAGCTTATAATATACAGCTAAACTAGACGTGGTAGATTACAATAAAAATATATTACATACAATAATACATATCTTAAAGTCTCTTATGTAAAAAGCAGTTTTAATACACTATGATTTACATACTAGGATTTGAAAGACGACCTCTGGTTTCAGGACTTGAACTATATGGCTGGTTCACAGATGTTCATTATTTTTTAATGTATAATAACAAATAAGAAATGAACTAAAATAAAAGAAGGCATTCATGGATCCATGGTTTTACCTGGTATTACAGGCCAGGGATTATGAATAATCCATTTGTGTAAATTTAAGGGTTTACATTTATTTATTAGGGATTGAGTCATTATACCATCATTATACCAAAGAACTGAGATCAAAATTACTTTAGAATAATTTTGATAACTGTGCCGTAATAGAAGTATTGAAATAAGTTTTTCAATCCTTACCATCTTTTAGAGTTTCTTTTGTTAAGCTTCTTCCATAGTGCTGGTTTTGTGTCTCATAGCTGTCAGAATGAACATGGTAAACCTGTGAGAAAAAGCACTGAATATTAAAAACTAATCGTCTTTGACCATGTGGGGTTTACCCAGCAAAGCAAGGATAGTTAAAGATGGGAAGATCTACTCATATTTCATTCTAATAGACTTAAGAAAAAAAAATCATATCATATCAATGGATGCTGTAAGGCATTTAAAAAATTTATATCCCCTGTTGATGAAAACTCTTTAAAAGAACTGATGAATATTTCCAATATGAAAGAATTATCAACATCAACTCACCAAAAGCTAGACTCAAGTTTAAAAAGGAAATAAGGAGAGGCGCCTGGGTGGCTCAGTGGGTTAAAGCGGCTGCCTTCTGCTCAGGTCATGATCTCAGGGTCCTGGGATCGAGCCCCACATCGGGCTCTCTGCTCGGCGGGGAGCCTGCTTCCCCCTCTCTCTTTGCCTGCCTCTCTGCCTACTTGTGATCTCTCTCTCTCTCTCTGTCAAATGAGTAAATAAAATCTTAAAAAAAAAAAAAGGAAATAAAGGGGAAAAAAAGGAAATAAGGAAACATCTGTTCTAAAATATAAGAAGCTTTTAGAAAAGTATTCTACCACAATGTTTTTTTTTATCATCTATCTAATATTGTTCTGGAATTTCTAGCAAATATAAATAGACAAGAGAAAGGGTATAATAATTTGGAAAGGAGATAAAAATATTACTCTTTGCTGATAATGGTTGTGTATTGGAAAATCAACTGAAAAACTAATACAAACAATAAGACCTTGAAATAGTGACCAAGTACAAATTGGTACACAGAAATAAGCTTTCATATTTACAAATAACCAGTCAGAAAATGTAATGGAAGACCCCATTTACAAGTGCAACAACACAGAAATAAACTAAATAAGTGTAAGTCTATATAAAGATATCTTTAAAACATTCTTAAGAGATACAAACACACACCCATTGTTCTCAAAGAGGAAACTCAGCATCATAAGATATCAATTCTACTTAAATTAATCAACAACTAAAATGAGATTATAATAAAACAACTATTTTTTAACCATATAGCTAATTCTGAAGTTCATATTAAAAAAAACAAGGATAGGCAGGAAAAATCCAAATCAGAGTAATGAGGGAATAGCCTTGCCATCCTACTAGATATTGAAACATATTTATATTTTCCAGCTTTATTGAGAAACATGAGAAATATAATCATAAATAGTGTACAACATGATTATTGCTATATATACACACTGTATAATGATTACTAAGATCAAGATATTAACACGTGGATGACCTCAGTTAACTCATTTTTTGTGCATGTGCGGTGAGAAGGCTTAAGAGCTACTCTCAGCCAATTTCAAGTATACAGTACTTATTAACTGTAATTATTAATTATAGTCACCATGCTATACATCAGGTCCTCAGAATTTATTCATCTTGTAACCGGAAGTTTGTACCCTTTGACATACATCTCCCCATTTCTCCTTTCTTTTTTTTTTTTGGTTCACATGTAAGTGGTACAACACATCATTTGTTTTTCTTTGTCTGGTTTATTGCACTTAGTGAAATGCCCTCCAGGTTCATCCATACTGTTGCACAGCAGGATTTCCTTCTTTCTTGTGGCTGAATATAGTCCACTGTGTGTGTGTGCGCATGTGCGTGTATACACAAACTACATCTTCTTTATCCATTCATCTCTACGTGACATTTAGACTGTTTCCATATCTTGGTTTTCATTAATAATGCTGTAATAAACACGGGAGTTCAGATATCTCCAAGACACCGATTTCATTAAAACATATCTTTAGAATCAAATTCATGGGAAGTTTGTATGTGATAACAGTATTTTAAATCAGTAGAAAAAGATGGATAATTTATTAAATAATGATAGTGTCTTTAGGTAGTAATCTGGAAAAAAAAAAAGTATTTATACCTTATACCAGGATAAATTTCAAATATATCAAATATCAAAATGCACAAAACGAAATGATAAAAGTGTCCCCACAAAGATGGAAGAATCCTTGAAAAACTGATACTAGGGAAGGCATTTCTAACCAAAATTCAGAAATTTCCTTCATATACAATATGTTTTAAAAAATGTTCATAGTATTTTTGCCAAGCAGAAATCAAAAGACAAATAGACGCAAAGAAAAGGTATTTAAAATTTATATAATGAGCAAAGGGCATGATTACTCTTATGGGAAAATGAAAAAAGGATCTGAACAGTTCACATAAATCAAATAGCTCTCAAACATATCAGGAGCACAGCCCTCCCCCAAATCATGAAAAATCAAGTGTCTCAGACTTTGTCAAATGTCTCCCTGGAGCAAAACTGCCCCTGGTTCAAAACTACCACTCTATATCAGGCAGACTGCCAATATCTACCAAAACTATAAATGCATATAAGCCTAGCAATTCCCCTCTAGGAACTTTTGATAAAAAGTTTTGATAAAAAACTTTTGATAAACTTTTGATATAACTTTTGATAAAAACATGCTTGCATACTGGTGAAATGAGGTAGGTCTCTGTTTACTCATTTGTAACATTATTTGTAATAGCAAAAGACTGGAAACAATCAAAGGGAGCTGATTAAATTGTGGTATAATAACAGTGTGCCACTGTGGAGAGATCTTTATGATATGCTAAATAGAAAAAAAAAAAGCAAGATACAAAACCGTGTTCAAAGTAGGTTTTATGATACAAGAACACATATATGCAGTATTTGTATATGTTAAAAATATCTCTGGAAGGAAGGTGTTCTGAAGATGGCGGAGAAGTAGGAGGCGGAGATAGTGACTGATCCCAAAAGTTCAGCTAGATAGTTATCAAACCACTTTAAACAACTACAAACTTAGCAGGAGATAGAAGAGAAGAAGAACAGCAACTCTAGGAACAGAAAATCGACCACTTTCCGGAAGGTAGGACGTGCGGAAAAGTGAATCCAAAGCGACAGGAAGACAGACCGCGGGGGGAGGGGCCGGCTCCCGGCAAGCCGCACAGCGGCGGAGCACAAAATCGGGACTTTTAGAAATCTGCTGCACGGCCTGGAGGCTGCCAGAGCATGGCGTCGGGGCCTCCAGACACAAAGAGCAGTGGGCGGGAGGAGCGCTGTGTTCTCCGCCCCCGTTAGCGCCGTTGGCTCGCGCCCTGTGCCCCGCGCGAGGGAGAGAGAACCGGAGGCGCCCTCCGTCCAGAGGCTGGAGAGAACCCGGCCGCTTGGGGCAGGAATCTGAGCGCACCCGGCGTGGACCGGGAGCCCGGACAGCAGTCGCGGCGCGGGCAGCCACCAGAAACCAGTTTCCTAGACCTCGCGGCTTTGGTCGCACGAGGGTGCAGAGGCTACTGAGGGCCTCTCAGGGACACTGGGAAGGTGGCTGGGGTGCGCACCGCCTGTGGCGGGCTGCGGGAGAGCTGTGCTCGCAGAGGGGAGCAGACCGAAGCTTCTCTGTGACCCGGAGGTCTGGGTACGGGAAGACTCCTTGCTTGGACTCTCTGAAAAGGCGAAAAAACTGCAAAAGAGCGAAAACCTCCAGAGAGCAGAAGCCTGAAAAACTGTTTTCCACAGAGCCCAGCCCCTTGATTGGGGGGCAGGGTGACTCAACCCAAGCAAGATTGACTGGAAAAACAACGCGACAGGCCCCTCCACCAGAAGACAACCCAAAAACAAGAAGACAATAACCACAGGGCCCCCATAAAAATATAAAACTCCTACAGTAGGGGAAATCAATATATTAAGCTCCCAATAATACCCCAAAACCAGTATATTTCATAGATACAAGGTTTTTTTTCTTCTTTCTTCTCTTTTTTTCTTTCTTTTTCACTCTTTCTCGTGTTTCTTGGTTTTTTGTTTTTGTTTTTGTTTTTTTAATTTTATTTTTAAACTACTTAACATTACACCTAGAGGCTTAATACAAAATATGGAAGAGTTATAATCACCCTCCCATCTTATCTGTCAGTATTTCTATGTATCTACTTTTGTTCTGGTATTATATAAACCTTATCCGTGAGGTTCATTCTGACTAGGTTCTTTTATTTCTTGTCATATACTTTCGTTGGTCTTTATGTTTGTTCGTGTTCGTTTATATACCTTATAAATCTTATTTTGGGGTCCATTCTGGCTGGGATCTCTTTTTTTTTTTCTCTTTCTCTGTCTCTCTTTTCTTATCTTCATTCTTTCTTTTTGGTGGTGAATTCCAATTGCTCCAAAACCTTCCAGGGTGTACCGTGCCTGGAT
>CM052894.1:59088003-59105198 GCA_028534135.1 Potos flavus | reverse complement strand
AAAAAAAAAAGGATGGCTGTGGTTTAAAAAAAAAAAGACAGTAACAAGTTTTGGGCAAGGATGTAAAGAAACTGGAACCTTCACAACATCACTGGTAGGTATGTAAAATGGTGCAGGAACTTTGGAAAAACACTTTGGCAGTTTCTTAAAAAGTTAAACTTAACCACAGGACCTAACAATTTAGAACTTAGAAATCTATCCAAAAGAAATAAAAACATGCATGTGTAAAAAATCCGTACATAGATGTTCATAATAGCATTAATAATAGCCATAAAGTGGAAATAACCCGATGTCTATCAATAAATGAGTGGATATAGGACACCTGGGTTGCTCAGTCACTTAAACATTGCCTTCATCATGATCCCGAGGTCCTGGGATCGAGTCCAGCATCAGGTTCCTTGCTCAGCAGGGAGCGTTTCTCCCTCTGCCTGCTGCTCCCCATGCTTGTATGCTCTCTCTCTCTCTGACAAATAAATAAATGAATAATATATAATATCTTTTAAAAAATTAAATGAATGGATAAAGAAAATGTGGCATATATGGACACTGAAATACTATTTAGCAATAAAAAGGAATATAATACTGATCTATGCCACACATGGATGAATTTTTAAAAAACATTAAGTGAAAGAATCCAGCCACAAAAGACCACCTATTATACTGTACAATTCCATTTATATGTGATGTCCAGAAGAAGGAAATCTATAGGGACAGAAAGTAGATCACGGTTGCCTAAGGCTAAGGAGAGTTGAAAGACTAGAAGAAAAAGAGGGGTGACTGCTAGTAGGTATGGCATTTCTTTTGAGGGTAATGAAAATATTCTGAAGTTGAATGTGGTGATGGGTGCCCAACTCCACAAATATACTAAAACCAATGAACCATATATTTAAATGAGTGAATTGAAGGATATGTAAATTATATCTCAAAAAGTTGTTTTTAAAAAAATACGACAACATATCCCAAGAATGCTAAATCACACAATGTCTTATTTATCCTGTAATATGTACCCTAAAGGTAATGGAAACTCACTGAAGAATTTTTAAATAGGGTAACGTCTTAATTAGATATGCCTTTTGCAATGTTTGATGAACAGACTGGAAGAGAGCAAAACTGAACTTGAGAGATCAGTTAAGACTAGAGTCTGGAAAGGGATAATGGGACTCAAGAGATGTTTGGGAATTAAGATCAATAGAACTGATGAATGGTTCTGAGATGTGATAGTACAGGTTTTCTCCTTTGTAAAACTGTATGTATGGTGATGCCATTTACTGGGATAGGGAATAACTGAGATGTTACTATTGTTGTGGTTTAGTCTGCAAGAGGGATGTGTGTCAGTTTTTAATGTATTCATTCTAGATATCTTTACATTATCCAAGTAAAGGTCAGATTAGGAGAGCAAAGAAAAACCAGAGGCAGAAGATATACGTTTGGGTGTTACCAGTGTAAGTGAAAATGAACCATTGAAGAACAAAAGACACTGGTTAGGAAGAAACAGAAAGGAAAATGAGGGAATAAAATGGAACTGAGCAGAATACGTCAACATTTAAAGAGTAAACAGAAAGAAATGAGCTGGTAAAGAAGACCGCAAAGTGGTCTTAGTAAACAGCCAAGAGAGGGTGTCATGAACACTAAGAGGAAAAGTTTCAAAGATGACTTAGCATTGAAAGCTGCTTTTCAAAGTAAGGTAAAGTGAGTAATGAAAAATGTCATTTGGACCTGGTAACAATGAAGACTGTTAAGGTCTTTAGAGACCTTAGTGAGGAGCAAATCTGGAGGGATGATCAAACAGGAGCCAGACTGGAGTAAGTTTAATATTGAGTGGAGGGGCGCCTGGGTGGCTCAGTCCGTTAAGTGTCTGACTCTTGATTTTGGCTCAGGTCATGATCTCAGCGTCATGAGATCGAGCACTGCGTCAGGCTCTGTGCTTATCCCTTGTCTGTTCTAACATTATTCCATTACCTTTTTTTTCTTTACCATATAACCATATTTAATTATAGTATTCTAAAATGAAATAACTGTACATTTTTTGGTTTTAATTATAACCAGAATACCAAATTCAACTGTGCTATTATTACCATCACATTAACAATTCCTCTATACTTCTGTATTATAGTTCAAAAGTCAAAAGGAACACCTATACATATAACATCTTACATGATGAATTTCAAAACTACCCACTATACTTATATACGTAAGCAATCATTTATCATATATCCAAATTTTACCTCCACGCATCTAGAAGGCATACCATTTATTTAAAGAATTTTATTCCACATTACTTCTTAACTGTAGCATACTGTTTGCAAAGATGGCTTCAACAATCTTTCCCATCCTTGTGTGCACTGCCATTTATATTGTGACTTCTCCATTCCCACCATCAGAAGTGAAGTCTTTCTTTTTCCTATCAACATGGGCTGGCCCCCTGTGATATACTTTGTCCTACAGATGCGACATCAAATGACTTCCTAATGTAGATTTCAAGAGACCTTATAGCTCTTACTCTTGCCTTCTTGGAATATGAAGAAGCTCCAGCTAGCTTTCTGGAACATGAGAGATCACAGGGAAAAAGGCCTAGCCAACAGTACAATCTCCCAGACATGAGAGTGAGGTCATTTTAGACCACCTAGCCCAGCTGAGTCCTCAAATGAGCACAGCCATATGAGGGACCCTAAGTGAGATCAACAAATTGTCTACCTGAGCCCAACTCAAACTGTCAACCTACAGAATTGTGAGCAAATAAAACAACTTTTAAAATATAGTCTGAAGAAATAATCTAATTTTAATTTTCCTTTTCTATTTTAAAAATACAGAAAAAACTGAATATATAAACATCATTTTTCTCAAGAAAAAAATTATACATAATATCACATTTACTTATCACATTAATTTGCACCTAAACTTAAGCTTCTTTAAAACAAAATTACCAGAGTCAGAGTCCTATGGTTCAGCCATTCATTCATTAATGACACACTATGTGTCAGAATAACTCCAGACACTGACCAAAGATTAGTGAACAAAGGAGATTAAAATCTCTGCCTGCACTGGGGGGAGATGGACAACCCAAATCTAAAATATATTATCTTCTAATATGTAAGTATTATAATCACATCTATATTTTTCAAGGGAAGAACATGTAAAGAGAAATGTTACCAATAATCACTCTTACCCTCATGCCAAGCACCAAGAACCCAATCTCTTCCATTAATGGGTACTTGCTGACCTGTTGCTTAATCTTCTCAGATGAGGCAAAAGGATCATAACTCTTTCGCCCTATCTTTACATCCATTATACAGGGCTTATTAAATTTATGGGTCACATCTTCCAGTTTTAAGTATAAATCTGTTATTAAAGAAAAACCTTAATTAGTAATAGGCAAACATATTACTACCCAAATAACTGCCAGAGGAAAACAAAATGAGAAAATCTTAAAACTGAGAAAAAAATTAAAATAAAACCAGAGTCAACAATTATTAGTACTCAAACTGAAAAAAAAAAAACCTGACCAAGAAATTTATAGCAAGTATAAATATCACAGAGAAACTCTTGCAGGAAGTGATTAAATAATATTCAATCATAAGCAAAAGGATGAAATAGATATAAGGTTTCTAAGGACATTAAAATGAGATTATTTCAAAATCTTTTTCAGAATGCATTCTCCTGTTGAATACATTTTATGTCATCTGTGTCTCAGCAGATCTCTTAGTATTTTAATAATTCTTAAAAATCTTCATTTAAAATTAATGATAGGAATAAATCCTTCCCACAGAGTACACAACAGAAGTATAGCCTAAGAAAGTAAATCTATCTAGGGGCGCCTGGGTGGCTCAGTCGTTAAGTGTCTGCCTTCGGCTTGGGTCATGATCTCAGGGTCCTGGGATCGAGCCATGCATCAGGGTCCCTGCTCGGTGGGAAGCCTGCTTCTCCCTCTCCCACTCCCCCTGCTTGTGTTCCCTCTCTTGCTGTGTCTCTCTCTGTCAAATAAATAAATAAAATCTTAAAAAAAAAAAGTAAATCTATTTAATTATAGTCACTGCCAAATATACATTCTAGTCTTACTAGTCTCAAAAGAAAAATAAATATCTTGCTTTTTAGAATATAAGCATTCATCAAAAGTTCATCTCTAAACTACTTTGGCATCCTGCATACATCTTCCCACAGAAAACTATTATAAATGGAGATTCAAGTAAAAGATTATAAAAGTTCCAGTTACTACATACTATAGCTGAACTAATTACAGCTTAGCTTGAAAGTAGTCTAGGTACATTGAGGGAAGAAAGGAAAGAAATTCTTTACTTGATCAAAGAATCTTCCCAAAGTTCTGATTGAGATCATAACTTTCAGTCATGAATATGTGAAGCATTTCTCCTAAAAACTTTTTCTCAAAAACAGAAAAGATTTTATCTGCTTTTTACTAAAGTAGCAAAGTTAGATATGTATTTTCTATGACTTAAATAAAAGGCCACCAGAGAAAAAAGAAGACTTGCCCTCTTTTCCTTTACCTTGACCCACACCAAGCATAGTTATTAAATTACAACAAAGAAGGCTGTGTTGAACCAAAAATGAGAACAACCCTGGTAGAGCTTGTGAAAGTTTTAAGCCCCTCAGATTCAAGGGGCATAAATCTTTTCCTTGAAAGGATAAGAAATAAAGAGGTAAGTTTTATCCTTTAGTCAAAGGAAGATGGGGGCAAGGTCATGATTTTGTAGAACCAGGTGAAGTCAAACCCAAATATGACAAAAAAATATAGCCTAAGAAACCAGCACTGACACAGAGGAAGACATAGGACACTTTTTTTTTTTTTTAAGATTTTATTCATTTGACAGAGAGAGAGATCACAATCAGGCAGAGAGGCAGACAGAGAGAGAGGGAAGCAGGCTCCCCGCCGAGCAGAGAGCCCGATGCGGGGCTCGATCCCAGGACCCCGAGATCATGACCTGAGCTGAAGGCAGAGGCTTTAACCCACTGAGCCACCCAGGTGCCCCCGTAGGACACATTTTTAAAAAGGACTCTCACAAATAGACATGTTAAAAAAGGGAAAACAAAAGGTCTGGACACAGACAGGACTGTTAACAATGAAAAGTAATGGCACAGTAGGAATATCCTCATCAAGAATTTGGAACCCACCCAAGCTTCTGTGCTTTAAAAGATAACCACAGGATGGGGTGAGAAGATGGGAAGAAAGCAGCACAGAACAGTCCCCTTCGTATTCTCTCCTCTCATCTCCAGCTACCTTGAGTTAAAGTAAGGGAAACAGATCCATCCTTTTCCTACAGCTATGTAAAAATTTCAGTAACAAGGTTTATATTTCAAATATCAGAAAAGACTAACTAGAACCTAATACAGTAAATCACTGACATTGACAAGTGTATCATTAATTTCTATAACTCAAAGAGACCCCAAAAGTCTTCTTGAGGGGAGTATGAAGACAGTGAGTAAACTTAGCTAACTATCATAGCATCTTTATCTCAGTGTAGGATTATTATTTTCTACTTGCCAATTTGGTAGTGATTAAAAACAAACAATCAACTTTTTTTGTAATAAGATAGAGATGACAAGCGAGAGTAGATTACAAATCTCGATATAAAATCTCTATTTCCTCCTCCCCTCTTGGGAAGGAGGAAAATACAAATGCAAATCCCATATATAGTAGGAATACAATAAATGTTTGCTGAATGAATGAATGTTTGCCTCTCTCATTCCTACTGCCCAGTGGGACTTTGGATTTGGCCTTACTAACACGGTAATAACTGAGTCATTCCTTCAGTAAACAGGCCTGAGCATCTCGGGTTTTATTTGACATTTATTTCAACAAGCCAAATGTGTTTTTCTTTACTTTCAGGTTCTTAATATGTGATATATAACTCGAATTACCAAATAACTGCTAGATTATCATTAACCTCAAGTTAATAACTCTTAAATTAAGGCCCGCTAAGTTGGCTTAGTGTTTTTCTTTTAGTTCCCTGGCCTTTTTTTTTTTTTTAAGATTTTATTTATTTCTATGACAGAGAGAGACACAGCAAGAGAGGGAACATAAGCAGGGGGAGTGGGAGAGGGAGAAGCAGGCTTTCCGCTGAACGGAGAGCCCGATGTGGGGCTCGATCCCAGGACCCTGGGATCATGACCTGAGCCAAAGGCTCAGGCTTAACCGACTGAGCCACCCAGGTGCCCCAATTTTTTTTTTAAGTGAAACTAAGAATTTGAGACTGTAATTTCTATCCTTCCCTCTCAGTTGTAAAAATAAACATCAAAACCTGCTTTAGAGATGCAGTTTTTTTTAAAGGATATAATGTCATATATCTAGCAGCTTGCCACAAGTGCTTTTGAATGAAATAGGTAAATAGGAAAATGGGGCATGATCTGAGCACTGACACCTTTACTGACTTTTTTTTTTTTACAGGTTGTTATCACTAGAGATAAGTCTGAACACTAATTCTCTCTGAAAAATGCTATTAGGGGTGCCTGGGTGGCTCAGTCGTTAAGCGTCTGCCTTCTGCTCAGGTCATGATCCTGGAGTCCCGGGATCGAATCCTGCATCGGGTTCCTAGCTCCACTGGGAGTCTGCTCTCCTCTGACCTTCTCCTCTCTCATGCTCTCTTCCTCTCTCTCTCTCAAATAAATAAATAAAATCTTAAAAAAAAAATGCTATTAGCAAATTATTTCACTAGCATAGAGCTTAATTCAAAGTAAGTCAATTTTGAGATTCAGTAACTTAAATGCTCAAAGACATTTTACTACAGGGGAGTTTCACTTGTAAAGGAATGTCACAGACTGTATAACAAAGGACACTTTTTCAGCCAGGCCCCTCTGGCTATAGAATGGAGCAGTATTTTTTAATTTTCAGGTAAACAGAAAATATGTTCTAAAACTCATCCAAAAAATCGGATGGACTAAGAATAAGATAAGTGTTCTATCTGGAATAGTTTTAAGTTCATTCTGACCAACGTCAAGGAAATAAATTAAACTACTTTCATATGATGTTTGGAAAATAATTATGATTATTTAATACAATGTAACTTGCAGGATATGATTTTGAATGAAGAGGTGATTTTTACATATACATGTGTATATTTGTATGCTGTATACATCACGAAGACTGATAATAACAACTAGATTCACTTTTTTAAATTCTGAAAAGCTCTATTTAGGACAACAGATTCTGATAAAGCCAGTCTGCCAGAGATCAAAGGACTGGCATTTGTGAAACTCAGATCTAAGGAGGTACTCTGTAAAGCCTGCTCTTGGTTCTTGTATAATAAATGAAAGGACATCTACTTTTCATAAATACATGGAGCTCATTATAAGAGGTCACACTGACTAGAAATATAGTTAAGTTTAAGAGGCTACAACTATAAGAGATAAATCTATTATTTACCTATTAATTTATGAGAATTATACACAGAATTTCTATAATTCATTAATTTTTTGATCATGAAAATAACTAGCAGGTATTCAGAAATACACCACTTCATGCTGTTATAAGAAGATTACTAAGTAAAATTTCTCAGTGGCTTTACCAATGACATGGTTAGCATCTCAAAATATTATATACTTCATGCTGTTGAAGACAGTATAAGATTACCCAAGGTTACTATGGCTGAAGGAAGCTTCCTATTTTAAATATATTTTCTAATTAAATGTGTATAATTAAATATAATTACCTTTAATAGCAATTAAATATAATACTTACATTGCTTTGTAATACATTATACATAAAAAATTCCTATAGCAAATTTTCTACTGCTGGAATATATTCCTGACGCTCTAAGAAAAAGACAGAAAATTCCCCATATTAAAGAGAAAAAATAGAAACATTTGAAATACTGTAGAAAAACTGAAAGACCTACATATAACTAAACAGTAAAGATAATTAGTTTCTTTAAAGGAAGGACAAGGGAGAGGGCATATAGGGAGTTGACGGAAGACTTATTTAGATGCTCTTACTGAATATTACTGATTGTATAAATTATGAGAATATGGGTTCCAAGTTTCATCAAATTTTTCCCCACCATCTCCAGAAAGTCTAGTAGGTATTGATTACCATCTTCATTTCTGAACTTCTCAAAAAGGAGAAAAGGCCAGATGAGGAGGCCCTGCCCAACTAGGAAGCCATGTGGAAAAACACAGAAGGCCTTTTGCTCCTGCTTTCAACTGCAATCATTGGTCATTTCTAAAAGCAAGATAAACTGAAAGTAGAAAGAATTATAGGCAGAGACCTTGAGCCTCCAAATTTGACCTAAGTGTAAAGGAGCTTATTTCAGTGCATGCTTCCTAAAATTTGACTAGTAGCTAGATCCAGAAACCTAATCAGGCTGGAGATTACATTTAAAAACTCTCAATTTGCTCAAACCCACTTAAAGATATACTTTTCTATCTCCCTAAGTAACTATCAATAAAAGGCTTTTGATGGTATATATACTAGGCACCATATATTTATACAGACACAGATGTGATTTAATATATGTAACTAACTCAAAATCTTCAAAGATAATTTACAAATGTTTTAACTTTAAAAAAATCCATTGGCCATGTTCTAAAATTAGCTAATGGTGATGATTTTACAGCTCTATAAATATACTAAAAACTACTGAAATATATACTTTAAATGAGTGGGTTTTATGATATATAAATTATATCTTAATAAAGCTATCATAAAAAAATCAAAAGAAAAAAATCTTATTGGTCAGCACTTTCTTACACTTCACTTAAATTACAATAATTTGCTAAGCAAATTGGCAGTAGTTTCTACATTTTACTACTCTGGGTTGTAAGAACTACGTCAAGCTTTATAAAACTACCATAAGCACCTAAAAAAAGACGCCTGAGGGGCAGGAGGGAGAAGGCCAGTTATTCCTACGTAAAATAAAGTAATGCAAATCACAGTGTTCTAAAATTTAAGAAAATATCTGGTTTCATGATATAAATATTTATATTTGTTTCATTATCAAAGGATAAAAACAGAAAAATGATCCCATGAATTCTCTAAAAAAAGCTAAACACATGCATAGTGCAAAAATTTTTTTCTAACTTCCTCTAGAGCTAAAAAATTGAAAAGGAATAGGAAATCCTATCCCTATTGCCTATAGGAAATAGGCAATTGTTCAATTACTAAACCACTCTGTACACATAGACGTTTTTATTCCTGTCCTTTCCGCCCTTTTATTTACATTTTCTCCTCTCTTCTCTCATTTTCCTCACTTCATCTTCTTATCCCAGTAGCACCAATTTCTCCATAAGACAAATTCAAATAAGAATATTAGTCCTTTCAAAGCATTCTTACATAATGTGCATCTTCTCAAATCTATGTGGTATTATTTTCAATTTATAAAAGAAAAAGTAGAGCTTAAAAAGGTTAATGAGTTGAGGTGCCTGGGTGGCTCAGTCGTTAAGCATCTGCCTTCGCCTCAGGTCATGATCTCAGGGTCCTGGGATTGAGCCCCACATCGGGCTCCTTGCTCAGCAGGAAGCCTGCTTCTCAGTCTCCCACTCCCCTAGCTTGTGTTCCCTCTCTTGCTGTGTCTCTGTCAAATAAATAAATAAAACATTAAAAAAAAAGGTTAATGAGTTAAGCAACTTCACAAAATTTGGAAAAAATCAAGGTAAAAACCAGTCTTTTGACTTTGAACTGCTCTATTTTAGTATAGATGTCTTTCTATTTAGTACTGAAGACCAAAAAAGTTGTTGATTGCTAGCAAGTCCCTGATTTTTAAATCATAAGTTAGTAATTCCAAACTATAAAATGTTATTTTTAATGAAAATATTTCTTCTCACCCAGATTCTTTCTATATACTCTACTTTTCAAAATAATGATGCTGTTTGCTCAGTTATTCTACCCCTTCCTAACAATGTTTTTAAACTGAGTATTTACTTATCTAGATACTGAATCTAGTACCATCCTCAGCAACCTCTGTTAATCTTTTACTGTCATTTTACTGACGAGTAATGATTTGCTCAAAATTAAACAGCAACCAGTGGCAAAGTTTAATGCAATCCAGATATCTTATGTTACAATGGAAACCTCTACAAAGTAAAGGTGATCATAAAGATTTGTGAAATAACTTAAGTAATATGCTGATCTCAATCAGGGATATACTGTATATTTGGGACAAAAAGACAAAGAAAGAAAAGAAAGAAAGAAGGGAAAGAGAAAGGAAAGAAATAAAGGGGAAAAAAAAGAAGGAAGGAGGAAGAAAAGAGAAAAGCTAAACTCACTCTTTTTTCCCCCCATATTACTGAAATATAGAAGAATCCTAGATACCCGGGGAATCATAGATTTTACTATTATCTAACTGAGGATACTCAGGGAGATACCATGATTCCCTACAAATGACAGTTCCATACCTAGTAAATAAGTAGAAGAAAAACAAAACTGATGAACAAGCCCAAGCTGGAGCCCCTTCTCTCCCTGCTCTCAAAATGCGGTTCAAGTACTAGCTACACCAAAAAAAGCGCAGGTTTTTTTTTTTTTTTAACAAGTATATCACTAAACTCCAACATTGATCTGCATAATCAAAACACTGGGAGTTGAGCCTATTAATTTGCACTTCAATAAGCCTCTGGGTTATTCTCAAACTCAGTCAAGTTTGAAACTCTTCACCCATTCACGAATGATTCTTCAATCATTACGCAGTCATGCTACTTGTTTAATTCTCTCTGCTCTGTCAAAGGCTTTGAAAAGGCAAATACTCCTTCAAGTATTCATTAAGAAAGAGATAATGCCCTTACATGGATCATTTTGTCCCCTAACCATGAAACTTAGCAGTATTTTTTTAAAAAACTGTGATTTTTTTTTAAGAGAGGGATAGGGGAGGAGCAGAGGGAGAAGGAGAGAGAGAATATTAAGCAGGTTCCAAGCCCAGCATAGAACTCAGTCTCACAACCCTGAGATCATGACCTGAAATCAAGAGTCAGATTGACTGAGCCAGCCAGATGCCCCTAAAAGATTGCAATTTAAAGCCTAGAATGAGATACAGAGAAAGTTATGTAAACAAAATATTTTTCTTGATTTTCCTACTCAAAATGGAAAAAGAAATTGCCAATAAATTAGAAAAAAAGAACATCTATAAATTAACACAGTATTAAGTACATAGATTTTTTCATTCAATTATAACAAATTGATCATTAGTTTTTTTTTAAAGACATTTATTTTAGAGAGAGAGAAAGAGTGTGCACATGTGAGTGGAGAGTGGCAGGAAGGGGCAAAGGGAGAGGAAGGAAGAAAAGGATAGAAGCAGACTTCCTGCTGACCACAGAGCCAACAGGGGGCCAAATCTCATGACTCTGAGACCATGACCAAAGCCCACATCAAGAGTTGGACACTCAACCGACCATGCCACCCAGGTTTCCCGTTGGTCATAAATGCTATATACCATTTAAGAAACTGGGTATGAAAAGCAAAAGTAGGGGCACCTGGGTGGCTCAGTTAGTTAAGCATCTGCGTTCAGCTCAGGTCATGATCCCAGGTCCTGGGATGGAGCCCCACATCGGCTCCCTGCTCAGCAGACAGTCTGCTTCTCTCTCTCCCACTGCCTCCTCCCCAACCGCTCATGCTTGCTCTCACTTTCTCTCTTTCAAATAAATAAATAAAATCTTTAAAAAAAAAGTATTAGTAAGATTTCCTTAATGAAGGAAAGACTAGAAAGAAAAACACATATATTCTGTCTGTATAAAACTAGGCTTAAACTTATACAAAGGCTTTTAAAAAGCCACTCTCAGGTCATGATCTCAGGGTCCTGGGATCGAGTCCCACATCAGGCTCCCCTGCTCAGTGGGGAGTCTGCTTCTCCCTCTGCCCACAGCTCCCCCTGCTTGTGCACGCTTTCTCTCTCTCTCTCTCTCAAAAACGAATAAGTAAAATCTTTAAAAACAATAAATAAAAAAATAAAAATAAAAAGTCACTCTCATGAATAAATAATAAAGGACAGATTTTTAAGAAAAGATTACCATTAGGTGCAGTGGGAGGCGACCAGATGCCGTAATATTTTGGCAAATATTTTCGTAGCTCTAAAAGAATGCCATCAGTACAGTCAGCAGCATAAACCTGAAACAGGGAGAAATATAACATTTGCATGGCAGTTTCTTATAATGCTTTACAATTGCTCTACACATTTCTCAAATAAAATACTGTTGAATCATAATCTATCTCCTATTGAGTTTCAATTGGAAATACATTTGGAAGCAAAAAAAAAGATTACTATGTGTCTCCAACAAAACAGTATGTATTGTTTAGAGCACATTTTTCTTATCTATTTCTAGCCTTTCACTGTCCTTGAACTATTTTACAACTGAGTTGTTGATAAAACTTTCAGCAAATGCAAAATAATTCTTGCCCATTGAAATGTAAATAAATTCTGGCCAGAAGAGGTTCAACTCACTTCCTTCCACCCTCCACCACCCCTCATGGGAGGGCAGAAGATATATACCTATTTCAACTTCCCTTTAATCCTTATAAATTTGTGCTTCTTTGGCTTCTCTTCTGAACCAGTTTCAATATCTGCTAAGTTCCCTCATTACATAATGAGTTTACCAAATTCTTTAACACATATCCATTTTATATCTGTAAGGGAGTTATGATTTTTTAAAAAAGATTTTATTTATTTGACAGAGAGAGCACAAGTAGTGGGAGCAGCAGAGGGAGAGGGAGAAGCAGGCAGCCTGATGCGGGCTCAATCCCAAGACCCTAGGATCATGACGTGAGCTGAAGGCAGATGCTTAACCAACTGAGCCACCTAGGCACTTGGGAGTTATGATTTTACCTTTAAAAAATTATCCTTTACTCCCGCCCGCGCCTGAGGAAGCTTGTGGGGGCGCCAGCCGGTGATCCTTGGGATCCTAGAACACCCCCGCCCGCACCTCAGGAAGCTCGGTGTAGGCACCAGCCTGCGATCCCCCACACCCAACACGGTTCCGAGAGCACTCCCGCCCGCGCCAGAGAGAGCCTGTGGGCGCCAGCGGAGGTCTTCCGTGGCCCTCCAAAAAGTCTTGAGCGGACCCAGCGTGAGCCTGCACCCCAGAAAGCAGTCCCGGCAATGGCAGCCACCGGAAGTGGGCTCCCAGGACCAATATCACTCGTGGTTTTAGTGGCACAGAGGTGCAGTGACAAGCGGAGGCTTTGGGTGAAAACTGGGACGGTGGCTGGGTGTGTGCACCACCTGTGGGAGTTTGCAGTGTGCAGCGGAATCTACAGAGGGGGTTCTGTGTGTTCTGGACCACCCAGAGGGGAGCTGACTGAGGCTTTTCTCTAAGGAGGAGGTCTGGGAATAGGCAGATTCTTTCTTTGGACCCTCCAAAAAGCCGTAAAAAGCCTCAAAAGAACAAAAACCTCCAGAGAGCAAAAGCCTGAAAAACCGGTTTCCATGGAGCCCAATTCCTAGATAGCCTGTAGGGCGACTCAACCCAAGCAAGATTAACTGGAAAACAATGCAGCAGGCTCCTCCCCCAGAACAAACCAAAATCAAGAGGACAATAACCACAGGGTCCCCATAAAACTGTAAAACCCAAAAACAAAACAAAATGAAACAAAATAAACTAAAACCCCATCATCAGGGGAAAACAATGTATCAAGCTCCTGGTATTGCCCCCAAACCTGTATATTTCATAGATACAACCTTTTTTTTTTTTAATTCGTTCTCACGATTCTTGTTGGTTTTAATCTTTGTAACCTACTTACCATTACAACTAGAGGTTTAAACAACATATTCCATAATAACTTTTTAACTTGAACTTCTTTCATACATACACGTGTCTTTCTTCTTCTCTTTTTCTTTTCCTTTTTCTTTTAATATACATATAGATATAAGTTTCAAGGTAATCCTTTTTCCCTATTCAATACTACCACTATATATAAACTAGATTTAATTTCCCTGTATCTCTGGAAAGTTGTGTCCTTTAACAAAGATAAAAAGACATGACCGGGAGGAAGCGAAATAACCTTCCTCACCCACATCGAGGATTTACAACCGCCCTCCCATCTTATTCCTCTCTCAGTGTCTCTGTGTTTTTGTTTTTGTTCTGGTACTATATAAATCTTATTCTTGGGATTCATTTTGGCTGGGTTCTTTTTTCTTGTCATTTACTTTTGTCGGTCTTTTTGTTTGTTCGTGTCTGTTTATATACCCTATAAATCTTACTTTGAGGGCTCATTTGAGATGGGATTTCTCTTTTTATCTCTTTCTCTCTCTCTCTTTTTTCCTTTTTTTCTTTCTATGGGTGTTAAATTCCGATTGCTCCAAAACTTTCCAGGGTACACCTTGCCTGGATCATGGTTGATATATTCAGCTATACATCCCCTCAACCACTTCTCAACAGAACGACTAGGAGGAGGAACATGCAACAGAGGAAAAACCCAGAGACTGCAACCTCTCCCTCAGAACTATTGGATATGGACATAAACAATATGTCGGAAAGGGAATTTGGGGTAACAATTATCCAGGCAATG
The DNA here is from genome assembly GCA_028534135.1 of Potos flavus. Lineage (NCBI taxonomy): Eukaryota > Metazoa > Chordata > Mammalia > Carnivora > Procyonidae > Potos > Potos flavus. The sequence continues at coordinate 59,090,764 of CM052894.1, read as the reverse complement.
GCTAGGTTGGAGAAAAACATTAGTGACAACACAGAATCTCTAAGGGCAGAACTGAGAACCAGTATGGCTGATGTCAAATATGCTATCAATGAGATCCAATCTAATCTAAATAGTCTAACAGCTAGGGTAACTGAGACAGAGGATAGAATTAGTCATCTAGAGGACAAGGTGCTAGAGAAGAAAGGTCAGGAGGAGGGCTGGAACAAACTGCTTAGAAACCACGAGAATAGACTTCGAGAAATAAATGACGCCATGAAACGTTCCAATGTCAGAATTATTGGAATTCCTCAGGGGGTGGAGACAGACAGAAGACTAGAAGATATAGCTGAACAAATTCTGGATGAAAATTTCCCCATCTGGCGAATGGAGCAAGTGTTCGTGTCCTATGGGCAGAAAGGACACCCCCCAAGATCACGAGTCTAGAAAATCACCTAGACACATCATTGTGAAATTTGCAAATTATAGTTTTAGACAAGAGGTCCTGAGGGCAGCTAGGGGGAAGAGACCCCTTACGTACAGAGGTAGACACATCAGAATAACATCAGACCTGTCCACAGAAACCTGGCAAGCCAGAAAGAGCTGGCAAGACATGTTCAGGGCACTAAATGAGAAGAACATGCAGCCAAGAATATTTTATCCAGCAAGGCTCACATTCAAAATGGATGGGGAGATAAAGAGCTTCCAAGACCAGCAAGGTTTAAAAGAGTATGTGATCACCAAGCCAGCACTACAAAAAATATTACAGGGGGTTCTATAGAAGTAGAAAGAACCCATGAGTGACATAGAACAGGAACTTACAATCTATAGAAACAAGGACTTCACAGGCAACATGATGTCAATAAAAACTTATCTTTCCATAATCACTCTCAACGTGAATGGCCTAAATGCTGCCATAAAACGGCACAGGGTTGCAGACTGGATAAAGCGACAGGACCCGTCCATATGCTGTCTACAAGAGACACATTTGGAACCTAATATGTTCCATTAGGTTTCCATTCTGAAAGTGAAGGGATGGAGAACCATCTTTCATGCCAACGGGCCTCAAAAGAAAGCTGGGGTAGTGATTCTCATATCAGATAAATTAGATTTTAAGCTAAAGACTGTAGTCAGAGATACAGAAGGACACTACATCATTCCTAAAGGGTCTATCCTCCAAGAAGATCTAACAATTGTAAATATTTATGCCCCCAATATAGGAGCAGCCAACTACTTAAGCCAACTGTTAACCAAAATAAAGAGTCATATTGATATGAATACATCAATTGTAGGCGATCTTAACACGCCACTCTCAGTAACAGACAGATCATCCAAACAGAAAATCAATAAAGAAACAGCGTTGAGTGACACACTGGACCAAATGGACCTCATAGATATATACAGAACATTCCACCCTAAAACAACAGAATACTCCTTCTTCTCGAGCGCACGTGGAACTTTCTCCAGAATAGACCACATACTGGGTCACAAATCAGGACTCAACCGATACCAAAAGATTGAGATGATTCCCTGCATATTCTCAGACCACAATGCTTTGAAGCTAGAACTCAACCACAAGAAAAAGTTTGGAAGGAATTCAAACACTTGGAGGCTAAAGACCAACCTGTTCAAGAATGATTGGATCAACCAGGAAATCAAAGAAGAAATTCAACAATTCATGGAAACCAATGAGAATGAAGACACATTGGTCCAAAACCTAGAGGACACGGCAAAGGTGGTCCTAAGGGGGAAATACATAGCCATCTAAGCCTCACTCAAAAAGATTGAAAAATCCCGAATACACCGGCTCTCTTTACACCTTAAAGAACTGGAAAATCAACAACAGATTAAGCCGACCCCACACACAAGTAGGGAAATAATCAAGATTAGAGCAGAGATCAATGAGTTAGAAACCAGAGATACAGTAAAATGCATCAATGAAACCAGAAGTTGCTTTTTTGAAAAATCAATAGGATCGATAAACCACTGGCCAAACTAATCCAAAAGAAAGGAGAGAGGACCCATATTAACAAAATTATGAATGAAAGGGGAGAGATCGCAACTAACACCAGGGAAATAGAAACAATCATCAGAAATTATTATCAACAGCTATAGCCAATAAGTTCAGCAACCTAAAAGAAATGGATGCATTCCTGGAAACCTATAAACTTCCAAACTGAAACAGGAAGAAATTGACAACCTGAATAGACCAATATCTAGTAACGAGATTGAAGCAGTGATCAAAAACCTCCCAAAAAACAAGAATCCAGGACCTGAGGGATCCCATGGGGAATTCTACCAAACATTCAAAGAAGAAATAATACCTGTTCTCCTAAAGCTTTTTCAAAACTAGAAATGGAAGGAAAACTTCCAGACTCTTTCTATGAAGCCAGCATTACCCTGATCCCCAAACCAGGCAAAGACCCCACCAAAAAATAGAATTTCAGACCAATATCCCTGAAAAAAATGGATGCTAAGATTCTCAACAAGATCCTAGCTGATAGGATCCAACAGCACATTAAAAAGATTATCCACCATGACCAGGTGGGATTTTCCCTGGGATGCAAGGGTGGTTCGACTTTCGCAAATCAATCAATGTCATAGAACAGTCAATAAGAGAAGAGAGAAGAAACACATGGTTCTCCCAATTGATGCAGAAAAAGCATTTGACAAAATACAGCATCTGTTCCTGATTAAAACCCTTCAAAGTATAGGGATAGAGGGAACATTCCTCAACTTCATAAAATCTATCTATGAAAAGCCCACAGCAAATATCATTCTCAAT
>CM052894.1:59070574-59087503 GCA_028534135.1 Potos flavus | reverse complement strand
GCGAGGGCGGCCCCACCTCCCGCGCCCCCGCCCCCTCCCGCCGTCCTCCAGTCCCCTCAGCTGCCGCGCGCGTCAGCGCCGCCTGCACCGCCGCCGCAGCCGCGAGCTTCCGATTGCGCGACCCGCGGCCGCCGCCGCTACTGAGCATGCCCAGAGGCTGCCCGACGGGACCCCCTGCAGCGGGGCGGGAGCTTGGCGCAGGCAGCGCGAGCTGAAGGCTACCGAATGGGGCAAGCGCGCTCGGGGTCCTTCTCACCACCCACCCTTGAGCTGGCTTTACAATGCCAGCCGGGCTGTTGAGGCTTCATTCATTCAGTGGGCGTCTCAGCGCTTCCTGGGGTCCGGCTCAAAGACTCCAGGGGCTTCCAGTTGTGAGGGACAATCAGTCACGTGTTAAGAATTGGGAGGCCGTAGCGCCAAGCGTGGTTTGGGAGGCTACCCTGCAATCAACTCCCACCAGCTCACACCCCGCATAGAAACAAGAAGAGTAAAAACAACCAACTTCTTAGAAAATATACCTTCAAAACACCCTTTGAGTTAATTCTAACCCCCCCTCCCTAAATTCGGGCCCCTAAACCGCTTTTATAAAATATTTTGTAACTGACACTAATTTCAGACTGTAGAAGATAGAGAATAATTTTAGTATCTTTTTCGAGTACATTTTTTGAAGAAATAAGCCGCTTTGTTTTTCTCTCCTTAGCCCTCCAGGGTCGTCAGTAGATAACTGGCTCAAAAGCAGAAGAAAGTGACGTACAGAGAGCGAGGTGAGGTTCTGGCATTTTATATGAAAACCGGACGTGGCCTTGCAGGTGCCGAACTGAGCAAGAAAACTGTAGATAAAATCTAAGATACCTGATTATGTCAAGTGTTCTACCAGCACTTGTCCTTTGCCCTGAGAAAACCGCACACCTGGAAAAGACTTAAATCTGGCCTAGAATCTCTGTTCTCAAAGCCCTGCCTCAGGCTCCAGGACTCCGCCCCTTACGATTACGCACACTCAGTTGCTACCTCTTTAGGTCTCTCCCTCCTCCCAACTTTTCCGGCTGTCAAAATCCCGGCTCCAGACTTTAGACTGGGACGCAGCTCCGCGCATGCTCAGCATCTACTAGGGTGGCAATACACACGTGCTCACGGCCAGCCGCAGCGCCTGCGCCATAGCGGCCTGGAGTCCGTACGCCTAGGACGTTTCTCGCACCTTAACTCCGGGCCTCCGCAAGAACCTCTTTGTGCTTAGTGTCCTGGGCACACTCCTTGCAAGCGACGGCGCCATGAGTCTGACTTCCAGCGTACGAGGTGAAGTGGGGCCTGGGAGCGGGTGAGGCTGGAGGCCTGCGCACCGGTTTGCAGCTTCCTCAGCTCCTCTCTGGGCTGTTACCGCTGTCCTGCGAGCCCGCCAGTTCTAACCTTGAGATGTAGAAGGGCAAGCCTAGGGCGGGCCTGCGGGCTCCCTGGGCCAAACCGGGAAAGGGGGCGATGTCGGAATGGATTGGTGATCTCTCCAGGCATAAGGGGCCATGGACCACGTTTTCCTTAACTAGCCATGTCCTAAAACCTAATGATTCCGCCGCTAGCTTTTTTTTTTTTTCTTGTTCTCTTCTGAGACACCTCTGTTTTCTTAAATCAAAGCAAAGAGCTGGGAAAAGAGGAAAGGTTTAGAAAAAAAAAAGAACTGCTTCCCCTTCTCAAGTTTAAATCACCATGGAGTCAGACCATCAATTTCCTGCAACCCTGAAGCAAAGCGTGACTAATCACATCTCAGTTTTGCACATTTTTTAAAGGAAAGAAACCCAACCCGAGATCTTCAGTTTTCCCAGGTTTTTTGTTGTTATTGTTTGTTGTTTTTTTTTCTTCCTTTTTTAATCCCTCTGGCATCTGCCACTCCGTGGCAGTAGTCCAGGAGAGGGGATTGAAAACGGAGCTCTTTGAGCTCTTGGCTTTCTCAGCCTTGCTTCCTTTGCGCTAGTCTGGCGTTTGGAAACCGGTCCAATTAAAATTAAGAGATTTTCTAGAATCTGTTAATGTAGAGCTTCACATTATAACAATTCTTGGGGGTGGTGTAACTGTTAATATAATACTGTGCACCAGCTACGTGATACCATCTCTCCGCCCAGGTATAAAACGCCACACCTCATGGTTTGGTTACCTGTAACAGTAGTTAAGTAAAAGTAAAGAGATTGTTCAGAAGTTAATTAAAAAGAGCCCTGTTGATTCATTTAGTAAATATTGAGCATCTAGAGTGCCGGGTTCTGTAAAGGCTCCCTGTTAACCTGAGACCTAATTTTGTAATCCATTCTTTAAACTGGAGAATTTCACATCTGTTGCCAAAAGTTACCTGGCAGATTTAGGGTGATAACCCATGACATTTTTAAGTTACTAGTGAAATATATAGGAGGTGATTATTTATAAAAATTATTTCAAAGGATGCTTATCTTTAAATAGAAGTACCTTAGTGCCCTTAAAATAGCGATTTTTGTTTTTGTTTTTTAAAAAAACCCAAACCTGTATTTTCTCAGGAATAAGACTGTTGTGTAAAATAAGATACTCATATGACTTGAGCCACTAATAATTTTATAGAAAGACAGTTTGCACTTTTGTAATATAGGCTGAAAGATTCCAATACATGTTTTTAAAATGTGGAGTCATTTTGTGTGTTTTAAACCTAGGGTTTAGTGCCCATTGAAATGTGAAGTAGGTGAACTCTAGGACTTCTTAACACTCCCTGCTGGCTAATCTTTCTTGCAATCAAGACAAGTTTGTGTGTGTGTGTGTGTTTAATCTAACTATAAGGGAATCCAAAGGTGACTTTCCCATTAGCTTGCTGTTTTCTAAGTAATAGGAAATTGGTGAAGAGGGTTATCAGCTTAAACTTGAAGTACTCAACTTTGTTATGAGAAGTAACTACTTTTTATTTCACTTATAAGTGTAAAGGTTGTTAAGAGGACTATGGGCAAAGGTTCAAAACCTTTGTAAATCTCTTCATCCAGCACCTTCTTACCTTCTGCAAACATAGTAGTGTGGCAGGGAAGGGACAGATAATGTATTGGGAATTCACCTTGTAATGTTTAGACCTCAAATTGTTCTCAATTTTTAAACTACACTAAAAAATCTAAATTTTTGATTTTTTAATTTGGGGAAGATGAATTGAAAAGATGTCTGTTCTCAACTAAATAGATTAATAATTATAAAGAGCTTAAAATAATATGCACTTTGTAAGTATATGTTAAATAAAAAATAAAAGGGTATTGTCTACGCATGTAGAATTCTTGTTTATATTCAGATAAAAATAATGGGTTGTGGGTTATAAATAAAATTAATGGGGATCAGGCCAGGACATGCATCTGGGAGAGTCAATGAGGATAAGTGATTGGAATTGAAATCCAGAGATCCTATTCAGTGAGATGGTTCTTGATACACTTTGGGTGGGTGATACCAACCTTTGTTTTTCTCTTATTGAGGTATAGTCAACGTACTTATGCCGAACTTATTTTTTATTTGATACCAGATACTAGTTTATTATAGTTTCTAACATTAAGCATCTTTCACTACTGTGGGGTCCCCCATCTTTAGTGACCCCTCCTCAACCCAGTATATGACTTTTAGGAAGTTTACTATATGTGTTGCTCCTTGATACCTCTAAAACTCATTGAATCTGCTCCTTTAGGTTATAAACCATAAATAAATATTCGGGGGCATTAGGGACTATAGATGAAACAGGATTGGCAGTGAGTCGGTCCTTGTTGGAGCTGAGTGAGGGTAAATGGGAGTAATTATAGTAATCCCTGTATATGTCTGAAGTGTTCTATAATAAAGTTTTATTTTTATTTTTTTTAAGATTTTATTTATTTATTTGTCAGAGCGCGCTAGTGCATAAGCAGGAGGAGAGGCAGGCAGAGGGAGAAGCAGGCTCCCCGCTGAGCAAGGAACCCCACACAATGCGGGGCTCCATCCCAGGACCCTGGCATCATGACCTGAGCCGAAGGCAGATGCTTAATTGAGTGACTCAGGCATTCCTAAAGTTTTATTTTTAATATAAAGAAATGTTTTAAGTCCCACACTTGATACAGTAGGTTAAGATGAGGCCAAAGATAAGTCATTTGGTATAAGAGCTATGTGATGGTAAAATGGACAGATGGAGTTGCAAATTGATATTAGTAATCCGTTATTTCTTTTTACTCAGCTAACATTGAACACCACCTGTATGCCAGGCCTTAAGAAAAAAACATTACCAGGCACAGCCTGCCAATCTGGGGGAGAGACCTAAGGGAGGGAAAGATTTAAACATAGCTCCCCTCCCCCTCTCCTGAGAAGAAAAGAACATTCTGATTCTGTGGCAGTTGACACTGGGCAGGAGAGGACCGTTTTGGACAGAAAAGGGACTAAAGGAACAGAAACAGGGTGAGATTTCTGTCTAAGTTAAAGCAAAATAATTTCCACAGTAGAGAAAAGCTGGGGAATAGGTTATAAACAAGAGATTGTTTTCAATATCTGAATTATTCTGAGAGAAAACAAGTATTATGTTAGACAAATCAATATTATACAATAGTAGACCCAGGGAAGAGTAAGAATGGACAGGATTATTTATAAATGTACTTCCCGTATTTTGTTCTTTATATTGGCTTATTCATTGTATTTGTAGAGGGAGAAAGCACAGTTAAGCAAGATTGGGAAGAGTGGAGTTTGATCTAACTGTAGGAATACTGTACCTTGAGAGATGTCTATAGAGAAGGGAAATGAGGGTAAAACCAGAAGAGGCAGAAGTAGTGCTCAGGATTTTTCTGGACCCCAGTTAGGAAAGAATGTTGAAAAGTGCCAACTGAAATGTCTTTGAAAATTGGGTTTTAGTGAAGTCTCTTTTTGCCTTTGAGATTGTGTTTATTCTTAATAGAATATATCCACTATCAAAAACTAAATGTTACTGAGGTTTTATTGTTTTTATTTGTTTATTATTTTGGGTTTTCAATTCTTTTCTCCATTCTAATTGTTGACTTTTCAGGCAATCATCATTCTTGCCTGTCCCTACAGTTTCCTTTTCGTTCTTTTCCGTAGAGTTGCCAGTGGCATCCACAGCTTTTTGCCAGAAAAAAAGTGATTCAGGCTGCAATAATGAAAGGATAAAACAGTAACATATTTCTTATTCTGGGAACTTTTACATTTGTCTCTAATGAGATTAGAGAATTAGGTTTTGGGATGAGGGAAAATGGAAATGCTTAAGAATTTATCTAGCTCTGATTCTAAAAAACCCACTGGAGCAAATACAAAGCCATTTTCCTAGCACACATATGGTACTATGACATTTATATAGGGTCATAAGTGACCCTTGACAGGGGGTAGGGTAACAGTGCATGTTTTGATTCCCCATGGGGCAGCTACTTTTAAGTAATATCTAGACTAAGTTCCCATTTCTTTCATTTGCTATTGCCTATTGTGTGTGTCAGTTATTCTGTCATTTATTCCACTGTCAAAAATTCCAGGGAAGTAAAGGTTAAAAAAAAAAAAAAGTTACCATATGGATTCAGTGGCTAATATGAGAAAAGAGAATAGAAAACTGTTTTGATGGCTAAGAAAGATTCTTTTGGCCTATCATGAGTTTCAGGTAGAAATTCCTCCAGGATTCCCTTTTTATGTTGTAAGACAAATTAATCTTAACCAATTTTAGTTGTTCTTTGGGTTTCAGACCTTTTAGATATATGTAGGCACTATTAAAGCAAATCTGCTAGAGATTACTTCATAATTCACCTAAAAAGTAGGGTGTAACTAAGATTAACAGTTTTTGTTGTGTTAATTTATTCTTTTGAGATATTTCCTCCTTTTAAGGTTATACTAAAGATAGTATTTAGCAAACATAATTGAACATACACTATGCGAAGCAATATTTTAGCCCATTTTGTGATAGGTACATTAGCTATTCAGAGTGACTTTCCATTAACTTAGAAGCAGATTGCTATAGCTCCTGACATAGAGAGTCCTTTCTCAAGGGAGTTCCATGGTAAATAATACATCAAAAAGGACTATCAAGAAACAAGCTAGAAAATCAGAGCAAAGTTTCAGCCCTGCTTGGAATTGCTACAGGGTAATATCATGAAGCTGCACAAAAATTCAAGACAAATTTACACAAACTGTGTAGTTAAAAACATTCTTTAATAAGTCCAGAGGTTTGAGGCTGTCAAATAGCTTATTAACTTGTCTCAGTCATGTAGCATCTGGGAGGGACATAATGTTAATGTTTAATGTAGAGGATTTTAGTAAGGAGGATTAGAAATATTGTGGGAAGGAAAATAAACTGTTTTGTAGAGAAAATACTGTAGTTGAAAGTAGAATCCAAGGAATGAGTTAAAAGAGAAGACCCAAGATAAAAGGAACTGTGAGAATGGTTGTTCCTTCCCATTATAGTTTTGTAAGAATGAGCTCCAATTTAATGTAGAGCACTATTAGGAAAGGTGATTAATCACATTAGTGCAATAAGAAATTTGACTCAATAGTGCAAATAAGCCATACAGTTAATTATTCATTACATGTTTTTATTTGTCCTTGGAATGTTTTTTTGTACTTATCTCTCTAGAGCTTTATTTGATAGTCTGGGAACTTATTTCAAACATTGAGTAGATCTGACTCAGAAAGTGCTGGGAAGCAGTCCAGTGTGTTTATCCTGACCCCTGTTCAACTTCTTCCTGCAGTTCACTCCATGCTGGGAATAGACAACTCTCTTCTGAGGCTGAGGCTAACCAGACTATGCAGAACTTTCTTCTCTCCAACATTCTGTGGAACTGGGGTAGTTAAGTGCTTGGGTTTCTAAAGGGCTCCTTGAAAAGCTACATGAAAAGAATAAATAGATGGTCTGTTAGTCAAGCAAATAATTGAGTAGAAAAATGTCATTAAATTTAAAATGACGTTTGTAGGGAATTCAAATCATCATCCGCTGGTGGGTAATAGAAATTTAGACTTTATTGAGAATATAACTGTAATTATATTCATGTTTTCTCTGAAATAAAAAATTAATAGATTCTGATTTAATACATTCTGACTTTTATTCTAATGAGAAAGTACTTTGAAATTTAAAAAACAAAAACAAAAACTTTTAAATGACTTTGAAGCCCAGGATCCTGCTGGATATATTTCTTTGAATGTTTCGTATTAGGGTGGCTTTGTTTTATTTGTCTTTTTTTTGTTTTTTTTTTTCTTCTGATACCAGTTCTGCTTGTGGTTATGCACTTTAAAATCACTAAAGGACCTACTATTTAAATGAACTCTGATGAGTCAGTTTGTTAACATAATCACCTCCTGATTTTTTGGGGGGAAGTAGTCTTTATAATCTGAATTTTTTTTTATGTATCAGGTTTTTTTTTTTAAGCAATAGTTATCTGCAGGTTTGCATGTTATTTTAAATCTTAGAACATTTTAAAATTATTAAACTTTAGTTTTTTTCCTTTTTTTTTAAGTTTTCCTCTATCTCAATTTAGCTATCGTCATTCAATAGAAAATATGCAATTGCCTCAGTAAAGGCTGGGGAAAGTCTTAACAAGAATTGTTACACCTTTGTGTTGTGATTATTTTGTTAACAGTAAAAATTTTTTACTATTGGAATGCTTAACTCAAAAACTGGATTTCCCGAACATTCATGTTAGTAAAAATACACATTATTAATGTTTATTTTGATTTTGATGATTATTTCTGTTTTCCTTCCCTGCTCTAGTTGAATGGATCGCAGCAGTTACTATTGCTGCTGGGACAGCTGCAGTTGGTTATCTAGCTTACAAAAGATTTTATGTTAAAGATCATCGCAACAAATCTATGGTAAACCTTCACATCCAGAAAGACAACCCCAAGATAGTACATGCTTATGATATGGAGGATTTGGGAGATAAAGCTGTGTATTGCCGTTGTTGGAGGTCCAAAAAGGTGAGGAAACAAGTCTTTTATGTGTGCCATCTTTAATGTAACATTTCTTTTTAAACTGTACTATCAAACATGTATCACTAGATATTTATTAGGATATCTCTTCTTCTTCTTCATCTTTTTTTTGTAAGTAATCTCTGTGCCCAATGTGGGGCTTGAACTCACAACCCTGAGATCAAGAGTCACCTGCTCCACTGACTGAGCCAGCCAGGCTCCCCTTTTCTTTCTTTCTTTTTTAATACATTCTGTTCTCTGTTTTCCATGTACTCTTCAGGATTATATTTCCTAAAATGTATAACTACTATGCAGTAAAATTCCATCATTCCCTTACTGAGTTCAGGTGAATGTAACTGTATTCTTGATCAAGAAGAGAACAAAAAATCCCTTTATTTATTCTTAGGATTTCCTCCCCAAGTGGATCTTTGCCTCCACTCTCCCAGGAAAGAGAGTATGCAGCCTAAAACACAAAGAGAAACAGAAGGGGTAGATTGTTTTCTTGAGCTTTCAAGCTCCTGGATTCTAGGACAAGTGTTAGAAAATTCAGGAGAAACTTGGAAAACTATCCTTGAAAATTTCTTATCTGGTAAATATATTGACCCTTTATCTAAGCTTTCTTTAAGCTATACCTCCTGTAGTTAAATACACAACAGGATTTTTAAAATCTTCTTTTGTGATAATTACATTTCATCAAGTTCCATTGGGAACTCTCATCTGTGATACCTGCAGCTTTTAGACAGTGATGACAGCTAGTGACCTAAAGATGGTAAATCCTTTCCTAAGGTCATCTTGAAAAGCTTCGTACATTGAATGTGATGTATTGTGAGAAATACGGTGAATGTACTGCCACTATTAGCAATTTTTTTTTTATTATTTTTTCAGATTTTCTTTTTTTTTCCCAAATACTTTTATTTTATTTTTTCAGTGTTACAAGATTCATTGTTTATGTACCACACCCAGTGCTCCATGCAATACGTGCCCTCCTCAATACCCACCACCAGGCTCGCCCATCCCCCCACCTACCTCCCCTCCAAAACCCTCAGTTTGTTGCTCTGAGTTCACAGTCTCTCATGGTTCTTCACCCCTCCAGTTTCCTCCAATTCACCCCTCCCTTCCCTCTCACAGTGTCCTCCATGTTTTTCCTTATGCTCCACACGTAAGTGAGACCATATGATAATTGACTATTAGCATTTAAATAAGATGGGCCGGGTCCTGGGATCAAGCCCCCCATCAGGCTCTCTGCTCAGCAGGGAGCCTGCTTACCCCCCTCTCTCTGCCTGCCTCTCTGCCTACTTGTCCTCTCTCTCTCTGTCAAATAAATAAATAAATAGATGGATTTCACTAAAGATGACACTGTAACACTTAAGAAAATAGACAATAAAAATGATTTAACTGTTTCCGAAAGCACATGTCAGGGACCACCTCTTCCCATAGTGGAAAACCATTATCACACATCATATATCACAAATAAGGAAGAAGTCACATACTAGGTACTGGAAAGTGTATTCTAACTCTCTTCACCAATAGAATGATGTTGTATAATCTAGTGATACATCGCTTAGATAATGTCATTGTATCTAAACTGCTTGATGAAAATATGGAATGTGAACCAAAAATTAATAATACCTTAAAAAGAACACTGTTTGGTATGTGGGATTATTAATAAGTACTAGTGGGGTTGCTAGAAAATAATCCTCAGTAATATTCTCTAGACCAGACCTGGTTTGTTTTTTAAAAATTATGCCCGTGATAGGTTTTATTCTGTTGCTCACCAAAATATACTACACAATACTTTTAGAAATTCAGAAATTTCTAAGTCAGTGTAGTAGTTCTTTAGTCAATGATCATTTAATATCTACTATATACGCGTGAGAAAAGCTAAAACATAAAATATCTGGTATCATAGATATGTACAGTAGACTCAGTACAGGTGCTTTAAATAAAAGAAAGAGCTTAAACTGGTGGGCTAGAATTTTCCAGGAAAGCATAGTGATATACATGGGAGTTAAATTGCCCCTGGAAAGTTTGGTGGTATTTGAATAAGACAATTTTATTGTTTTTTTTATTTATAAAGCAATTTTGGGGGACTCTTTCTTAAAATCTGTAGGAAAGGACTCAAGTGAGCAAAGGTGGTAGGATCAATGAAGAATCTAGTCTGGTCATTGCTCTTCCATCCCCCCAGGAATAAGTCCAAATTGAGGAGAGTCTTGAGTACCTATGGGAAGAGTTTGTGCCTCCAGACATGGGGAGCTTCTTGTCAGGAATTTCCAGACAAAGTTATGATTCTTACACCAGAGTGATAGCTCTAGAAATGGAGAAAAATGAACAGATAGATGAAACATTTTGAGGGAAGGATAAGCCAAATGCACTGACTGATAAGGGAGATTGGTGGAGAAAAACTGAAACTCATTAAAGTATCTAAACCTGTAGTATTAGAAGAGATGGTGCTGCTAACAGAAATAGGACTTCCAAGAAGAAAAGCTGATTTTCTAGAACGGTAACAAGGATTTCAATTCCAAAGTGAATTTCGAGGTGACATTGAATGGAAATGTCCAGCAGATAATCTGAAATGTGGGTCTAGGGCTGAGATATCAGGGTTGGAGAAAGAAATCAGCAAAAGTGATGAATTAAACATAAGAATGCAACAGATCCTTGATGCAGATAAAAATCAAGCATGAAATCGTAGGGAATTTTTTGCATTTTGGAAAGAGGAATAAGAGCCAAAAAAGGAGATGAAATGGGCCAGAGTTAAAAGAAAACCGAAACTTTCTCCTTTCCACTCTGAAGCCATGATATTCTTAAAGACTTGGCTATGAACATAGACTTGTGCAACGACAACTAGATGAATATTATAGTATGAGTTGCATTAAACAATTAGGCAATTGACCTTTTGGTGTCATTTCAACAGAATAATTAGACTAGAAGCTGTGTCTAAGTGGGTTAAAGTGTGAATTGCTAAAAAAGAAATGCTAGAAGTCTGAGTATATGTTAAAATTTCAGTAACTGTGACAGTGAATGGAAAGGAAAAGAAAGATGACTGCTTGAGTGAACTCTAAAGCATAGAGTTGGGGTCAAGTAAAGGGTGTTTGCTTTGGTTGGGTTTTCCCAGAGGATAAAGAAAAAGGGTCAATAAAGCAAATAGGAATTTATAAGGACTAAGATCTTAAGTATATCAGGAAGAATCATAAATGGCACAAGCTACTGGTTTAAATGTTTATTAGACTTTATAATTCAACAAAACATTCTGGGATTATTGTTTCATCACACAGTTTAAAGTTTCCAGATGGTTAAACTAGAGATGGTCATTTCCCATAGGTAGAGTTCAAGGAAAGGAATGCCAGACCAGTCATTTTATTTCCCATTTTCTCTTAAGCTATCTTTTATGCTGCTAGTGATCCTCTTTGCATCTGGGATTTGTCAATTCTGATTTTTCACTGAATCTTAGGAACTTTTTATTCCCATATGAATCAATTAAGAGTTTACTTTGAATATTATTCTTGTTAATGGATGTTCTTATTCTTCTGATATCTTTGGAAACTTCCATTCCTGAGGTAGGTAAGGTTATCACAGAGGTGCCAACTCACCCATTTAACTGCCAGTGCACAAAAAACTTATAATTAATACCTTTGGCTTTGTTGAGTTCATATTCAGTAATTTTTTTCCTCATATAAACCAGTTGTGTTTATAATACAACAAAATGAAAACACCTTTCTACTTATCTCAAAAAAGTTACATGTGATAGAATCTTTACTTCTGTTCTAATTCATTCTTAAGGTACAATCACTAGTAGCCCATTGTGTGGGTCTAACATTTTTGAGTGGTTTTCCCAGACCTAATGAATCATCTCTTAGCAGTGTGCAGAAATTACATTTTTAAATATGCCTTGTTTGTCTTCTCCACCCTCCCCCCGCCCCCCCAGGATTGGTATGCCATCTGCTATTTCAGTAACAGGCTTATTTCATCGTATTTCACAAAAGGGCTATCCATATGTGACAGGAGAAAGAAAAGAGGCAATAGAGAAGTGACTGTGGAAAAGATACTATTTGAGACAGTGTTGTCTTGAAAGAGGTGGAAAATGAGAGTGGGAGCACAAATGTGAAACTCAGGAAGGAAGAGAGAGCTTTATTTTCGAAATAAGAAAGTGAGAGAACGTTGATGTCAGAGGGAATGGTGTGCAACATAGTCTTGCTAGATTACCATCCTACCCCCACTCACCTGAGTTGTATTTTGGCCATCTTGGAGGCAGGAGAGAGTTTGAACAAGGACAGTAGGAGGATGCACACACACTAAGAAATAAAAATAGAGGAAAGGAATGCCAATTACTGTCAGGAGCTCAACTGAAGGTGAAACGCAACTGAACATACTATGTAGAATCATTTTGTTTCATTTACAACTTCAGAATTTGAATTGGGTTTTTTGGTAGTGGTGTGCTTGTTTTTGTTTTAGGTTGTGCGTGTGTGTCTGTGTGTGTGTGTGTGTGTGTGTGTGTATTACAGAAGTCTCTAGCCTATTAATGGTTTGGAGGAGGGTGCATGGAGTCCATTTCTTCATAGAAACAGAATTCTGAATGATGGTTACATAGCTTGTCCAATCCACATAAGGACAGTCTTATAAAATCTTAATTTCTCTTAATATATTTTACTACTATCTTACATTTTACTAAAGTAAGTACCTAAGAATGGAATAAAACGTCATATCCTCTCAAATAATGTCAGATCTTACTGCTTTTCTTTCTCAACCAAAGCAAGACTATTTCTCAGAGTTTATGATAGTCAGAATGGCCCCAGGCAACTTCCTTGGGAAATAGAATTCAAACTCATTAAGAATGCAAAGTTTGGAGAAAGAAGATAATTTTTTTTAATTGTTGCAGATACAAAAGGTGAGGAGCATTTATTTATTTTTATCTTGAAATACCCAAAAAACAGAAACATCATAACTTGAGATTAGAGCCATTAAAAAGAAAAGAATCTTGTGTATTTTATGAAGACTGATGATGTTGCTAGCTTTCCAAATGAAAAGCAAGAATCTCAGGGTTTTTTTTTTTTTTTAATCCTAACCCTTTTTTAAGCCTCTTCTCTAAGTCCTCTCTACTCCAATTTTAAAAATATGTGGGATTTGTAGTTTACAAATTGGGTTAACAAATATATGATATTTTCTAGACATACAGGAAATCAGCGAATTCAGTTTGCAAGCTTTTCTCCAGAATTTATTAATAACAAACACTGGCGTGTTAGAACAGATTTTAGAATCACTTATGAGCTAAACTTTTTCCCATCAGTTATTTAGGTTTTACTTTTAAAAGTAAAACTACATGATGACTACATGAATTATACCCTTTGTGGTTTTTTTGTAATTTCAGCTCTTTGCTTGACAGTTTAACAGATGTCAAAATCTTCAACGAAAGAGGGTAATTTTTGTTTTTGACATATAATTGCATTAATGCAAAAACTACTATACTTCCTAGATTACATTTGAAAGTATACACACATTTTCTTTCTCTTGCATAGAAAAGTTAAAAAATAGAACAAGACACTTCCTGAAAAACATAAATATTGTTATGTAATTTGAATTTTAATGCCAAGTAATTGACATTCATTCACTTATGTTATATTGAGAATCATGAATTAATTTCAATAAATATATCCCATTAATATGTACAGTGTGGTCCTGGTTGAAAAAAAAAAGTTTTGTTTTTTCATTAACTTTAAGTGAAAACTCTAATGAGTAAATATGAGAATATCTAATCTTCACATGAAGTTTGGGAGAAGATTCTGCCTTAAGTCAGTAATTCCTGAGATTAATAAAGTACTCTTAAAAGATATCTGTGGGGGTGCCTGGGTGGCTCAGTGGGTTAAAGCCTCTGCCTTCGGCTCAGGTCATGATCTCAAGGTCCTGGGATCAAGCCCCGCATCAGGCTCTCTGCTCAGCAGGGAGCCTGCTTACCCCTCTCTCTCTGCCTGCTTGTGATCTCGCTCTCTATCAAATAAATAAATATTTTAAAAAATAAATAAATAGAACAAAATGATTTTTAATGCTTAGTTTACATTTTAAAGTCATAAAAGCTTTATATATTATGAAAGCATGGAAGTTTATTAAACAAATAGGCAGAATCTACTATTCGCTGCTTTTTAAAGAAATATTTTTTCTGTTAAAACAGGAAACAGACAAATTTCTGTTTTTAGGCAGATGTAGATTATCACATAAAAAGTATATTCTCATCTTAGACGTATGGCTTTCTTAACCTTTTATAAGATGTTCTTTGTATATTTCTCTGTAGATTCTCTCCTGTTCTTGATTCTATGTAGAGAGGGAAATAATTTTTAAACATGTATTATTTTTCTAGTATTTTCAAAATGAGATTTAAAAAGAAATAAACATGCTATTTCAGTAAGTTATTTGAGGCTTTTTAATTTTAAATACTTCGTATTTTAGAAATACATTTTATAATCTACATGTGTAAAACTGTTCAGTAACATGTTTTGTGTGTGCTATTTATAAAAAAATGGAGTCTTTTATAATGTAAATTTGTATTCTCACTGTAAAATCATCTGTTTGTTTATTAAACATACGTCACCTTGAAATGCTGTTCTTTGCTATGGGGTACATTTTAGTTTGATTTTTGTGGATTGTTATGGCCTCTTATTATCCATGCCAAGAAAAAACTGAAAGCTTAGATTGGTGTTTTTGTTGTAAGGACCTATTTTTAACAGGAATATACTGTGTACCATATCCTACTGATGAAAGAAAGATAAAAAGAGGGGGGAGAAGGGAGGGAAGAAGGGAAGAGAAGGAAAAAGGAAAGAGGAAAAGAAAACTTTACATATTTACATTGATGTCGCCATCTACCCCAAGATAGAATTTTTACTTGGAAATATTAGATACGCTCATACCTTGACTTTTTCTGTAATTTTAAACTAATTTACTGTATCTTGGAATTATATACAAATAGTAAAATTAAAATTGAATTTCTTTAACAATCAACCAAATATTTTAATCTTAGAATAGACACTTCTAATGTCAAAGTTTAAGATTATATACCCTTATTGTCTATTTTCAGGTATCTAAATTATACTGCCTTCACTGTGAGTAATGAGGCAATTTTAATCTTAAGGCTAAGATTCCCGTTACTTTATTCTTCCAAATTGGCCTCTTCAATGCAATAGTGTACCTTATACCAAACAGTGACTCTAGATTCTAGAATGTTAGGTACACTTCAGACATCAAGAATAAAATGAAGATGCTAGCTATCATCATTTGATATAAAATAGAAACAAGAGGTATAAATATAGAAGGAAAGAAAAAAATAATTTACTAGTAATTGGACCTTCTAAATGTAAAATCCTGAGGAGACACATAAAACATTGTTGAATTCCTGTCTTTGTCATTTAACAGTAGGAAGGCTATACCTGCAAAAACTATTGATAATATATAGCATAAATAGTTAGGTATGAAAATATACCTAATTACGATAACTATAAAACATAAAAGGCAGAAATAACAGAGACCTGAAGATGAGGATTCCAAGAAAAATAGTACTTGGCAAAAAAAAGTTCTCAGGTTTATCTGGAAGAATAAATAGGTAAAGTTTAATAAAGGTAGATAGAGAATAAATAGGAAAAGTCTAACAAGAATAATTTGAAGGAAACCCAGTACCAAATATTGAAGCATATTTTAAACATTGTTATTATCCCAGAAGAGTGGATTGATGAATATGATAATGTAGAACCTATAAATAGGTATTTTTACAGGTAGAACTTTGTAAAATTAGGAATAAAGGTATAACAATTTGGAAATGTACAGCCTCTAATAATATTGAAGCAACAGGATCTTAGAACATCATTTTGTAAAGTGTGCTCTATAGCATACTATGATAATAGATATCAAAGTTAAAAGAGTCCATGGGAAATTTTGAGTTAAAATAGTATTTTTTAATAATAGCATTTCTTTTAAATAATGTATGCTACAAATCAAGAGAGTTATATGATATGTTTTTAAAACATCATGAAACCAAATCAGAACATCTTTTAGGACTTCTTTGGAGCACGCTCTGACAGGCGCGGTTAGAAATTTACTTCTGGGGTGCCTGGGTGGCTCGGTGGGTTAAGCATCTGCCTTCGGCTCAGGTCATGATTCCAGGGTCCTGGGATCCAGCCCCACATCTGGCTTCCTGCTCAGCGGGGAGTCTGCTTCTCCCTCTCCCACTCCCCCTGTTTGTGTTCCTGCTCTTGCTATCTTTCTCTGTCAATTAATTAAAAAAAATTTACTTCTGTTACTTTTCTGCCACTGAATCCCAAAATGTCAGTTATATTTAAAATGTGAAATCATGGTAATAAAAATTTACTCTAAGAGAAAGATATCTCCATGAAGAATATTAAAAAGGGAAAAATACTGGTATGTTTATATAAAACTAATATGAAACTAATATGAAAAAATTAGCAAAAAGATTTGGGAAAAATTGGTACAAAGATGATCAACAAAGAGATAATACACAAATTGATTTTAAACAAATGAACTTAGGCTCTAAATGGACATAGTTCACTAGAAGGGAAATGTAACTGTAACTAGCATATAAACATGGAAAAGATACTTAGCATCCACGATCCGATATCACAAATGGAGATGCAATTAATCATCTGTATTATCCACAAGTTGATTTCTTCCTTCTACTTGGTGTTTATACTTCAAATATGCTCTTTAAGAACACCTATATAAGGTGGCTAAGAAAATCTTTTATATTAAGAGTTACCATGTGTGTTACCAGTCAGAATGGCTAAAATAAGCAGGTCAGGACACGACAGATGTTGGCGAGGATGCGGAGAAAGGGGAACCCTCCTACACTTTTGGTGGGAATGCAAGCTGGTGCAGCCACTCTGGAAAACAGTGTGGAGGTTCCTCAAAAAGTTGAAAATAGAGTTACCCTTCGACCCAGCAATTGCACTACTGGGTATTTACCCTAAAGATACAAATGTAGTGATCCGAAGGGGCACGTGTACCCGAATGTTTATAGCAGCAATGTCCACAATAGCCAAACTATGGAAA
>CM052894.1:59054189-59070074 GCA_028534135.1 Potos flavus | reverse complement strand
TTTGGAGGAAATAGGAGTTGTGAAGAAACATGAGATAATGTGAACTCAGAACAAGGGAATGATAGTTTTGGAGGGGATAGGGTGGGGGGATGGGCGAGCCTGGTGGTGGGTATTGAGGAGGGCACGTATTGCATGGAGCACTGGGTGTGGTACATAAACAATGAATCTTGTAACACTGAAAAAATAAAATAAAAGTATTTGGGGATAAAAAAAAAAAGATTGCTCTGGGCAGTATAGACATTTTAACAATGTTTATTCTTCCGATCCATGAGCATGGAATGCTTTTCCACCTTTTTGTGTATTCTTCAATTTCTTTCATGAGTGTTCTGTAATTCCTCGAGTACAGAACCTTTACCTCTTTGGTTAGGCTTATTCCCAGGTATCTTATGTTCTTGGTGCTATTGTGAATGGAATAGATTCTCTAATTTCCCTTTTCATATTTTCATTGTCAGTGTATAGGAAAGCAACTGATTTCTGTGCATTGATTTTGTATCCTGCCACATTACTGAATTGCTGTATGAGTTCCAGTAGTTTGGGGGTGGAGTCTTTTGGGTTTTCCATATAAAGTATCATGTCATCTGCGAAGAGAGAGAGTTTGACTTCTTCTTTGCCCATTTGAATATCTTTTATTTCTTTTTGTTTTCTGATTGCTGTCGCTAGGACTTCTAGTACTATGTTGAACAAGAATGGCGAGAGTGGGCATCCTTGTCGTGTTCCTGATCTCAAAGGGATGGCTGTCAGCTTTTCCCCATTGAGAATGATATTCGCTGTGGGCTTTTCATAGATAGATTTTATGAGATTGAGGAATGTTCCCTCTATCCTTATACTTTGAAGAGTTTTAATCAGGAATGGATGCTGAATTTTGTCAAATGCTTTTTCTGCATCAACTGAGAGGACCATGTGTTTCTTCTCTCTTCTCTTATTGATTTGTTCTACACATGGATTGATTTGAGAATGTTGAACCACCCTTGCCTCCCAGAGATAAATCCCACCTGGTCATGATGAATAATCTTTTTAATGTGCTGTTGGATCCTATTAGCTAGGATCTTGTTGAGAATCTTGGCATCCATCTTCATCAGGGATATTGGTCTGAAATTCTCCTTTTGGATGGGGTCTTTGCCTGGTTTGGGGATTAGGGTGATGCTGGCTTCATAGAAAGAGTCTGGAAGTTTTCCTTCTGTTTCTACTTTTTGAAACAGTTTCAGGAGAATAGGTATTATTTCTTCCTTGAATGTTTGGTAGAATTCCCCATGGAATCCGTCAGACCCTGGATTCTTGTTTTTTGGGAGGTTGTTGTTGATCACTGCTTCAATCTCATTGCTGGATATTGGTCTATTCAGGTTGTCAATTTCTTCCTGTTTCAGTCTTGGAAGTTTATAGGTTTCCAAGAATGCATCCATTTCTTCTAGGTTGTTTAACTTCTTGGCATATAGCTGTTGATAATAATTTCTGATGATTGTTTCTTTCCTTTGGGTTAGCGGTGATTTCTCCCCTTTCATTCATAATTTTGTTAATTTGGGTCCTCTCTCTTTTCTTTGGATGAGTTTGGCCAGTGGCTTATCGATCTTATCGATTCTTTAAAAAAAAAAACCAACTTCTGGATTCGTTGATGCGTTCTCCTGTTTCTCTAGTTTCTAACTCATTGATCTCTGCTCTAATCTTGATCATTTCCCTTCTTGTGCGTGGGTTTGGCTTAACCTGTTGTTGATTTTCCAGTTCTTTAAGGTGTAAAGAGAGCTGGTGTATTCGGGATTTTTCAATTTTTTTGAGTGAGGCTTGGATTGGTTGGGCACGCCTTTCTATTGCAAGATACTAGGGTAGTGAAAAGTCTCTTTTATAAAAGTTTCTCATTAACATTTAATAAAGATTAGGAAAACTGCAGTACTGTTGACTAGAGGGAGTGTACCATTTGATTTCAAGGAACCATCCAAGCCAGCTAAATTTTTGTTAGTGTCCTAAGAAAAAAAGAGAATGTAAACCCTGAGGGCAGAGTCAAACTGCAGATAGTAAGCAGATAGCAAGCAAGCGATCTCAGACTGTTTTTTATCAGTGAGCAAAGAAAAAAGTGCTCTAAGAAGCTTCATGTGTCGTATGGAATAAAATTTCTAATCTCCCATTGCCTTCAAATATATATTAAACAATAGGAAACATTTAAAATAATACATTTCTTGAGTGAACATTTCTCTAACCTTAATCTAATTTTTCTGAAGAGTTTGAGTTTTTTTTTTCCTTCTTAGTAAGGATTCCATATATTCATAATTCTCTGAAAGGGTGAAATGAAGAGTCAACTACCTATGTATATTGATCTATATTCATATATGCAGTAAATACCATGCCTTACAATAGCCACCACATGCCAAAAAAGTCATAGATATAAATCAAATATAAAGTATGCAATTACAAAAGAAGTAAGCATGCCTTCAGGGGTTATAATCTGTACTGAAAAAAGTACCAGCAGAAAGCCCAGAGGGATTTGGAAAAGAGAAAGGAGCCCCTAGGATTTCAAAATTGGAAAAGACTGCATAGAGAAAGTCAAATATAAACTGGGTGTTAAAATACACACAGTAAGGAAAGAAATATCTGTCATAGTTGTCTGTTCAACCGCACTAGCATAAATAAATATCTTCACTTTCTCAGAAATATTTGAGCATAGGTCAAAGCAGTGGAAGAATTCAGTGTGAAATGGAATTTCATGACAGCCTTCCTTTTAGGTGAATACCATCAAAATTTCTTTATCCTCACTAATCCCTTGGGCAGTCATTTCAACCCAAATGATTTAATGAGAAATATCTTTGCTCCTGGGGCACCTGGGTGGCTCAGTTGGTTGAGCATCCAACTCTCGATTTCAGCTCAGGTCATGATCTCAGGTTCATGACATCAAGTCCTGGGTCAGACTCGCCACTCAGCTTAGAGCCTGCTTGTCCCTCTCCCTCTACTCCTCCCCCAAATCATGCTCGCTCGTTCTCTAAAATAAAAACTTTAAAAAGAAAAAAAAAACTTTGCTCCTATTCCATTTGCATGATATGCCCTCCCTTACTCGTGTGTGTCTAATGTTACTTATTCTCAACATCCACTTAAAATGCTATTTCCTCCGAGTAGCTGATGACAGTCTATTCATTCAAGGAACAAATATGAAATATCTAGTGGATATTTTGGATACCAAGAGGAACTAAAAACAGTAACTTTAAAAACATAAAATGATCCCAGCCTAGCTGAAAAACTAATAATAAATGTAAAACAAAATAATCAGAACTAAAATACGAGTGTGTACAAAATACAGGGGTCCAATCAATTCAAATTCTGTTCATAAGGGTTAAAGGAAGGTTGAGACCATCTTTCCAGAAAAACTGGCATTTGAACTGGTAAGTGAGATTTTCCCAGAGAATTAGAAGAAAGAAATTATAGACTGGGGGAGAAAAACCAATTGGAAAAAAGAGGCATTAGTTTGCATTGCGTGCTAGTCTCACATGAACTTACTCAATGTAGTTTTTTTTTTTTTTAAAGATTGTATTTTTTTCATTTGACAGAGAGAGAGAGAGCACAAGCAGGTGGAGAGGCAGGGAGAGGGAGAGGGAGAAGCAGACTCTCCACTGAGCAGAAAGCCTGATGTGGGACCCAATTCTAGGACCCTGGGATCATGACCTGAGCCGAAGGCAGACGCTTAACCCACTGAGCCACTCAGGTGCCCCCTTCAATGTAGTTCTTCTTGACCAATCCTGACTACCCTCTGGCACCATCATTCATCATTCTCAACCAATGCTCTGGAAGCAGATATTCCAGTCTAATTCAGCTCCCATACCAGACTGCTTTCTTTTCTTGGAATGCCTCCCCACACCTTTTTTTTTTTTCTTTTTTCTGGATAAACCCAGTTTCTTCAAGAATCAAAGAATTATTTCAGATATTCCTTCCTCTGGGAGGGGGGGACATCTCTACCCCTTCTTTTAGGATTAGGTGCCCCTTCTTTGCAGTCTACAGGATTATGTCCAATTCCTTATTATACTTATTATAAAACTTTTCATTTAGCCTATAAACTCTTTTCTGTTTTTCTGCTATCTAACATTTGTTGAGTGAGTATATGAATCAACAAATAAATGCATGACACCATTAAGTACCAGAAACTATGGTACACTAGAGGAAGTGGAGAGGTGATGTAATAAGAAGGGATGCTCTTAAAGGAGTTCACAGTCCAGGCAATTCATAAGTGGCATTATCAATGGCTGAGGATGCAGGGAGAAGGAGTAGGGGGAACTGAACTGTAGGAACCAATTGGCTGATGCTGGAGGGAGGAGACAATAAGGGGAATATCTTTGTCCCCAGTACCTACTAACACAAAGACTGAGTGCTGGTAGACCCATGGCCAAAAGAAAAACAGGCAGTTTTTGTTTGTTTCTTCAAGCTAACATTAAAAAATCAGAAGATTTTATATAATAAGATAGATTTCTGCTTCATTTGAATAATTTGGTAACATGGGACCACATTTTCAGATGCGAGGAATAGCTGCCTTTTTTTTTTTTTTTGAAGGGCATTAACTCTCTCATTTAACATTTTTATATTAAACTTATTTCAGTTACGAAATGTGTCATTGGCAGGGGGAGCTAAGATGGTGGCATAGTAGGAGGACCCTAGGCTTGCTCTCTCCCTTGAACACAGATTAACTATCAAATCATTCTGAATACCCAAGAAATTGATGTGAGGACTGATGAAACAAACTGCACAAGTAGAAGGAGAAAAGATGCCACATCAAAGAAAGTAGGAAGTGCAGAGACATGGCTTGAGAGAGAAACAGATCTCTGGTGCTACAGAGGAGATGGAGCCATGGTTGCAGAGACAGGTGAGAAAGTAGAACACACGAGGATATGCACAAAGAGAACACTCCCCCAAAGCCACTAACTGGGAAATCAGAAGGGGCTGATTTTTGTGAGTTTTTGCAATCAGCTGGGCTCAAAGACTGGAGATTAGAGGTCAGGGTTTTGGCTGGGATAGAGCCCTGAGGGTATTATCCTGCTCCTGGACAGAAGGCACACAAGCAACCCTGGGGCAGATGGCACTATCTGAAAATAGCCTAAGGCATGAGGGGAGAGAATATTAGCTCTTCTTGGAGCACATCTGTGAGATGTGCTGCTCACAGAGTACCCTCTCCTGGAACAAAAGAGCCAGAGGGTGCAATTTCCTTCCCCTGCCCCTCAGCATGGGCACAAAAACACCTGCTAAGGGTGGCTAACCTGGACACTGCTGTTTAACCTGCTTTGCTCCATATCCTACTCTCCTACGTCCTGGTGCCGCTCCCCTTCTTGGTCAAACTTGCATCAGTCCCAGTGTGGCAAGACCATCCACCAGAAGGCCAGTGCAGGACCTGACCACACCACATCCCTAAAGCCTGGAGTTTTGAAAGTCAGCAGGCTTGGCTGGAATAGAGCCCAGAGTGCACTGTGCTGCTCCAGGCAGACAAGCAACCCAGAGACAGACAGCATGAAAACAGTGATCAAAAAAATGCTTGGGAAACACAAGGGGAAATTATTTGTTTCTCTGGGAGTGCGTCCCTGAAAGCAGCAAGCACGACGTTCCCTCTCTGGGGAAAAAGGAGCTGGCTGGTACCATTTTTCTCCCCCATCCCTCGGCGTAAACCAACTTCAATAAACAGCATGGTGCCAATACTGGTGCCTAACCTGCTCACACCAAGTCCCACCCAAACCTGTGCTATCCTGATACTCCTTTTCTCAGGCAAGTGTGTCTAAGGACCAGCATAGTAGGCTCATTCCCCAGGAGACCAGCACAAACCCCTACATATATCGTGTCTACCAATCATAGAGTTCTGCAAGGCTTCAGTTCTAGTGGAAGTAGCATCAGGTCTCATTTAACAAGCAAAACAGAGCACACCTAGTTAAAACTCACCACACTCTAAACAAGGTCCAAACACTGCCTTCTGCTGGCAAAGAGAACCTCTGCAGATGACTGACCTGAGGGATATAGCAGCCAAAACACAGCAGCAGTGTCATGCAGTACACACCAGAGAAACTCCCTGAAGCACCAGGCCCCGGACATTATATGACTTCCTCTTCATAAAGCTATTACTTTCCAGAGCAGGAAATGTAACAAGCCACTCCAACACACAGAAAAAGACAGAGACTTAGACAAAATGCCAAGCCTTAGGAATTCATTCAAAAAGAGTAAGAAAAGGTCACAGCTGGAGATCAAATCAAAACAGATATAATATAATATGTCTGATGGAGAATTTAAAGCAACAATCATAAAGATACTCACTTGGGAAAAGCATTGAAGACATCAGGGAATCCCTTACTGTGAAGATAAAAGGGTTAAAAAAACCAATCAGGCCAAAACGAAAAAATGTAATAACTGAGATTTGAAACAGACTGGATGCAATTACCAAAAGCATTGAAGAAACAGAGGAATGAATAAGTGATATAGAAGATGGAATTATGGAAAATAATGAAGCTGAACAAAGGAGAGAAAGAAAAATTATGGGTCATGAGAGTAAACTTAGGAAACTCAGTGACTCCATCAAACATAGTAATATTCATATCATAGGAGTCCCAGAAGAGAGAAGGGAGTAGAAGATTTATTTGAGAAATAATAGCTGAAAACTTCTCTAATCTGGGGAAGGAAACAGGCATATAAATCCAAGAGGCACAGAGAACGCCCACAAAAATCAATAAAGCAGACCAACACCAAGACATATTGTAATTAAATTTGCAAAATATAGTGATAAAGAAAAAAAAATCCTAAAAGCAGCAACACAAAAGCCCCTACTTACAAAGGAAGAACATAAGGCAAGCTGCAGATCTCTCCACAAAACTAGACAAGTTGGAAAAAAGTGGCATGATATACTCAATGTGCTGAATGGAGAAAATCTGTAGCCAAGAATATTCTACCCAGAGAGGGTATCAGTCAGAATACAAGGAGAGAGAAAGAATTTCCCAGACAAACAAATGCTAAAAGAGTTCATGAACACTAAACCAGCCCTGCAAGAAAAATAAAAGGGGACTCTTTGAGTGGGAAAGAAAGACCAAAAGAGACAAAAGACTAGAAGGAACAAGGAAATCTCCAGAAACAATGATTTAACAGTAATAAAATGATATTAAATTCATATCTATCAATAATTACTCAAATATAGATGGTGACAAAGTGACAAAGACTAGAAAGGAACAGAAAAAATCTCCAGAAACAATGACTTAATAAAATGGCACTAAATATATACCTATCAATAATCACCGTGAATGCAAATGCTCTAAATGCTCAAATCTAAAGACACAGGATGTCGGATTGGAGTAATAACGAAACCCATTTTTATGCTCCTTACAAGAGACTTACTTTAGACTCAAAGACAGCTGCAGATTGAAAGCGAGGTATGGAGAATCATTTATCAAGCAAATGGAGGTAAAAAAAGCCAGAGTTGCAATATGTATATCCAACAAACTAGACTTTAAAACAGAGGCTCTAATAAGAGATGAAGAATGGCCCTGTGTTATAATAAAGGTGACTATTCAACAAGAAGATCTAACAGTTGTAAATATTTATGACCCCAACATGGGAGCATCCAAATATATAAAACCATAACAAACATAAAAGAACTCTGATAATATTACAATAATAGTAGGGGACTATAACATGCCCCATTCATCAATGGACAGATCATCTAAGCAGAAAATCAGTGAGGTAACAATGGGTTTGAATGACACACCAGACCAGATGGACCTAACAGATATATTCAGAACAGGTCATCCTAAAGCAACAGAATACACGTTCTTTTCAAGTGCACATTGGACATTCTGAGAATAGATCACATACCAGGTCACAAATCATGCCTCAACAAGTACAAAAAAAGTTGATATCATACCATGCATATTTTCAGACAACAACGCTATGAAACTTGAAGTCAACCACAAGAAAAATTCTGAAAAGACCACAAATACATGGAGGTTAAACAATATGCTAGTAAAGAATGAATGGGTCAACCAAGAACTCAAAGAAGAAATTAAAAAATACATGGACACCAATGAAAATGAAAACATAATGTTCCAAAACCTTTGGGATGCAGCAAAAGTGGTCATAAGAGGGAAGTATATAGCAATACAGACCTACCTCAAGAAGCAATAAAAACCTCAAATATATAATCTAACCTCACACTTGTAGGAGCTGGAAAAAGAACAACAAATGAAGCCTAAAGCCAGTAGAAGAAGTGAAATAAAGATTAGAGAAGAAATAAATGATATAGAAACTAAAAAAACAGTAGGACAGATCAATGAAACCAAGAGGTGGTTCTTTGAAAAAATTAATAAAATTGATAAACCCCTAGCCAGAATTATCAAAAAGAAAAGAGAAAGGACCCAAATAAAATCACAAATGAGAGAAGAGACATAACAGCAACAACGACACAGAAACAGAAAACTAATAAGAGAATACTATGAAAAATTATATGCCAACAAATTGGGCAATCTAGAAGAAATGGATAAATTCCTAGAAACATATAAACTACTAAAACTGAAACAGGAAGAAATAGAAAACTTGAACACACTGATAATCAATGAAGAAATTGAATCAGTAATTAAAAATCTCCCAAAAAACAAAAGTCCAGGGCTGGACAGCTTCACAGGAGAACTCTACCAAACATTTTTTTTTTCCTTCAGGATTTATTTATTTATTTGAGAGAGAGAGTGAGAGAGCACACCTGCATGCGTGCAAGTGCAGGGGGGATGGGCAGAGGGAAAGGGAGAATCTTTTAAGCAGAATCCCCACTGAGTGTGGAGCGTGACGAGGACTTCGATCTTAGAAAGAACACTGAGATTACCACCTAAGCCAAAATCAAGAGTCAGCCATAACCCACTGTACCACTTATGCACACCTCTACTAAACATTTAAAGAAGAGTTAATACATATTTTCTCAAACTATTCCAAAAGTAGAAATGGAAGGAAAACTTCTAAACTCATTCTATGAGGCCAGTATTACCCTGATTCTGAAACCAAAGACTCCACTAAAAAGGAGAACTACAGGCCAATATCCTTGAGGAACATGGATACAAAAATTCTCAAAAAGATACTAACAAATTGGATTCAGTAGTACCTTAAAAGAATCATTCACCAGGACCAAGTGCAATTCATTCCTGGGCTGCAAGGGTGGTTCAATATTCACAAATCAATCAACATGATATATCACATTAATAAAAGAAAAATGAGAACTATATGATCCTCTCAATAGATGCAGAAACAGCATTTGACGAAGTACAAGATCCCTTCATTATTAAAAAAAAAAACAAAACCCTAACAAAGATTTAAAGAGAACACACCTCAACATAATAAAGGCCATATACAAGAAACCCACAACTAATATCAACCTCAATGGGAAAAAACTAAGAGCTTTTCCTGTATGGCCAGGAACAAGACAGATATGTCTACTCTTACCACTGTTATTAAGATAGTAATAGAAGTCCTAACCTCAGCAATCAGACAACAACAAAAAAAATAAAAGGTATCCAAATCAGTAAAGAAGAAGTAAAACTTTCACTATTTGCAGATGACATGATACCCTGTATAGAAAACCCAAAAGAAAAAAAAAGAAAAGAAAACTCAAAAGACTCCACCAAAATATTGCTAGAACTGATAAAGGAATTCAGCAAAGTGACAGAATACAAAATTAATGTACAGAAATCTGTTCCATTTCTATACACCAATAATGAAACAGCAGAAAGAGAAATTCAAGAACTCAATTCCATTTATAATTGCATCAAAAACCATAAGACATCTAGGAATATACCTAACCAAAGAGGTAGAATACCTGTACTCTGAAAACTATAATACACAGATGACAAAAAATTGAAAATGACACAAAGAAATGAAAAGACATTCCATGCTCATGGATTGGAAGAATAAATATAGTTAAAATGTCTACACTACCCAAAGCAATCTACATATTTAATGCAATCCCTATCAAATGCCAACAGCATTTTTCACAGAGCTAGAACAAACAATCCTAAAATTTGTATTGAACCTACACAAAAGGCCCAGAATAGCCACTGGCACAAAAACAGACACAGATTATTAGAACAGAATAGAAAACCCAGAAATGAACCCACAACTATAGTCTCTGACAAAGAAGGAAAGAATATCCAATGGAAAAAATTCTCTTCAACAAATGGTGTTGGGAAAACCTGACAGCAATAAGCAAAAGAATGAAACTGGACTACTTTCTTACACCATACACAAAAATAAATTCGAAATGGATGAAAGACCTAAATGTGAGACAGGAAACTATGAAAATCCTGGAGGAGAATTCAGGCAGTAACCTCTCTGATATCGGCCATAGCAACTTCTTGCTAGATATGTCACTTGTCGCAAGGGAAATAAAGCAAAAATAAACTATTGGAATTTCATCAAGATAAACAGTTTCTGCACAGTGAAGGAAACAACAAAACTAAAAGGCAACCTTCAGAATGGGAGAAGATATATGCAAATGACATATCTGATAAAGGGTTAGTATCCAAAGTCTATAAAGAACTTATCAAACTCAACACTCAGAAAACAAATAATCCATTTAAGAAATGAGCAGAAGCCATGAATAGACATTTTTCCAAAGACATACAGATGGCTAACAGATGGTTAACATCACTCATCATTATGGAAATACAAATCAAAACTACAACAAGATATCACCTCACACCTGTCAGAATGGCTAAAATTAACAACACAGGAAACAACAGATGTTGGTGAGGATGCAGAGAAAGGGGAACCCTCACACTGTTGGTGGGAATGAAAACTGGTGCAGCTACTCTGGAAAACAGTATGGAGGTTCCTCAAAAAGTTAAAAATAGAACTACCCCATAACACAGCAACTGCACTATCATTTAGGTATTTACCTAAAGGATACAAAAATACAGATTTGAAGGGATACATGCACCCCAGTGTTTATAGCAGCGTTATCAACAAACAATAGCTACATTATAGAAGGAATCCCAGTCAATGTCCATTGACTGATGAAAGGATAAAGAAGAGAAGGTGTATATACATACAATAAAATAAAATCTTGCCATTTGCAATGACATGGGTGGAAGTAGAGGGTATTATTCTAAGTGAGATAAATCAGTCAGAAAAAGAAAAATACCATACGATTTCACTCATATGTGGAACTTAAAAAACAAAACAGATGAACATAGGAGGGAAAAAAGAGAGGCAAACCAGGAAACAAACTCTTAATGATAGAGAACAAACTGAGGGTTAATGGAGGGGAAGTAGGTGGCAGGATGTGTGAAATAGGTGATTGGTATTTTTTTTAAAAGATTTTATTTATTTATTTGACAGAGAAAGAGCACAAGAACAGCAGGCAGGGGGAGAGGGAAAAGGAGAGGGAGAAGCAGGCTCCACGCTGAGCAGGAAGCCAGATGCTGTGCTCAATCCCAGGACCATGGGATCATGACCTAAGCTGAAGACAGGTGCTTAAACGACTGAGCCACCCAGGCACCCGTAAGTGATTGGTATTGAGGAGTGCATTTGTTGTG
This sequence comes from Potos flavus, assembly GCA_028534135.1. Classification (NCBI taxonomy): domain Eukaryota; kingdom Metazoa; phylum Chordata; class Mammalia; order Carnivora; family Procyonidae; genus Potos; species Potos flavus. Next base: position 59,058,567 of record CM052894.1, on the reverse strand, counting down.
ATGAACACCAGGCGATGTATGAAAGTGTTAAATCACTAAATTTTCCACCTGAAACTAATATTACACTGTATGTTAACTAACTGGAACTTAAATAAAAACTTGAAAAAAAAAAAGGAAATGTGACATTTAAAAAAAATTATGGTAAATAACTAGACAGGCAATAATTGGATGTGACCTAAAAAGCAGAGTTGGTGCTTAAATGATGGTTTAAGGCCACAGAAAGCAACGCATGGGCCTGCCAGATTTTCTACCATTGCCCACCCCCAACCTCACCTGAAACTTCCAACAATTTGGGTCAAATTGTAGGTATTAGTTGGGCATATCATAAAACCTTCATTGTATATCGCACTCTTTATAAAGTGTCATGTTTATAATTATTTTCCAGAATTTAATCTCCTCTGATATTAATATTGCAACCCCTCTTTCTTTTATACGTATTTTCATAGAATATCTTTGTTCATCCTTTTATTTTCAAATATTCTGAGTAATTTTAATTTAGTGTTTTCTCTATGTACAGAATGTACATTATAGAATGTTTTTTGTTTTATAATTCAACCAGAGTCTTTTTTTAATAGGTATGTTTTAGCATATTTACATCTATGCATATAATAGGCGTGTTTTAGTTCTATCATTTTTTATGACTTCTTTCTTATTTTTAGCTGTTTAAATATAATTTTTCACTATATGTCCTATGTTTGTTTTGTGTTGGTATATGTAGCCTGAGAATTTGGGAAGTTTGTATTTTGCTTTTGCCTTTAGCTTTGTTATGAAATATACTCTATCTTCTGTTTGTTTAGATAGTGTCTAGCTGCTACCTATTCAGAAATTATAACAGAATATCTGAACTTCTTTCTCTCTTCCCTCTTTGTCAGCAACCTAAATAGATATCCAAAGGAAGTTCCAGGTAGTAGATGAGCAAGTTTGAAGGTCTGGGGCAAATTATGTTAAGTGGTCTTGTTTATATATTTGAAGAATAGCAGGGAGGCCCCTGGCACTGGAGAGAGTGGGAGGTGAGGAAGTCAGATAAGTCACTGGGCCTGGGTAGGTATTTGTCTTTGACTCTGAGTAAGCTCAAGTGCTACCAGAGGGTTTTGAGCAGGATGCTGACATCGATTTACATGTAATCCACACTTTTGTATGGAGATGAACTGTAGGGATTCTAAGCCCAGAGGCAAGGAAAGCATTTGGGAGGTTGCTACAATAATCCAGATGAGAGAAATGAAGGAAGGTTTGGGTAGGATGGAGCAGTAGAAAAGGGGTCAAACTCAGGATATGTTTTGAAGGTAGAATGGATCAGATTAGCTGATGGATTGGGTATAGAATGTGAGAGAAAGAGGAAAGGTCATGATGAGGACTTAAGTGTTACTGAGATGTTCTCCAGAGTGCTATGGGGAGGGGGGTAACAAAACCTATTAAACCCCAAATTAGCAACCTTAGATTGTCAAACCTATCATTAAACTACAATGATAATTGAAATGGTGTGACAATGGAGCATGAATTTACACTTAAAAAAATCTATGAAAAAGAATAGAAGTTTAGGAAGGACCTTAATTCAAATTAGGATTTAAAATAAAAGTGACATTTCTCATCGTTTAAAAAAAGGATAAATAATTTAAAGGATTGTGCTGAAACAACTAATAGCCAACTGGAAGGAAAAATTAAGTTAGATACCTGCTGCCACCTGATATCTTACAATAATTTATAGTCATTCCCCCAAAATGTAAAGACTTGGAGACACTATAAGGTTCTGAAAGAAAGAAGAAAAAATGTTAACTCTTGAAGTAGAAAAAACTTTTATAACACAAAACACAGAAAGCATAACTTTTGAGTTCATTTTTACAAACAAACAAAAAAATTCTGCATGACAGACACCCAATAAATAAAATCAAAAGAAACAAGAAACTAGTGGAAGGGAGCTACACTTGCGAGAATCATAGACATAGGGGCACCTGGGTGGCTCAGTGGGTTAAAGCCTCTGCCTTCAGCTCAGGTCATGATCTCAGGGTCCTGGGATCGAGCCCCACATCGGGCTCTCCACTCAGCAGGGAGCCTGCTTCTTCCTCTCTCTCTGCCTGCCTCTCTGCCTACTTGTGATCTCTCTCTTTGTCAAATAAATAAATAAAATCTTTAAAAAAAAGAATTATAGACATATATGCTGTTATATGTCAAATTTCTGTTTTAATAAAAAAAATTTTGTTTTTGAAATCTCATAATAAAAATATTAAGAAGAAAAATAGAATTCTACAGAGATTCAGGAATTAGGCTAACCATGAACATGGGGAAAGGGGGATGGCCCTGAAAACGAGAGGATACATTAAATATCTGACTGCGGGGTATAACACCTCCCACTATGAAATTCCCTTTCAGGTCCACATAGGCAGTTAACTGCTCCTTTGCCCTACTCTGTGAAAGATGATTTGATCCTTACTCTGGAGAAAGGCTGTCATGGGTGGCACTGGACTTCAAGACTCTAGAATTGGCAAGGGCCTGGATTAAAAACAGGAGGGCTAAGTTAAAAATTTGGATAGCAAGACCTGCAGGCCGTTTTCTTAATGGGTTGCTTATAACTTGTCTCTACATCTCCTCCTCACCTTATTTTGTTCAGGCTACTGTAACAAGAATAACCATTAGCTGGGTGGCTTAAATACCAAACATTTATTTTTCACACTTCCAGAGGCTGAGAAATCCAAGATCAAGTTGCTCAACAGATCCTGTGTCTTGTAAGAGCCCACATCCTGGTTTGCAGATGGACATCTTCTCATGCTATCCTTACATGGCAGAAGGCTAACTCTCTTCCTCTACTTATAAGGACATTAATCCCATCACGTGGTCTCCATCTTCTACTTTCATGGATGATTTACCCTCCAAAGGCCCCACTTTCAAGGGCCATCACGTTAGAGCTTCAGCATAGGAATTTATTATTTTTTTTTTTTCAGCATAGGAATTTAGGTGGAGACACAAATATTCTGTCCATAGCACCACCCCAGCCCGATAGAATAGCCAAGGAAAAATATTGACATTTGTAAGTTAATAGCCCGAAAGTAATACCCTTTGATCAGCAAATCCTGCTTATTCATGCAGAGACCGAAACCAGCTTTTTAAGTGCCTCCTCTTAAAAGTGAACTGATAGGCAATGATCACCAGGCCTGTGAGGTAAACCTCTAATATGAAAAACAGAAGCAAATAAATAACAGAGAATTTGGAAATAAATAGGTGAATTATAAACTCCAAGACAAGTAAATGTGATACACGAAAAAAAAAGTCTTGAGTGGCTGTGCTGTGAATAATATTTATCTGGTTATAGTAATTATACCACTAGTTTTGATTTTATCAAAACTGGATATATAGCAAAGGACAGCTGTTTTCTCTTCAGGGCCTTCTTGTACTACTTGGGTATTAAAACTACATTCAGATGAATCTCTAAAAGTCCTAGTCATTTAAGAGGTGATGGGGGAAAGAGGGAGAATAAGATAATTAAATAAGAGACAAAGGGATTGAAAAGAACAAAAACATTCTAAGTAGTCTATTTGTTACTTTGTAATTTTCAGTCTCAACTATGACTTTGTAATCAGTCTTGACTTTGGGATACACTTTAATGTATACTTTGACTTTGATATGCTAAAGATTGTCAACATGAAAATCTTGGAATAATTAGAAATACAAGATCATACAGAGTTGTCGAATACAAGATCATGATAACAAAATCAATCATATTCTTATAAACTAGCAACAAATAATTACAAAAATGCCAAGAAATTAATTTAACAAAAAATGCAGAAGTCCTTATGGAAAAAAGTATCAAATTCAATAAAGAAATATTTAAGAAGACCTAAGTAAAGGAAGACTATAGCATGATCAAGAATGGTAAGAATCACCATCACAATGAGACCAATTTCTCCCCCAGATTAATCTTTACATTTAATGCAATTACAACTGAAATCCCTATAGGGTCTTTCATGCACCTTGATGGGCCAATCCTAAAATTCATATGAATAGGCAACTTAGTTTTGAAGGCAAATAAGAAAAGGGCACTTGTCCTACAGGAAAGCAAAACTCATTATAAAAGTAGAGCAATTGAAATAATCTGGTTTGGTATGAGACAAAAATACCAGTGAAAAAGAAGAGAAAGCCCCACCCAGATCTACTTATATATGAACAGTAGCAGAGAATTGTCTAACCATTGGAGAAAGATAAAATTAGATTCCTGTATCCTTCTGTTCCAGGTAAATTGAAGAACTAAATATAAATGGCAAATTATAAAATGTTAAAAAAAAAAATGTAGCAGACCATTTTAATGACATTGAGATAGGAGAGACTTTCTTTCTTTCTTTCTTTCTTTCTTTCTTTCTTTCTTTCTTTCTTTCTTTCTTTCTTTCTT
>CM052894.1:59036193-59053689 GCA_028534135.1 Potos flavus | reverse complement strand
TCTCTCTCTCTTTCTTTCTTTCTTTCTTTCTTTCTTTCTTTCTTTCTTTCTTTCTTTCCCCAACACTTTTATTTTATTTTTTCAGTGTTACAAGATTCATTGTACATGTACCACACCCAGTGCTCCATGCAATATGTGCCCTCCTCAATACCCACCACCAGGCTCACTCAACCCCCTACCCCCACCCCTCCAAAACCCTCAGTCTGTTGCTCAGGGTTCACAGTCTAGGAGAGACTTTTTAAACAAGACACTAAAAGCATGAACTCTGAATGGGATGATCTGATTATATAGACCACATAGATATTTGATTACACAGATATTTAAAATTTCCATTTGACTAAAAACTACCCATCTAGTATCCAGAATATATAAAGAACTTATAAAAACTCATAAAGAAAAAAAAGAAAAATTGACAAAAGATGTAAAAAGGCAATTCATAGACAAGGACACCCAAACAATCAGTAATCAGGTAGAAGATGCTCCATCTCTGGAGTAATCAGAGAAATTCAGATTTTAAAGTAATAATAACTTGCCATTCAACTGATTATCAAAAAAGACTGGCAATACTAAATGTTGGGAGAGAATGAGGGAGTGAAAGTTGACATAAGAGTTTAGAGAGCAATTTAGCAATATTGAGTGAAGTTAAAGATGTGTATGCTCTATGATCCAACAAATTCACTTCTAGAGTTTAACCTAAAAAACTGATTAATTGTAAGATCAAAAAAGCAATAGCTATTAGGGACACATTATTAGTGAAAAATTGAAACAATCTAAAGGTCCACTGATGTGAGCAGGATGCCCACTCTTGCCACTCTTGTTCAACATAGTACTAGAAGTCCTAGTGACAGCAATCAGACAACAAAGAGAAATAAAAAGTATTCCAACTGGCAAAGAAGAAGTCAAACTCTCTCTCTTCACGGATCACATGATACTTTATAAGGAAAACCCAAAGGACTCCACTCCCCAAACTACCAGAACTCATACAGCAATTCAGTAGTGTTGCAGGATACAAAATCAATGCACAGAAATCAGTTGCTTTCCTATACACTAACAATGAAAATATGGAAAGGGAAATTAGAGAATCGATCCATTTACGAAAGCACCAAGAACCATAAGATACCTGGGAATAAACCTAACCAAAGAGGTAAAGGTTCTGTACTCGAGGAATTACAGAACACTCATGAAAGAAATTGAAGAAGACACAAAAAGGTGGAAAAGCATTCCATGCTCTTGGATCGGAAGAATAAACATTGTTAAAATGTCTATACTGCCCAGAGCAATCTATACTTTCAATGCCATCCCAATCAAAATTCCACCAGCATTTTTCAAAGGGTTGGAACAGACAATCCTAAAATTTGTTTGGAACCAGAAAAGACCTTGAATTGCTAAGGAAATGTTGAAAAAGAAAAACAAAGCTGAGGGCATCACATTGCCTGATTTCAAGCTTTACTACAAAGCGGTGATCACCAAGACAGCATGGTACTGGCACAAAAACAGACACATGGACCAGTGGAACAGAGTAGAGAGCCCAAATATGGACTCACAACTCTATGGTCAAATAATCTTTGACAAAGTGGGAAAAAATATCCAGTGGAAAAAGAGAGTCTCTTCAATAAATGGTGCTGGGAAAATTTGACAGCTATATAGAAGAATGAAACTTGACCATTCTTTAACACCATACACAAAGATAAACTCGAAATGGATAAAAGACCTCAACGTGAAGCAGAAATCTATCAAAATCCTAGAGGAGAATATAGGCAATAACCTCTTCTACATCAGCCACAGCAACTTCTTTCAGGACATTTTTCCAAAGGCAAAGGACACAAAAGCGAAAATGAACTTTTGGGACTTCATCAAGAGAAAACAGAAAAATGAAAAAATGTTCATCATCATTAACCATCAGGAAGATTCAAATCAAAACCACACTGAGATACCACCTCACACCAGTTAGAATGGCCAAAATTAACAAGGCAGTAAACAACAAATGTTTACTTTTGTTGTAAACATTTGTACTGTTGGTGGGAATGCAAATTGGTGCGGCCACTTTGGAAAACAGTGTGGAGATTCCTCAAGAAATGAAAAATAGAGCTGCCCTATGACCCTGCCATTGCACTACTGGGTATTTACCCCAAAGATGCAGATGCAGTACAAAGAAGGGCCACATGTACCCCAATGTTCATAGCAGCAATGGCCACAATCGCCAAACCGTGGAAAGAGCCAAGGTGCCCTTCAACAGATGGATGGATAAAGAAGATATGGTCCAAAAAAAAAAAAAAAAAAAAAAAGAGAGAAGATATTGTCCATATATACAATGGGATATTATGCCCCCATCAGAAAGGATGAATACCCAACTTTTGTATCAACATGGACATGACTGGAAGAGATTATGCTGAGTGAAATAAGTCCAGCAGAGAGAGTCAGTTACCCAATGGTTTCACTTACATGTGGAGCATAAGGAAGAAAAACATGGAGGACATTGGGAGAAGGAAAGGAAGGGCGAATTGGGGGAAATTGGAGGAGGAGATGAACCGTGAGAGGCTGTGGACTCTGAGCAACAATCTGAAGGCTTTGAAGGGGAAGGGGAAGGGGTTGGGCGAGCCTGGTGGTGGGTATTGAGGAGGGCACGTATTGCATGGAGCACTGGGTGTGGTACATGAACAATGAATCTTGTAACACTGAAAAAATAAAAGTATTTGAAAAAAAATCAACATCGCTTGATATTTCAGTATATTTAACAGCCTGCACATTTTTTCAATAAACATCTACTAATACCTTGAAAAAAAATAAAAAGAAAAGATAAGGAGGATACTCCACAGTCTCTTGCACCAAGCACAGTGTAACAGGGCTGTAGAGAGCACAGTGCAACTTAAGCGCTATAGAGATCCCAAAAAGAATTGTTCTTCCTTTTGGGAAGTCTGGTGAAAGCAGCAGTAGCAGGGCTCACTGCACATAACAAGTGCCTTGTGGAAGCAACCCTCCATTGGGCACTGAATGCAGCAGCAGCATGCCACCAAGCCCATTGACAAAACTGGAGTCAGGTACACACACAGTACACACACTAATGGAGGGTTTCAAAAGGAGGAGTACAGAGGAGCCCTTCGGATTTTATGATCTGAAGATGAATGACTTCCATGCTCTTATCTATGGTGAGTCCATGCTCCTAAAAGAGTATTGGTTGTTTTCCTTTGTTATATATGATTTGTCTTTGCTTCTGGAGTTTGTAAATTTTGGTTGGTCCTTGTGAGATTTTGATGTGAGGTGGGGAGACTGTGAAAGACCAATCAAAATTCATCACATAGTGATTTCCTTTAAAACGTGTGTGTGTTGTTTGAAAGGAAAAGTAGTGATGACATTTAAGTACTTCTCTCCAGGCAGCCCAAAAGAGAAAAGAAAACTAAAGAAGGAAATTTGACCCAATGAACCCCCTTATCCCAGTAGTAAGAACCTGAGGGGGCTCCTGGATGGCAATATAAAGCAATATAAAGGTCAAATAAAAGCAAAATCAAAATCTTCCATTATTTTAATAGATCGGTGAAAAAATTAAAATTTTTTCCTTCCTCAAATAAATATCTAAGTAAATTTTCTTACAAGAACTAACCAGGAATTTAAATTTAATACCCAATGATATTTTCCCCAGATGATATAAGAGTGAATGGCTCCTTTAGAACCAGGACCCTTTTTAATATTTACACTAACATCACCTGGCATTGCTAGAGAGATTAGCCACTGATGCTGCTGCTATTTAGTTGAGAGCACAGTATTTAGAGTTGCCTGTAGAAACTGCAGCTTAATTACGAGCAAATTCCTATAGCTTCCCCTCTGGTCCATTACTTTTGTACACATTTCACTGGAAGCAAAACTCAGAGAGGCTAAATACCTTGTCCACATTCACATAATCAGACAGGTCAGGATTCAAACCCAAGTCTCTCTGACTCTAAAATCTAAGCTGTTGCACGCAATTCCATTTTTCACTCAATCCCAGACAAAGATGAAAGCTAAAGTTATTACTCGCTATATTTCAAGAGGAGAGAGAACATTCTAGACAAAGTCTAGCAGAAAAGTCAGCTTAGTTCCTCTCTACAACAGAGGGAAGAGAAAGGAAAGAAGACACTTCTTAATAAGGAAGTTAAAAGAGAGGGGGCAAAAAACAAATAGGAAGAGAAAAGGCATAAGGAGGAGTGTATTAGTTATCTGCTGCTGCATAAAAATATTACCAGAAATTTAACAGCTTAAAACAGCACATTTTATTCTCTCACAATTCTGTGAGTCAGGAGTCAGACATGGCTTTACTTCAGGGCCTCATGACACTGAAATCAAGGTTTGACCAGGTTGTGGTCCATCTTCTGATTTGACTGGGGAAGGATCTATTTCAAACTCAGAGGATTGTTAGCAGAAATCATTTCCTGTAGCCGCTGCACTGAGAGCCTGTTTCTAGCTGTCAGCAGAGGCTCTCTTCAGTTCCTGGCTAGTCATTGGCTAAGGACACTCTCAGCTCCTTGTCACATGGCTGTCGTCAACATGACCTTTGCTTCATAAATGCCGGCAAGATGGGTGTTATACTTCATGTAATGTAAATTACAGAAGTGACATGCTTTTACCTTTGCAGTACTCTATTGATTAGAAGCAAGTCAAAGGCCCTGCCCACATTCAAGGGGAAGGGATTTTACAGAGGCATAAGTACTAGGAGATGGGGATCTTTGGGATCCATTATAAGTCTGTCCACCACAGAGAGCAAGGAATTTTAGACCTCCAGACAAATTTGCCTTTTTCTAAGTCCCCCCAAAATCCCTGAACCCAAAACCTCCTAAAATTCCCTTCCTATTTCTTCAGCTGCCAAATATATAATCGTCCTTCAAATCGCAGATCATTTATTTAACTGTGAATGTGGGTGCTATTTTTGGTCCCCCATTTGCATATTCCATTACTCTCTCCTCTATTGTCACAGAGTGTTCTGTTCAAACCTCTAATACAGATTCTAACAGAGTTTCTTCTTATGCAGGTCAGTGGCTTAGGGACTCCTGTATTTGTTGAAATGTGAGACAAAGTGATCCCTGACATCTTTTCCAAACTTCCAGTCTATGACTTTATAAAGCTACCATATTTTTGCCTCCATCTGGCAACCCATCTGTATTTTCTTCTTGAGTTTGACCTATAAGGGGAATTTTTTCTTGTGGGACATGATAAAGGAATTGGAATTAGAAAGAACTCAGTGTTTTTGTATTCGTTTTTTGGAAAGCAAACCTTAGTCTGCATCCAGATGATGGAGTCACTGTACATAATACATTCTGTCTTTTGAGGTGGGGAAGGGATGCAGGAATAAGAATTATGGTTCACAAATGAGGTAGCTATCTGTCCAGGTTTGTACTAACCTTTTGTCCAGAAAAAGAAAGAAGTGAGAACAGAGCGACATCACATGCTTTAGCCTGTGTCACAACAGAAAATAAAATAGGGATGATGTGAGTCTAGGTGTTAGGGACCCATTAAAATGGTTTTCAACAGTCAAAACTTGAGAGATAATGACAGGAAAGAAACTATAATGAAACTTTTCAACAAACTTCATCTCCGTTCCCCACCCCCCAAATACCACCTTTCCCTGTATAAACTACTTCCCTTTTCCTGGCCCCTAAAGTGCCCCTTGTCCCAAGATATTTTCCCTCTATTCCTCAAGAACCCCAGCCCCTCTTACTTCCTGGTTCTCCTCTGAGGCCTTTGCTCTCCTCTCCATCTCCAGCCACCTAGCTACTTTTTCTTAGCTAATCACCTTGGTTGTGTTCATTTTTCCAGTGAATTTACCCAAGCTTGACTTCCGTTACTGGAATCTCCTGCTTGTCTGAACTGGGACAGCCAAGTCTCTGACCTTCCTGTCCCAGACTTCTCAAGGCTTTGAGAGGGGCTTAAGGAAGAACACAAAAGTCCTCCTTTTAAGACTTCCCCGCACTTTCCACCTGTGTGAAAGTGGATGTTTTTGTGCAGTAGGATTTTTCTCTTCTTTTGTGTTTGCAGTATATCTTCAATTCTCCCTTTGTCCATTTTCTTGCTCACTATTTCAAGTTATGCTTTGTACACAGAACAGGCTCCAGTAACATGGGATGAAATGAATCGAATGCCTTTTATGGTGAGCTGTTTTTTTGGAACCAGCAGAGAGTACAGGCATTAAGGGGTCACTCTTTTGTTTCTACAAGAAAATAATTTGGTTCCAGTTACATTGAAAACCATCAGTGTCAATCTCTATGAAGGAGATTTTGGCACTGTCTTTAAAAATTAAAAATTAATAAACCATTTGACCCAGAACTTCCATTTCTAGGAATTTATCCTATAAATTTATTCACACATAATCAAAGGGTATAGTTTTAAGATTACTATATGATGCACTGTTTGTAATAGCAAACCAAAAGAAACAACTTAAGGTTAAAAAATAGTGTTCAGATTGAATAAATTATAGCATTTGGCTACAATGAAATAAAATGAAGCCATTAATACTCTCTATAGTATAGGTCTAGAACATGTTAAATAAAAAAGCAAGCATCGCTCCCTTTTGTGTGAAAATATATATTTGTGTGTAATGCATATATATGGTAACTAAAAATCATAAAGTTTTAAGAAGAAGCAAAAGCTTTTTTCATAGTTACTGTGTTCTAAATATTTGTTACATTGAATATAGTGACATTAGCTTCTGAAATCCAAGCCCAAATTTGAAAATGATTGGAAATGTTTGGTATAGTTTTATCTTAATTATGTGGGTAGACCAAAAGGACATGGATTTTCTTTTCTAAGCAGGTCCCTCTAAATTAATTACATTCAGCGCTTAGAGTCCTGACAAGCCAGGAGCAGATCCAACTTTGGACATTTTTTATACAGATTACTTTTCTTTTATATAGTTTTATACAGATACTTTTCTTTTATAGTTCTGTATGGAAATACACCATTACAGGCCCTACTCTCTCCTTTTCTACAAAGCCTTTTCGACTGTAAGAGTCCCTACTGATGATTCCCAGTCTTGATCCAATAAAAGTCTTGCTCGTGTCTTTATGGGTAGTTGACATATATTATTTATAGTATTTTATCTTTTTATCTTCATTTATGTGTTCTAACTTGTACTGTAAACACCTGCAGAAAAATAGCACTCATCGGAAGCCTGATTCACCAAATTCACAAATTAGAAACCTTGTTGCTAAACCTCTCTTAACTTCATCTATAAAATCAAACTAATAAAACCTACCACATGGAGTTGTTGTGATGACTGAATCAAGCAATACGTGAAAACTGCTTGTCCTGGCATCTGACACCTGTGAGTCATGTTTCTCCCCAGGTCCTAACAGAGTAATTTTCAGGAAGTCAATAGTATATCTGAACTTATGATAACATATGTTTAAAAAAAAGAAACCAAACATAAAAATAATTTTCAAAGACAATCAATGTAGCAGTCAAATGTTTTGCATATCTGACATCTTGATATACCCATTCTATATGAGGAAACTTGTTTTGGTAATGTAAAAAGAAATGAATAACACTAATGGCCAGAGAAGAAATGCCAATGGAGAAAATTTGCTTATATTTAACTTCATTTATATAAGCATGTTGGTAAAAGTAAAAATAAAAATTTAAATATTTTAGTAAAATTTTAAAAAGCAATGCTTTTTAATTACATTAATGTGTTTTTTGAAAGAGAGAATACCTATCTATTCGTCTGTGACAGATAAAAATGCATAACATTTTCTAGTTTTGAGTGTTAACTTAGAAAAGTTTGTCAATGACTCCGTGTCTTCACGTTCAATAGATTGTATAACCAGATTTGTGGCTCTCTCTTCAGAGCAAATAACATATTTTAATAATTTTAACTTGGAAAAGTTTCTTTCACACAAAGAAACCAACATACAAGAGCCAGGGAAAGTCTTAAATGTGAGGATAAATTTGGCGGTCTTAAAAATCAGATTTAACAAAAAATTCCAGAAATTGCAATACTCTTCATGTCTTTACCTTCAAGATAGATTCTAGAAGGCTTTCAAATGTCTCCACAATGAAAATTTTTCATTGAAATGTTGTCTTTACCACAAATTACTTTTTCTGTCAGTTAGTAAAAATTTCCAAAGTTTTTCATCTTAGAAAAAGAAATCTGGGAGAGATAGTCTGTTACTGGCCCTGAAGAAACCACCTGTCATGTTATAGAGAAAGCCACCTGATAAGGAATGGCAGGTAGACTCTAGGAGCTGAGTATCTTGGTTCTACAATATCAAGGAAGTGAAGTCTGCCAACAGTCAGTGACCTTCAAAGAAGACCTAAACTTCAGATGAAATTGTGATTTGCCTATCACTTTGATTTTATCCTAATGAAACTCTGAGCAGAGAACCAAGCCTGCCCATGCATGAATTTCTGACCCAGGAATACTGTGAGGAATAGTTTATGTTGTTGAAATGAAAAAAAATCTGAGAAAATAAATGAATAATAGTAAATATTGGCATTTTTTGATCCATTGCTTTAAAATAAGTGTCCAGTGCTTAGAATGCAAACATTGAATTTTTATCTCTTCTAGCAATGTAAGAACAGCATCTTTCATTGTTTCTCCTGGCATTCTTCTTTGACCATTTATTCTCTTTTCTTTTTTTCTAGAGGGAGGGGGAGGGGCCTAGGAAGAGGGATAGTGAGAATCTTAAACAGGCTCCACGCCCAGTGCAAAGCCTGACACCAGGCTTGATCTCACAACCCTGAGATCATGACCTAAGCCAAAATCAAGAGTCGGATGCTTAACCAACTGAGAGCCACCCAGGCACTCCTCCTTTTCCTTAATGTAAATATCCCATTTCCTTACATTTTGTTGTTATATAGTCTTCTCCTCAATTTCTATGCACAGATCTTCCAAGAACAATGTTAAAGCTTATTTCACCAGATATTATGAAAGTCTGATTCTTGCTGTTTGCAAATATTTCTGTATCTGATTAACCTCATCTAAAAATTTCTTACCAGAAAAAAGATAACTTAAAAGAAGTGCTTACATCTACCATAGTTTATTTGGAATCTCTTGTTTAAATGTGTGAATATGTACAAAGGCCAAAGGCAATAGCTGCCCAATGACCTGAAACAATTCTAGATCATTATGAACTAACTTCCAAAACAAATGTATGTAGCTAAATTCCATTGGGTCAGAGACCAACAGTATAATTGGAAATTCTCCAAATTAACTTCCATGCAATATGCAAATCTATTAAAGTATTAGTAATAAAAATGTGCTAATTAGAAGCTTACATATGTATTACTAAAACCCAATACGTGAAGAAAATGTTCTAAACTGTGGTGATATTTGTACAACTCTGAATATGCTAAAAACCACTGAATTATATACTTTAAACAGGGGAATTTTATGGTTGGTGAATTATATCATAGTAAAAATGTAAAAAAACAAACATACAAAAACCTCAAGAAGAACTAAAGTGATAGTTTAAAACTTAGATCAGCGAAAGATTTTTGGGATAGGAGTTATTACTGACACAGTTTACAATTACTGGCAATTTTATATTATGCTTAAATTCTCTATGGTGAGCCCCATATAGTCAGTACCCAGGGTTAATATCACCCTTGGCACTTCACTGGATCATTTGTGTGCCCATAATTCTATGTAATTTGTTATTAAATTTTACTCCTTTAGGCTCTAAACTCAGAGCAGCTATATCATGGCTGCCCTAAAGCTAACTATACAGTAAATCAGGGGGTTGTGGAATCCATCATTAAATGATATATGCAAAGACAACTTTGCAGTTTTCCCACTTCTGATACTGAATTTTCTGTCTTGAGTTCCTCTCTCTCTCTCTCCCTCACTTATTTTCCCTCTCTCCCTTCCCCCAACCCCTAGCATTCTGTGTTGGAAATATCTGAGAATTGTTCCAAGAGGCTTAATGTCCTTAAGCCTGTCAGTTGCCTGTGGCTTTTTAACACCACCAACCGAATAAAGTGATTTTTCTTTTTTAAGATATTAAGGCTAGAGCTGCTAACATTAACACTAATTCTACCTCCTTTTCCTTCAGAACATTAACACTAATTCTACCTCCTTTTCCTTCAGAAGTAAGAGAAACTTCAATCCAGACACCAAAATTTGCTTTGTTTGGAGGTGGGTAGAAAGTTAATACTAAGATGAGACTCCGTTGTTTCCCATCGCCCACAAAGGTGGTGGGCTGGAGATATGTAAGAAATTAACAACATAGCGGTGTTTTACGTAAGTGCACCCTTTGTGGGATGTTTTTGTCAAAATTTAGTATCCGTGGCTCTCTTTTCCATTTCTATTCAATTGCTTTCTCCTTGTTTCCCAACAAGCAAGCAGCAAAACAACAGTTATCCCCTAGCAAGCAAAGGGCCATTGCCTAAAGTCTCACACCTTTTCTCCTAGTTAAATATGCTTTCTTTTCACTGTTTCCCAGGTAGCTGTACTCTTTCTACTTCCAAGTTTTACAAAGTAGATTACTCCCCCTCATTTTTAATCTCTTCTCATTTCCTGGTCATCTAAAGATAGGGTGTGGCTCTTTCCCCCAGAACAGCAATGGATGGAGTTCTTTTTTTTTTTTTTTAAGATTTTATTTATTTATTTGACAGAGAGAGAGATCACAAGTAGGCAGAGAGGCAGGCAGAGAGGGAGGGGGAAGCAGGCTTCCCGCTGAGCAGAGAGCACAATGCGGGGCTCGATCCCAGGACCCTGAGATGATGACCTGAGCCAAAGACAGAGGCTTTCGCCCCCTGAGTCACCCAGGTGCCCCTGGATGGAGTTCTTTGGCAAATAAAAGCCAGAGACACAGGTGTGTAAAAAGGACTTGCTCACAGAGCTGAGAGTCACCCCCACCTGTCCTCTCTATAACAGGAAGACAAGTAACATTTTTGGCTTAACTGTCCAGGGCTAACCATGTTCAGCTGTGATGCCAAATCCCACCCTCTGAGAACTGACAATTCTCAAGAAAGAGGGATTATTTGGAAAGGGAGCATACATATTTAGACAAAATATGTTATAGGGTAGAGGAAGGCAATAAAGTACCATGGGTAACAGCATAGCTATTGGCTTGGTCACTTACAAGCTATGTGACCTCATGAAATTATTTTTTCTCTTTAAATTTCAGTTTCTAAAAGAGAGAAAGTCAATTATCATAGGGTTTCATTTATTTGTGGAACATAAGGAATAGCATGGATTATATTAGGAAAAGAAAGGGAAAAGTGAAGAGGGAGAAAATGGAGTGGGAGACAAACCATGGGAGACTATGGACCCTGGAAAACAAACTGAGGGTTTTAGAGGGAAGGAGTGTGGGGGGATGGGTTAGTACGGTGGTGGGTATTAAGGAGGGCACGTATTGCATAGAGCACTGGGTGTTATACGCAAACAATGGATCAAAGAACACTACATCAAAAACTAACGATATACTGTATGGTGACTAACATAACACAATTAAGTAAATAAATAAATAAATAAATTTCAGTTTCTATATATGTAAAATGAAGCTAACAAGTGTATCTTTAACTGAAAAGCAGAATTTTTATATTTTAAGGTTCATGAAATTGGGATATCTGACAATCAATGCTATTGTATGTTGTATGTACTGCCTACCTCCCAAGGTTGTTAGGAGGCTGAAGAGTGATTATGTGTGTAAAGTTCACTTCACAGGGGGGAATTCTTCCATGGTAGACATTTTCTTTTTGAGAACGTAGGGGAAGCAAGTTAGAATCTGTGGGAATATACGATTTTACTCTTATTTTTTGGGATATGGTTTTTATATGTATGTAGATTTATTTTGCTCACAAATCTTCATATTGGGCAGAGCTCAGGCTCAGCTGAGATAGCTCACCTCTGTTCCAAGAAGCACTTGTCCTGGCAGTGTGAACAGTCTGGAGAATCTATTTCTAAGATGGTTCACCATATGTGGGGTGTGGCATTTTTAATTTTATTTTTAGTATTCATCTTATTGAAGTATAATTTATATACTATAAAAGTCACCAATTTAGTGGGGATACAAACTGGTGCAACCACTCTGGAAAACAGTATGGAAGTTCCTCAAAAAGTTAAAAATAGAACAACCTTAGGACCCAGCAATTGCACTACTAGGTACTTATCCAAAGAACACAAAAATATAGATTTCAAGGGGTACATGCACCCCAATGTTTACAGCAGCATTATCAACAAGAGCCAAACTATGGAACAAGCCCAAGTGTCCATCAATTGATTTATGGATGAAGAAGATGTGGTACACACACACACACACACACACACGCGTGCGCGCACACACACACAGGAATATTACTCAGCCATCAAAAAGAATGGAATCTTGCCAATTTCAACAACGTGGTTGGAAGTAGAGTGTATTATGGTAAGTGATCCTAAGTCAGTCAGAGAAAGACAAATACCACACAATTTTCACTCATATGTGGAACTGAAGAAATAAAACAGATGGACATATGGGAAGGGGGAAAAGGAGGAGGAGGAACAAACCATAGGAGACTCAGTGATAGAAAACAAACTGAGGATTGAGGGAGGGAAGTGGCTGGGAGATGGGCTAAATGGGTGGTGGATATTAAGGAGGGCACTTGTTATGGGGATACCTGGGTGGCTCAATTGGTTAAGCATTTGGATTCAGCTCAGGTCATGATCCCAGAGTTCCAGGATTGAGCCCCACAGTGGGCTTCTTGCTCAGCAGGGAATCTGCTTCTCCCTCTCCCTCTGCCTGCCACTCCCCCTGCATGTACTTTCTCTTTCTCTCTGTCAAAAGAATACATAAAATCTTAAAAAAAAAAAAAGAAAGAAAAGCACTTATTATGATGAGCACTGGATGTTATATGTAAGTGATGAATCACTAACTTCTACTCCTGAAACCAATATTACACTATATGTTAACTAACTACAATTCAAACAAAAATTGGGAAGAAAAAACTCACCAATTTAAAATGTACATTTCAATGATTTTTGGTGAAGTACAATTTATCAAGTACAATTATTACTACCATCCAGTTTAGAACTTTTTCATCACCTCAAAAAGTTCTTTGTACTTGTTTATAGTTCATCTGCATTCCCACGCCTGAGCAATTGCTTTATTTGATCTGCTTTATTTCAATATTTGTACTTTTGTGGACATTTCATATAATGGAATCATACAATATGTAGGTCTTTTGCATCTGGTTTTCCTCATTGGGATAATGTTTTTGATATTCAAACATATTATAGGATGTATCAGTAGTTTATTCCTTTTTATTGTTTAATAATATTCCATTGTATGGATGGATATACCACTTTAGTTTATTCACCAGTTGATGAACATTTGGATTGTGTCCAATTTTTAGCCATTATGAATAATGCGATTATGAAGATTCATGTATATGTCTTTTGTGAACATACATTTTATTTCTCCTGGGTAAGATCCTAAGTGTAAAATCCAAGTGCTCAGATAGTAAATTTTATGTTTTTGTTAAGAAACTGCCAAATTGGGGCGCCTGGGTGGCTGAATGGGTTAAAGCCTCTGCCTTCGGCTCAGGTCATGATTTCGGGGTCCTGGGATCGAGCCCATCGTGCTCTCTGCTCAGCGGGGAGCCTGCTTCCTCCTCTCTCTCTGCCTGCCTCTCTGCCTACTTGTGATCTCTCTCTCTCTGTCAAATAAATAAATAAAATCTTAAAAAAAGTGCGAAATTATTTCTTGAAAGTGGTTGTACCATTTTATACTCCCACCAGCAATGTATAAGGGTTCCAGGTTGTCCACATCCCCTCCAACACTTATTTGTCTTTTTAATAACATGTTTCTTTTAATTGTGGTTAAAAAAACCCAAAATGTTATAATCTTAATTTCTTTTTAAAATTTTTAATTTAAATTCAAATTAATTAACATATACTGTATTAGTTTCAGGGGTAGAATTTAGTCATTCGTCAGTTGCATATAACACCCAGTGGTCATTACATCAAGTGCCCTCCTTAATGCCCTTCAACCAATTACCCCACCCCCCCAACTGGCCTTCCCTCCAGCAACCCTCAGTTTGTTACCTAAAGATAAGAGTCTCTTATGGTTTGCCTCCCTCCCTCTATCTTATTTTACTTTTCCTTCCCTTCCCCTATGTTCATTTGTTTTGTTTCTTAAGTTCCACATATGGGTGAGGTCACATGGCATTTGTCTTTCTTTGACTGACTTATTCTGCTTAGCATAATGCCCTCTAGTTCCATCCACAACATTGCAAATGGCAAGATTTCATTTTTTCTGATGACTGAGTAGTATTCCATCATATATACCACACCTTTTTTTCTTTTTTTTTCTAAAAAGAAGTCTTTAGTTTTATTAAGAACTCTTTAAGGAACAGTGTTGTCTGACAATGATGCAGACTATTCCTAAGGTAACAAGATCCCTGTTACTGGAACTGTCAAATAGAGGCTGAATCATAATCCATTGGCTCGGTTATAGGAGAGTCCGGAGTGGCCTACAGGGAAGAGCATTGAGCTCTTTCAACCCTAAATGTCTATGTTTTTAGGTTATAGTTTCTATTTAGAAGGCCAGGTTTGGATCTTGAGCAATGTAAGCGCTGGCTCCCAGCTCTTTTACAGGCATTCTTATTTTTTCTTTTTTTTCTTTCTTTCTTTTTTCCCCAAATGCTTTTATTTTATTTTTTCAGTGTTACAAGATTCATTGTTCATGTACCACATCCAGCGCTCCATGCAATACGTGCCCTCCTCAATACCCACCACCAGGCTCGCCCAACCCCCCACCCCCTTCCCCTCCAAAACCCTCAGTCTGTGGCTCAGAGTTCACAGTCTCTCATGGTTCATCACCCCTCCGATTTCCTCCAATTCACCCCTCCCTTCCCTCTCACAATGTCCTCCACGGTTTTCCTTATGCTCCACACGTAAGTGAGACCAAATGATAATTGACTCTCTCTCTTGATTTATTTCACTCAGCATAATCTCTTCTAGTCCTGTCCATGTTGAAACAAAAGTTGGGTATTCATCCTTTCCGATGGAGGCATAATATTCCATTGTATATATGGACTCTATCTTCTTGATCCATTCATCTGTTGAAGGGCATCTTGGCTCTTTCCACAGTTTGGTGATTGTGGCCATTGCTGCTATGAACATTGGGGTACATGTGGCCCTTCCTTGTATTGCATCTCATAAGATTTTGATATACTATTAGAGGCTAGAGATCTTATCTACTTTCTTCACCACGTGCATTAGTGCCTGGACTACAGTAGCTATTAGGTAATAATTTTAATTGGTTATGCATTTCACTAGAAACCACATTTTGAAAGCATGGCCTGGGAAAAAGAAGAGACTAAATTAAAACTTTGAACTACATATGAAATACATATGTTGCATATGTGTTTGCATGTTGGGAAAATGCATGTGAAAGGTTTTGAAATATTTAAAGCAATTCCAAAATGTAAACTATTATTTTAAGATGCTAAAGTTTTCATTTAAGTGTGATTTATTTCTGTGGCAAATTTGCCCTGTAAAAGAAAAATAACTGTGTAAGCTTTAAGTTTCTTATTATTTATAATGATCAAAAAAATCATCTTTTTTGAAGGGTACATAGACCTTTGAGTTGGAAGAGCACCAAAATTTCACGCTCCATTCACTTTAAACAAACACACCATTTATTGACTTAGTTACGGATAAAGAAATTAGGCAAATTTAAGTATTTGCCTAAGGTGGAGATTCTGTCAAACTGCTTTCTTCAGATGCCTCAGGCATTGGAATATCTTAGGAAGTTTTTTCAAAAGTATAGTCTCTAAGGGTGCCTGGGTGGCTCACTCAGCTAAGTGGCTATGTTCAGCTTTGGTCAAGATCCTGGGGTCTTGGGATTGCATCCCACATTGAGCTCTGTGTTCCACAGAGAGTCTGCTTCTTTCTCTCACTCTGTGCACACACTTGTTCCCTCTCTCTCTCTTTCAAATAAATAAATAAAATCTTAAAAAAAAAGACTTCAGAGCTCTACTCAAGACTTAGTAAATTAGAATCTTTAAAGAAATCTGCATTTTTAAAGGCTTCTTGTATATCAGTGATTTTGGCATAGTGCTTCTCACACTCTATTTTTCATCTGAATTACGTAAGGATCTTATTAAATTACAAATGTGGATGCAGCATACTTAGGTGGGAGATTCTTCATTTGTAACAAGTTCTCAAGTGATGCTGATGTTTCTTGTCCATGGACCACATTTTGAATAGGAAAGATTCAGAACAGCAGTTTTGTTTTCAGAGTGTGGTCCCAGACCAGCAGCATTAGCACCATCTGGGAACTTGTTAGAAACATAACTTTTGGGCCCCACTCCAGACCTACTGAATCAGAAACTTTGAAACATATGAACATTTGAGAACACATTAAAATTTGAGAACCACTGATTTAAGAACTTAATTGAAAAGCCCTTGCCAGAGCCTACCAGATAGTCTGATTTACTTACCTCTGGTTGAGGCCTGGACTTTTTTTTTATTAACACATAATGTATTATTTGCCCCAGGGTACATATCTGTGAATCCTCAGGCTTACACATTTCACAGCACTTACCATAGCACATACCCTCCTCAATGTCCATAACCCAGCCACCCTATCCCTACCCGCCCCTACCCCCCAGCCACCCTCAGTTTGTTTCATGAGTTTAGGAGTCTCTTATGGTTTGTCTCCTTCCTGATCCCCTCTTGTTTCATTTCCCTTCCCCACCCCCCACGACCCCCCGCTCTGCCTCTCAAATTCTTCATAACAGAGAGATCATATGATAATTGTCTTTCTCTGAATGACTTATTTCGCTTAGCGTAGTACCCTCTAGTTCCATCCATGTCGTTGCAAATGGCAAGATTTCATTTCTCTTGATGGCTGCAGAGTATTCCATTGTATATATATACCACTTCTTTATCCATTCATCTGTTGATGGACATCTAGGTTCTTTCCATAGTTTGGCTATTGTGGACATTGCTGCTATAAACATTCGGTACACATGCCCCTTTGGATCACTACATTTGTATCTTTAGGGTAAATACCCAGTAGTGCGATTGCTGGGTCGTGGGGTAGCTCTATTTTCAACCTTTTGAGGAACCTCCACACTGTTTTCCAGAGTGGCTGTACCAGCTTGCATTCCCACCAACAGTGTAGGAGGGTTCCCTTTCTCCACATGCTCGCCAACATCTGTCATTTCATGACTTGCTAATTTTAGCCATTCTGACTGGTGTATCTCACTGTGGTTTTGATTTGTATTTCTCTGATGCCAAGTGATGTTGAGAACTTTTTCATGTGTCTGTTGGCCATTTGAATGTCCTCTCTGCAGAAATGTCTTCATATCTTCTGCCCATTTCTTGATCGGATTATTTGTTCCTTGGGTGTTGGGTGTTGAGTTTGAGAAGTTCTTTATAGATTTTGGATACTAGCCCTTTATCTGATATGTCATTGGCGAATATCTTCTCCCATTCTGTCAGTTGTCTTTTGGTTTTGTTGACTATTTCCTTTGCTGTGCGAAGGCTTTTGATCTTGATGAAGTCCCAATAGTTCATTTTTGCCCTTGCTTCCCTTGCCT
>CM052894.1:59014186-59035693 GCA_028534135.1 Potos flavus | reverse complement strand
TTTGATGATATTGAGGAATGTACCCTCTATGCCTACACTGTGAAGAGTTTTGATCAAGAAAGGATGCTGTACTTTGTCAAATGCTTTTTCAGCATCTATTGAGAGTACCATATGTTTCTTGTTCTTTCTTTTATTAATGTATTGTATCACATTGATTGATTTGCGGATGTTGAACCAATCTTGCATCCCAGGAATAAATCCCACTTGGTTGTGGTGAATAATCCTTTTAATGTGCTGTTGGATCCTATTGGCTAGTATTTTGGAGAGAATTTTTACATCCGTGTTCATCAAGGATATTGGTCTGTAATTCTCCTTTTTGAGGGGGTCTTTGTCTGATTTTGGGATCAAGGTAATGCTGGCCTCATAAAATGAGTTTGGAAGTTTCCCGTCCATTTCTATTATTTGGAACAATTTCAGGAGAATAGGTATTAATTCTTCTTTAAATGTTTGGTAGAATTCCCCTAGGAAGCCATCTGGCCCTGGGCTCTTGTTTGTTGGGAGATTTTTGATGACTGCTTCAATATCCTTACTGGTTATGGGTCTGCTCAGGTTTTCTATTTCTTCCTAACCCTGGGCTTTTTAAATAGGCTTCCCTGTGCAGAAATACTTTGCCCATGTTAATGCATTTCACTGTTGGAGGGAGTACACTCTGTGTAGCCCCTTCAAGGACAGAATAGGAAACCTGCACATGGTTTCCTCTAGACTCCAGACTAATTCCTGTGGGTTTTTTTCCTCTTTCTGATCCAGCTGTGTGTCTTTGCTGTGTCACTATAATAAGTCTAATTATGACTATGACCATATGCTTAGTCTTTTAAATCATCTTTGTACACTGAATATGTGGGTGTTTGTGAGCTGTTACAATGAGTGGGTCAGGGGGCACCTGGGTTGCTCAGTGGGTTGAACATCTGACTCTCGTTTTTGGCTCAGATCATGATCTCAGGGTCATGGGATCAAACCCCACATTGGGCTCCATGCTCAACAGTCTGCTTGAGGTTCTCTCTCTGTCCCTCTGCCCCCCCATTCGCTCTCTGTTTTTCTAAAATAAAATAAAATCTTTTAAAAAAATGAAGGAGGGGAGCCAAGATGGCAGAGGAGTAGGGAACCCTATTTCAATTGGTCTCCTGAATTGAGCTGGATATCTGCCAGACCACTCTGAACACCCATGAAATCAGCCTGAGATGTAAGAAGATATATCAGGATCTATACCAACAGAATATCTCCAGTGGCTTGTTTCAAGGTATGAAGTGGGGAGCCACAATTCTGCAGGCAGATATCAGAAGATAAACAGAAGGGGGAGGGAGCCACCATAAGCACTGGTGCCGGGAAGGTGTAATAACACAGGAGCGCAAAAGTGTCCTGCTCTGGGAACCAGGCACAGACTTGCAGACTTGTAGCCACCGGGAAATGACTTTAAGGCAGCCCCTCAGACTGAAACCTGGAGCTGCGGGGGCATGCATGTGAATTGGGGACAGCTGGCAGTTTTAGAAGCACAAAGGGCAGAGACATGCCTGGATCTGGAAGCAAAAGTTGGGAGTGCTCCTGTGGGGTGCACAACCCAGGACACTGTTTCTTAGCAGCACAGACAAAAACAGAGTCAGTGTGGCCTGGAGGACTTTCTGGAGAACAGACTGCAATCTCTCTGTTCTAAGACAGGGGATTAGATACGGTCACTTCTGCTCTAACTCTCAGAAGAGACACAGAAAGCCACTAGGGAAAGCCACCAGAGTACAAAAGCCCCCCAAAACCGGTTTTCACTAAGCCAATCACGCCCCCAGAGGGGGCAAGGCAATTCTGCCCAAACAGGGTTGCCTGAGTAGCAGCATGGTGGGCCCCTCCCCAGAAGACAGGCTGAAAGAACAAGATGCCAACAACCCTAAGGTCCCTATAAAACAGGTGCATCTTGCTTGGGTTATGGTTATTGTTTGGACTTTGTACATTCCCTCAACCACCTCTCACCAGAATGACTAGGAGGAGGAACCCCCAATGCAGGAAAAATTCAGAGACTATGACCTCTGCCACAGAATTAGTGGATTTGGATATTAGCAAGATGTCAGAAATAGACTTCAGGTAATGCAGACAATAGCTAGGATGGAGAAAACCATTAATGGCAACATAGATTCTTTAAGGGCGGAAGTGAGAACTGATTTGGCAGAACTTAAAAATGTTGTCAGTGAGATCCAACCTAATCTAGATACTCTAATAGCTAGGGAAAATGAGACAGAAGATTGAATTAGTAATCTAGAAGACAAAATGATAGAAAAGAAGGATCAGGAGGAGACCTGGAGCAAACAACTTAGAATCCATGAAAACAGAATTAGAGAAACAAATGATGCCATGAAACATTCCAATGTCAAAATTATTGGGATCCCTGGTGGGGTGGGGGTGGCTAGAGAGACAGAGAGAAGACTAGAAGATATAGTTGAGCAAATTCTAGCTGAGAATTAACCTAATCTGGGAAATGAAACAAGTGCTCATATCCTAGAGGCAGAGAGAACACCCCCCAAGATCAAGGAGGGAAGATTGACCCCCAGGCATATGATAGTGAAACTCAGAAATCTTAAAGCCAAGGAAAACATCTTAAGGGCAGCTAGGGGGAAGAGATTCCTTACCTACAGAGGGAGGAACATCAGAATAACGTCAGACCTGTCCACAGAAAACTGGCAAGACATATTCAGGATAGTAAATGAAAAGAACATGCAGCCAAGGGGCGCCTGGGTGGCTCAGATGGTTAAGCGTCTGCCTTCAGCTCAAGTCATGATCTTGGGGTCCTGGGATTGAGTCCCGCATCGGCTCCCTGCTCATTGGGGAGTCTGCTTCTCCCTCTGCCTCTCTCTCTCTCTGTCTCTCATGAATAAATAAATAAAAATCTTAAAAAAAAAAAAGTGCAGCCAAGAATACTTTATCCTGCAAGGCTGTCATGTAGAATGGATGGAGAGATCAAGAGCTTCCAAGACTGGCAAAAACTGAAAGAATATGTGACTACTAAGCCGGCCCTGCAAGAAATACTAAGGCGGGTTCTATAAAAGAAGAAAGACCCCAAGAGAGATATAGAACAGAATTTACAGAGACAATCTATAGAAACAAGGACTTCACAGAAAACATGATTCCAATAAAAACATATCTTTGAGCTACCCTATGACCCTGCAATTGCACTACGGGGTTTTTACCCCAAAGATACAGATGTAGTGAAAAGAAGGGCCATATGTACCCCAAAGTTCATAGCAGTAATGTCTACAATTAACAAACTGTGCAAAGAGCCAAGGTGCCCTTCAACAGATGAATGGATAAAGAAAATATGGTGCATATACACAATGGATTATTACACAGCCATCAGAAAGGATGCATACCCAACTGTTGTATCAACTTGGACGGGACTGGAGATTATGCTGAATGAAATAAGTCAAGCAGAGAAAGTCAATTATCATATGGTTTCACTTACTTATGGAGAATAAGGAATAGCATGGAGGACATTAGGGGAAGGAAAGGAAAAGTGAACTGGGGTAAATCGGAGGGGGATACGAAGCATCAGGGACTGCAGACTCTGAAAAGCAAACTGAGGGTTTTGGAAAGGAGGGGGTTGGGGGGATGGGTGAGCCTGGTGGTGGGTATTAAGGACGGCATGTATTGCATGGAGCACTGGGTGTGGTACCTAAACAAAGAATCTTGGAACATTGAAAAAAATGAAATAAAATTAAGATGTTAAAAAAACCAAAAACCTATCTCTCAATAATCACTCTCAATGTGAATGGCCTTAATGCTCCCATAAAATGGCACATAGTTGCAGAGTGGATAAAAAGACAGAAATCATCCATACGCTCTTTACAAGAGATACATTTTGAACCTAAAGATACATCCAGACTGAAAGTGAAGGGACAGAAGACCATCTTTCATGCCAACAGACCACAAAAGAAAGCTGGGGTAGCAATCCTAATATTTGAAAAATTAGATTTTAAGCTAAAGACTATAGTCAGAGATACAGAAGGACACTGCATCACTCTTAAAGGGTCTATCCAACAAGAAGATCTAACATTTGTAAATATCTATGCCCCCAACATGGGAGCAGCCAACTACATAAGCCAACTGTTAATCCAAAGAAAAAATCATAGTGATAATAATACATTAACTGTAGGGGATCTTAACACTCCACTCTCAGCAACAGACAGATCATCTAAGCAGAAAATCAACAAACCAGAGCTTTGAATGACAAACTGGACCAGATGGACCTCATAGATATATAGAGAACATTCCGGCCTATAACAACAGAATACTCATTCTTCTTGAGCACACATGGAACTTTTACAGAATACACTGCATACTGGGTTACAAAACAGGTCTCAACTGATACCAAAAGATTGAGATGATTCCCTGCATAGTCTCAGACCACAATGCTTTGAAACTGGAACTCAATCACTAGAAAGTTTGGAAGAAATTCAAACACTTGGAAACTAAAGACCATCTTGTGCAAGAATGTACTGGTCAACCAGGAAATCAAAGAAGAACTTAAACAATTCATGGAAACCAGTGAGAATGAAAATACATCAGTCAAAAATCTATGAGATATGGCAAAGGCGGTCCTAAGGGGGAAATACATAGCCATCCAAGCCTCACTCAAAAAAAAAATAGAAAAATCCTGAATACACAAACTCTCTTTTCACCTTAAAGAACTGGAGAATCAACAACAAATTAAGTCCACCCCAGGCAGAAGAAGTGAAATAATTAAGATTAGAACCGAGATCAATGAATTAGAAACCAGAAATACAGTAGAACACAATAATGAAACTAGAAGCTGGTTCTTTGAAAGAATTAATAAGATCAATAAACCACTGGCTAGAATAATCCAAAAGAAAAGAGAAAGGACCCAAATTAATAAAATTATGAATGAAAGGGAGGAGATCATGACTAATGCCAAGGAAATAGAAACAATCATCAGAAATTATTATCAAGTTATACGCTAATAAGTTAAGCAACCTAGAAGAAATGGATGTACTCCTAGAAACCTATAAACTTCCAAGACTGAAATAAGAAGATACTGACAAACGGAATAGACCAATAACTAATGAGATTGAAGCAGTGATCAAAAACCTCCCAAAAAACAAGAGTCCAGGACCTGACAGATTCTCTGAGGAATTCTACTACACATTCAAAAAAGAAATAATACCTATTCTCCTGGAGCAGTTTCAAAAAATAGAAACAGAAGGAAAACTTCCAGACCCCTTCTATGAGGCCAGCATTACCTTGATCTCCAAACCAGGTAAAGACCCATCAAAAAGGAGAATTTCAGACCAATATCCCTGATGAAGATGGATGCCAAGATTCTCAACAAGATCCTAGCCAATAGGATCCAACAGTACATTAAAAAGATTTTCCACCATGATCAGGTGGGATTTATCCCTGGGATGCAAGGTGGTTCAACATTCGCAAATCAATCCATGTGATAGAAGAAATTAATAAGAGAAGAGACAAGAACCACATGGTCCTCTCAATTGATGCAGAAAAGGCCTTTGACAAAACATAGCATCATTTCCTGATTAAAACTCTTCAGAGTATAGGGATAGAGGGAACATTCCTCAATTTCATAAAATCCATCTATGAAAACCCATAACGAATATCATTATCAATGGAGAAAAGATGAGAGCCTTTGCCTTAAGATCAGGTCATGACAAGAACATGACCACTCTTGCTCAACATAGTACTAGAAGTCCTAGCAACAGCAATCAGACAACAAAAAGAAATAAAATGTATTCGAATTGGCAAGGAAGAAGTCAAACTCTCTCTCTTCACAGATGACATGATACTTTATGTGGAAAACCCAAAAGACTTCACCCCCAAATTACTGGAACTCATACGGCAATTCAGTAATGTGGCAGGAGACAAAATCAATGCACAGAAATCAGTTGCTTTCCTATACACTAACAATGAAAATATGGAAAGGGAAATGAAAGAATCGATTCCATTTACAATAGCACCAAGAACCATAAGATACCTGGGAATAAACCTAACCAAAGAGGTAAAAG
Source organism: Potos flavus (assembly GCA_028534135.1). NCBI lineage: Eukaryota > Metazoa > Chordata > Mammalia > Carnivora > Procyonidae > Potos > Potos flavus. The sequence goes on along the minus strand of CM052894.1, from coordinate 59,029,679 downwards.
ATCTATACTCTAGGAACTATAGAACACTCATGAAGGAAATTGAAAAAGACACAAAAAGAAGGAAAAACATTACATGCTCATGGATCAGAAGAATAATCATTGTTAAAATGTCTATACTGCCCAGAGCAGTATATACTTTCAAAGCCATCCTGATCAACATACCATCAGCATTTTTCAAAGTGCTGGAATGAATAATCCTAAAATTTGCATGGAACCAGAAAAGACCCCGAATTGCTAAGGAAATGTTAAAAAAAAAAAAACAAAAAAAAAACAACCTGGGGGCATCAGGTTTCCTGATTTCAAGCTATATTACAAAGCTGTGATCACCAAGACAGCATGGTACTGACACAAAAACAGAAACATAGACCAATGGAACAGAGTAGACAGCCCATATATGGACCCTCAACTCTATGTTCAAATAATCTTCAACAAAGCAGGAAAAAACACCCAATGGAAAAAAGACAGTCTCTTCAATAAATTGTGGTGTGAAAACTGGAGAGCTATATACAAAAGAATGAAACTCGACCATTCTCTTACACCATTCAAAGATAAACTCGAAATGGATGAAAGACCTCAATGTGAGATAGGAATCCATCAAAATCTTGGAGGAGAACATAGGCAGTGACTTCTTCTACATCAGCCACAGCAAATTCTTTCAGGACATGTTTCCAAAGGCAAGGGAAACAAAAGCGAAAATGAACTTTTGGGACTTCATCAAGATAAAAAGCTTCTGCACAGCAAAAGAAACAGTCAACAAAAAAAAGACGCAAGCCACAGAATGGGAGAAGATATTTACAAATGACACTACAGACAAAGGGCTGATATCTAAGATCTATAAAGAACTTCTCAAACTCAATACCCCAAAAAACAGATAATCATGTCAAAAAATGGGCAGAAGACATGAACAGACACTTCTCTAATGAAGACATACAAGTGACTAACAGAAACATGAAAAAATGTTCATCATCATTAGCCATCAGGGAAATTCAAATCAAAACTACATTGAGATACGACCTTATACCAGTTAGAATGGCAAAAAACAAGGCAAGAAACAACAAATGTTGGAGAGGATCTGGAGAAAGGGGAACACTCTTACAGTGTTAGTGGGATGCAAGTTGGTGCAGCCACTTTGGAAAACAGTGTGGAGATTCCTCAAAAACTTAAAGAAGAGCTACCTTATTACCTGGCAATTGCACTACTGGGTATTTACCCCAAAGATACAGGTGCAGTGAAAAGAAGGGCCATATGTACCCCAAAGTTCATAGTAGCAATGTCCACAATAGCTAAACTGTGGAAAGAGCAGAGATGCCCTTCAACAGACAAATGGATAAAGAAAATATGGACCATATATACAATAGAATATTACCCAGTCTTCAAAAAGGATGAATACCCAACTTTTGCATCAACATGGATGGGACTGGGGGAGATTATCCTGAGTGAAAGAAGTCAACCAGAGAAAGTCAATTATTATACGGTTTCACTTACTTGTGGAACATAAGGTATAGCATGGAGGACATTAGGAGAAGGAAGGGAAAAACCAAGGGGGTGGAAATCGGAGGGGAAGAAGAACCATGAGAGACTGTGGACTCCAAGAAACAAAGTGAGGTTTTTAGAGGGGAGGGGGAGGAGGAGATGGGTGAGTCCAGTGATGGGTATTAAGGAGGGCACGGATTGCATGGAGCACTCGGTGTTATACATAAAAAATGAATTTTGGAACACTACATCAAAAACTAATGATGTACTGTATGGTGACTAACATAACGCAACAAAAAATAAAAATTTAAAAAATGTGTGGGTTAGAAGTGCCAACACAAGTGGTGTCACAACTGGTCACTACAATATGTGTATTAAGAATTTACAATACCCGGGACGCCTGGGTGGCTCAGTTGGCTAAGCGGCTGCCTTCGGCTCAGGTCATGATCCCAGGGTTCTGGGATCGAGTCCCGCATCGGGCTCCTTGCTCAGCAGGGAGCCTGCTTCTCCCTCTGCCTCTGCCTGCCACTCTGCCTGCTTGTGCTCTCTCTCTGACAAATAAATAAAATCTTTAAAAAAAAAAAAAAAAAGAATTTACAATACCCTATTTCATACACAACTCATAGTGATCTTTGGAAGTAAAGAGATCTTCATAGAAAAAATTATATGGGGAAAGCATAGCTCAGATCTTATATATTGTCAGCGTAATAAAAGCAACTTCTTCCTTAGGTAAGAAAGACACACCCCTTCTTCTACAGTAGTAACCAAAAGAGTACTAAAGCTTTTAAAGAAATGTATCTTATTATACAAAAATCCTTCCAAATGCTAATATTTTTAGGTGAATATTCCCTCCTTCTACTCGTTCAGTTCACTTACAATTTAAAACCACCTTCTTATATGTAACAGGACAATGGCAGCAGAAATTTAAGTGTAACATAATACAAATTTAAGTGATATAATGCTATTCGGTTGTCATGAACATACTTTTACATTACAGATTATTTCTACAACCAATAAGTATCAGCTGTCCACAAATTTTTAATTATCACAGTTACTGAAAAAACTCCTTGTGAAAGCATATCAATTGTTTAAGAAGAGTTTTCCGACATCACTCAGTACAGAAAAAAAAAAGTAGAAATGACTAATTATCCACACATAGCAATTTTTACAAGTGAAATTAGATGACTCATCTCTTGTCTGTACAACTGTAAGAACAGTAAGAGAAGCATATTAAGAAAATGAGAACTTTCACAAATGACATGCATTATACTTTAAGGCTAATGAATTGCATTTAAGCCCCTGTTTTAAGGGGAAAAAAAATTGAAAGTCCTAGTTTACAGTTGCTGAGTGAACTCTAAAGTTCAGGTCTGTTTTTATTTTATTACATTGATAATCACTTAAAATATTTAAACTATAAGAGATAAGCAGTACTCTTGTATTTCACAGACCAAATCCAACAATTTGAATACACTGAAGCTAAATATATGGCCATGGCTAAAGCATTGATCACATTTTCCATGGCTGGTCCTAGTAACAGGACTGATGATTCTACAGCAGAACTCAAAACATCATTGACTGAACTGGACTTTGAGTCCAGTTCAAATTGACTACCAACAAATAAACATGATATAGTTTCATGACCAAGAATCTCTTTTAATCTGAGATGAAATTTAATTTCCCCAATCTTTCCATCTAAAAATACAGAACCGAGAGAGCAGGATCCTGCAAAACATCAATGGCTGAATCGTGTACAAACTGATCGCTGGAGTAAAGTAATAAAAGAAATGAAACACTACAAGTGGTATTTTTATCAAATTTTTTAAAAAGTTACTCTTTTGAATATCAACTCTTAGGTTGCCCTTGTGCTCTGTATTTCTCATTTGATACCTTATGATCCTTTGCAATTGACAAGTAGTTGATCTACAAAGTAAATTTTAAATTTCCCCTAAACAGTTTAAGGACAAGGGGATGAGGGGGGCAACTTAAAGCAAAAATGAATAATTATATATGGTTTACATAGGCAGGTATAAAACCTGTACTTCAGGAATCATACACAAATATGGGAGATGAAGGTGAGGTTGCCCTTAAAACTTTATCTCTGACTTACTGTATGTGACATTTAAGTGTCCAGAATTCAACTAAATATCGCTTTTAACTGTCTTGAAACACCTAAGACTTCGAGAGGTACTATCCAAAACTCCAAAAGACTACCCATTTTCCTCATTCCAAGGATCTCTAAATTAATGGTTACTTTATGGAGGAAGGCCCCTGACTTTGGACTTGCAGTTGTACAAGCTAAGTGATATACCTTACTTACAAGGTAAGTAATATACCCAGAATTAAGCAAAAACGACAGAGCTAAAATGGTGACTTGGCTAATCATTATGCCACCACTGAACTCTTTAAGGTTTTTATTTAATATGAGAACTTCTGCTCACTCCTCTGGAGTCTGGTCATACAATTCAGATGTAAGCAAAAGCAAACAAGAATTAGGCGATTTTCAAAACCTTTAATAAAGAAAAAAGAAGACACTTCCAAAAATAAATGTCACACAAATCAAAGTTTTTTTAAAAAGTTAAAGATATTCAAGAACAAAATCCTTTACTATCAAAATATACTAAATATTTAAATCTAATGAAGTTGAGTGTTCAAATTCTGGGTGAATGTAGCTTATAATCATATACTTAGTAAAGCAGTGTTTTTCATATGTTTGTCTCAAGACATTACTTAATATAGTTACTTTTTAAACCTATATTTTCTTAAACATCCATTTCATAATTCATTTAATTATTTTTACACTCTTTTATAAAAACACATTTTCTAACAACGGGTTATTTTGTGCTTTAATAATAATGATCCATGGTAAAATACTTAAGTGATTTAAATGCTTTACTAATGACTACATCCATCACAGATTCTTGCACACCTATGCAGCTACTGCAATAATCCAAAGAGCTACAACTCTTCTTAAAAATGACACTCACTCAAGTTTGGTAAGCATGCTAAATAATTAGAAATGTATTTTTTCTTCCTAAGTTAGAACATTAGAACTTTCTAGCTTTCTTTAAAATCTGCAAAGATAACCTGCTAATTTAAATCACTTTTAACTGGAAATTTATAAAAACAGAGGAAAGCATCATTTTAGAATTTTCTTTATAACATCTATAGTAAAAAAAGGATGTCTTCTTTCAAACTGTGATGACACTAAACTACTATTTTAAAAATTCGAGATTTTAAAATGTTAAATTACAATGTCCTTTCCACCTAGAGGGGCATTTTAATAATTAAACTATTTTTCAGGTCAATACTTTCTTCAGTGTGGGTGACACTGCCTTATACTCATCACAGTACTTTAGTAAATGATCCACTTAAAATGTGATCCAAGACAAACCTCAACTTATTCTAAATTCTCTTCTATAACAATGGTCCAATGTGTACCATCCTCTAGACTGATACTACAGTAAACAGATACAAACCTAAAGCAATAAAATTTATATAATTAATGGCAATGAATGTCAAATACAATAGACCTCATTTGCACAATTTGAAATTAATTTGCATGCAAAATTTTATAGTTTTGATCCTTACTTATAGATAATTTATTCCTTTAAGTAACCAAGACAAATAGTAGAAAAAGCATTTTATTTATATGGAAAAAGCTACATTAATATCTGTAAGAGGTGTCAATATAACATTGCCTATACAGAAAAAAACTCAAATGTGAATAGCAACAAATAAAAGTTACACATCTTCCTACTTAGCAGTGCAATTAATTCACATTGCAATAAAGTCAAGTATAACAAAATCAAAACAAGTGTTTCTCCTTAATCAGGATACTGAGAATTACAGTGTAAAGATCCTTTCAGGTTTAAGAAGTCTGCACTCAATCTACCGATTACCCTAAGACAAGGGAGACAGACAGTTAACTCATTTAATTACCAGCTGTTGGGTTTTTTCAATACTGTTCACAGGAAAAAGGTAATGAATTGACATACATGTAAATAGAATATATTTAGTCTATACAGTAAAAAAATACAAATTATAAAGTGAGCTAACAAAGAATGAAATCTGAATACAGATTTATAAAACTGATGACATCTTAGACAACACATACAGTATTTCTCATGTAAAAACATGTGGTTTCAGCAAAAAATAATTTGGTTGCTTTTCAGATGCATTGCAGATCTTGTAAGCTGAAGATGCAGATGTCCAAGTATCTTAAAAATCATAATAAATGTCTTTCTCAATGCATACAAAATGACAAAAGCTCTCATCACAGTCTTAAGGGTATTTTTGGAAGTTTGTTTTGTCTTGCTTCAGAAATACATGTAAGATGGGTAAAAATCAAAGGATTTCATGGTACAATGAAACAGTAAACGGTGCTCAATTTACTGCTAATGTTGAAAAAAACCTAGATTTTACAGTACTCTGGTATATATGAAATTTTTTTTGACTTTACATTGCATATTTCTGAGTCCATTCTCTTGCATGTCTGTTGTATCTGTAGGCATACAAAAGGGATATAGTGAAAACATACAAATTGAATCTTTTAGAAGAACTGTTTATATAAAACTGTATATTCTACCTTTTTACGCTTAATTGCAATAATCACTCATATGCCAATTATTGAGTCAATGTGACTTAGGCTCGTATATTAAATAAAATAGAAAACAACAAGTGATTTTTTAACTGATGGCTTTCTCTACAACCAATATAAAAACATGCCTAAGTTATAAACAACAAAATAAATCAATTTCTAATAGAAGTCTATAAAAGCTGACCCTGAATGCGCATTGTCTGTAAAATGCAAATGAATCAATGGTCCAGCAAGATGTAACAGCTTGAAAATTAGGTCAGTTTGGAGGGGATTAGGGATAACTTCCAAGGAATACAATATTCAAGGCTTTCCAATTATCAAATTCTTTTATTTTAAATTTACTATCCAGAACTATATATATAGTTCTTTCCTATCAAAAAACAGACATATTACTCAAATGCAGAACATGTACTATTAAATAGTAAAGGACTAAATATTGTGTGGGAAGGAATAATATCTTTTGTAAAAAGACTAATAAAGTTTAAAAAGAAAGACTTCTTCCATTGGAAAGATAGGCAAACTTAGTACAATAAATACAATTAAATGTACTTAAATATATTGATAATACTTATGTTTTGGCAGACTACACAGAAATACACCCAGGCAGAAACTAATATAAGTAAATACTTACTTTTCTTTGTCTGATTTATAGATTTGTGCAATATCTGGTACTAAGGGGTCATCTGGATTAGGATCACAAAGTAGAGAACATATGGACAATAAAACTAGATTGAAAACAGAACATCACATCAGATAATGATCTTTCTGCTTTATAACAATTACATATATGAAAATGATTTTACTGAATATAGACAATGAAGTTATAAAGAAAACAATAAAATGAGCACGTTAAATTACTTTTTAGACTAATTTTGCTTAGGAGCAAATACTGCTAATTTTTAAATTAAAAATTATAAAATTAGCATACAATGTCTATAATACAAAATCACTATAATTTTTGAAGTTTTAAATTTTAATTTCCACGTATTTAAAAAATGTACATTTATAAAGTAACTATTAACATTTAATCTGAAGAGCTCTCTATAAAAATAATTTTAGGTAACACATACATACACCAAATATGGTACCTGGTCAAAATATTTTTAGAACAGCATCCTAACTTCAGATTTTTTTTTTTAGGATTTTATTTATTTATATGAGAGAAAGAGTGTACAAGGGGAGGAGCAGGCAGAGGGAGAGGCAGGCCTCCTGCGGAGCAAGGAGCTCAATGAGGGACTCGAACTTAGGACCCTGGGATCATAATCTGAACTGAAGGCAGATGCTTAACCAACCGAGTCACCCAGGCATCCTAGGTATTTCTTAAAGATAGTTTTGTACTTTAATGAGGAAACCATTCATTTTTTATCTTATTTTAACGTAGAATATCTATGTTCTAATCAATTCAAAGTAAAGCAAATTGCAGTTAACAGTCCAAACCATTTTGGACTCATATTTATGTACTTTTTTTTACTTTGGCTTAGTGCTACAGTTTGCCTACAAAGAAGAAAGATTTGTCAGATTTTTTTCAATGAATCTTTTATTCCATGTACCTTATTTGTATCACACTCATTTAAAAGTAATGTGAACAGTTACCAGTACATAACTTGTATGTTTTAAAATATAAGTGAAAATTGAAAACATAGTTGTTTCTTTCCACATCAAAATATTAATTCAAATAGCTACATTTTTAAAAACAATCTAAGTATCTGAAAAAGTAAGGCACAAGGACTCTGGTTCCTGATTTGTCTATTATGACTGCACACCATGACTTCTGAGGGTATACAAGGAATCTCTGGAAGAGCATTTCATCTTCACCTTCTTCTGCTACGTTCCTTTATCTTTTCCTACTCTTACAAATCCACAAGTGAATTTATAAAGCAGAGTTAATTTCTTAACTGACACAGAAAGGGGGTTGCTAAGGGCTAATGAGAAAAATTAGTATTTTATTCATCTTCCTTATCTTCCATCTGCCTACGGAAGTTTTAAGCCTTTTATATTAAACCAATAGAGTAGATTATCTAGGCTCACATCTCCAGAGTTTCCAGACTAAACTCACAATAAAAAGCAAAATAAGACATTTAAAATATAAAAAAGTAGAAACTATACAAATAAGCAAAGTATAAGCTACCTTATAAAACAAAGCAAGAGGGAAGTTCCTCATTTCCCACTCCTGCTGCCAAGAGCAATGTGCCCTGATTTCACTATCATGTACACAAATCAAATGTTTTAAGATAAAGAAAAAGGTAGTAATAGTTAACATTCAGTCGAGTGCCTTCTATGTGCCAGATGCATAGTGACCTTACATGGTAATACTCTTATAATCCCCATTTTACATATGAGGACAGTGAGGCTACTTGAAATTCTTCTTCAAGGGCAGTTTCCAGAAGCCGAGAATACTAATTAATATTTATAGAAAGCTACCAATGTTAGAAAATTAGTGCTCAACATCTGGCAGTCTGCCATTTCTTTTGTATGTGTAAGTACTTAACCACTTACACCAAATAAATTACATTTCCATTTCCATTCCAGGAAAGAGTATATTAATTTAAAAAACCCTGTGACACAAAAACTTTCTTGCATCTGGTGTATAACAGTTACACTACGTGATTTTTAAAAAGACACTAAAATCGACATGAACATTTTATACAAACATTTTAGGTCAGAAAAACTGCCATTCATAATAACTAGCTGACATGAAGCGCTACTATGGACCCTGCTTTCTATAAACCTAATCGCTTTTAAAAATAAGTTAAACATTCAGGTAGCATTTATTAAAAAGTTTTTTTTTTAATGAGCATAGATTCATTCCTCCCCTGAATCCTTCAAGAGAAATAATTTTCTTAAATTTTATAAGAAGGGAAAACTACCAAATTACTTCAGAAGCTTCTAACTCAAAAAAGTATTTTCCAATGGTTGGGTTCCCTTCTGCTAGAGAAACAGGACATGAATTAAGAGGGTTGGCACAGCAGATACTATTGGCTAGGTACTAGAAGGTCTACATACACATCTGATAATTCAGCAAGAAAAAAATTATCTGTTAAAGCTGAGAATCCACATGGATTATATTATCAGTCATAAAAAATGCTATTGGTTATTAAAAGTTTAGACTAACATGCTAAAAAATGTACTGCATAATTCCAAAGTGTGAAATGTGTCTTTCATTTTAAATCATTTATCAGCCTAATTTGGTATTTCTTCTTAGATGAAGTAAGAGATGTAAAGCTTTACTCATTACATCAACGATACTATTTAATAAATGGGACAACTGGTCCTAAATCTTACTTTCACTCTGTCTCTCTCTTTAAAGCCCAAACTAAAAGGGTAAAATGTCAACAGGCTCAACCAAATTTCTAGTTCTAACATATTTAAATTTGTCTCATTTTATTATTAAGATTTGACCATTAACCACACCACGCTAACTGACAAAAGCAAAAGAGTAACAGATGAGCTATGAAAGCAAAGCAAAATCAAAGCAGGAGAAAACACAATAGATTGGTTTTTTTTTTTTTAAACTTTAGTCCCTAGATAGTTCTGCTATACTTTTCTTGTCTCACTGTTATCAACAGTTATAAATATGGTAAATGAAATTACCTTTTGATACAGTCAGAGCTGGTGACCATTGCGACCTCAGGATATCAAGACAAATACTTCCATTACTGTTTATGTTTGGATGGTAAATTTTTGTTGTGAAAGCAATCTAAAAACAAAACAAAACAAAAATGTGACAACCCACAAACTATGAACAAAACAGATCCAATCTGCTCTAGAGTAAAATGTCCTCAACTTTACATGACTTTAGAGGAGAAATGTATTCAACAACAAATTGGGCATCTACTTTGTGCACACATAGTTTTAGCTACTGAGAGTGTGAAAGCAAACAAAGTCAGTTTCCCTTTCCCCCCTGGAACTTACAAGTATTTTGGAATACAATAAATAAATCTATAATAGCTGGTATGACTGGCTGAGTAGTGCCCAGAGTAATTAACCATGGCTTTCATCATCCCTCAAAGTAATCCATTTCTTAATTTGATTATCATTGATACCTGCAAGTGACACTGAATCTAAAAATAGTGCCGACCCTGTTCCAGAGGAAAGTTGAGGGGCCTCAGCCTGTTACCTAACCTAAGGAATCTGCTAAGAATTCTAATCTTCCACAAGAGTTGTTGTTATATTGTTTCATATATATAATGTTAATCAGGTGCTTTTAAAACTCTAAAATAATTATTCTGAGTGGAAGTATTTGTTAATAAACTTCTCCCTCCTTGATGTCACCATTATTTATTCCCTCTGCAGATACAGTCTAAATTTAATGTAAGAAGAAAACGTTTTTATTTTTCCTACCACACTTAAGAAAGGGATTGTGTCATATTTATTTTTGTATTCCCCAATGTAACAGAACACTGGAGGTACTCAATAAATTTTTGTTGAATAACAACTTCAAAACTGAGAAATAGGGTCAACTTTCAAAGATAATCCCCTGTATACAAAAGTCTGATTCTTGACCAAAAAAAAATTTCCCAAACTACATATATCTAATGAGGAGGGGGAAAAAAGGTAAGGAAGCTAATTTAGAGTATAACAAATACTGCCTTTTGTTTTACAGATATAGTCCAATATTTGAGTAAGCATATTTTAAATTCAGTGATTTTACAGAATAGTTTGAACATGCTAAGCTACCTACAGTCTTTGACATCATGTACATATCTTGGGGTAGAGAGTAAAATCCCTGACAAAGGAGTCACATCAATCATAAAAATGAAAATACCTTTGGTGGCTTAAAAGGATAGTCCGTTGGAAAATGTACAGTGAGAAAGAAGACTCCACCTTGATAGGCGCTATCAGGCTGAAATTACAAATATTTGCATTAGTGATTACTGTATTTAGTAACCTAAGATGATTTCCCCCCAAAATTGATTTGGGGAAAGAAAAAGCCATCATTCTGTCCTAAGTTCAAATCATTTACCTTGAAAACAGGTTTCCCTTTGCAGGTATGAGGAAGGATCTCCAACAAGCATGACGACATCAAAGTTAAACACAAAAATAGGACACACACAGTAGTGTGACTTACCCAAACAGATCTTTTTATGAGTCTAGAGTTTTATAGATCGGTATACACACAAGATTGCTTTGAGAAAAGAAGAATTTTCTGCAGCAGTAATCAGTATGGGAAACAGGGTTTGGGCTAGTATTTATTTACCTTCTTATTTATAAAACTTAAGATCTGCTGGGCCTTTTTTTTTTTTTAAGATTTATTTATTTATTTTAGAGAGAGTGCAAGCAGGGGGAGGGGCAGAGGGGGAGAGAGAATCCTGAACAGACTCCTCACTGAGTGGGAAAACTGACATGGGACTTGATCCCATGATCCTGAGATCAGACCTGAGCTGAAATCAAGAGTTGCACACTTAACTGACTGAGCCATGCAGGCGCCCCGATGGTCATCCTTTGAGGGGCAAGAATAGAGATGAACTAAAAAGACCAAGTTATAAAAAGGAAAGGCTACATGACACACAATTCGACCTCCAATCTTCACTTAGTAACAGTTTATAACATAATGTGGAAAATGCAAAAAAGCTCAAAATAAAACTAGATAAATTCAGTATTCATTGAATCAAACTAGAAGCCAACTTTATAGGAAAAATTTAAATTTGGCCATGTTTCTTTATGGAGGTTAAAAAATACATTTACTGTTACAAGCAAGAAAAAAATGATAAAGAATAAAGGTAGCAAAATACCTAAAATTCTACTTTAATTCCTTTATACATATACACACACATATATTCCTTTATATATATATACACACACATATATTCCTATATATATATATACACACACGCATATATATTCATATTTCTATATATAAAATTTATTTATTTGAGAAAGAGGGCATGAGCAGGGGGAGGGGCAGAGGGACAAGCAGCTCCCCACTGAGCAGAGAGCCCAACGTAGGGCTAAATTCCAGAACCCTGAGATCGTGACCTAAGCCAAATTCAGATGCTTAACCAACTGAGCCACCGAGGTGCCCCACCTTAATATTTAATTAAATTTATCATGTTATATTACCACTTTAGTAATAACAGCAAGACTATCATTACTACCTCAAGTTTGTGCATATACGTTAGAGGACTATACTATATAATTATTCTTACTATATATAGTTTAATTCTAGTTCATCAAAACTTAAAAGGAATGTAGAAAATGTAAGTAAATTCAAATGTTATTATAGAGTGGCATGTTTGCATTACTAAAATAAAGGGGGTATGAGTAACATAATTTAACCATTTGCTACATGTGATTCATCTAAGAAATATCTGTGAAGGACTATAATTCAAATGGTAAGGGTGGGCCTTTAAATAATAGTATTTTGAAGGTTCTTAGTAAGCAATGAAAAACAAATAACTAGATTCAAGTTGTTATTTAAATAAATATATTGCATTTTACCCTTAAAAAAACCAACTTAATGTTAACAGTTTAGTAATTTAAGACATTTGCCCAGTACTCCTGCTCTGAAAATTCAGTATTGTTGTTTTTAAAAGTGAAACACAAGGTAATATGATTAAAACCTTTATGCCTTACTAGATAAAATTCTTTCAGGGAAGGGAGAGAATGACGTTCATGTAAACAGGTTACTAGTATGTATATTCTCATAAGTAGTCAATGCCCATTCTTATGCAATGAGAATTTTGTGCACAGAAAGAAAAGTCTGTTTCAAGTCATAACTGCCTCTAGGTATAGAAAGAAATACTCTTAACAAGGGTAGTAAGTGTTAAGTAAAGCCGGTCATAAAATAGAAGGTAATTTTGAGTTCAGTACAATACAACAAAACTAAAAACCACAAATTCAAGAGTTGGCAAAGATAGATCCATTGCAATTATCTCACCAGTTCTCTCTCACACACAGGAACAGTGAAGAGTTATTGCAAACTGGTGCTTGTTACTTGCGGTATTCCATTGCTGAGTTAATTAGACTCATTTCTAACCTACAAAAATTATTTTTTTCTTTTACTAAAATTGTTGATGTGAGAATAATTATGCTGGGTTCTGAACAACTGACTTTTGTCTTTAAAAACCAATCAAACAAATGTATAACGTATAGCCTGGGTGCAAATTGTGGGTGATCCATGACTATGTGTAATGATCAAGGATTTGGCATAGGAAAACATCAAAGTGATCCTAACAAGTATTTGCCACCAGTGCTCCAGAAAATCATCAAAAATCCTTTAATTGTATTTTGCTTCCCGAGTGTTCAGAGTACAAGAAAACTCAACCTTAGCCACAAACATCTCATCAAAGGTGAAATGGTAAGAATGAAGTATGGCTGAGGGAATTAATTTCATATATATGAATCATACTTACAGGTCCCATAATAGTTGCTTGCCAATGGAACACTGAAACAAACAAAGGAGTTTTGGAGTCATTAACAAATGTTCAAACCTACATTATTAATGGTAGCAAAATCCTAGCAAGAGAGCAAAGCTTACAGTCATCTCCCACAGGTCCAGCCGAACAATGAGCAGGTGGGTCTCGTTGTAGATCACTTAATTCCTGAAGCAAAGCAAAAATACTTAAGGTTAATTGTTTTTCTAGTGAAACAAGCATAATAATCTATGAATACACCAACTATTTACTTTAAAATAATTTGAGGCAATTCTATTCAAAATATGAAAACAGAAAATGTACTGTTACTTATTGGTAGAAGAGTACTGCAGGTACTAAATTCCTTCATGAGATATCACCAAACCTTGAAAAAATTAAATGGATTAAAATATTGTTTTTCTCTAACATCCATCCCTAAGACAAAAATATTTAACCAGTATCTACTGTATGCAAGGTAACTTATATAACTACTAGGTATATATAAGAACTACTAGAAAAATGTTATACTATACCATACGAATAGATGAAGAACAAATTCAAAGCTTTACAATCTAATTTGGGAGTGATGGCTCCCAAAGAAATGGATATTGAAAGAACAACCTACCTGAAGGTTAAATGGAAAGAAAGGAGAGAAGTCAGGCCATATTTGGAAGCTAGCACATTGATTCATATGCTTTCTTCTGCTCTCAAGGAAGCAAAAGAAGGACCATGGAAATGACAGTTTAGAGTTGGCCAGTCCTCAGCTGGCATTCTAGTTCTGCCATAATTAGCATTACAAGCCTTGGGGAAATCACTCAACTTCCTTATCTTCACCCAAAATATGAAAGGTATAAATTCATTATAAAAGATCATACACTAGGCCTGAAGTACCTACTTTAGTTTGGAAGATAAAAACATGTCTTTGAGGCAGTGGCAGCTAGGAAGAAAAGTAAAGGATGAGTGGGAGTTCATTTTGGGAGAAATGAGGGACACTGTGAGGTAGAGCAGCGTAAGATGAGGCTGAAAAAGTAGGCAGAGGCTAGGCAGACAACTGAGAACAATACACACCATACTAAGAATTGCGGGTTTTTAAGAAGCTGTATGATCTGATTTAAAAGATGGTTGACTGATCTTTGTATTGAATAATTAGAGATGAGAAAGAATAGAAGCTATTAATTACTATAGGTGAGAAAAATGAGGGCTTGGAGTGGAGAAGCAGCAATGAGATAAAAGTGAACAGAAATATTTTAAAGGGCCTACCTCTCACAGGATTTGATGATGAATTACATGTCCAGAGTTAAGGAGAGAGGTCACAGATATGTATCATGAAGATACATATCTTCATATGTTTTCATTTACTCCTTGTAAATTCTTACTCCTTGTTTTAATGTCCCAACAACTCTCAGAGATAGGTGTTATTATGCTCCCCATTTTACAGATGAAGACAGACATATGTCTCAGTGTGATCACATAACTATTATATGGTGGAAGTGGGATTCACACCCTGGCAGTCAAACTGGTAGCTTTTCAGGTTCACAAATGTACAAATGTAGATTCCATTTACTGAGGTGGGGGAATACTAAAAGATAAGTTTGTTCAGAAAGTAGACATACTGAATTGGTGATGCCCGTGGTATTGAAGGAAAATTTAGTTCAACATGCAGGTCTGGAGCTTTAAAGAGGACTAGACTAGAAATTGGAAAATCACTGTATATACCTCGTATTTAAAACTGTTGGAATGATATAAACCTTTTCGTGGGACCACATGTAAATATTGTATATCATCAAATCTAAGATGCCATCGACCATGAATCATATCCTTATTTTTTGTACCAATAATTAAGGAGAAATGTTGCCAACTAATTTTAAGACAACATCAATTATAAGATGCATCCAGATTTTAGAAATGTTAAAATGAAAAATACGTGCAAGAGCAAGACAGAAGAAAGAGAAATTAAGGAGTTGATCCCATTTACAATTGCACCCAAAAACCATAAGATACCTAGGAATAAACCTAACCAAAGAAGTAAAGAATCTGTACTCAGAAAACTATAAAGTGCTCATGAAAGAAA
>CM052894.1:58992445-59013686 GCA_028534135.1 Potos flavus | reverse complement strand
CATCAACAGATGAATGGATAAAGAAGATGTGGTATATATATACAATGGAATACTCTGCAGCCATCAAGAGAAATGAAATCTTGCCATTTGCAACGACATGGATGGAACTAGAGGGTATTATGCTAAGCGAAATAAGTCAATCAGAGAAAGACAATTATCATATGATCTCTCTGTTATGAAGAATTTGAGAGGCAGAGAGGGGGCCGTGGGGGGTGGGGGAGGGAAATGAAACAAGATGGGATCAGGAAGGAGACAAACCATAAGAGACCCCTAAACTCACGAAACAAACTGAGGGTGGCTGGGGGGTAGGGGCGGGTAGGGATAGGGTGGCTGGGTTATGGACATTGGGGAGGGTATGTGCTATGGTAAGTGCTGTGAAATGTGTAAGCCTGAGGACTCACAGACATGTACCCTGGGGCAAATAATACATTCTATTATAATATAAATAAATAAATAAATAAATAAATAAATAAATATAAATAAATAAAAGATAGATAGATAGAAAGAAAAATATGTGCACCCTAGAATCATTGCAATATGGCAATTACAACGAGTTCAGTGTTCTAACACACAGGTAAGGAATATGTGGCAGGGAAAGGCTTTCCTAAGAAAGTGATATATAAGCTAAAAACTGAGTCAAGTACAAACTCTGGTCTCCCTCTTCCAAGCCTTCTCCAGTATATCTTGGCCCTTTCATTTGCTTTTGTTGCTATTATCTTTACAGCTAGTGCTGTACTCTTCTTCCTGATAAGAATTAACTAATAGAGCAGTTTTTTGGTCCAGGTATAATTAAAAAATAAAGAGGAATATTTCAGTCCTTGACTTAGTGATAACGGTTAAATTAAAAAGCAAGACTTTGAACTTCAAATTCAGGTGTCATTACTCCACTGCCACATGATCTTGGGCAAAACTTTTTTTTTTTTTAACCTCTCCAAACCTTCATTTAATGTAAAGTGGCATTACTACTTTTATCCATAGTTTCTATAACAAACAAGAGAAATGATACATGTGAAATGCACAGCAATCTCTGCCATATAGTAAGCAGTCAAGTAAATGTTAATATGGAATGGATAACAACCACCCAATTCTCTAGTAGCAGAATGCAATTATTTAACCAGTTTAAATGATTGGGAGAGGAGTTCCCAAGTCACAGATACATTTGAGATGACTGTGCTTTATTTAATAGTTTTCTAAACTGGGCTTTAAGGAGATTGCTTCTGAAAATATTAATCATGTTGAGTTTTCTAAACATTAGTGTCAATGTGTAAATGGGACTACTTTACCCTTATTTCAACTAGAAAACTAGTTATTCTGAAAATGAGTTTCTGTAGTTAAAAAACTGGAATTTATATATTTGCATGTATATGAATTTATATATTTGCATGTATATATTTTACAGATACTGTATATGTGAATAAGTCATACCTATACATAAATACGTTTATTTTGTATACTAACAAAAAACCCAAAACTATATTTGTAATAGTCTTAAATCATGTTCAAATTTCAAATGTTAGACTGTTTTCAAATCCCTTTTAAAATAATATAGAAAAGTCAAGGTTATCTTGTTCTTATGTTTTTGTGCCCTGATTCTACCTCCTCTGTTAGGAGCAGTTAGAGCTCAGGATGAGAAAGAAAAACCTCACAACTGAACTGCAAAGGCTGTCTATTTAAAGCTCACTTATTATCGAAAAGTGGCAGCTGACAGTACATCAAACATTCTTAAGAGTGAGACTGGTCATTACTTACTAATAATGACACTAATGCTTAGGTGAAAAGACTTAAACATCCTAGACTCTTTCTCAAACCCTGTTATATTTGAAAATACATGACTGAAACTACGGTACATGGGTACAGACGGAATGAGTAACAGAAAGCAAAAGGCTCAAAATATACCCTCCCTCACCCACAAAAATACAGACCTTCAATTTGAAAAAAGAAAAATGAGGAATTCTGAGATGCGCTAAGAGAGTGAAAACATGTAACAACAAAAGTACAACCAAACAAACCAAATCCCCACTCTTTTGTTCTTAGCCTATTCAGCAGACAGTATACTTTTATTTTTTTTTATTTGAACCATATTTTATTTTATTTTAATTATGTTCATTTAAATGAATCTTGGAATACTGCATCAAAAACTAATGATGTATTTTATGGTGACTAACATAACACAATAAAAAAATTATGTTCGTTTAGCCAACATATAGTACATATTAGTTTTTGATGTAGTGTTCAATGATTCATCAGTTGTGTATAACACCCAGTGCTCATCACATGTGCCCTACTTAATTCCCATCATCAGGTTACCCCATCTCCCCATTCCCCTCCCTTCTGCAACCCTCAATTTGTTTCCCGGAGTCTAGAGTCTCTCATGGTTTGTCTCCCTCTCTGATTTCTTCCCATTCAGTTTTCCCTCCCTTCCCCTGTGGTCCTCCATGCTATTCCTTATGTTCCACATAAAAGTGAAACCAAATAATATGTCTCTGCTTGACAAATTTCACATAGAATAATACCCTCCAGTTCCACCCATGTCAGTGCAAATGATGGGTATTCAACCTTTCCGATGGCTGAGTAATATTCCACTGTATATATGAACTACATCTTATTTATCCATGCCATCCACTGAAAGACATCATGGCTCCTTCCACTGTTTGGCTATTGTGGACACTGTGGCTATGAACAGTGGGCTGCAGGTGCCCCTTCTTTTCACTACATCTGTATCTTCGGGGGAAATACCCAGTAGTGCAATTGCTGGGTCTTAGGGCAGCTCTATTTTCAACATCTTGAGGAACCTCCATACTGTTTTCCAAAGTGGCTGCACCAATTTGAATTCCCATCAACAGTGGAAGAGGGTTCCCCTTTCTCCACATCCTTACCAACATTTGTTGTTCCCTGTCTTGTTAATTTTGGCCATTCTAACTGGTGGAAGGTGGTATCTCATTGTGGTTTTGATTTGTATTTCCCTGATGGCAAGTGACATGGAGCATTTTTTCATGTGTCTATTAGCCATTTGGAGGTGTTCTTTGGAAAAGTGTCTCTTCTTGTCTTCTGCCCATTTCTTGACTGAATTATTTGTTTTTGGGTCTTGAGTTTGAGAAGTTCTTTATAGATCTTAAAAACCAGCCCTTTATCTATAATGTCATTTGCAAATATCTTCTCCCATTCCGTGAGTTCCTTCTTAGTTCATTGACTATTTCCTTTGCTGTGAAAAAGCTTTTTATCCTGATGAAGTCTCAAATGTTCATTTTAGCTTCTGTTTCCCTTGCCTTTAGAGATGTGTCTGTCTTGAAAGAAGTCACTGTAGGGACACCTAGGTGGCTTAGTGAGTTAATTGTCTGCCTTTAGCTCAGGTCACGGTCCCAGGGTCCATGGATAGAGTCTTGCACCGGGCTCCTTGCTCAGCATGGAGCCTGCTTTTCTTTCTGCCTGATCTGGATGATGCTCTCCCAGCTTGTGCTCTCTCTCTCTGACAAATAAATTTTTAAAAAGCTTAAAAAAAAAAAAAAAAAGAGAAGTCGTTGTGGTCAAGGTCAAAGAGGTTATTATGTTGTCCTCTAGGATTTTGATGGCTTTCTGTCTCACATTTAGGTCTTTCATCCATTCTGAGTTTAGCATTGTGTATGGCATAAGAGAATGGTCCAGTTTCATTCCTCTGTATGTGGCTGTCCAATTTTTCCAGCACCATTTAGTGAAGAGACTGTCTTTCTTCCATTGGATATTTTTTCCTGCTTTGTTGAGGGTTAGTTGACTATAGAGTTGAAGGTCCATTTCTGGGCTCTCTATTCTGTTCCATTGATCTATGTGTCAGTTTTTGTGCCTGTACCATGCTGTCTTGATGATCATAGCCTTGTCATATAGCTTGAAGTCATGCATTCTGATGCCTTCGGTTTTTTTCTTTTTCACTATTCCCCTGGGGATTCGGGATCTTTTCTGGTTCCATATAAATTTTAGGATTGTTTGTTTCAGCTCTGTGAAAATGTCAATGGTATTTTGATAGGGATTGCACTGAATGTGTAGATTGTTCTGGACAGCATAAACATTATAACAATGTTTATTCTTCCAATCCATAAGCATGGGATATTTTTCCATCTCTTTGTGTCTTCCTCAATTTCTTTCCTAAGCGTTCTGTGGCTTCTAAAGTGTAGATCTTTTACCTTTTTGGTTAAGTTTATTCCTCGGTATCTTATGGGTTTTGGTGCTGTTGTAAAAGGGATCGATTCCTTCATTTCTTTCTTCAGTCACATTGTTACTGTATAGAAAAGCAACTGATTTCTGTGCATTGGTTTTGTATCTTGCCACATTGCTGAATTGCTGTATGAGTTCTAGAAACTTTGGGGTGGAGTCTTTTGGTTTTCCATATAAAGTATCATGTCATCTGGGAAGAGAGAGTTTGACTTCTTCTTCGCTGATTTGAATGTCTTTTCTTTCTTTTTGTTGTCTGATCGCTGAGGCTAGGACTTCTACTATTATGCTGAACAAAAGTGGTGAGAGTGGGCATCCCTGTTGTGTTCCTGACCTGAAGGGGAAAGCTCTGTTTTTCCCCATTGAGAATGATATTTGTTGTGGGCTTTTCATAGATGGCTTTTATGGTTTTGAGGTATGTTCCCTCTATCCCTGTATTTTGAAGAGTTTTAATTAGGAAAGGATGCTGTATTTTGTCAAATGCTTTTTCGCATCAATTGAGAGGATCATAGGGTTCTTGTCTCTTCTTTTGTTAACGTGCTCTATCATGTTGATTGATTTGTGAATGTTGAACCACCCTTGGATCCCAGGAATAAATCCCACCTCGTCGTGGTGAATAATCCTTTTAATGTACTGTTGGATCCTGTTGGCCAGGATCTTGTTGAGTATTTTGGCATCCATGTTCATGAGGGATATTGATCTGTAATTCTCCTTTTTGATGGGGTCTTTGTCTGGTTTGGGGATCAAGGTAATGCTGGCCTCACAGAACGAGTTTGGAAGTTTTCCTTCCATTTCTATTTATTGGAACACCTTCAGTAGAATAGGTATGTATGATTTCTTTGAATGTTTGGCAGAATTTCCCTGGGAAACCATGTGGCCCTGGACTCTTGATCTTTGGCAGGTTTTTGACGACTCCTTCAATTTCCTTGCTGGTTATTGGTCTGTTTAGATTGTCTATTTCTTCCTGTTTCAGTCTTGGTAGTTTATGAGTATCCAGGAATGCATCCATTTCTTCCAGATTGTCTAGTTTGTTGACATGTACCTGCTGGTAATACGTTCTAATAATTGTCTCTATTTCCTTGGCTTTAGTCCAGATTTCTCCCCTTTCATCATGATTTTATTAATTTGGGTCCTTTCTCTTTTCTTTTAGATGAGTCTGGCATAGGTTTATCGATCATATTAATTCTTTCAAAGAACCAGCTTCTAGTTTCATTGATCTGTCGTACTGTTCTTCTGGTTTCTATTTCATTGATTTCTGCTCTAATCTCTATTATTTTTCTTCTGCTGCTTGGTTTAGACTTTAGTTGCTGTTTTTTCTCCAGATCCTTTAGGTGTAAGGTTAGCTTGTGCATTTGGGATTTTTCTAATTTTTTGAGAGCGACTTGGACTGCTATATACTTCTCTCTTAGGACTGGCTTTGCAGTATCCCACAAGTTTAAATTGATGTTTTCATTTTCATAGGCTTGTATGAATTGTTTAAGTTCTTCTTTAATTTCCTGGTTGACCCTTTCATTCTTTAACAGGATGTTCTTTCACCTCCAAGTGTTTGGGTTCCTTCCAAATTTTTTCTTGTGATGAGTTCCAGTTTCAAAGCACTGTGGTCTGAATATATGCAGAGAATGATTCAAATCTTTTGGTAGCGGTTGAGACCTGATTTGTGACCCTGTATGTGATCTATTCTGGAGAAAATTCCATGTGCACTCGAGAAGAATGAGTCGTCTGTTGTTCTAGGATAGAATGTTATACCATATATAACTGTAAAATCCATCTGGTCCAGTGCCTCATTCAAAGCCCTTGTTTCTCTATTGATCTTTTGCTTAGATGATATGTCCATTGCTGTGAGTGGGGTGTTGAAGTCCCCTAGTATTAGTGTATTATTATCCATATGTTTATCTTGGTTATTAATTGGTTTATGTAACTGCCTGCTTGCACGTTGGGGGCATAGATATTTATAATTCTTAGATTTTTCTCACTGGATAGACCCTTTAAGTGTGATATAGTGTCCCTCTACATCTCTTACTAGTCTTTAGTTTAAAATCTAATTTGTCTGATATGAGGATTGCTACCCCAGCTTTCTTTTCAGGCCCACTAGCATGATAAATGGTTCTCCATCCCCTCACCTTCAATCTGGAGGTGTCTTTATGTTCAAATTGAGTCTCTTGTAGACAGCATATGGATGTGTCTTGCTTTTTTTTTATCCAATCTGATACTCTATGTCTTTTGATACCTTTACATTCAGAGCAGCCATTGAAAGATACGAATTTAGTGCCATTGTATTGCCTATAAAGTCCGTTTCTATAGGTTGTCTCTGTAAATTTCTGGTCTAGCTTACTCTTGGGGTCTTTGTTTACAGTATTCCCCCTTAATATTTCTTGCAGGGCTGGCTTTGTGGTCACATATTCTTTCAGTTTCTGCCTGTCCTGGAAACTCCATGTCTCTCCATCCATTCTGAATGACAGCCTTGCTGGATAAAGTATTCTTGGCTGCATGTTCTTCTCATTTAGTACCCCAAATATGTCTTGCCAGCCCTTTCTGGCTTGCCAGGTCTCTGTGGATAGGTCTGATGTTATTCTGATGTTCCTCTCCCTGTACCTAAGAAATGTCATCCCCCTTGCTGCTCTCAAGATGGCTTCCTTGGCTCTAATATTTGCAAGCTTCACTGATATGTTGGGGTGTTGGTCTATTTTTATTTTGGGAGGGGTCCTCTCTGCCTCTTGGTCAGCAATGTTTGTTTCCTTGCTCAGATGGGGAAGTTCTCAGCTATGATTTGCTCAGATATACTTTAGTCCTCTCTCTCTCCACTCCCTGGGGGATCCCAATATTCTGACATCGGAACGGTTCGTGGCATCATTGATCTAAGTCTATTTTCATGGGCCACTAGCTGCCTATTCCTATCTTCCTCAGCTTTCTTCCTTTCTATCAGTTTATCTTCTAGATCACTGATTCACTCTTCTGTCTCATTTACCCTGGCTATTAGAGTATCCAGTTTAGACTGCATCTCATTCATAGCATTTTTAAGTTCAGCCTGATTAGATCTCATTTCTGCCCTTAGAGATTCTATATTGTCACTAATGCTATTTTTCAACCCTAGCTATCGACTTCATGATTGCTATCCTGAATTCTATCTCTGACATCTTGCTTATATCCATATCATTAGTTCTATGGCAGAGGACATTGTGTCTGGTTCTTTTCTTTGTTGAGAGTTCCTCCTCCTAGTCATTCTATTGAGGGATGGTTGAGTAAATGAATAGAGTCCAGAATATCAACCACGACCCACGCAAAATGCCCCCTTAGAAAAAATCCGAAGTGGTGGAAAGCTACCACAGATATGCAACCAAAGCCAAGATGATCCAAAATAATAAAAAGGGGGGGGGGGCAGGCTGGGTGACAGATTATAATTTCTCAGGGTGGAGAAGGCAGGTGGTCTTCCTATTCCTGATTGATTTTTGGATTCGGTGTTAGAAGACACTATATCCCAAAATTGCAAAGAAATCAGAACTTACATATATATCAGGATAAAATGAATAGAGTGAAAATGGGCTAGTATGGGGCATAAATCTATAAAATGTAGATGTGAAAAAAATAAAAGTTAAAAAGTGACTTAAAAACAAATTGGGAAATAAGAGTCTATTTGGAATGGGAACGGGGCAGGGGGGAGAGACAGGAAAAGGAAGAATAAGAAAAGAAACAAAAAAGAAATGTAAAATTTTAGCCTGAAGTATAAATGAGTCATGAGGGAACACCTGGAGCTCCCTATAGTATTTTCCCCTAGCACTAGAGTTTTACAGTCCTGTGGGAAATAAGCTATGATTCACCTGTTCTTCCTATCTACTGAGGGAGGGGCCTGCTGCTCAGCTTCTCAGGTGCCTTTGCCTGGGTGGAGTTGCCCCACCCCTTGTCAGGGGGATGAGCTTAATGTGAGCTGATCGGTGTGGCTTTTGTTCCCTGGTAGCTTTCCACTTCTCTTTAGAGGGTCAGAGCAAATATGGCTGTGCAGAAATCTCTGGCCCAGAGCTGCAAGGTCGTGGTCCCCTTTCTGCAACAAATCCTCCAGGTCAAACTATCTCCACTTCTTTGTCTACCAAACTCCACAGACTCACACTATTTGTGCCTGCTGCATCTTTCCCGGGGAGTTACAGGGACCCCTGAGCCTCTCTGCGCTTTGTGACTTTGCAATTGCTAGCAGCCATGGGCTCACATGTGTACCCTCTTCTGCAGCTCCCACGTCATGCTGGGAGCTGCCCCAGTGTCCCTTCAGTGGTCACACCACCCCAAAAGCTGATGCCCAATCATGGATGCAGCCTCTTTGTGTGCCAAACTGCTGAATCCCACAGCTCCTGCCTGTTGCCCCTTTCCCAGAGGAGTTATGGGTACCCGTGAGTGTCTCTGCGCATTGTGATTTTGCAATTGCAGTGGCCATGGGCTCATGTGTGCACCGTCTTCTGCAGCTCCCAGGTCATGGTGGGTGCTACCCCAGTGTCCTTTCATGGGCCACACTGCCCTGATCTATTGCTGTGTCCTGGGCACAAGCTGTTTTTATATCTCCCCTCGAATGTTAAACAGCCCACACCTTCTAGTCCTTTTCAGGGTGGTCAGGCAGACAGCAGTCTCCCTATGGGCTTGGCTCACAGTTTATGGTGACCAGAGTTGAGAGTCCCTTCTGGGCTCACTGACCATAACCAGTCTACCCACTCAACTGCTTGGTCATTCTATTGGTTCAGGCTCCCCCCATTCTTTCTAAATCTCCTGGAATCCTGAGACCACAATGATCCACCTAAAATTCTGCCCTGTTCATCCCTCGTGCCCTTTCCAGAAAGGGGTGTCTCTCACTACAGCAGATTTCCAAGGGTCCCAATTTTTTGCTCTGGTGTTATATCACTTTCTGGTGGCCTGCTTATGGCGGCTCCCTACCTGGAAATATCTTCCGATATTTCCCCTGAAGACTCAAGGTTCCGTACCTCCTACCTTGCAAAAAGTAGTTGTTTTTCTGCTTGTAGAGATCAGATAAATCTTCTTACATCTCAGGTTAAATTCGTGTGTATTCAGAATGGTTTGATAGATATCCAGCTAAATTCGAGGGACCAGATGAAACGAGGGCCCCTACTCTGTCGCCACCTTGCCCACCCGCCACCCCAGCCAGTATACTTTTAGATAAGACACAAGAAACCAAGAACTACTTATAATTCGTTAAATCCAACTTAGTTTACTCCAAGTTTCTCAGAAACAGTCTTATAATCTGATTCACGGTTTCTCTGTTTTAACTGGTATTCTTATTTCCATATTTCCATATGGAAATTTCCATAGCCACATATGGAATATTAAAAAGAATTTAGTGATTCCTATGTTATTTCAAGGATTAGTAATCTCTTCCTTTGCTCTTCTCTCCACTGTCTCTGTAAGAATTAACACTGGATTACACAAATTGCTCAAGTCTGTAAGATACTCATATAATAGCCAAAACTTACTCATGGAAGCCCCTCTAAAAGAGTTTATGACCTGACCCTGGTTCTCACTCCTTGAACACTTCATCCTACTCCACCAACTCCCTTGAAATCTATGATGCACTCTATATGTAGCCTCTCAATAACTGTTTCATTAGCTCCTCACATAGGCCTCTTCATGACCATGCTTTTACCTCACATTAAAAGTAAAAAAAAAAAAAAAAAAAAAAAAAAATCCCAAAGACAAAGCATTTAAAACCATTTATTTTGAATTAAGAGGTATATGTGAGTGTGTGTTTGTGTTACAAAAGCAAAACAAAGCAAAACAATGCTTTGTAAAGAAAAAAACAGAGAGCAATGCGTAGTCAAACACCCATAAGACCATTACTGAAACCAAACCATTGTTGGCCTATTAGAATACTTCATCCATAGCTTTGGTGGAAAATAAACATATCATTCACTGTTGGAGGGACTGTTAAGTTAAGACACATCCTTTTGGGGGCACCTGGGTGGCTCAGTCGTTAAGTGTCTGCCTTCGGCTCAAGTTATGCAAGCACCACATCGGGCTCCCTAATCAGCAGGAAGCCTGCTTCTCCCTCTCCCACTCCCCCTGCTTGTGTTCCCTTTCTCACTGTGTCTCTGTCAAATAAGTAAATAAAATCTTAAAAAAAAAAAAAAAAGACACATTCTTTTGAAGGGCAATTTGGTAACAACTGTGAAAGTGGAAAATTTATATAGCCTCTGACCCAATAATTCCACCCCATAGTAATAATTGTCCAAATACCCAAAGACACATATATCAGGATGTTCAGTGAGGCATTTTGTGTAACTATGAAAAACCAAGAATAACCTAAAATTCTATCAATAAGAGAATGGTTTCATGATACAGCCACATTATGAAACACTGTGCAGCCATTAAAAAGAATGAGCTAGATCTGTCTATGCTACAAAAGATGTTGTGTGCCTATAATACAGTTTTAGAGTGAAAAGTTACAGAAGGGTAAGCCCATTAGATCCCATAACATATATACATACATGCATAGAAAATAAAGGAATACACACCAAACTATCAGCTACTATTTCTGGGAATGAGTTGTCACTTTTCATTTATGTCTTCTAATTGTTTCAACTTTTTTTTTTTTTTAAGATTTTATTTATTTAATTGAGGGGGAGAGAGGAGCGCGCACACAAGCAGAGGGAGCAGCAAAGGGAGAGGGGGAAGCAGGCTCCCCACTGAGCAAGAAGGCTGATGTAGGACTCCATCCCAGGACCCTGGGATCATGACCCAAGCCAAAGGCAGCTGCTTAACTGACTGAGCCACCCAGGCATCCCTCGTTTCAACTTTTTCATAATACTTCTGTAACTTTTTAATAAAAAATTGTGATTTTTTTTTTTACTCAGGTTCTTAGGCATTTTTAAAAAATTAAATGACATTGGTATTTTCCACTACACCTATAATAAGCATCTTCTCTTTTCACTAAATAATTTTTATAAAAGACAAGGAAAGATGGAGGAATTGTCACAGATTAAGAATACATATACTAAGGAGACATACCAATTAAATTCAATGTAGGATCCCAGACTGGATCCTCAAACAAGAAAAGGACAGTAGAAAAACTGGTAAAACCCGAGTAAGGTCTGTAGTTCAGTTCATAGTATTGTACTTTATGTTACTTTCTTCATTTTGGTTATGTAAGTTGTAAATATTAGGGAAAATTATGTGAAGGATATATGTGAATTTTATTATTTTCTATAACTTTTCTGTAAGACTAAATGTATTTCAACATAATAATAATGTAAAACTTTTTTTATATATTCCAAAATCTAATCTGCTACTCTTTTTCAAGCTTGCTTCTTTTCCTGTGTTTCCTATATCTATTAATAGAATATTAGTCTCCCAGTCACTAGGCTCAAAATTTCAGCATTGTTTTGACTCTTTTCTCTCTCTTTTCCTTCATTTATAGTCAGATGAAAATACAACATACTCTCAATACCTGTTATAGTGCTTCCTACCATTATCTCAAAAACCAGTTATAGTACAACTTTAATTGTTTCTCAAAACTCTATGCATTATTTGTAGAATTATCTTTTAGAAACACAGCTCTATTTCAGTCTTCCCTTAGAAAATTTCAGTGGCTCCCCACTGCTTATTAAAACCAAACTTACCAATGAAGGCTTTCCATTATCTAGTCCCAAACCTACATGCTCGATTGGGTTCCCATTCACAAACTTGCCCAGTAATATTCCAAAGAACTCCCTTGCATTTTCGAAAACACTTTCAAGAGGTCTATGACGTCAACATTAATTTTGCAATAAAACTACGATGTTATTTGTCTTTTTCACTCTCAGTATCTCATGAGTATACAGGGGAGTTTTCCAGTTATGTGACTTGATACTGTAACAGACTGAATTCCTCAGAAGATGTGAATATTCAATTACCTATAAGCCTGACTATAATGAGATCTGAACATGTATAAAGCAATGCCACTTTTTTATTGTTTTGGAAAAGTTATTTTTAATAAAAATGTTATTTATATTAATATGTAATGGCTTGGTTATTTCTAAATTTGTTTTAGATTCTCATATGGTAAATATTAATAGACATAACCATACAAACAAAAAAGCTCTTTGAGGCCCTCAATACTTTTTTTTTTTTTGAAAGAGAGCACATAAGCAGGGAGAAAAGCAGAAAGAAAGAGAGAGAATCCCAGGCAGGCTCCACGCCCAACACAGGGCTCCACCTCATAAACCCAAGACCACAACCTAAGCTGAAATCAAGAGTAAGATACCTAATGGGCTGAGCCACCTAGGCACCCCCTCAATACTTTTAATACAAAGAAGTCCTAAGACCCAAAAGTTTGAGAACCATATAGTCAGGTTTCAACTGATTACCTGGATGTTTCATGGCTAAGTTTTCTGGCCTTCATAACTTTCTTTCTTCTAAAATAACCTTCCTTCTAGTTCCCTATGCCCAAATTATACCTATTCTCCTTAACAGTGGCCATCTTCTCAACAGCCACTTTAAAAACATGAGTTTTAGAGTCAGACTTGGATCAAACCTGGCCTTGCACTAACCCTTACTAGCTGTGTGACTTTGGGCAACTTAACCTCTTTGAGTCTCAAGTACCTCATATGAGGACATCACTGGTAATCCTGAAGAACTATAAAGACCACTGAATAAAAACACAAAAGTACCGGGGCACCTGGATGGCTCAGTCAGTTAAGTGTTGGACTCAGGTGATCTCAGGGTCTGAGACTGAGTCCTGCCATGGGATCCACACTCAGCGCAGAGTGTGCTTGAGATCCTCTTCCTTTGCCCCTCACCCACTTGCTCATTCACTCTCTCTAAAAAATAAATAAAACAAGTCTTAAAAAAAACAAAACAAAACACAGAAGTACCTAGCTTAATACCTGGTATGTCTAAGTTGCTTAAGAAGTGCTAAATTTCAGGACATCTGGGGGTGCTCAGGCCGTTAATTGGCTGCCTTTGGCTCAGGTCATGATCCCAGAATCCTGGGATCAAGTCCTGCATCAGGCTCCTTGCTCAGCGGGAAGCCTGCTTCTCCCTCTGCCTGCCGTTTCATCTGCTTGTACATGCTCTCTTTCCCTCTGACAAATGAAAAAATAAAATTTTTTTAAAAATAAATAAAATTAAAAAAAAAGAAAAAGAAATGCTAAATTCCCTCCCTTTCTTCTTCTAGCAGAATTTTTTTTTTTTTTAAACCAGGACTTTAATGCATTTTATTCATGGATTCCTCCACAATACTTAGCACAATACCTTTTGTATAAGGTGTGTGATATTATCTGAGTTAACCAATAAAATTTAAGGAATAACATGATGGGCAGGGAACAGACATCTCAAATTTCAATCTTTTTAGAAATACAAATGATTAGATTTGAAACAGAATCAGAATCAATTACTCCCTTATGCATATATGTAGACTGCATTTAATAAAAAGAATATAACAACAGGTGTTGAATGAATAATGCAGTTTATTTATGAACTCTGGGATGGCCTTTTTTCTCTTTTTTTAAGATTTTAATTTATTTGAGAGAGAGAGAGAAAGTGAGAGAGAGCATGAGAGGGGAGAAGGTCAGAGGGAGAAGCAGACTCCCCATGAAGGTAGGAGCCCAATGCGGGACTCGATCCCAGGACTTCGGGATCATGACCTGAGCCAAAGGCAGTCGCTCAAAACTGAGCCACTCAGGCGCCTTGGGATGGCCTTTTAAGTAATATGTAATCTTACCTAAAAATGAATCTCGAAAGAATATTAATCATTAAAATACTAAAAACTCATGCTACTGCAACAACTATTTTCAACTTACAGAATGTATGATATTCTAACAAAGTAGCCAAAGCCACACAAAATTCTCATTACAAATTTTGGTTTTGGTTTTTCTAGTTTAGAAGACCTCAAAACTCTAAATATTCCACCCTTATAGCTTATTTAGGATGCTGCTGTCAGGATATATAGCTTTTGGTTGCTTTTCCAAGAGGAGTTAAGAGTTTTGTGCTGAGTTGACCAGTCTCAAAGTAAAGTTGTCTTCCAACCACTGGCAATCCTTGGTGACAGAGCTGCCCAGAAACAGGGCTGCAGTTGGGGGTATGGACAATTTTTTATTTTTGTTTTTTGTCCCATGATCAATTTAACCAGTGGACTAATCATAACAGAAGTTTATTAAATGTCTCCATATCCTATCTAATAGGGATCATAACTCTGTTTTTTTGGTTTTTTTTTTAAGATTTTATTCATTTATTTGAGAGAGAGAGAGAGCATGAGCAGGGGGAGGGGCAGAGGGAGAAACGGACTCCCTCCTGAGCAGGGAGCCCAATGTGGGGCTAGATCCTAGGACCGGGAGATCATGACCTAAGCTGAAAGCAGACACTTAACTGACTGAGCCACCCAGGGGCCCCATAACTCTGTTTTTATACTCTCATCCCAACTCTACCCTCCCAATGTTTTAAAGACTTAAAGTATCAGACTATGATGCTTATAATCCTCCTAAATCACTGGACATATTTGATTATTATACTGACCCCCATGAAATTCAATGAGAACTGGTTTGTGGAGAAAAATAACTTCATAAGATACAGTTTAAAAAGTATAGGAAAGAGGTCCTCTGGAGTCTTAGAAACTTAAAAGTAGTTGTATCTCCAAGAAAATATATGTAAGAGTAGCTATACACTTCAAGGGTCACCTTCCGAATGTGTTTATTCAAGTTTAGAACACTCTAAGAAGTTCTAGAAAGTTTCTCCTAAGACAGAAGCGTGATCTAGTAAGGAACTGGTATAAAATATCTCGACTGACACAAACTACCTTCTAAATCAAAAATAAACACAAAGATGAAACATTAATAAATAAGGTTATAAGATCTGGTAAATTCTGAAAAGCCACATATATTGCCTCAGAGATTACTTCCTACTCCATCCCTTTAAACCTGTATCACCCTACAATACTGTACTTAAAATATATATAACCCTTATTTGCAAAAATAAAAAAAGTGGATTGCTGGAGCACAGAAAAGTTAATTTTTGTTGTTGTTGTTTTTTCTTTTGTATGTGCTAGTTATTACAAGTAGCAGTCAGGGCTGTTGCATTTTGCCACACAGGACGTGAGCCAAATCCAAGGGGTATCTTTCACACACTTCAATGGGGTGGTGCCTCACTAGGGCTCTACAAAGCTTCATTGCAGACAGTTGCACTTGAAAGAAATGGACAACATGTCCTTTAAACCCAACTTAGGATATTTATCACCGTTTTTGATAAACAAATAGCACTTTTGATGAAGATGCAAAAGTGATGGTGTTTAACATCTGTGTGGGATCACGAGCACTTACTTTATCAATGCATTGCAAATGGAAAGAAAACAATGGCTAACTTAGTACTCAAAAATTAAAAGTGAAGTCAGTGGCATTCTAATGGAGGAACAGAAAATTTTTCTCAATAGATGGTCATCTGGGTGTCCATATGGGAAAAAAATAAACCTTGACCTCCCCTACCTCAAACCTTACTCAAAAATCAATTCTAAATAGATCATAGGTTTAAATATGAAAGATAAAATAACACTTCTATGTATTCTTTTAATGATTTTATTTTTATTTTTAAGTAATCTCTACATCCAACATGGGGCTCAAACTCAAACCCTGAGACCAAGAGTCCCATGCTTCACTTACTGAGCCAGCCAGGTGTCCCAGTGTTTTTGAAAGAAAACATAAAATGTCTTCATGACCTTAGAGGAGGCAGAAATTTCTTAAACAGGACACGAAAAACACCACCCATAAGAGAAAAAAATGAAAAAATTTGAACTTGACTAAAATCAAGAACAGTTGTTCATTAAAGACACACTAAAATCTTTAAAAGGTAATTAATAGGAGAAAATATTTAGAGTACATATATCCGACAAAAGACCCACACCCAGAATATGTAAAAATTTTTATCTACAGATCAATTTTTAAAAGGCAGACTTGAATAAGGCAAAAGAGGCTAAAAGAAAGAAAAGAAAGGAAAAAAGAAAGAAAGACTATCCAAATGGCCAATATATATATGAGAAGGGGCTCTCCGGCTTCATTAGGCATCAAGGAAATGCAGTTAAAACCAAATGCTATGCCACTACAAACCCAACAGAATGGTTAAAATGAAAAAGCCAGAAAAAAGTGTAAGGGTTGGCAAAGATGTGAGGCAACTGGAACTCTCATGCTGCTGGTGGATGAAGTAAAGTTTGACATTCACTACCAAAGGAATGGAATACTCAACGACTGGAATACTCAACGACTGGAATACTCAACGACTCAGCAAGTTTACTGTCAGGAATATACCTAAGAGAAATATGTAGAAATCCTATAATGTAACAGATGCCTACCAAACAATGAGACTAGTTATAAATCCATACACGAAAGTAACTCATTATAGTAAACACACTGTGTTTATGTGTGTGTGTATATTTAATTTCCAGTGACTTTTAAAAGTTAAAATTGAAATACATAGTTGACCCAATACCCTTCTCCTCCTTTGAGACAAAGTAAACTTAAAAAAAAAACAACCCTATAACCTAAACACAAATCAGGCGATAAATATCATCAAACTGGTTAAAGTATGCCCCAGACAAAAGTAGTCTGTGTCAGTGAAACAATTTTCTATTCCAATGTGATTAACACTCAAATTAAAAAAAGAAAACTAATGAGGATATCTAAATTTCAAAATAAAAATATAAGATATAGTAATGAAAGGCAGATTACAAGATACTGCTCCTATGTTTTGACTAGAACTATAGAAGCATTATAAGTCCACAAAAATGTGTACTTAATGGATTTACAGCCTTACATGGCTAAGCAGCTCTATTCTAGTTTAGATTTCTATAGTCAAATAGACACAAAGGAAAGTACTAAGAGGTCTGAAACTGAATTTTAAATTGGCACAGATGGTACATTTATAACACCCCCACAATATGCTAAGTGTTCTCCATAAAACCAATCTAGACACAGTCCCTGCCTCTAGGGAACTTAAAATCTAAAAGTAGATGAGGCAGCCTAATTCAAAGAAAGTAAACAAATAAAAGGAAACAAAGAAGGAAACATAGAAGAGAAGCCCGAATTAATCTCTCAGCTCCCAGAAGGGTAACAGTCCAACCTGAACTGTACAGAATGAAAGCTAACAAGTCAGAGCTGCCTTCTTTACCATCAAACCTAATATGACACTATGCAATAAATATTCTCTAAAAAATTATGCTGACCAGACTGAAAAAGCTTTGTTGTTCTCTACCTTCAACATTCAGAAGGTCTACATCTCTGTGATAGAACATATATCCCACTGGATGTGTGTAAAGGACATTAAATAGCTTGTGCATGGGGACTAATTTACAGTTAAAAATCTAAATTACTTAATCCAAAGCATATGAAAGCATTATTTCAAAAATCCTGGCTCAACAGGCTATTAATTCATGTGACACAACCATCTTTACCTCAAAACTCCTAAAACAAGACAGTGATTCTTACCGGATTGCATTTTTGATGTTGTCTCTAAAGGGATGTATAAGCTATATTTGGTTTGTCTGTAAATAAACATTTCATGGGGGCGCCTGGGTGGCTCAGTGTTAAAGCCTCTGCCTTCGGCTCAGGTCATGATCTCAGGGTCCTGGGATCGAGCCCCGCATCGGGCTCTCTGCTCAGCGGGGAGCCTGCTTCCCCCTCTCTCTCTGCCTGCCTCTCTGCCTACTTGTGACCTCTCTCTCTGTCAAATAAATAAATAAAATCTTTTAAAAATAAAAAAATTTTAAAAAATAAACATTTCATGGACTTACAGTTCAGACTCTGATTTCCTTATCCAGTTGACTAGAGCTATTTCAACAGAGAGATATCAAACAATTGTCAGAAAGGTCTCCAAATACAGAACCTCTTTAAGCCCTTGAATTAAAAAACAGCTTTATTTTTAACCATGTAGATTCTTCCTCCAACACTTCAAAATGCTGATGATATCCACTTAATTAAGTTATAGGAACCAAACTCACTTCATCAAACTGGTCCTAGCTGCTTCACTGTCTCTTTGGATCAGGTATCTCTGGTAAAAGCAATTAAAATAATAATAATAATAATAATAATGCCAAATTCTACACAAAAGGAAGAAGATGAAGCATAATAATAATAATAATGATAATAATGCCAAATTCTACACAAAAGGAAGAAGATGAAGAAAGCAATGACACTACTGATTTTGCTGTATCAAAGTAGTATTTAATGAATCAGAGCTATAAAGAGCACAATTTAGAATAAACATTTGAGGTCAAGATTAGTGGCATTATCTACCCAATGTCTCAGATCTGCAACCACTCTTCCCCAGTGATTTCAACAGCAGCAATAATGACTTTCAATTTCCCAAAATACTATCTTGCCTCTAGTTTAAAACATGGCTTCCTCTTAAAGAGAAGACTCCTGGCCACCTCCTTTATATATATTTCCATCATAGGAAGTACATAAATAAAAGTGCATCTTAGACAAATCCAAGGCATCCCAGTAAAAATTGTATTTCAGTCTACTTTATGAAGTATTATGATAAAAATACACTTTTTCCAGTAATTCAAACTCTAGACCAATGTTCTCTGTACCAGTCATAACTTTAAAGTCCCCCAAATTCTATCTTATCCCTGGTTTTCTTTTAGATAGAAGACTCCTAAGCACCTCCCCCCCCCCACCCTCACACACACTCATTTGCTTTATCTACTTTACTTTCATCTTTATGTCTCATCTTAAACATTCCCTTAAGGTTTTCCTTGAACCCTTCAAAGGGTTCCTGCCAAATTCCTATAGTACCCTATACTTCCCTTTTCAGGACATTCATCAGATCTGTAATTACAAATGGTAAACGATCTTATATTCTATGAGGGCATACCTAAGAATATGATTAAGAATATTACTTCCTTACTCAAAAAACTTCAATGGCTTCCCCAAACTTCTGTATTAAGGACATGTTTCTCAGCATGGGTCTTCAAGGCCCTCCCCAGTATGAACTTTAATGTCTACTATTCCCCAAATGCTTCACAAAAGCTGGATTATCTGTTCCTTCCTGAACAGGAAAAGTACTTTCTGGTGCCTTCATTTCTGTAGCTTCCTTTATAAACTCTGTCTTTGAAAATGCTACCCATTCTTCCAAACCTATAACCAATTTCATCTCCTCCATAGAATTTTTCCTGATCTTCCCTAAATAAATTTGGCCTCTGCTACTTTTGACTCTCTTTCTTTTCAGGTATGTTCTATTTTCCTTACAGTACTTTCCTAAATCTATCTCATCTTTAATAGTACTTTTCTTACCCTTAATAGTTTTAAATTTCTTACATAATGCTGGGTATATGTCACTTTTCCATATTTCTCATTTCGTTTTGTATATACCTTACATACAGAAGGTGCTCCATAAATGCATTCACTAGAATCCAAAAAATCTACTCCATATAAGGTAGCTATATAAGGCAATTTTCTAAATATGTGGATTAAACAATCTTTAAAGTATAAAGATGCCTGTGAAACAGATGGAAGCTAAATGGAATTAGAAAAGCTTGTAATGATACTGGTACAAAAACAGAAATGTATCTTATTTGTATCACAAATAACTACTTTTTAATCAAAGGGTAAGACATCTTAAAAGACTCACTAATCTTATACATTAAGATACCAACATTTATTTCACTTCTGACATCTAAAGTAAATAGAATTTTAATTCAAGTTTCATACAGCAGCAGAGCACTGTGCCATGCTCAATATTTGTTTTTGTGACCATTTCTACTGTTAGTTGAACAAAACAAACAGCAAATAACATTATTTAGGTATGCCTAAAATTATAAATCAGAAAGGACCCTAGAAATTATCTAGTTCAATGCATAACATCTCTAGATAAAGAAAATAAAGACTATGAGTTTCTTGGCCAAGGTCATGAAGCCAAAGCTAGAACAAAGGCTCAGACCATCTGACTTCCACTCTAGCACTCTTCCCACTCAAAACAATACTCACCTCAAGGCTGTAGTAACTACAGCCCATTATTCTCAATCAACATTGGAGCCAACAATGCTCCAATACTTGAATTAAGGCCATCTGCACAGTTTCAGCCATGCTCAAGAGAAACAAAAGTGTGATGAGTAAGGGAATGAAAAGGGTTCTTTTTATCTTTTCCCAGGAGATTATATTTTACAAAAGGTTAGAAATAAACACTACTCCATAAGCTTTAAGGAGGTGTGTTTGTACTCAAAGACACTGAGTGGCAAGAAGAACATGATAGGAAATTACACACAACTTTTCAAAATACATAATATTGAATTCTGACACATCACAGAACATGCAACACAGAGCATTTTCAAAGCTACATTATGAAAAGTTACTATTTACTTCAGAGTAATCAAGAAAGATGATGCTTCAGGAAAAAAGAAAGACA
Source organism: Potos flavus (assembly GCA_028534135.1). NCBI lineage: Eukaryota > Metazoa > Chordata > Mammalia > Carnivora > Procyonidae > Potos > Potos flavus. Next base: position 58,993,151 of record CM052894.1, on the reverse strand, counting down.
AAATGAAATGATAAAAGCTAGCAGCCTATTTCTTAAAACCTACTTGAAAGACAAACATACCTTTCAATATTTATCAAGAATTTGTTATTAAATATCACTTCTTACACTTTTATGCCAAATAACTGGTACATAGTAGATACTTAATAAGTATCTGCATAATAAATCAATTAATCTTTGTATCACCCAGCACTATTCTTCAATATTGTGGTTGTACATCAGTGACTATAAAATGCTACAACTTTTAGTAAAAAACAATGAGCATTGAAGTTTATATCAAAGAGAACTGTTTCCGAGGCTACAACATTTGACATTGTGTGTGTGTGTGTTTGTATGTGTATATATATTCATCTGCTTTCTCTATACATACGTACACGTATGTGTATACATGTGAATGTGTGCATGCATTTTTTATATTGATTTTATCTAAGAATCTTATGCTATGATTTTCAAACTTTCCTTACAGCAATTCATAACAAGAAAAACATGATACATACATCACAACCTAGTACACATATACACAAGCACAGGGACACAAATATATAATTAAAAGTTTCATGGGGGGGAGGAGCAAGATGGTGGAGAAGTAGGAGGCGGAGATAGTGACTGATCCCAGAAGTTCAGCTAGATAGTTATCAAACCACTTTAATCAACTACAAACTTAGCAGGAGATAGAAGAGAAGAAGAACAGCAACTCTAAGAACAGAGG
>CM052894.1:58940757-58991945 GCA_028534135.1 Potos flavus | reverse complement strand
GACCGTGCCATTGCACTACTGGGTATTTACCCCAAAGATGCAGATGCAGGACAAAGAAGGGCCACATGTACCCCAATGTTCATAGCAGCAATGGCCACAATCGCCAAATTGTAGAAAGAGCCAAGATGCCCTTCAACAGATGAATGGATCAAGAAGATATGGTCCATATATACAATGGAATATTATGCCTCCATCAGAAAGGATGAATACCCAACTTTTGTTTTAACATGGACTGGACTGGAAGAGATTATGTTGAGTGAAATAAGTCAAGTGGAGAAAGTCAATTATCATATGGTCTCACTTACTTGTGGAGCATAAGGAAAAACATTGAGGACATTGTGAGAGGGAAGGGAGGGATGAATTGGAGGAAATCGGAGGGGTGAAGAACCATGAGAGACTGTGAACTCAGAGGAATGGACTCAGAGTTTTGGAGGGGAGCGGGATGGGGGGATGGGCGAGCCTGGTGGTGGGTATTGAGGAGGGCACGTATTGCATGGAGCACTGGGTGTAGTACATAAACAATGAATCTTGTAACACTGAAAAAATAAAATAAAAGTATTTGGGAAAAAAAGAAGAACTCCTTTTAGTATTTCTTTCTTTCTTTTTTTAAGATATATCTATTTATTTGAGAGCGAGAGAGAGACCGAGAGAGTGCAAACAGGGGGAGGGACAGAAGGAGGAGAGACAGAATCTCAAGCAGACTCTTCACTAAGCACAGAGCCTTATGAAAGGTTTCATCCCACCACCCTGAAATCATGACCTAAGCCAAAATCAAGATTCAGATGCTCAACCAACTATCCACCCAGGCATAGTATTTCTTTAAATGTAAATGTGCTTGTGACCAATACAACTTTTTTCCTGAAATGTTTTTATTTTGCCATCATTTTATAGTATATTTTCACTGGGAATAGAATTCTAGCTTACCATTTTCTTCCAGCCCTGTAAAGACATTCCATTGTCTTTTTTTCCCCCCAAATACTTTTATTTTATTTTTTCAGTGTTACAAGATTGTTTATGTACCACACCCAGTGGTCCATGCAATACGTGCCCTCCTCAATACCCACAACCAGGCTCGCCCTATCCCCCCATCCCGCTCCCCTCCAAAACTCTGAGTCCATTGCTCTGAGTTCACAGTCTCTCATGGTTTTTTGCCCCTCCGATTTCCTCCAATTCATCCCTCCCTTCCCTCTCACAATGTCCTCCATGTTTTTCCTCATGCTCCCACGGAAGTGAGACCATATGATAATTGACTCTCTCCGCTTGACTTATTTCACTCAACATAATCTCTTCCAGTGCAGTCCATGTTAAAATAAAAGTTGGGTATTCATCCTTTCTGATGGAGGCATAATATTCCATTGTATATATGGACCATTGTCTTTTGATTCCACAATTCTGTGTATAAATCAACTGTTAGTTTTATTGTTGGGGCTTATTTTTAAAATAAGATGTCTCTTTTCTATGACAGCTTTTAAGATTATTCTTTTATTTTTTATCTTTAGCAGTTTTGCTACAGTGTTACAAAGAGTATCTTCGTCTTTATCTTGCTTGAGGTTCACAGAGCTTCTCGAATCTGTAGGTTGATACATTTTATCAGTTTTGGAAAATCTCAAATACTCATCAAATATTGCCTCTGCCTTATTTTATTTTAGTATAAAGTATATTAGAATATTTCAGTATAAAGTATATTAGAATTTTTGACTATAACCCACAAGTTTCCCAGCATGTCCTCTGTGTTTTCTTTTCTTTTTTCCTTTATGTTTTAGTTTGGAAATTTTCTATTCATCTTTTTTTCCGGTTCACTAATCCTATGTTCTTAGTGTGCAATCTGTTCTTAAACCCACCTACTCAATTTCAAATATTGTAGCTAATTTCAGATTGTGTTTTCCAGTTCTAGATCTTTTTTTTTTTTTTACATATTTCAATTTTCTATTGAGTCCCTAAATTATTCTCTCCATTTTTTCCCCTATTTTTTAAGTCCTTATTCACAGTTATTTTAAAGTCTGTCTGCTAATTTCAATTAACTGAATCATCTGTAGTTGTGCTTTTATCAAAAGTCAGACATTGTGTATAAAAACTGTTAGAGACTCTAGATGATGTTATCTTGAAAAAGGGCTCACCCTTTCCTCTACCAGACAAATGCATGTGAAGATTATCACCTTGAGGCACTCAAGGTCTGCACTTAGTGAGGATGGTTTGCAGTTTTATCTAATTCAATCTATGTATAACTTACTCTTGTTTAGAGTGCACAATGTTCTAGGACTGTCTTTATTTCCTCAGAACAGAGACTGCAGGAAATTCCACTCTGCTTTTCAATATTTTTGATTCTCAGTTTCAGCATTTTGTTTCTTAGAGCTGCAGAATTTGGCAGACGTTTTGAGACGGGAAATAATCATATTTTTGAAGACTTCCAGATCTGTTGGAAACTGCCAAAAGTACTATTGGTTTTTCTGTCATAAGCAGTTGCCCTTTGTCAGAGATCCAACCTGAATTCTCAGCCTTTCACCACAACCAAATTAACAGGTACCCCATGGAGAAAAAGGACTGTAGATCTGTTTTTTTTTTTTTCCTTTAAACTCCCCTTTCCTCTGTCTCTCTACACTACAAGACTGCAAAAAATTGCAGTATGGTTTCAAAAGTTTAGTTCTTTAGCTTCCCGACCAGCATAGTTTAAGACTCTGGTATTTATCTTGAGGAGAAAGCTATCTGCATGTGGACATCCCTTAAGTCTTCAGTTCTGTCCCTACAGCACTGTGGAACCACAGAAAGTTCTGTTAGTTTCTCTGTCCTTCAGTACTCACTTGCTGCCTGTGTTAAACCCAAATTCTCACCCTCTAGTCTGTACTATGGAAGAATGGTTGAAAATACTCAAGAGCTTATCTTTGAGACTCTCATGGTTTCTGCAGCAATCTCATACTTTTCAATTATAATTTTTAAAAATACTTTATTTTTTAAGTAATCTCTACACCCACTGTGGGGCTTGAACTCACAACCCCAAGATCAAGAGTCACACATTCTACCAACTGAGCCAGCCAGACAGCCCATCAATTATAATTTTTATATTTCCTTTTTTTAAAGATTTTATTTATTTATTTGACAGAGGGAGAGAGATCACAAGTAGGCAGAAAGGTAGGCAGAGGGAGAGGGGGTAGCAGGCTCGCTGCCGAGAAGAGAGCCTGATGCGGGGCTTGATCCCAGGACCCTGAGATCATGACCCGAGCCGAAGGCAGAGGCCTTAACCCACTGAGCCACCCAGACACCCCTATAATTTTAATATTTCAACCAGTTCTTCTGATTCTCAGTAGATCAACCTATATGGAAACAGAAATCCCTATCACTTCTCTTTTTTTAATGTTCTACTACTACTACAATGTCCTATCTCTCTCTATCCTCAGACTGCCTTCAAATTCATCATCCACAGAGATGTCAAAGTAGTCTATCTAACCCAAATCTGTTCTTGTGGGTTATTAGCTTTAAAATGTTTCAATAGCTCCCTACAGCCTCAGTAGTGGTTTTGCAGAGGGGCCTCAGAAAGAAAGAAGGGAGAGGTTAATAGGTTAGACTTTGGATTGTACACTGCTACTTCAAAGAGTGAAGCTGATTTATATATCAGAGTCCTGTGGGTTCACACATTTCTTCCCTTTGTTTAAATCATCAACCAGCAGAATAAAGTGCTAACTCCTTAAGGCTCTTGTGATCTGACCTGTATTGCACTTCCAGACTCATCTTCCACTGCCTGCCTCCCACCAAACTTCCTGCAGTTCCAATGCCTCCCAACCTCTCCCACTTCCAGTATAGAGCAGTGCTTCTCATTCTCAAACTTTGGTCATATTGTTCATTCTGCTGAAAATGCCCTCTTCTCCAATCCTTTAAATCTCTAATTCTCTGTTACTTCTTCCTTCCTTATCTGTTGAGTAAATGAGTAATCCTCATTGGTGCTTCATGACACTTAGTGTGCATCCTTTCCACACCCCCCTCCCCCAGCTTTATTGAGATACAATTAACCTATAACACTCTATAAGTTTAGGGTGTACAACATGTTGATTTGATACACTTATATATTGTAAAATGATTACCACATTAGGGTTAGTTAACACCTCCATAACCTTACATAATTACCACCATTTTTTGTAGTGAGAATATTCAAGATTTACTCTCTTACGATAGTATTTTTTTAAAGATTTTATTTATTTATTTGACAGAGAGAGACAGACCACAAGTAGGCAGAGAGGCAGGCAGAGAGAGAGGGAAGCAGACTCCCCACTGAGCAGAGAGCCCTATGTGGGGCTCAATCCCAGGACCTTGAGATCATGACCTGAGCCGAAGGCAGAGGTTTTAACCCACTGAGCCACCCAGGTGCCCTAACTCTTACAATATTATTAAATATAATAACCATGCTGCACACTAGATCTCCAGAACTTATTCATTTTATAAATGGAAGTTTGTACCCTTTGGCCACCCTTACCCCATTTCCCAATACCATTGTACGCCCACTACACACACACACACACACACACACACACACATATCCCTTCTGGTACCATCATTTTAGTCTGCTCTGAGTCTGGCTTTCTTAGATTCCACATATAAGTGATATACAGTGTCTTTCTCTGATTTGTCTCACTTAGCATAATGTCCTCAAGGTTCATCCATTTTGTTGCAAATTGCAGGATTTCCTTCTTTCTTGTGGCTGAATAATATTCTACCTATTCATCCATTGATAGACATTTAGGCTGTTTGCATATTTTTGGTATTATGAGTGATGATGCAATGAATATTGAAGTGCACATATTTCTTGGATATCTTGTTTTCACTTCCTTTGGATGGATACCCAAAAGTGGGATTGCTGGATCATAATAGTTCTATTTTTAATTTTAGGAGGAATCTCCATATTGTTTTCCATAGTGGCTGCACCAATTTACATTCCCATGGACGATGGACAAGAATTCATGCTTGCCCACATTTGTTACCTCTTTGTTTTCTTTTCTTTCTTTTTTTTTTTTTTTACTATAAACGACTTTTTTTTTTTTTTTTTTTTTTTTTATTAACCTGTAATGTATTATTTGCCCCAGGGGTACAGGTCTGTGAATCATCAGGCTTACACATTTCACAGCACTTACCATAGCACATACCTTCCCCAATGTCCATAACCCAGCCACCCTATCCTTCCCTCCCCATCCCCTAGCAACCCTCAGTTTGTTTCATGAGATTAAGAGTCTCTTATGGTTTGTCTCCCTCCTGATCCCATCTTGTTTCATTTTTTTTCCTTCCTTACCCCTCATGACCTCCTGCCTTGCCTCTCAAATTCCCCATATCAGAGATATCATATGATAATTGTCTTTCTCTGATTGACTTATTTTGCTTAGCATAATACCGTCTAGTTCCATTCATGTCATTGCAAATGGCAAGATTTTTTTTTCTGATGACAGCTATTCTAATAGGTGTGAAGTAAAATCTCTTTATGATTTTTTAAAAAGATTTTATTTACTTACTCATGAGAGACAGACAAAGAGAGAGAGGCAGAGGGAGAAGGAGAAGCAGGATCCCCACTGAGCAAAGAGCCCGACCCGGGGCTTGATCCCAGGACCCTGGGATAGTGACCTGAGCCAAAGGCATACTCTTAACCAACTAAGCCACCCAGGTGCCCCCTCTTTATGATTTTGATTTACATTTCTCCGATGATTAATGATGTTGACGATGTTGATTAATGATGTTGAGCATCTTTTCATATACCAATTGTCTTTTTCGGAAAAAAAATCTCTTCAGTTCCTTGTCCATTTTTAAAGTGGGTTGTTTTTTTGCTTTGATTTGTATGTTTTCTTATATATTTTAGATATTAACTCCTTATCCAATTTATTATTTGCAAATACTTTTTCCTATTCCATAGATTTCCTTTCTATTTTGCTAATTGTTTCTTTTGATGAGCAGAAGCTTTTTAGTTTAATGTGGTCCCACTTACTTATTTTTGCTTTCATTGCTTGTGCTTTTGATGTCATACCAATAAAAAACTATTACCAAGACCAATGCCATGTCAAGGAATCTTTTCTGTTTCTTTAGGAGTCTTATGGTTTTAAGTTTTACACTCAAGTCTTTAATCCATGTTGAGTTAATTTTTGTGCGTCATATAAGATAGGGGTCCAATTTCATCCTTCTGTATAAGATTATCCAGTTTTCCCAGTACCATTTTTTGAAGAGACTATCACTTCCTCATTGAATATGCTTGAATTCCTTGTCAAATATTAATTGTATATGCAGAGTTCTCTTATGGGCTCTTGATGCTATTCCAATGGTCCATGTTTATATTTTTATACCAGTACCATACTGTTTTGACTAATGTAGCTTTGTAGTATAGGGTTTGCTTTTTTGTTTTTGTTTTTTTTTAAAGATTTTATATATTTATTTGACACAGAGAGACACAGTGAGAGAGGAACAGAAGCAGGGGAAAGTGGGAGAGGGAGAAGCAGGTTTCTCGCTGAGCAAGGAGCCCAACGTGGGACTCGATCTCAGGACCCCGGGATCATGACCTGAGCCGAAGGCAGACACTTAACGACTGAGCCACCCAGGTGCCCTGTAGTATAGTTTGAAATCAGGAAGCGTGATGCCTCTAGCTTTGTTCTTTCTCAGGATTGCTTTGACTATTTGGGACCCTTTGTGATTGCATAGGAATCTTAGGATTTAAAAAAAAAAAATCTGTGAAAAATGCATTGGAATTTTGATAGGGATTGCATTCAATATATAGATGGTTTTGGGTAGTATGAACATTTTAACAATATTAATTCTTCCAATCCATGAACACAGGATATCTTTCCATTTATTTTTGTATTTTTTCGCCCAGGTTCTATAGTTTTCAGTTTACAGATTTTCACTGCCTTGGTTAAATGAGTGTTTTAGTGGTTTTGATGCTATCATGAGTGAGATTATTTTGTTTTTCAGGTACTTCGTTTTTAGTGTATAGAAATGCAACTGATTTCTGTATGTTGATTTTGCAGCCTGCAACTTTAATTTGTTGGCTAGTCTAACAATTTTTGATTGGTCTTTATGATTTTCTATATATAAGCTCATAATAATCTGCAAAGATAATTTTACTTCTTCCTTTCCAATTTGGATGCCTTTTATTTCTTTTTCTTGCCTAATTTTTCTGGCTAGGACTCCAGTACTGTGTTGGATAGAAGTGGTAATAGTGGGCACACTTGTCTTGTTCCTGATATTAGAGGAAAAGCTTTCAATCTTTCACCATTGACTATGATGTTAGCTGAGGGCTTGTGGCATTTATTATGTTGATGCATATTCTTTCTTTGATCAATTTGTTGATAGCTTTTATTCTGAAAGGATGTTGTATTTCACCAAATGCTTTTTCTGCATCAATTGAGATGATCATATGATTTTCATCTTTTACTCTATGAATATGGTGTAAGACATGTATTGACTTGGATAGTTGAACTATCCTTTCATCCCAGGAATAAATTCCACTTGATTGTGGTATATGATCCTTTTAACGTGCTGTTGAATTCAGTTTGCTAATATTTTCTTTAGGATCTTTGCATCTATGTTCATCAAGGATATTGGCCTGTAGTTTTCTTTTCTTGTAGTTTCCTTGTTTGGCGTTGGTACACGATAATGCTGGCCTCATTAAATGGGCTTTCAAATGTTCCCTCTTCTTCAACTTTTGGAAGAGTTTCAGAAGGATTAGAAGAATTTGAGATAGATTGCTATTAATTCTTCAAATGTTTGGAAGAATTCACAAAGGAGTTCTCTGGGCTTTTCTTTGGTGTGGGATTTTTGATTATTGATTCACTCTCATTATTGGTACGTTTCAATTTTCTATTTCTTCATGATTCAGTCTTGGCAGGTTGTACACTCCTAGGAATTTATCTGTTTCTTCTAGGTTATCCAGTTTATTGGTGTATAATTGCTCATAGTAGTCTCATGATCCTTCGTAATTCTGTGGTTGCAGTTACAATGTCTCCTTTTTCATATCTGATTTTATTTATTTGAGTCTTTTTCTCTTAGTCTAGCCAAAAGTTTGTTGATTTTGTTCATCTTTTTAAAAAGTCAGCTCTGAGTTTCATTGATATTTTTCTATTTCTATTTCTTGTCTGGTCTCTACAATTTGTGGTCTGATCTTTGTTATTTCTTTCCTTCCTTTCCTTCCCTTGTTTGTTCCCCTTTTTGTAGTTCCTTGAGGTGTAAAGTTAGGTTGATTATTTAAGATCTTTCTGTTTTCTTTGTGTAGGTGTTTATCCCTATAAACTTCATTCCTAGAGCTGCTCTTGCTGTTTCCAATAGGTTTTAGTATGTCGTGTTTCCATTTTTATTTGCTTCAAGATTTTTAAAATTTCCCTTTTGTTTTCTTCTTTGACCCATTGGTTGTTCAGGACTGGGTTGTTTAATTTCTACAAATTTGTGAACTTGCAGCTTTCCTCCTGCTATTGATCTCTAGTTTCCTGACATTGTGGCCTGAAAACATACTTGGTATGATTTCAATTTCCTTAAATTTGCTAGGATTTGTTTTGTGATGTATCATATAATCTGTCCTAGAGAATGTTCTGAGTGCTCTTAAGAAGATTGTGTATTCTAACAAACTGAGGGCTTTTGTGGGGTTCAGGTTGGGTGAGCCTGGTGGTGGGTATTAAGGAGGGCACATATTGCATGGAGCACTGGGTGTTATGCATAAACAATGAATCTTGGAACACTACATCAAAAACTAATGATGTATGGTGACTAATGTAACACAATAAAAAAAAAGATGATTGTGTATTCTAGTGTGGTTGGACGGAATGGTCTATATATGTCTCTTAGATCTATATATGTCTCTTAGATCTATATATGTCATAAAATATAGTTCAATGTTTTCTTATGGATTTTCTTCCTGGCAATCTATTTTTGAAAGAGGTATACTGAAATCCCCTACTATTACTGTATTCTTGTCTGTTTCTGTCTTCGGACCTATATTTGTTTAATATATTTAGGTGCTCAATGTAGGGTGCATATATATTTAAGATTATTATGTCTTCTTGATGAATTGACTCATTTATCATTATATGACTTTCTTTGTCTCTTGTTATAGTTTTTGGCTTAAGCTCCCTGGGCTTCTACTTGCACGCACTATCTTTTCCCATTCCTTCACTTTAAGCCTATGCATCTTTAGGCTAAAGCAAATGTTTTGTAGGCAGCATATTGTTGTCTTTTTTTTTTTTTTTTTTTAATCCATCCAGCCACTCTATGCCTTTCTTTTGGAGAATTCAATCCATTTATATTTAGAATAGTTATTTATAGGTAGGGACATATTCATGCCGTCTTATTAATTTCTAGGTGTTTTGTAGTTCCTTCTTTCCTTTCTCTTGTTGCCTTCCTGTGAAATGATGATTTTCTGCAGTAGTATGCTTTGATTTCCTTTTCTTTATTTTTTGTAATCAATTGTATGTTTTTGCCTGTGGTTACCATGAGGCTTACATGAAACATCTTATAGATATAACATTCTATTTTATGCTGGTAACAACTATGACTGCATACAAAAATTCTGCCCTTTTTACTCTCCTACCCTTTATATTTTTTATATCATCATTATCGTTTTTATATTGGCATTCATTTAAAAATTATTATAGCTATAGTTATTTTTAATGTTCTTATCCTTTAACCTTTATACTGGAGTTACATGGTTAACACATCTCTATATTATGGTATTAGGTATTTTGAATTTGACTATATATTTACCTTTACCAGTGTATTATATATTTTCAGGTTAATTGGTGTCTTATTATTTCTGCTTGAAGAACTCATTTCAGTATTTCTTATAAGACAGTTCTATTGGAATGCTAAGTGAAATAAGTCAGTCGGAGAAAGGCAAATACCATATAATTTCACTCGTATGTGGAATTTAAGAAAACAAATGAGCAAAGGGGAAAAAAGAGGCAAACCAAGAAATAGACTACTAACTACAGGGAACAAACTGATAATTACAAGAGGGGAGGTGGATGGGGGGATGGTAAAATAGGTGATGGGAATTAAGGAGTGCACTTGTTGTGATGAGCACAGGATGTTGTATGGAAGTGTTGAATCACTATATTGTACACCTGAAACTAATATAACACTGTATGCTAACTAACTGGAATTTAAATAAAAACTTAAAAAAAAACCCAAAAACGTTCTATTGGTGATAAACTCCCTCAGCTTTTGTTTGTCTGGGAAAGTCTATTTCTCCATTTCTGAAGGATAGCTTTGCCAGATAGAGTATTGCTGGTTGGCACTTTTTTCTTTCAGCACTTTGAATGTATCACCTCTTTCTCCCGGCCTGCAAGATTTCTGCTAGATATATGCTAATAGCTTTGTGGGGGGTCCCTTGTAAGTGACATGCTTCTTTTTTGTGTTTTTAAGATTCTCTTTTTGCCTTTTATCTTTGACGGTTTTATTTAATGTGTCTGAGAGACAATCTTTTTAAGCTGAGTTTGGTGATGTATGAGCTTCATGAACTTGGATATCCAAATCACTCCCCAGATTTAGAAAACTCTCAGCAATTATTTCTTTAAGCTTTCTTCCCCTTTCCCTTCTCCTTCTTGCCTCCTTTTGGAACTTCGATAATTTTCAAACTGTTTCTTAATATGCTATCCCATAGATTATGTAGGCTTTCTTTATTCTTTTTTATTCTTCTTGTTGTTCTCTAAATAACATCAAAGTTCTTGTCTTCTGACTCATAGGTTCTTTCTTCTGCTTTTTCCATCATGATGTTGATGTTCTCTAAGGCGTTTTGCATTTCATTCTCTGAATTCTTCAGCTCCAGAGTTTGCTTTATTCTTTTATGATTTGTATCTCTTTGTTAAACTTCTTGTTTTTTTTTTTCATGTATTGTTTCCTTGATTTTGTTGAATTGTCTTCCTGTGGGTGTATGTCTTTTTTTTTTGGTTTGGTTTTAGGGGTCTTTTTGTAGCTCATTCAATTTCCTTAAAACAGATTTTTTAGAGTTCTTTACCAGGTACATTGCAGATCTCTCTGTTTTGGGCATCAGTTCCTGGAAGATTACTGTGATCCTTTCATGGTGTCACTTTCCTTACTTTTTTATGTTCCTCAAAGTTTTGCATTGTGGTCTTCATATCTGATAGAGCTACCTCCTCTAATCTTTACTAGCTGCCTTTGGGAGAGAAATAACTTCCAATCAGCACTGCTAGGGATTCTGAGGCTTTCTCAGCTCCTCTGTACAGCTGTTCCATGCTTCTTGCTCCCTCTTGTGGCAGAACTCTTAAGCTTATATGCCTTCTCTTGATCCTGTAATGCACCAGGTTGAATGCTGACAGCTTCCTTTTTGTTTTCCCAAAGGTGGCATTAAAGCTCAAATTTGTGGTCTCTCTCTGGCCTGCAGATTCCAGCTGCCTCTCTGTGAACGCTCACTAGCCATATGCCAAAGATTGCTTTTATTACTGTCATCAGAAAGTGCACAAAAGAAGTTGGATACAGGGTATGAGTCTGTGTGTGTGTGTGTGTGTGTGTGTGTGGCATCGAGGAATTGGGGGAACCTATGGGCCCAGTGGGAAGATCTGTAGATGAGGTGTCCCCTGCAGCTAGTGGGCTGGTTTCCTGATGGAGTCCACAACAGAGTTAGCAAGATCCACATCCTTTTAATACTCTCTGAGAATCCTATCTGATGCTCTCTCAGCCTCTTCTCATTCTCCAATCCTTAGTTTATGATTCAGTACTCTCTGGATAGGCTGAGAGAAAAATGAGCTCCTTTCACAGTGTTCTACACTTTTTTCTCACTTTCCCTAGTTAACAGGAGAAATCATGGGCTCAGATTTCTCTCGGCCTTAAGCTGTGCTCTCTTAGAGGAAAGGTGATGACCCTGTTCCTCTTCCATTTCCAATGTGTCAAAACTCACTTTTTTTTTCTTTTTTTTCTTTCTTTCTTCTTCTTTCTTTCTTTCTTTCTTTCTTTCTTTCTTTCTTTCTTTCTTTCTTTCTTTCTTTCTTTCTTTCTTTCCCTTCTTCTTCTTCTTCTTCTTCTTCTTCTTCTTCTTCTTCTTCTTCTTCTTTCTTCTTCTTCTTTCTTCTTCTTCTTTCTTCTTCTCCTTCTTCTCCTTCTTCTCCTTCTTCTCCTTCTTCTTCTTCGCTTCAATATTGTCCTGGAAAATTTCTGGAAACCTGGACTTCTACAACGGCTCTTTTGGCCTTGATTGTCTAAGACAGTGTTTTGCAGGGGCTCCTAGACTGTAGTTGAGAGGGGCTGGAGCAGCTCACAGGCCACTATAGTGTACATAGTTGAGACCGAGGTCTATAAGCCTATTACCCATTATACAGGTGGTGGAACTCCTCCCGGGTTCCTTGACAAATAGTGCTAGATCCCACAGCTCCCACGTAGGCACTTTTGTTCATGGATGGATGTCAAATTATTTTTGGTGGGGAAGCACAGATGAGGGATGTCTTATTCCGCCATAATGCTGACATCACTCCACCCCCAGTGTGTATCTTTATAATTGCCCTTACCATGCTATATTATCAGTGTAGTTAACTGTGAGATCCTTAACTTGGGATCATTTTTGACTCCCTGGCACTTGGCGTAATATCTGGCACACAAGAACTCAAATATTTATTGAATAAATGAATGAACTAGTCATCAGAAGATACTTGGAATTTTAAATGACATGTTTAATTGGAGAAGGTATTAATTAAGACAAGTGAAACCTAGCAAAGATAAATAGAAGTAAGGAGAAATAAGAAATAAATAACAGCATTGGTAGGTCTGTGTGCAGTTAATGAGAGAAAAGGTTACCTGGAGAAGGCAGATCTATTAGATGTGAAACCTTGATTTGATAGCCTATAAGAAGTCAGCATAAGTTTTTCATCGGCAAACTGATGTAATACAAATATTTGTTTAGCGATATTTATTTAGTGCAGAATAGAATTTGAATAGGAATGGTCCATCATACTAGAATCCTCAAAGTCATTCTTGGCTTCCATAGGTTAAACTGGTCAATGAAATCCTGCTGGTGATACTGAGAAATGCCTTTGGAGTGTGAGCTGTAGCACTATGCTAGTTTGATCACAGTCTCTTTCCTGGATTTTAGCAATAGCCTCTTCACTCATCTCCTTCTTTACAGTTTCCTCACTCCCGTCACTTTCTATGCTCCTACCAAAGAGATTTTTCTAAAAACAAGTTTAACCTGCCTAAAAAATCATCTGTCTTTTGCTAGCAAACTCTTTAGCATATTACACACAGCCCTTCACAACCTAATGCTGCCCAACATTTTTGGATTTGTGTCATATCACTTATCTCCACATATATATTTAAAGTACACCATGCTCTCATGTTTATCTGTGACTTGCACATACTGTTTCCTTTTTCTGAAATGCACCTCCACCCTTCCCCACTTGAAAAAACAGTTCAAATGTCACCTGCTTTATGAAGCCATCCCCTCCTCCCCCAGGCAGATTTAAACAGATGGATCATGCCTTAGTCATCTTTGTATTTTTAGAAGTTATTGCAGTATCTAGCATAGTACTGGCTTCTACTTGGAACTGAATTTCAAAAAAATATTATAAAAGATGAATATTACTGTTATATTTTGGGAAAAATGTAAAAGAAACAGATTTATATAAATTAAAAAGTGAGTACCATGTACACACTCCTGCAATACTCAGATATAATCGCCATTAAATCCAATTTTGTGTGTATTATTTTACACACTTTTTATGCATTCACACATTGTGTAAAAGTGCACGTATGTAGTTTTAAAAAATTCAAGCCTAATGTTTTTGAATGACTGAATGAGTGAATAAAGGAACTTAAGATGTTATTTTTAACAATACTCATTAAAGAAGTCAAGAAAGTCTTTATAGGAATAGAAAAGGAACAATAGAATGGGAGTATTGAAAAAAAACACTGCCATTTCATGACTCATTTGCCTATGTTGTCCTTACATACAATCAAGTGTAATTTCAAAGCTGCAAACTGTGAATTCATAGGTGGAAATTTATAACAAGATGAAACAATAAAGATAATCCCTCCTATATATATCTCTCTGAATACCAGTTTTCATACCACTACAATACAAAGAATTCCATCTTGTAGGATTTTGAAACAATTAGAAATAATGTATTAAAATGTTTGGCACATACCAGAGGGGAGAGGGGTGGGGTATGGGTTAAATAAGTGATGAGGATTAAGGAGTGCCCTTGTGATGAGAACTGGATGTTGTATGGAAGTGTTGAATCACTATATTGTACTCCTAAAACTAATATAACACTATATGTTAACTGGAATTGAAATAAAAATTAAAAAAGATGTAGATAGCCAAGAAATAAAATGTTTGGCACATAATTGAGCAATAAATTATAATTTGAATTGATCAGATATTTTACAATAATGCAAGGGCAAATACTGTAAAGTTATCCTGTTTATTAACATTATTCCATCAACACAATCATTCTGGATTTCTTCCACTCTTTAAGTCAGCTTTCAGGAATACCCAACAGTGTGAATTTGAGTTTTATAACTTGCATAAAATTATAGCTATCCTTTTTGCTTGTCCTACCTCCTGCTGACTCATACAATCAGCTTTAAAATAGAAAGGCTATGTTTATTTTACATAATGTTGCTACAGCAATGGCTAAAAATAACTTTGGTGTGCTCTTAATAACTAAGGTTGCATCTCAACTTTGTTCTAATTGGGAAATAATTCATAAACGAATTTGGATAACTGAGAACTGCTAGCATACAATAGATCTTATTTTTCTCTCCCTTCCATTCTTTTGTATAGTATTTTAAGGCAAACTCAAGTGTGGTCATAATAGAACTTTAGTAAATGAAAATGTTATGGAGGAAAACATTATATACATAGTTTTCTATGTGCATAATTTATTAAAATATTGATTTATACAAAAGATACAGTAGGAGAAATTCAGATTATAATCACGCCCCCCGCTGCAATAAATTGTTATACTTTTGTAATTTTCATGTGTTGTTATTCCATTTTCCCAATCAGAGTGTAACCTGTTTGGGACAGAAACAATGTCTTAATCTTTTTGTGCGACTTCCAATACCTATTAGAGTGCTATTTAGTTTTTAATGAGTAAATTGTCTTTAAATGTGGTGTTGAAATATAATCTTATTTCTAGAAATACATTTTACTTATGATTTTAGAATGCATCTATTCCTGTGCTAAACCTATTAGGTAATTGCTTTTATTTTAGTGAATTATTTATCCATTATAATTACAAAAGCAAGACTGCTTTCTTGGATATTTTTTCTTTGGGTGATATCAATGTAAGTAACTCCACTACTTAGTAGTGAATTATCTTGGTCTCTGGCTGCTGCTGTTACTTATTAGTGCTACATTCAATTTTACCAGTATGCAAGTATCAATAAACCATTATCATTATTTTCATATGTATTTTCCAAAATTTTACATGGTTCCCATCTCCACACATTAACTGTCCCTTTTATTGGTGAATGATACTTCTAATAGGTGTTGCTATTTTCTATGGGGCCAAATTTGTATATAAATAATTTGTGCAGATATGAACCTTTTCACATTTTCTGTCTCTCTCTTCCTCCCTCCCTCCCTCTACCTATCTGTCATACTGAATATACTATGCTAGGTACTAGAGGAGATAGAAGCATAAGACTTGGTCTTGTCTTCAAGAGCTTACCATCTACTGAGGAAAAAAAAATATGTGTACATAACAAAAGATTAAACACCAGAGCAGTCTATGATATGTCACAAGTAAATAATACAAGCTCACACACTAAAGAAAATCCAAGAATGATATTTTGGGCTGGAACGATATGGTGTGTTGAATGAGTCTGAGGTATAGTCTGATATAATGGGGAAAAAATTATGACATTGAATTGGAAGACCACACTTTCACCTCCACAACTTACTAATTAGTGTAACTTTTTGTGTCTTGTGCTTTCTGAACTTAATTTTTTTCATCTATAAATTGGGAACTATGATCATGATACCGTCTGTGTCTGCTTCTTTAATTTCTGAATAACATAATCAAATAAAGTTATATAAAATATTCTAAAAATATTAAAGTATGACTCCAACCTAAGGGTGTGTTGTTTTAATTTTTCATCACCTACCATAGTTTCATGCTCAAACATCACTAATTTAAGAGATGTTAAAAGTTCAATAGGAATAGAAGAGCAATGTTGATATATAATACATATGTACGTATGTATTGATGTGGGAAACAAAGGCAGAAGAAAAATTATTACATTTCCTTACTACCTACAGCCCACTGACAAGTCCTTGAAACAGGCAGAGTGACATTCCTCTAGGGACTCAACTGCCTTGATGTTAATACTTTGCTAAGGGCAAAAGGCAATCCTAGCCTGACCCACCACCTCCAGGATCCTGTAAGTCTACTTTAACATATAAAAATTCCTTTGGAAACTTCCTTTATCTCCAAACCCCCCAAGATACTTGTTGGTAATCATCCCCCAAGCATATGGCCCACCAATATACATCTGAAGAGTCTCATGACTAAGTTTTATGAGACGGTAATAAATGACCTTTTCCCAACAACAGCTAGCCCCCTTAAAGGTCCTGGAAATCTTGGTTCCAAAATTCTTTAGAGACTTATGCTATCCCTAACTCCTCCCAACTTGTATATAATGGGCATGACCATTATATGGTGATGACCCCATTGCAGCTCTTTCTAACCACAGGTCCCGTCCCCATGCGTCAATAAAATCGCCTTTTTGCACCAAAGACATCTCAAGAATTATTTCTTGGCTGTCGGCTTTGAACCCTAACATTTTCCCTACATCATGTATGTAATTTAATAGGGGCAGAAAATGACAAAGTAATGGCAGGTCTGTGATGCAAATCTCACGTTGGGGAAAATTCACATTACATCTGTAATTATTTAGAAGCCAATAATAATTGTTACAAATAATATAAGGATAATTATACCCATTATTTGTTGAGTCTTTACTATGTGACAGGGACTCTGTTAAGAACTTCTTGTACATTCTCTGATTTAATCCTCATAACAATCTTAAGAATCAACCATTATTATTCCCATTTTCACAGAAGGGAAAACTCTGGGTCAGAGAAATTGTCATTTGGCAGGGTCACATAGCTAGTAAGAAACCAGAGCAGGATTCAAACCCAGATGTGTCTAACTTCTGAGTCTATATTCTTATCTGGTAATTTCCATAACTTTGGTATATCACACAAAATGCAACCCAGAGCCAAATGAAGTGGTTTGATGTATTTATTAAATCAGAAAAAGAACTAGGTATTTAAATAATAAATTATTTTTAAGCAAAGGTGAAGTGAGAAACTATAGGGGAATCAGAAAAGCCAGTTCGTGGAGGACTTCTATGCCATATATGAGAATTTAAACTCGATTCGTTGGTAATCAGGAGCCATTGAAGGTTTCAAATTTAGAAATGTGATCATTGGGCGCCCGGGTAGCTCAGTTGGTTAAGCAACTGCCTTCAGCTCAGCTCATGATCCTGGAGTACCAGGATCGAGTCCTGCATCAGGCTCCCAGCTCCGTGGGGAATCTGCTTCTCCCTCTGACCTTCTCTCCTCTCATGCTCTCTCTCTGTCTGACTCTCAAATAAATAAATAAAATCTTAAAAAAAAAAAAAAAAAGAAAAGAAATGTGATCATTGCCTACCTGGCATTGTTGCAGGATTTCTTTTTCTTTACTGCCTGTGGTTCTTGGTCACACTGCTTCAAAGAATGAAGAGGTAGACCAGAGGAAGAATGTTAGGCAGCAAAGCAAAGTTTATTGAGTGATAGCAAAGCAGTTGATTGAGCAATAGTACAAAGCTCCCAAAGGAGGGAGCCTGAGAGGGTTGCCACCGTGAGTTTTTAAGACTGGGGGTTTTTTGGGGCTTAATGTCAGCTGTTTAATCTGATTAACCCTCCTGGTGCCTGTGACCCAATTAAGTTTTTGTCATCTACCTATTACATGGGAAAGGGCGGAGGGCTCCTTCCAGGGTGGTGTAAAATCCTTTTAAGGGTTGACTCGTCTTAGGGTGGGGTGGAGGGTTGGGGGAGGGGGTCATCCCTGCCTGCCTTTCTTCAACTATCCTTCATTAGCATAGGGTCTGTCTCAATAAACAGGTGAATGGATGAGATTTAGATTTGTCTTTTAGAAAGATCGAGTTGGTGACTGGGTGGGATACGGTTAGGAGGGAAGTAAGATGAAAGTAGGAAAACTCCTGTAAGAGTTCAGGAAAAGATGTCAGAGCCTGAACCAGTGACATACAGGAGATGGCTGGTTTTGGCCTTCCCAACTCCAGGTGCAGTGACATCAAGTTGGTAGTTTGAAATCAGTCATGGTAGGAGATTTTATATCACAGATCTCAGCAAACACTACAAATTAGGGCTTTCTCTTTGGAGAGCTGATTTACCAACATATTACTGGCCCAAACAAAAGCAACAGCAATTGGACTGGAGAAGAAGGAATACTTACTAGAGAGGTTAATGAGGTAAAATCAGCAATACTTATCATCAGCTGATTGATGGGGGAGAAGTGTTGTCACCTTGCTTGTACCTATAGGCCTTTTCCCCACCCTTTTCCTTTCAGCTTATCCCGTAACTCAGGCAAAAGACCTGTGGGGCATAGCAATCTCCGAAGGAAACCAAAACTACCCCTTGAGCGAGAGTAGAGATTCACTGGTTCAGACCACCCAGACCAATTTGAGATTAACCCCAACTCACACCTGCACAGATGGACCATGGAGTGACCCGTGGAGTGACTGATCTTTACCTCATTATAATAGTAAAATCTCCACCTGAGGAGGAGCACAAGCCTCATTTGAGCCTCATTTATTTTACAACGTTAAGGCATGTTACCCTAAGCTGCATGTGTGACCTTATGCCCACTCCTACCTACAATGACAAGGCTTCCCGATCTAAATATTCATCCTAACGCAAATAAAAGGAACGCATTCAGCCTTGCTCAGAGAGTCAGGTCTTTGAAGTTTATTCCCCATGATCTCCTTAGTTGCTGCAAATAAAGTTTACTTTGTGTGACAACTCCACCTGTATAGTCTCTGTGACTTACCAAAAAGCAAACTCGCAGTAGTTCAGTTACAGTGTCAGTGGGAAAGATTATAAAATGGTTTATCAAATTATTAGCTTGGATGATTCAAATGGGATACTGGTGCCTCTTACCAGGACAAGGAGTTCAAAATGGGAGAAAAATAGTGAATTCTCTTCAGGAAAAGAGAATTCATGTGAGACATGATGGTAAAAATGTCCAGAAGACAGTGGTTATATAGATTTAGAACTAAAATGAGGTCTAGATTCAATATACAATATGGGAATCATGAGGATATAACTGATAGTTGAAGTCATGGGAGTAGATAAACATTTAAAACAAAACAAAGTAACAGAGCCCTGAGAAATGCTGTGGCAAGTCTTCACATTTCATAAAGTAAATATAAATGAAATCATATGCCTTTTTGTTTAAAGCAGTTTCAGTAAGTAGGTAGGATTACATTTTTTATAAATGCTGCATTCAGAATAAAATTACACTGCAATGTAAATGAATGTTAAGGAATACTGGTATCTGATGAAAACAAATATTATAAACCAGATTTGTAAGATCTGTATAGCAAGATTTATCAAAATGACACTTTAATTTTTAAGATTTTATTTATTTATTTTATTTTATTTTATTTTATTTTATTTTATTTTATTTTATTTATTTGAGAGAGACAGCATGAGTGGGAGAGGCAGAGAGAGACAGAGAGAGAGGATCTCAAGCAGATTCCATGCTGAGCATGGAGCCCGTTACCCAGCTCAATGGATCCCTGGAATCTGAGATCATGACCTGAGCTGAAAACAAGAGTTGGAGGCTTAACTGACTATACCACCCAGGCACCCCTCACATGACGCTTTACAACAACAAAAAGATTTTTTAAATATCCAAAAGAAGTTTAACTTTTATCAAACATCTGAAAGAACAAAAACATTCTAGAAAATATAGAGAAAAATTATTTGAGAATTCAACTAAAATGTAATTATAAGGAAGTGTATTCTATACTTACTCTATCTTGGCAGTGTATTTTAATTGTTTATTTCTTTGCTTCTCTCATTAGACTTTACTGGGAGTGAAGGAATGTCGTGTCTTTTACCCAAGTTTGGGGCCTTGTACATAGTTACATAATCAGAAAAAACCTGTTTCTTCCATGACAAGATGGGAAGTTTGAAGAGATGACCTGGGACGTTCCTTTCAACCCTGAGAGTCTATGAATTGATGATAGAAATAGATAGAAAAAGATAGATAGATAGATAAAGTAATAGTTGTTTACTTACCACTTAAAAGAAGTGGGCTTAGTCCTTTGTAGCACCAAAGGGCCAATGTTTCAAAGCTACAGAAAGGCAGTTGACTCTCAGCTTAATTACAGTGGTAAGAATTTTCAATTATTCAATTAAGAATGAACAATTAGGGGCGCCTGGGTGGCTCAGTGGGTTAAAGCCTCTGCCTTCGGCTCAGGTCATGATCTCAGGGTCCCGGGATCAAGCCCTGCATCAGGCTCTCTGCTCAGCAGGGAGCCTGCTTCTCCCTCTCTCTGCCTACTTGTGATCTCCCTCTCTCTCTGTCAAATGAATAAATAAAATCTTAAAAAAAAAAAAAAAAGAATGAACAATTATAGCTACCCAACAGAGGTTGTTTCAGGACGTGGCTATCTTTGAAATAATTTGGAATAAAAGCTGATCCTTAGATACTTTCAGTTTAGGTCTTCCCAATCTTTTTCATGCCATTGTCTGCACAGAAAATGGTTGTACAGCATATCAATCAATATCTCAAGGAATATTTGCCACATGTTCTCAGGATTTAGGGAAAACTAATCTAGTCCAACATCCTCATCTGCAATGGGGGAAACTGAATCTTAGGGGATGCAACATTTCCAGATCGAGACTTTAACATCAATGCTGGAACTAGGTAGTGCCTCTGCACAATTAGCCAAAGTCTCCTTCCTAGAAATTAAGCAGGATTGGATGTCAGGCTTGAGGACTGGGTCCGGGATAGTTGCAGTGGATCGGAGGACGGTCTAGATCAGTATTGCTTTAAATGTGGTCCCATGATCACTGGCATCAGAACTTGTTAAACTTGTGAACTTGTTGAAAACAGATTCACGGGCCTCATACAGACATACTTAATCAGGCACTGCGGCAAGGCCAGGACATCTGCATTTTTAGGTTTGAATACACTCCCTATCCCCCACTCCCCCACTCTCGCCCCCGCAGTATTTTTGGGCTCTAGAGCTCCAGCTCCGGCTTGAATTGAGCGGCTCCGCTCGTCGCGCGGCACCCGCCAGCCTCACCTCGGAGCAGCGCGTGCGGCACAGTTATCCCGCGTCCTCGTAGTAAACTTGTCTATTACGTACTAGCCCTTTCGGTCGTCACAGGCGGACGCCAGCCAGCACTGCCCTATCGGGGTGAAACCACCGCAGTGCCTCCATCAGCCTCCAGGCCCCGCGGAATAAAAGACTGCGGAGGGGGGGGCCGGGGGCAGAGGCGGGGGCCGGGGGCAGAGGCGGCTCAGCTGCGCCCCCTTAAGGCCAGGACCCTCCGCAGGCAAGCCGGGCTGCGGTTTCCCTTCTCCGCCCCCGAGCTCCTCCTGCTTTGCAGCCCCGCCCACCGGGGGAAGCCACTACGGCGCCTGCGTCAATTCTGCCTTGCCCCGCCCCCTACTACCAACCGGATGCTAGCGGATTTCCCATGGTGCCTCGCGAGTGGCGGGCATGAGAGTAAACTGCGGAAGGTCGCCAGCGGGTTCTAGTCATTGTTGGGAGTTGTTCTCTTGTGCCGCAGGGCTCGACGAGATTGGCGCCCGTCGCTTCCTTGTAGGCTGGTGCAATGGCGCTTTTCCGGTGCGTGTGGAGCGTGCTGAGTGCCCTGGGAAAGTCCGGATCGGACCTCTGCGCGGGCTGTGGAAGTCGACTGCGCTCTCCTTTCAGGTGGGACCGCTCTCTCGCCACCTCCGGAGGTGGCAAGGCCCAGGACGCTCTGGGGTTGGGAATGTATACTTTTTGTCCTTCCTAGGAAGTGCAGGCCACTATGGCCCTCTGATTCAGACTTCGGACTTTGCCTAGGTGCTTTGGTACCAGGCCTTGACGCCAGTAGTCTTTCCGGCCACCCTCCACCTTTCCCCTTGCTTCCCGCCCCACCGCACTGCCCAGCCTTGTAGCACGGGTTCGGAGTTCTCTGCGAAGTCGCGGCACGAGCCTCCCGCCATCAGTTTAGGCATTAAGGAGGCAGGGGCCAGGGGCTGAAGTATAGATGCTTTCCTCCACCTTGCTCTTCTTAGGAGGCATAGATAGAGCTTTGAGACTTCAGTTTTGCAGGTCTTCCTTCCTGTTAGGATAGGGTTTTAAATGTCACTAACACGGTGTCATCTTGATGACATCTCATTTGGGATCTCTGTTCATATACAAATGAATATTGTCACTTAAATACTTTATATTGGTTATTTTCTTTATATGTAGTTTTGCGTATGTACCGAGATGTTTTTCATCCACCGCGAATAGTTACCCGAAGAAGCCTCTGACTTCATACGTTCGATTTTCTAAAGAACAGCTACCCATATTTAAAGCTCAGAACCCAGGTAAGGAGTTTTGGAGCATTTACTCTTTTCTGAGATAATAAAGAGGACACTAAAGAGTTAAACTTCAAATTTGATTTGCATTTTGAAAGCATCCATTGACTGTGCAAACATAACCATTATATTTAGTGGTCTGTAAACTAGGAAGTATGACGTATTTTTTACCAAGTCGAAATGCCTTAAAAATAATTAAGAGTTAATGAAAGGTTATTTTTATTTTACTTTTTTATTACAATATACGTATTTTTTATTGAAGTATAGTTGATGTGCAGTGTTACTAGTTTCAGGTGTACAACGTAGTGATTCTAGTGATTCCACAACTCTAGGTTATGTTATGCTCACCACAAGTGTAGCTATCAACAGTCACCAGACAGTGCTGTAAGGATATCATTGACTTCATCCTCCTGACTTACTTATTTAATGAAAGATATTTTAAAAATAGCAGCATGTGGAGTGGAAAGCCGAATGAAAAAGCCGAATTTGGGGGATCTAGTTGCCATTGGCCTGGAGCACCATTGATAAATCATCTTCTTACTTAGCTCCTACTTCAGGGAATTGTTAATGAAGTTGCAATGAAATAATAACTTATGTGGATGTGTTCTATAAACTGTAAAGCTCTATACAAATTACTGCTAATTTCAAGAGCTTTTTCACTGGAAATCGGTTGAATTCCTGAAAAAAGAGATTTCCAGGTAGGATGTTTGTTGACTCCCTAGAAAGGCTGTGGGCCTTCATTTGGGGTTATAGTGGCGTAAATATAATAACTAAATAACAGTCTACGTTTGTAGACTACGTTGTTTACGATTTCTAAAGCCCTTTCAGAGGGCACTTGTGAAAACCAAATGAGTTATAATGAAAATTCTAACATTATAAAGAATTGATTTAAGAGACATGTTTCAGAAGTACTCACATCTTTTAAAATATGGTAGTTCAAACTAAGTGGTTTGTTAAAATGTTTACATACATCACGGTCGTTCCAGTTAAGATGAGGAAGGAAATGGGGGAAAATGAACTGATTTTAGAATAGTTTGCAAATAGTATTTCTGTAATTGAAATACAAGGTGATGTTACATGAATCAAGACTATATTTTATTGTTTAGTCAGGTTTTATGAACTTAATAATTCCTGAAAGACTGGGGAAAAAGTTTTGTTTGAAATACGAAGTAAAAAGCTTGAAGAAGTTGATTACCCAACTGGTTAAGCTAATAATTTCTGAGGACTATCTGGGGGTATTTTATATACTTCTTAATTTTTAGATAACAGATTTTAACAATGTTTAATAAAATATGAAATTATCAAATTTAAATTAGCTGATTAAAGAAAACCTAAATTATTGTATTGAGTGGTGTGTGGTTAGAGACATCTGTGATAAAACTTAGAGCTAATGGATTATGCTTTCCTAGAAGTCTTTAGAAATTAATCCTGAGACATAAAATTGTGACTTTTTTTCATTTTATTCCAATCTGTAGATGCGAAAAATTCAGAACTAATTAGAAAAATCGCCCAACTATGGAGGGAACTTCCTGATTCAGAGAAAAAAGTAAGCATATTGGTTTTTCACTATTGCTGACCAGTTTTCTGCAGTTAAAAACAGTAGTCATGTCCTTTAAGGTACCAAAAAATTTTTATTTAATATCCATTAACTATAAAGGAACTACATATCTTCTGATTCACATAAACGATTAGAATATGAATGTATGGCAGTGGTGACGAAGGGTTGACAGCAATCTGAAGTTGAATAATTGTTAGACTCCCACCTTGGTTAACATGGATATAAAAAATACAGGTTTTTAATTCATATACATATGATTCCAGAGCACATTTTTCACTTGGTAGTTCAGTTTGTCTTTATCTGAAGTCATGCAGTTGTCTTTCCCTGAAGGTGTGCTATGTTTAATTTACCAGGGGTAGTTTATTGACTTCTTATTTGAGTTTTTTATTTATAGATATATGAAGATGCTTACAGGGCAGACTGGCAGGCATACAAAGAAGAGATAAACAGAATTCAAGAACAGTTAACTCCAAGTCAGATTGTATCTTTGGAAAAAGAAATCCAGCAGAAACGTTTAAAAAAGAAAGCATTAATAAAAAAAAGAGTGAGTATCAATGAAATATTCTTTTCCTTTGGCAAAGGACTGAAATTTATGTAACTATGAATATAAGGAGTTTTTCTTATTTTGATATGTGTGGCTAAATGGTAGAATGTCATCAGGAGTACCCTATTTAGGAAATAATGAGATAGCTCTGTTCTGCCGCTAGTACCACTTGGCATTGAGTCTGTCTTGGAAACCCTTGTTACTACTTTTGGATGTATCTGTATTTAAGATATGTAGTTAGGAGTAGCATGAAAGCTATAGGAACGGAGTTATGAAACAGTCAAATCAGGAATAACAAGGATCTTTGCTTTTGGGTCTTATCTAGAATAACCTGCTGATTTGAATTGTTTTATAAGTAGTGGTGAGTTTGATTCTGAATGTTGCTGAATAGACTGAATAGTTGCTGAATGTTGCTGAATAGACTTCTTCCTAACATATAAGGAAGAAGTGACTTACTGTATCTAGTCAAGTAAGAAGTGCCCATAGGATGAAATTCGATTTTTCCTTATTAAAAACCCCACATGGTTCAAAGTTTGTAGTTCCAGCTTAAGGTTATTAATCCACATAAATTCTATTGCTTGAAAGACTACATTTTTCTGTAGAACGAATGTTAGGTATGAGGTAGTCGGCTTGCTGGTCCAGTACGTATACTATAGAAAATGGTCACCAGAATTAAAACTATTTTTTTGGAAAAGTAAATTTGAGACTGTGATGTGAAATGCCAACATTTCTCTCCCTGGCCCTAATGTCAACCCGTCCTAGCACCAGCATTGAGGACTTACCATTTTAAAGTCAGTAATCTAGATAGTAATCTAGTCTTCTGTTCCAGTTAGTAAAAGGAAACCAGAAAAGATAATAAGAGAAATACAGTGTCTGCTTAGGAATAGTATTTGGAGGTGTGATTACTAAAGTTTATTCTACCTCTTTTATTTTCCCTTCCTCTTTAATGCACCCATCCAGTGTTAAGAGTGGAGAGGACCAGAAATGAGGATTGGGCAGTGATAGAGGATTTCCCTTTCATACATTTCTTTTGTTCCTTACTCTTTCTCCTCGTGTTCCCATTATTTTTCTTTTAAGATTTTATTATTTTGAGAGAGAAAGCATGTGCACGTGAGCATGAGCAGGGGAAGGGGCAGAAGGAGAGGTAGAAGCAGACTTTTGGCTGAGAGGGAACTCAACATGGGGTTTGATCCCAGGACCCTGAGATCATGACCTGAGCGGAAGGCAGACTCTTAACTGAGCCACCCAGGCGCCCCTTGTATTCCCATTACATGTTTGCTACACCTGTTGTAAGTTGTCCCATAGACCTTGGATAGTTGGTTCAGTTTTTTTTTTTCGGTCTTGGATCTCTTTGCTTTTGGATTTTTGAGGATACTGTTAATATATCCTTTAGCTCAAACAGTCTTTTCTTCAGCCATGTCCAGTCTAATAAGTCTATCAAAGACATTGTTAATTGCTGTTACAGCACTTTTGATATCTAACTTTTTTTTTTGGTTCATCTTTGGGATTTCCATCTCTGTTTTTTATTGCTAGTCTGTTTTTGCATGCAGTCTAGAGTCCTTAGCATATTAACGTGTAGTTGTTTTAAATTCCTGGTCTGATAATTTCAGCATCTCTCCCGTATCTGGTTCTGATGCTTACTTTGTCTCTTCAAATTACGGGTTTTTTTTTTGCCTTTTAGTATGCCTTGGAAGTTTTTTCTTGATAGATGGACTTGAGGTGTTGGGTAGAAGGAACTGGTGTAAATAGGCCTTAGTAATATGATTAGGTGTGGGGGCAAGAAAAGCATTCTGTAGTCCTATGATTAGGTCCTGATATTTTAGTGAGCCTATGCCACTGTTCTGTGAACTTCAGAAGAGTTTCTCAGTTCACTCCTGCATACACTGCCTCCCCCTTAGGTGTGGGACAGGATGGCTAGAGTGTGCAGGAATTGGGTATTTCCCTTCACTCAGGTCAGTTAGGTTCTGGGTTAACTATTAAGGCCTGAGGCAGGCCTTAATAATTGAATGCTCAGGCATTTCAAAATAGTTTCTTTTCCTCTCCCCTCTTTTCCTCACAGAAGCAGGAGGGGATTTTTTTCTGATATTTGTTGTGGAAATCTGGTCTAGCTCCTAGAGGTAGATCTCACAATACCGTGAGGACCCTCCTATGATTGGGTCCCCCTATAGTTTTTAAACTCTGAGAGTCGTCCACAGAGAGCATCCAGCAATTCATTTATTACAGTAGAGGTTTTTCCTACCCCAGCACTGGTTCCAGCAGGGGTTGCCTCGACTCCCTGTATTTCCTGGTATGTCTCTCCACTCTAGGGGGCATCATTTTGCCCTGTTTCCTCCTTTCTTTCCAAGAAAGGTTGTTGATTTTTCGGTCTGTTCAGCTTTATACTCACTGTTAGGAAGGAGTGATGACTTCCAAGCTGCTGGCGTGTAGAACCAGAAACTTGAAGCCTGAAGGTTTTTTTTCTCTCAGACTTCCATTTTCACTCCCTGTTGGAATTTTTCTTTCTGTTGAAGATTCCCAGTGCTAACTAGCAGAAATCAGGTAAGAAGTGTGGGGATCAGGAAGTTACAAGTAGAGCCCCTGGGAGAGAAATCCCTAGCAGTAGCTCTAGAAACAAAAGGGGAAATAGTTAAGTTATGAAGTGCCTGGAGTCTACAGTAGTTTTATGACTGAGAAGTTAAGGGAGAAGGTAGTAATCACAGGGGTCCTACTTTTACTTATGAATAAAAATTGGGTTATTTAACCAAATTACCATTAAAAACCATATGCTTTTATAAATTACAAGTACTACTATCCAAATTCAGAAACTAGGATAATGCAGTATCTCTTATTCTCTGAAACTCAAAAACTAAACTGATTTAAACAGCAAGGAATATGTGTATTCTTTTCTATCTCCTGCCTCCCCTGCTCTTTGGTACCCAATTAAAAGAATTGAATTTAACACATTGTTGACGTTTAAAAGTTGAGAGATATCAGAGAAGGAAATGAAATTACTAAACAGATAGTCTAGTGTTCATGAGTTGTAGTGGAGCCATGTAGTGACTAGGAGATGGTAGTGTCTTGTAAGGATGAAGCTGAGATTGTTTTAACCTTTAAAAAAGATTTTGTACATATGTGCTCAGTTATTCAGTTTGTGGAGACTATGAAAATCATAGGTAAAGGAAATGTTTTTGTATGGAAAATAACTCATAAAATCAATTATAATTTTGAAAACTAAGTGCTATCAAAAACATTGTCATCCCCAGAATGAATAGTCATTTTGTGTAAGAATTTTAACATTCACTTACAGGAACTTTCCATAATGCATAGTAGTGAATAAAGTTTCTGTAGGTAAAGTTAAGTCTCACACAAGTTAAAACTGTATCTAACTCTCATTTTTGTTACTCAGGAGTTAACAATGCTTGGAAAACCAAAAAGACCTCGCTCAGCTTATAACATTTTTATAGCTGAAAGGTTCCAGGAAACTAAGGATGGTACATCACAGGTAAAACAGAAAATAGCATTTGTTTTTTAAATTTTTATATATTTTGATTTTAAAATATTCAGACAGAAAGTTGTAGGGGTGCCATGTTAGGAGGTGAAGAAAAGTAAATTATTATAAATAAGTATACAAATAAGGTCCCCTTTCTCCTATCTCTTTTAAAGGAAAACCCTTTTTCTTGCCACATACAATTAATTTGAGTACTTAGTGGCTGATACATGTATAATCAATTTTTAAAAAAAAAACATTTTCAAATTTATAGGGGTTTCAAAAGTTCTGGAGACTTCTTATCTGGCAATTCTTAACTGTTTTGCAATCGCTGGGAAAGAATGAGAGTAGAATTACAATTCTTTGTACTGGGATTTGAGTATAACCTATTGCTTCATGTTATATCCTTTAATAAGATTTTGGTTATGTCTGTGGGAATGTATCATACACACGAATATCATCATATGAATGTGTCAAAGAAAAAAAAAAGAAGCTTGTCATTTCTGCTGTGGCTTATTCTTTCCTTTATTTCCTTCTTAGAAGCTCCAGATGGGCAATTCTATTTTTCCTTTTATGATATGATATGTTAAGAAAAACGTTCAGATCCCTAACTGTTGTCAGTCTGAGATGAAGGTTTTTGCCACTCTGCCACATCTTGGGTTATTTGGATCTGTAGTTCATTTCACAAATCTGTTTAACGTATGATTAAATAATGTATATGTGATGTAGTCTTCCCTGGCTGTATACTTTTCACTGATTTATTCCTTGGGATTTTATTTTACCTCGTGTTTTTAAAAATTCATTTATTTTAGAGAGAGCGCGCAAGAGCGTGAGCACAAGGAGAGGGACAAAAGGAGAGAGAGACAAGACTCCCTGCTGAGTGGGGAGCCTGATTCGGGGCTCAATCCCAGGACCCTGAGATCATGACCTGAGCCCAAATCAAGAACCAGATCCTTAACCGACTGAGCCACCCAGGCACCCCACTCCTTGGGATTTAAAAATTCAGTTTCTATGTCCTTACGTTACTAAAATGCATATCTATTTATTTTTTTAGTTGGAATTTGCTCAGTCACTAACTTACTTTGGATTTAGTTTTTTTATCAGTATAAGAAAGGTAATATGCTAGAGAATCCTCCTAAATCAATGGCTCTCAACTCAGACTGTACCTTGGAATCACCTAGAAAAGCTTAATGGCTGAGGTACCCTATCTCAGGAAATTAAAATTAATGCAACTGTCATTTTTAATCATTTAAAAAATACTGGTTGTATATTCTCATAGTTAAAAGAATCAAAATAAGACTTGTTATGAAAGGTACCAGTTTTCACAGCCTTGTCATACTGCTTACTCCAGAAGCAAATACCTTCAACTGTTAGCTCATTCTTGTGATATTTACCTGCATATCTCTGAATAATACCTTATATTGTTGATTCTTGATTTATTTCAGTTTTAAGCATTATCTGTATTTTAGGCATTACCTCCCACTATTTAAGACTAACATTTAACACTTTCTTATCCCACTGTTCATATTTCCACTCAACCTGCCTCCCAGTATAGTTATCATAATTTTCGTTAGTTCAATATCGAGTATGTTATTATGATAATGTAAACCTAGTTATAGCTGAGCTGTGCCATTTGCTACAATTATTTTTCCTTTCTTACAAAACTCACTTCCACTGAAGTTCATTATATTTTTGTGTTTTTGTTTCCTTAGCTTATTATATACTATCAGTAATTTAGCCTTAAACTCTTAAATATATTCACTGGCTTTCAGTGCATTTAATATATGTTAGCTATTCTGTCAGTTTCAGGGTGGTGCCTCTGATTTGTTCCAATTTGATTGTGACCTTTTATGCTTAGTGCACAGTTGACATTCATCTTTTGTGGCGATTTTGCTTCTTCTGTTGTCTTTCTTGGTTTACTGATTCTGTTACAGCATCTACCCAGTGAGAGTACATGGGAGATCAATTTTTTGAGTTTTTGCATGTCTGAAAATATCTCTAGCCTTACATTTGTTTGATAGTTTGGGCATAGAATTCTAGGATAGGAGTCATGTTCTTTCAAAATTTTAAAAATATTGCTTCTTTCACTTGTAGCTTCTTGTTATTTATGTTTTTTAAAGATTTTATTTATTTGAGAGAGAGAGACTATGAGAGGGGTGAGGGTCAGACAGAGAAGCAGACTCCCTGCTGAGCAGGGGGAGCCTGATGTGGGACTCAATCCCAGGACTCCAGAATCCTGAGCTGAGCTGAAGGCAGACGCTTTAACCAACTGAGCCACCTGGGTGCCCCTTGTAGCTTCTTGTTAATGCTTTTGAGAAGTATAAAGCCATTTTGATTATTAGTCCTTTGAATGTGATCTACTTTCTTTTTTCTTCACTTGTCACCCTTTTTTTCCTCTGTTCTCTCTAAGAGAAAGTCTTCTGAGCCGGTCCTCTCATATTCTTTTCTGTATTGTTTTCTCTTAGCCTTTTTTGCCTTTCTTTCTGGGATACTGTATACATTTTTACTTAATCTCCACTGGCCCCAACTTTACCTGGTATCCACAGGGTAGTGCTGTTTTACGCTTTTGAGAGGATAAAGCTTAGAATCTGCCCATGGTGGGGATTTATTCTCCTTTTCAAGAGAATTTCAGTCAGTCTCCTGTTTTAAGCCCAACTTTCACCTCTGTTTTCTACCTATCTGATGCTGCCAATTCCTGAGCTAGTTGGGAATTCTGCACTGTAAACCGGTTTGCTTTTTTGGCTTTCCCCAATGCCAGCTTGGGAATCTGCCTTATTGGTTAGGTAAGTCACCATTTCTCCACCCGCTTTTCAGCTTCTAAAATTTTGTGTTGGTAGTGCCCTCTCCTGTTATTTTTGTCTATATGGGTTTATGCCATAAGAAATGTTTATTCTTTTACTGAAAAAAAAAATAAATAAACAGTAGAAATTTATTGCTCATAGTCTGGAGGCTGGGAAGTCCAAGACCAGGACATCATTATGGTTGCCTACTGGTGAGGTGCCTCTTAGTTCATATCATCTCACTGTGTCCTCACATGGTGGAAGGGCTTTGTTTAATGGGTTTTAGGAGGGAGTAAAAGTAAATATCTTTCCATCTTTTTAATTTTCTTTAATGAATTATTTAGGTGAAAGCTCAAATTTTTTGGGCATGCAGTTTCATAAATTATTGTTGAACTCAGCGAATACAAAACTTTATGTATTAAATATAAGCTTTAAAAAGCTTAGTTAAAGAAAGAATTGAGAGCATTAAAGCAATTTCTTCCAAAGCTAAGAGAGCAGTTATTTAGTGAGTAACTATCCCTGAATATATTAGATGTGTTTATAAAGGTAAGTTTTAAGATGTTCAAAGTGTAACGGTTATGTAGTCCTAGATACTATCTGGTACCTCCATTTTTGTTGATAGGAAAAAATTTAGAGTTCGGAACGGTAATGTTCATTGTTCTCATTCTGTTTTTCCTTAAAGAAAAGGAAATGACTGATGATTTCCTCTTAGCTTTAAACAAATACTTCTCAGACCATTTCCCTCTCTCCTTCACATTTGCTTTCTCCTACCCCTGGGTGTCTCCCTCTGCCCCTCATTCTCCCCCCATCCATTTATTCCTTCAGTCTCTGATTTCTGGGAGCAAGAGCACAAGCTGTATGAGGTGTGCTGACTCTCCTCTCTGCCTCTCCTCCAGCCATGGGTTCCCTGAATCCTTTTAATTTTATAAATGAAGAACCAAAAGGTAATAATGACTTTTTCCAAGTCTTATATAAGTTCAGCTAAGTAGAATTAAGTGTTATATTGTTCCTATGACTACACCTAAATGCTTTGGCACAAATTTTAAAATAAAACATTAAGATACAGGGAAGAAATAAAAACACTTAGTCTTTGCAGTTAATCTGTCATAGGAATATAGATTTATACTTGAATATTCATATTGCTGAATCAAAAAGGATATATCCGCACAGCAAAGGAAACCATTAACAAAGTGAAAAGGCAACCTACTGAATGCGAGAAAAATATTTGGAAATCATGTATCTGATAAGGGGCTAATATCTAGAATATATAAAGGACGTGTACAACCCAATGGTAAAAAAACAATCTGATTAAAAAATGGGGAGAGGGGACATCTGGGTGGCTCAGTTGGTTAAGTGTCCGCCTTCAGCTCGGGTCATGATCACAGGGTCTTTGGATCGAGTCCTGCATCAGGCTCCTTGCTCAGAGGGGAGCCTGCTTCTCCCTCTGCCTGCCACTCCCTCTGCTTGTGTGCTCTCTCTCTGACAAATAAATAAAATCTTTTTTTTAAAAATGGGGAGATTCTCTGAATAAACATTTTTCCAAACACATACAGATGGCTAACAGGTACATAAAAAGGTGTTTAGCATCAGTAATGATGAGGGAAATGCAAATCAAAACCACAATGAGATATCACCTCGGAATGATATTATCAAAAGATGGCTATTATCAAAAAGAATGGCTATTATCAAAATGCTGAGAAAATCACGAGTGTTGGCAAGGATGCCGAGAAAAGGGAACCCTTGTGCATGTGTTGATGTAAATTGCAGCTCACTATAGAAAATTGTATGGAGGTTCCTCAAAAAATTAATAGAATTACCATATGATCCAGCTATTCTACTTCTGAGTATTTATCCAAAGGAACAAAAAACACTAACTCGAAAAGATATCTGCATACTTCCATGTTCATTGGGCATTATTTACAATAATCAAGACACGGAAGCAGTCCAGCTGTCTATCAGTGA
The DNA here is from genome assembly GCA_028534135.1 of Potos flavus. NCBI lineage: Eukaryota > Metazoa > Chordata > Mammalia > Carnivora > Procyonidae > Potos > Potos flavus. The sequence goes on along the minus strand of CM052894.1, from coordinate 58,959,076 downwards.
ATGAATGGATAAGGAAACTGGTTTATTTATCAATGGAATATTCAGCCATCAAAAAGAATGAAGTCTTGCTCTTTGCAACAGCATGGATGGCCCTTGAGAGCATTATGCTAAGTGAAATAAGAAACAAATAAATACTGTATAATCTCTTATATATGGAATCTTGAAAACAACCAAGTTCATAGGTACAGAGAATGGATTGGTGATTGCCAGAGGTTAGGGTTGGGGCCCAAAATGGGGTGAGAATGGTCAAAGGGTACAAACTTCTAATTTTAAATAAATATGTCTTAAGGATATAATGTACAACATGGTGACTGTAGTTAATATTTTAAAGTTGCTTGGAATGGATCTTAAAAGTTCTCATCACAAAATTTTTATTAACTGTGTTACTGTGACAGATGTTGACTTATGGTGGTGATCATTTCACAGTATATACAAATAATGAATCAAGTTTACACCTGAAACTAATAAAATGTTACATGTTGATTATATCTCAATGAAAAGATAAATATCTTCATCCTATTCCCATACGTATTGTATGTTTTAACAGTTTAGTAGTTTTTATTTGGAAAGATAGGTAGGAATTGATGAGACTTTGTGGTTCTTGACATCTGATATTTTATTGTTGGAATAAATAATAAAAAATCTTTAACCACTGAAGTGTATCTGGTATTTAAACATATCTGTTTTACAGGTAAAGCTGAAGACTATAAATGAAAACTGGAAAAATCTCTCTAGTTCTCAAAAGCAAGTAAGTAGTATGGTTTTAGTTTCAAGTGTCTAGTTAAAATATCTGTGAGAGAATATATTAGGGCAAGGCTTGATTCATGTGAAAACAACTTTACATCACTAATAGCACAGTTAAAGTATTTTAAAATTATTATTATTATTATTATTATTTTAATTATTTTTATATCCTTAGAAACAGTTTGGCTTTTTTCTTTTGGTAGTTTTTATTTATTTATTTTATTTATTTATTTATTTTTCTTTTGGTAGTTTTTAACTGCAAATAAAACTAGTATTTAAAACAATGCCACTCATAACTTGAGTGCTCACTCTATCCAGTGACAGTCACTGTTCCTTTCCCACATCCCAAGCCCTAAAATTGTACCAGCTTTATTAATTCTTAAAAAAATCTTTATTTCTGGCCCTTTTCTCATCTTTTATCTCAAAAAACATTCCTTCTTCTGTCCCCCTTTACACATGTAGAACAGTAAGGTGATTTCTAGAGTATATGGAGCATTCCAAAAATTAATTGTAAAGGACTGGACTCTACTAAAGAAATAATTTTAACAGTTACACTTTTTCTCAGGTATATATTCAGCTTGCTAATGATGATAAAATTCGTTATTATAATGAAATGAAATCTTGGGAAGAACAGATGATGGAAGTTGGACGAAATGATCTTCTACGTCGCACAGTAAAGCACCAAGGAAAAGAGGACACTGAGGAGTACTGAAATAGAAGATTGAGTTATGTTCATAATGGATAGACACAAGAAACCAATTAGGTCTCAATACCTGAAGCTATTGAAAATTAGAAAGGATAAAGTTGGTGAACATTTTATATTTCCTTTTTCTTTAGCCCATGGACTTCTGCCAATTCAATACATTTTGTATTAGTATCTTGTTTTGGAAAACCCAAACAGATAAAAAGTTCATGCGAAATTTATTGTGTTAAGGAACTACTGAGGATCAAAATAATCCATGAAATGCAGCAGTGAATCATTTTACCTTTGGTAAAGGTAAATCAGACTGTGAAGTTTTTTTATACTTGATGACTGGAAGGAGTATTTTTGTTTCTTTATATATATATATGGAGTCAGGAGTTTCATATTCAAAACTGTCCCAAATTGTAGAAGTCATAGTGTCCTCTGATATAATTGTACATTTTAGAAGAGCACCCATAACTCACCTAGGTAAATTCCACTTCGCAGGTGTAAATCACATATTCAGAGTTGGTGGTTGTACATGCAAGGAATTGCTGATTTCAGTTGCAGTTTTTTATAAAAAGGATGGAGAGATTTATAAACCTTTTCCTCATTTCCTTTTTCCCAAAGTAAAAACCAACAAATTATGTACTAAATCTATGCGTATTGTTTTATACTGCATAGAATAAAAATTTTAAATGTTTCCTAATTATATGTTTTAAGGTGAAACATTCATTTTGCAGATTTTGTTTTCTTTTTAAGTAGGGATATGTATTCTGAATTATTTTCTCTTTCTCATGTGAGTATATATATCCAGAAAGTAGATAACCTGTCTGGTATAAGTTTTAAAATGAGGGATCTAAAAAACAGGTCTCCAAAGACTTTAGGCTTGGAATTTAAACGTTTTGCATAACATATATAAGCCCATATATAAGGCACAGCCAGCTCTGGCCTGTGAGCCAAATCCAGCCCAATGGCTGCTTTTCATTGCCTATGGGACTAAGAATTGTATTTACAGTTTTAACTCATTAAAAAGAAAGTTTCAAGACACATGAAAATTAATATGAGATTCTGTGTCCATAAAGTTTTATTGGAACACAGTTATACTTACTTTTTTACTCATGGTTTATGGTTGCTTTTGTGCAACAGTGACAGTTGAGTAGATGTTTCAGAGACTGAAGCCTAAAGCCTAAAATATTTACTATCCAGCCCCTTACAAAGTTTGTCAGCCTATAGAGTAGTGTGACTAGTGTTCCAATGTATAAATGTGTTGGGGTAGTTCTTTAAAACTCTTTCAAAGGTTCTTGTTTTAGAATCTTTATTACCATTTACCTTAAGAGAAAAGAAGTCAGACCACTGAAAAAGCTAAACAAACTTGCTCCACAGTGTTAGCAAGGAAAATTAGCTTTAGTTTCAAATTATGTTGCAGTATAATAAAAAAGGTCCATATAGTGTGGAATGAGATTCTTTTAAAGTATTTGCTATGGCTTAGTAAAATGAACTTCAGGAGCTTTCCAGTTAGCACATTATCACAAAATCCTTATCAACTTTTAGCATTTGTTTATCCTTTTAGGAGAGTCAAGCAAAGGTTTTCAAAATCCATACCACCTTTTTGATCAAAATCATTCATCTTTCATCATCAGTTCACAGGAACAGGATAACTCAAAATTTATATGTGCTTTATATTATGCTAAATATTGAGAAATGGCAGTTTCTAAATCTCTAGAAAAATTCAAAGATTTTTGTTGTTTCTGGATAGAAAAATCAATAAAAAGTCAAAAAAAGGTGACTTATGTATACTGAGCTTGACAAAGGCAGGGACTGAAGACAAAACTATAACTTAAGAGGACGAAAAAGATTTAAATGTATAAAGTTGAATGTTTTCAAACAACTTCCTGCTGTGGTTAGGAATATGGGACAGTCAGCCGTTAGTTAAATAGATATACCCTGAAAAAAAATAGATACACCATGGTTCTGAGGCTAGAGTATTTTGGGGAAGAAGAGAAGGTGCACTGTTATCAGTCTGTCTTATTTGGGTTTCCAGGAGAATTAAGCATTCACTCCCTGTGGCATCTAGAATGTTACTCATTATATACCTTCTTGTGGAGAATGCCAAAAGTCATCAGTCAAATAATTTACTGTTTCCTGTGCTTCAGATGAGCCCAGGGAGCATATAGGCATCAGTGTTGGTAGTAAATATTATAGAATGGGTGAGATAGAGAAATGAATTTTGTAAACACCTGACAAATGTACAAAACACATCTTTGCAACTACCTTCTGAGCTCTTTTAGCATTTTACCTATGGATGCTATTTTATACTGAACACATTCAAATCAAATCTTCCCAAATATATTGGGAGGTTCAGTATCCAGTAGGTTCTCAAGTATTTACACCATCATATAGGAAAAAGAAGTATGAAACAGTAGAAAGATCTAGAGCAGAACTAGATTACGATAATACCAAATTGTATTGGATTTGCTTTGTTTCTAAAACAATGTTACTGTTAATACTTTAAATGTTAGAATAATCTGATTCCACACCTTTCTTAATAAACTTCAGTATGTGCTGAAGACTGGCATGCCATATGCCAAATGTCATCTAGATTAAGAATATACACAAAGTTTCTATTATAAAGAACAAGAATTTACATCAGTAACCAGTGGCCACTGTGTAAAGCCTTGCTTTTTAGATGTTTCTTAAGTTGCCCCAACAAAGTAATTACTGTAGGAAGTACAGAAGAATGCTAGAGAGGAAGATGCTCAAGAAATGAAACAGTGTTTATGCTGTTCTGAGTGGTTAGTCATAAAGAGATTTTTGTACTTTCGTTCATAGGAGTACCAGTATTAGGTTTTTGAAATAATTTGATGACGGAATAGAGGGCTGTGTGATTATTTTACTTTCTGATGTTTACTTAAAGAATATCGTGTGCCCATTCAGCCTATTGTAATCATGTAATTTTGCTATTGTTTTTGGCTAACTCCTTTTTTGGAAATGCCATTTTAAAAACAAGGCATATGTTTTTATAGTTGCTCTGAATGTATATATTTAAATTTGTGAATTAAAAGTGTATTACTATAAGTGGATTTAAAGTAACTAGAAAGTTTTATTGATTTTTCTGACATTTGCTGTACCTAAAACAATCATCACCAGGTTGTGCTAAAACAGGAAGTTTTTATATAGTTAACTGATGATATCCATTATTTCTCTTAATTTTATCAACATTCACTTTTAGAATATTCTCTTCCTTTCTTTCCTGTCCCCAACCACTTTCCATCCTTCTCTTCATAGCACCAACTTCTTACAGACAAATTTGAAAACGTTACTTAGCACAGACTGTGTTTTAAAATTTTAAAGCGGTAATATGCTAAATATTTTTAAAATATTTTTTAAATTGAGTCTTTGGAAAAAAGAAAATGAACATATTTATTACTTTGAATTTATAAAACAGCATAATTATACAAAGCTGCTTTCATCAGTCTCACATTGTTCACAAATAAAGTACTTTTGATAATTGATTAAATCATTGATTAATAGCAAAAGCATAAAATACAAAACTATTTTCTAATACTTTAAAATATTTTTAAAAAATTTACTGACTAAAGAACTAAATATTTAAAATTGACCCTAAACAAGAATTTTAAATAAGCTAAACATTTTTTTCACTTTAACATCATTTGAAACACCCTTATATAAAATGGTTTCTGATTTACTTAGGTGATGTGCAACAAAATACTGGAATTTACTCTTTTTTGCTTGTATTGACTGAATTTAGCCAGTTTCATTTCTCCTTCCCCAAAAGTCTTGTTTAAAATATGGGAAGCAAGCCTCCCATCCAAGTACTAACCAGGCCCAACCCTGCTTAGCTTCCAAGATCAGATTGGGGCGTGATCAGGGTGGTATGGCCTACTGTAGACCCCTTACTCAGTGGGGAGCCTGCTTCTCCCTTTCCTGCTCCCCCTGCTTGTGTTCCCTCTTTAACTGTATCTCTCTCTGTCAAATAATAAATAAAATCTTAAAAAAAAAATAAAATATGGGAAGAAGGAAGAGAGTATATATAGTTTTGACACAGTGACCTGTTATTATATAGGCTGCCAACTACCAGCCTTAATATTAAAAACTTGATTTGGTTATAGCCATCTCTAAGGTTCTGTTTATTTATTTAACACAGATCAGAAAATTTTTATTCAGTTTAAAGTTGTAAAAAAAGTAGCCTTTTGCTTGTTCTCATATATATGTTATCACTTGATTTCTAAGGATTCCAAATCAATTAAGCTCTAATTTTAAAAAGCATTAAAGACCCCTACCGTAGCAAACAATGTATTCTGTAGTTCATCAATCTTACATTCAAGTAAGATGAAAATGGTAGCAGTCTCCATAATCTTAAAATCTAGGTGAAACAACTTGTAAAATGTAACCAGGTCACTAGACCAACACAATAGTGTTCAACTTTAATAATTTCTAGTAGCAAAACACCTGAAATAGCCATTAACAAATGTGTTCATTGGATTGTAGATTAATTTTTTTTTAAAGATTTTATTTATTTATTTAACAGAGAGGAGAGAGATCATAAGTAGGCAGAGAGGCAGGCAGAAAGAAAGGGGGAAGCAGGCTCCCCGCCGAGCAGAGAGCCTGATGTGGGGCTCAATCCCAGGACCCTGAGATCATGACCTGAGCTGAAGGCAGAGGCTTTAACCCACTGAGCCATCCAGGCGCCCCTGTAGATAAATTTCTTTGTAAAATTTTTAAAAAGTATAGTTCAGTTGCAGGCAAAGATGAAAGATGTCAAAAATCTTGTTTATCTCCACCTTTTCCAGTGGAGTCAGATGCAACTGGAACCCTTATTAGTTTCAACAAAAATAGATTCAAAGGCAGCTTCCTGTTCATCCAAAGAATCAGCAGCCGTGGCTCCTTTAATTAGTGTTGTATTGGTAAAAGATTGTTGCTGCTTGGAAGTTTTGCTGGATTCCACTGCTTCTGTACCTCTTTTACCAAGAATTTTGACATAACTACAAGGTATAAGTCTTGTTTGACCATCAAGACTAGCCAGAAGCCAGCCATGCACTTTGGTTTGCTGTTTATTGAGAGCTAAGTTTAGCATATCACCAGCATGGAAAGAAATTTCTTCAGATACAGCAGCAGAATCATACTCTGCTCTAGCAACTACGTGGTCATCCTCACCACTTGCCCAGTTCATGTTGTCTGTTATGGGTAGACAGCATTATGGGTAGACATTATGGGTAGACAGCACTTTCTACCATTATGGGTAGACATTGGGTAGACAGCACTTTCCAGAATGAGTTAAGGACCATCAAGGGTAATCTCAAAGAACAAAAACATTGGCCAAAATTTTGCTGTTAGTTGCTCTGTCCTCAGCACCAAGGCAAGCCATAGTTCCTTCACTTTCTACCCAAAGGTCTTCATTCTCAGAGCCTCTTCTTAAACTATCATCCACTGCAACTGTCTGTAAAGATACCTTATGGTCCTAATGCAAAAGCTGAAAAAACCTTGGTGAAACGTATTTTTAATCGGGAAAAGTGATTTGCTACATCCAATACAGCCCCGAAACTTACAGACAGCTGAAAAGGTAGCATCCGTCATCATACTGACAGAGGCAAATGCATGCACAATACTTTCAGTGGACTGAAATGCATCTCTGCCTCTTTCTTCAGCTTGCTGAACAAATCTACTAGGTGACAGATCATCTACACAGAGGCAGTTAAATAGTCCAGCCCATTATATCCATAACTATAAGGGCTATAGATAGCTTCCATAAAACGCATTTCCATAGGCATCATATCTTGAAGAAAATGAACTGTAAGCAGGTCTGAAAGTATTCACATTGCTGCTTTCTGTCTGCTGTGATGCCCTTGGAAGAATAGGTGGGGGCATTCTGGTAAGTGTTGGTTGTCCAGGTCTTGTCAGTAAAGCAGGACCCAAAGCAGTAGATTGGAAAGTGGGGCCAGGTCTTGGTCCTGGCCCAGCTCCAGGAATTCAGTGGGTCTGCCAGGGTTTGGGGCTGGGGGTAGGAATCTGGGAAGCCATATCCTCCGCTTAGCTCCCAGTCCATGCTGGGAGGTTCTGTTTAAATTACTTGTTTATACTGGAAATCTTTTGCATTGAATTTGGTGGGATTAAGTGATGAGAGGAGGTGTCCAAATTTGTTTATTAATCCTTCAGAAATTGTCGAAGCATTATGAGCATTTGGTACCAATTTTGGATTTTTTTTTCCTCAGTCACCAGTCAGAACAGTTCCTCAGTAGTTGTGTAACTAAGGTGAGCAAGAATTTTACTAGTGGCAGATACTTAGTTTTATTGGTGGTAGAGGCCAATACTTTTTACCACTTGGAAATTTATACCCTGACTACAAAAATACTTAGGTGAGGGTAGTGGAGATTTGTTAAAAGCATAGAAATTTTCTGTTAATTTTGATATTAACAATATCTAATTATGTGTAAACTTAGTATCAGATAAAAGTTAGACCTAAACAACTCAGGATATTTATCCAGAGCTATCTCCTCACCCTCAGTTTTAACTTTTGCAAAGCTCCTACTTGTCCTCTGTAATAAGAGCCTGAATGACAATTTGGATGGTGAGAAATGTCACAACTTTTAGCCAATACTATTATTGACAGTGTTATCTTGGATTCAGAAGGGAAGTGTCCATCTTTTTTAATGAAAAATGGGAATTGATTGCTCATGAAATTTGATTGCTGAATATTAATAACAAAAAAGTGTACGTGAAGAAAATAATTAGAACTAGCCATTGCTCTCTGTAAAAACCAAATGATGAAAAAAAGTTTTGAAAATGGTGAGATGAAGCCTTCTTTCCTTTTCCTTTTCCAAAATTCATTAAAGTGGCTAAAGAAATGCAAAACAAGTAGACAAATATAGCAATATTAGAAAACAAGAAACAGTACCATCAATAGAGTAGCAATTTCTAGGTATTTTTGGAAGATAGGAGATGGGTAGGGACCAATAGGTGTTCATTGGTGCCAATATAAACAAACCACATAAGGTGAGTGAAAAATAAATGGAGCTCTCACCAGTTCTGAGTAGTGGGGGCTAGTAACAAAGGTTATCTCTTAAGGTTGTTGGAGAGAAATTGGGGTTGAGTAGAGCAGGAGAGGAGTAAGAATGGACAGGCTAGACTTTGTTTCTCCTTATTTTGCTTAAGTTAAGGAAAGTAGAATGATATGACACTGCATGGTGGGTTCTACCCAAACTAGATGCTCTGATTCTTAACCCTTACTCAAAAGAATCAACCCTAGAGCTTTTAAACATGCAGATGCCTAGAGTCAAAATCTGGAGGGTAGAACTGAGCACTGGCTTTTATAAGTTGTCTTGGTAAAATAATATGCAGCTGGGGTTGAGAACCGTTTGGTGGGAGTACTGCTGTAGTTTGGCTTCCCAACCTGGTAGTAGTGGCTGGTATTACTCTGTGTAGGTTATAGGTAGAGTAATCATAGCCCATTATCTCAGCTAGAAGGTTTTTGAAAAAGCAAGAATTAGTAGCCATACCTGGACAACAAGCAACCTGGAGCATATGGTCACTCTAGTAATGAGTGTGCTTAGGTATTCCTTTCACCTCTGTGTAGTTAGGCTTTTGGTCGGAAGAGCCAGAGTTGTATATGGAGCTGCTTCTGTCCAGTATGCCTTGTGAGTAAACCATTTTTTTGTATGCCATGACATGAAAAAGGCTGATAAATACCATTTCTAGCTAACTGCAGGCTACTTTTAACACATGTGGTAAGATGTGAATTCCCTGTGAAACAGATAGCACCTCTGCTGGTGTTGAATCCCCAAATTAAACCCTGGCCAGTAGGCTTAATGCTGTTTAAACTATGGAATCAAGCTGAGGAGTTTGCCCTTTATCCCTTGTATAGTCAGACATATTTGCTTCCTGTTTAAGGGCATATGGAGCATTCTTCAGGTTAGGCAATATGTTAGGTTATAAAACAAGCCTCAGTAAATTTAAAAAGATTCACAAAATCATGCAAAATAATCACAATGAAAGATAAGGTAATTTGGGAAACATATAAATATGTGGGATTTAAACATCCATTCCTAAATAACCAATGTGTCAAAAATAAATCACAAGAGAAATAGAAAATACATTGGAATGAATGAAAATGAAGACAACCCATACAATGGGATACAGCTAAAGCAATGCTTCAGAGGGATAACATGTATAGCTTCTACTGTCTACATTATAGAAGATCACAAATCAACAACATAACCTTTCACCTTAAGACCAGAAAAAGAACCAACTAAGCCCAAAGCAAGTGGATGGAATGAAATAAGATTTAGAGCAGAAATTAAAATAGATAATAGAAAAACAATAGAGAAAAATCAATGAAGCCAAAAGGTTGTTATTTGAACTTATCAACAAAATTGACAAACTTGGCTAGATCAACCTAAGAAAAAAGATTGAAATGACTAGAATCTGAAATGAAAGAGGGAACTTTGCTAATGATTGTACAGAAATAAAAGGGATTATAAAGAAATACTATGAGCAATTTTATGCCAACAAATGAAATGGACAAATTTCTAGAAAGAAAACTACTAAAATAATAGTATAACTGGTAATTCAGAAGGAAGTAAAGGTATTTTCTAACATTGGTTGGAAAAATATTTTTAAGTGTCTTTTAAAGTTATTCAGCAGTAGAAGAACTAAAATTATAAAATTGGAGGAAAGGAGTAGTGTTACTGTAAGTGATTAAATTTTTCATCTTTTACTTATATGTAAATAAAAGGGGTACAGTTGTTATTTAGAGCTATAATCAAAACTGAAACCTGAAAAGTGGAGTGGCTAGCCTGAGGGATAGAAATGGGGGTGGTAGACTTCTCCTATTCTCCCGATGTTTTAATTTCTATATATTGCTTAAATAATTTTTTAAAGATTTTATTTGAGAGAGTGTGAGCAACCACAAGCAGGGGGTGGGGAGGGGCAAAGGGAAAGGGAGAAGCAGACTCCCCGCTGAGCAGGCTCCATCCCAGGACCTTGAGATCAAGACCTGAGCCAAAGGCAGGCACTTAACCGACTGAGCCACCCAGGCGCCCCTTAAGCAATTTTTAAGTGCAGAACTGAAATATGCACAGATATTTTGAGGAAAGGAAAAAAACACTGTGAAAAAGATTTCATATTCCCAGAGCTCTTAAGAGGTTGGCCAAGATTCGAACACTATTTGATCTGACTCTTAACCATTATATACTTTCATTTTACTTAATTATTGAATGCTTACTGTTACAGGTATTGTAAGCACTGTATATGAACTTACTTAGTCTTTAATACAACCTGATGAGGTAAGTACTATCATTTTCATTTTTTGCAGATGAGAAAAACTGAGTTACCAGATGTTGAGTAACTTTCTTAAGATGGGTCTTAAGGAGGGCACGTGTTATGATGAGCACTGGGTGTTATACGTAACTAATGAATCATTGAACACTACATCAAAAACTAATGATGTGCTATACTATACAGTGGCTAACTGAACATAAAAAAAAAGAAGAAGAAGAGCAAGTGGCAGAGCCACAATTTGAATCTAGATACTGAGACTCGTTCCTAGTTACCCTATCATTTTAAAATCTGAAGAACAAAATTTCAAGAAGCCAATAGTTTAAATAAAGCTCCAAAATTTCAAAAGACAAGTATGGTTGTCTGTTATTCCGGAATTCACTTTTAATATTTTATACCCCAAAAGAATCTACAATTTTCTCTTTTACCATATGAATATATTTCTCTTTGATATCGCCCCCGCTCTGATATTCACAAGTCTGCATGTATGCTTATGACTGATTCCTTAAAATGGTGGCAGGAAAAAAAGATGGTGCATTTAGGGAATAGACAAGAAAATGGTATGGCTGGAGTGTGCTAAATAACCTGGAGAATATGAGACTTGATCTGTGCTAGGGAGGTCAAAGATACATCTAAGATGCTGACAGTTGACCATCCAACTATCATACGATATAGGAGGAATTCATATTTGAAGGAATGTTCATATTTTAAGATGATGCACTTTTGAAATTTAAATCTTATTTTTTTGGTTGATGCATTTTAAGCTTTACTGGGATATAGTCTACATATTATACAATTTAAAGCATACAACTGAAGTTTTTATTTAGTATATATATATCACAATCTAATTTTAGAATGTTTCTGTCACTCCTAAAAGAAACCCTGTCCATCCCCCCCCCCCACGCTTAGCCCTAGGTTACCACAACCATTAATTTACTTTGTGTATTTGTCTATTCTGAACATTTCATATAAATGAAATAATGTAATATGTAGTCTGGCTTCTTTCACTCAGCATGATATTTTTGAGATTCATCCCTGTTTTGGCTTGTATAAATACTTCATTCCTATGGCCAAATAACATTCCATTGGTTATTCCATTCCATAAGTATACTACATTTTATTTATTCATTAATCAACTGACACATTTAGACTATTACAAATAACATTTTGGGGTTATTATGAGTAACACTATGATACTTGTGTATAAATTATTGTGTGGATGTTTGTTTTTCTTGAGTATATACCTAGGAAATGCTGGGTCACTTGATAACTATTTTTTTTGATAACTTTTTTTTTAAAAGATTTTATTTATTTATTTGACAGAGAGAGAGAGATCAAAGTAGGCAGAGAGGAAGGCAGAGAGAGAGGGGGAAGCAGGCTCCCTGCTGGACAGAGAGCCTGATGCGGGGCTTGATCCCAGGACCTTGAGATCATGACCTGAGCCGAAGGCAGAGGCTTTAACCCACTGAGCCACCCAGGTGCCCCACTTGATAACTATTTTTAACCCTGTGGAGAACTGTAAACTGTTATCCAAAGTGGTTGTACCATTTTACGTTTCCACCAGCAATATATGAGGGTTCTAATTTCTCCACATTCTTGCTAACACTCCTTTTTTTTTAATTGAGATATAATTGACATATAATATTACATTATTTTCAGGTGTACAACACAATGATTTGTTGTGTGTGTACATTGCACAATGATCACCACAATAAGTCCAGTTAACATCTGTCATCATTCATAGTTACAAAGATTTTTTTCTTGTGATATGAAGATCTGTTCTCAGTAACTTTCAGATATGCAATACAGTATTATTAACTATAGTCACCATGCTGCACATTACATCCCCAGGGCTTATTTATTTTATAACTAGAAGTTTTTTGCCTTTTACCCACTTTGCCTACCCCCAACCCCCACCTCTGGAAACCACCAGTCTGTTCTGTGTATAACACTTATTTGTATGTCTTTTATTATAGCCATCCTTGTGATGTTAACTCATGTTTGCATAATGACTAATGATATTGAGCTTTTTTTCATGTGTTTACTAGTGATTTGTATATTTTCTTTAGAGAAATGTCTATTCAGATCTTTTGCCCTATGTAAAATTGGGTTAGTTATCTTTTTATTATAAAGAGTATACAGTCTAGATACAGGTCCCTTGTAAGATACATGAATTGCAAATATTACCTCCCATTCTGGGAGTTGTCTTTTTACTTCATTGATGATATCATTTTGCAGCACAAGTTTTAATTTTGATGATGCCCAGTTTATTTTTTCTTTTGTTTCTTATACTTTTGGTGTTATAACTAAGAAACAATTGCCAAATCCAAGTTTGTGAAGATTTACCCCCTCTATTTTCTTCTAAGTGTTTTATAGATTGGCTCTTACATTTAGATATATAATCCATTTTTAATTTTTATGTTAGGGTTACACAGGGAGTTAATTTTGTGTATGGTGCAAGGTGGGAATCTGCTTCATTCTTTTGCATGTGAATATCTATTTGTTGAAAAGACTATTTTAGCCTCATCTAGTTGTCTTGATATCCTTGTGAAAAATCAATTGACTATAGATACATACATTTCTTTTTAAAGTCTCAGTTCTATTAGAGTGATCTGTATGTCTGTCTTTATGGCAGTACCATGCTGTCTTAATTATTGTAGCTTTGTAGTGAGTTTTATAACTGTGAACTGTGAATTCTTCAACTTTGTTCAATTTTTTCAAGATTGTTTTGGCTACTCTGGATCTTCTTGCATTTCCATGTGAACTTTAGGATCAGTTTGTCAATTTATGCAAAGAAGTCAGCTGGGATTCTGACAGATTGCATTGAATCTGTGGTAAAATCGGTGCCTTTTGATATTTCCATTGTTTTGTCTTATCAATGATATCTTCTATTACCTTGCATTTGGCAGATATGTAAGTTTGTTTTTGGTGCATTTTGGAGCACGATTATGGGTTAACCTAACAATGAAGTGGCTACAATGCAGCTAGAAAGACAGAAGAAACAGCACATCCAAAGGCCCTATATAGGATGGCAAGAATGAGGTTGATTAAAGAGATATTTAAGAGGTTGAATCCATAGGACTTGATAATTGGTGTTGTATGAGAGATAAGGCAGAAAAAGATATCAAAGATTATTCCCAAGTTTCTTTGGGCAACCAAGATGGTGAATACTAAAGGATCTGTTTCCTTCAACATGGTCATTTCTCTGCCTAGATCTGTGGGTTTCTTGCCTGTCTAGGCTATTGTTTTTCTAGAGTTAAAGAGGCAAAACAAGGCCAGGATTTAGGTTGTAGGCATATACACAAAAACGGTGAGGCTGGGAGGATTGAGAGTTGCTACACTGGATAGAGCCAAGGGTTAATTTGTATAGAGATAATCATAGTGTTGTGACTTTGTTAAATTAACATTTGTTAAGTAGAGCTCTGGGGTGTCAAATGGTAAGTCAGGAGACTTCAACAAAAGACTATAAGAGAAAGTGAAACAGAGAAGTTTATTACTCACAGGTCCTGGAGGAGGTACTCTGCATGCCTACAGGGGCCATGCAGGGAGGTCAAGGCAGAGTGCAGGTAGAGAGAGAGCAAGGCGGGACCTGGGCATAAACCTTTATTAGTGTACTTGGATAGAGTTCTTTGGGGTTCCCAGGCTAAGTTCAGATTGGTTAACTCAAACCAGAAAAAGGTAGAGTTTGGTAAAATTCTGGGAGTCTTAGCTAAAGGGCACACAAGGGGAAGGTCCTGGGAGGTGGAGGAGAATGCTTATTACAAGGGTGGTTGAGGGAGTCATATCAGGAACTTCTATTTACTTGTGATTCTGTGGGCTGTTACCTATCTAGGGCAAGAGCTTAACAGAGGGGCTAATGTCAGCTTGAGGCCACTTGGCCACACAGAAAGGTTACTGCGGCAGCAATGTTAAAGAGTAGTTTAGCTAACTCTCAATCTAGAGGCCTGAATGTGCATCTAAGGAAGTCTGAGAGTACACCTAGGGAGCTTGTACTACTGGGGACAGACAGATGATACCTCAGTACTATGAGTGAGGAGATAGGCTAGGCTAGGTTGTAGTATCTAAAACTGGGAGTTCAACCGACAGGGTGTGTGAAGAACTTTGTTCAGGGAACCAGGGTCAGGTTCTAGAACAAAGAAAGAGAAACAAAGAACAGCATCCACCCAGAGTCTGAAGTTCATCAAAACCAGTCTTTAACAAATAAAAGAATCATCGGCAAAACATGTAATGCTAATTTCTGGATGTCTCAGTAGCTCAACAAGAAGCTCAAATGATTCTGCCACAAATGGAATAATGATCATACTTTGAAAAACACTGATAAAATGATCAAAAAGACTAACTTAATGATGAATCAGTAGGCTACTAGGAGATATATCCTTTCTATAGGTCTAGGACAGATCTTAATATATTATGAATGGAGATTGGGGTTATATACCAGGAGTAGAGCCCTACCAGATATTTGGCCCATCTGTGTGATCATTTTTTAAATAAGTGGTTCTTGACCTGGTGGGGATAGGTGGGAGGACTGGCATTTTGCCCTTCAGAATATTTGGCTTTTTTTGTCTGAGGCATTTTGATGGGGCAATACTATAGGCATCTAATGGATAAAAGACAAGGCTGCTGCTAAACATACAATATGCAGGATATTCCCCACAACAAAGAATTGTCTGGTCCCAAGTGTCAATCTTGCTGCTATTGAGAAAAATCTGCTCTAAATTCTGGACTAACACAAGATCTTGGAATAAAGAGAAGAGTAATTGCTGGCAAGATTTAAGAGACATAGCTAAGGTAGTTCTGATTCATTTTCTTTGGAAGTTGCTACTATTAGCAATATCCACACAACCACCAAAAGGAATACTAAGCTTTATGGGAAGAGAAGTATTTAGGGGAGGGGTATACAAAAACACAGGAAAGCCCCAGCAACAACAACTACCTCTGTTCCATGAAGACTCATTTATGATGATGGCTATTTGCATGGTCTTGGAGGTCCTCATAAAAGTGACCAGTAAGGAGAGTTTGTATTTGTATAGCACTTCAGTTCACAAAACATTTGTACATTCCTGAGCTTATTCTTTGGCTTGGGAGGGAACCAGCATGGCTGCTATAACAAATTGCCACTTTGTGACTCAAACAGAAATTTATTCCCTAATAGTATTGGATTCAGAAATCTGAAATCGATGGTTCAGCAGGGCTGTAATTCCTCCAAAGGCCGAAGGGGAGAATATGCTCATTGCTTTTTCCAGCTTCTGGTAGCTGTTGCATTTTTTGGTTTGTGGTGGTTCTATCTCTCTGCTTTTCGCCTTTCCTTCTGTGTATGTCTCAAAATTCCCTCTCCCCTTCCCTCACAGGCACACATGTAATTGCATTTAAGGTCCACTCAGATAACCTGGGATAAGGTTTTCCTCTCAAGATCCTTAACTTTATCACATCTATTGCCATGTAAGATGATATTCACAGGTCCTAGGGATTAGGACGTGAGCATTTTCTTCTGGAGTCAGTACCATTCAGTCCACCGCACAATGTAATGATGACCTTCATTTTACATTATTTTACTAGGTCACATGGCTAATGAATTGCGGAATTTGGCCTCTAAGGCCAAATGCTAGTCTTATCTTTTAACACTATACTATAAATCATAACAAGAAATAAGAGAGAAGAAGAAATGGACAAGGCAGAAAACAAGAATAGAGGAGAATAGGGAAATAGAAAACAGTTAAATTGCAGACTTGAGATTTGGGACAGTAAGCAAAAAGAAATACTGCTATGAAAAAAGGCTAATGGATGAGCCCAGGGGCAATGGTCAGTTAATGTATAATTGAGTTACTATCACCTGGGGTTTTTGTTTGTCACCATACCTGCCGAGGTTTAGTGTTCCAGGCCTGGAATTATCTACAGGTGAGATAATGTCATTTACTTACAATGGTTGGCACAGTGCTTTGCAAATAATAGCATTTCATCACTGCAAAGCACGATAGTTATCAGCCATAGTCACCAGTTAACATTTTTGTGCTCAAGTTCTGTAAGGACTATTGATTTGATATTTTTCTAAACCTCGCAAATCATTACTTGCCAGACAACTAACACTCTCAGGCAAGCGGTAAACAATGCAGCTTTCATTTTTCCTGCTCCTTGTCCAGTGTTATCCTACTGAGAGAGACTACTGTTTTTAGACTACAGCTATTGTCAGTTTTGGCTACACACTAGAATAACCTGGGGAACTTTAAAAACCGTGATATTCCTGCACACCCCAGGCCAATTAAAGAGCAACCTCGAGGAATGGGATCTGAGAGAAAGGGTATACAAAATTTTTACTTTTATTTTTTTAATTGTCACATTCACATTTTAAAATTAATATATAGGATTTTATAATTTTAAAAAGTTATAAAGTATTAAATTTCTAGCATATCATAGTGATTTAAAATATAAAAAATATAAATAAAATATAAAAGATATATAAAATATATAAAAATATAAAAGTCACAGAAATGATTCTTTAAATGTATATAATGGGGGTTAAAAACCATGATGTAATATGATAACATCACTGGAAAATTTCCCATTATTCTTTTCTATTCCACACCCTCCATAGAATTTTATCCTATTAATGTAATATATTCTCATCCTTAAATGTCTTTTATTTATTACGTTATCATAACTGAATGGAGCAAACATATGGATATAAATTTGGATTGAGCTTTTAAATTTCCTGTGTCCACTGGTTTTAAGTACTTAAATCTGGATTGTGGGATCATTATAATTACTATTAGAACACAATTAATAAATGTAACAATATATTAAGAATAAACTGAATATAATATATATGTATTTTTTTTGAGCTACATGATTTATTTTCATAAAACAAACACAGAACAGATAATCTGTTGGGTATAGGAGGACTTTGCTTATTTGGCATCTTTGCAGTTATTTTGTGTTGGTTAAGCTCAAAAGCCAAATCTTTTATTTTATTTTTAATTTAAAAATTTTTTTATTTATTAAGTTTTAATTTTAATTTCAGTATAGTTAACATACAGTTTTATATTAGTTTCAGGTGTACAAAATAGTGATACAACAATTCCATGCAACGGCATGTGCTCATCATGACAAGTGCACTCCTTAATCCTCATCACCTATTTCACCCCTCCCCCCAACCTCCCCTCTGGTAACCATCAGTTTGTTCTCTGTAGTTAAGAGTCTGTTTCCTTGACAGATGTTGGCGAGGATGCGGAGAAAAGGGGAACCCTCCTACACTCTTGGTGGGAATGCAAGCTGGTACAGCCACTCTGGAAAACAATATGGAGGTTCCTCAAAAGTTGAAAATAGAGTTACCATTCGACCCAGCAATTGCACTACTGGGTATTTACCCTAAAGATACAAAAGTAGTGATCCGAAGGGGCACGTGTACCCGAATGTTTATAGCAGCCAATGTCCACAATAGCCAAACTATGGAAAGAACCTAGATGTCCATCAACAGACGAATGGATAAAGAAGATGTGGTGTATATATACAATGGAATACTCTGCAGCCATCAAGAGAAATGAAATCTTGCCATTTGCAATGATGTGGATGGAACTAGAGGGCATTATGCTAAGCGAAATGAGT
>CM052894.1:58869960-58940257 GCA_028534135.1 Potos flavus | reverse complement strand
GTAACTCTATTTTTAATTTCTTGAGGAATCTCCACACTGTTTTCCAAAGTGGCTGCACCAACTTGCATTCCTACCAACAGTGGAAGAGGGTTCCCCTTTCTCCACATCCTCTCCAACATTTGTTGTTTACTGTCTTGTTGATTTTTATCGGCCTCTTCTTGCACAACTACCTTCTCTTAAGTGTTATAGTTTAATATTTCTATTTTCGGTAGAGCCAATGTTCTTACTATAATTTTTTCTTGTGTATACAAGGTTTTAAAATTTTTATATGTAGTTTAGAATTGGCTTTTTAAAAATTATATATATATATATTAGCATTGGCTTGTTAGTATTTATCTAAACTTATTGAGATTTTTATTGTTGCATTGAAATTCTAGATAAATTTGTGGAGAACTGTTCTCTTAATAACATTGAGTCCCCCCAATCCATGTACATAGTCTCTTTATTTAAGTCTCCTTTAATTTTTTTGATTAAAATTTTTCAGTTTTTTGTCATATGAGCCTTACAAATCTTAGGCTATAAGTACTCCTGGTTACTTAATATTTTTGATAATATAAAAAATGTTATAGTATTTTAACTTTTGTTTTTTAATAAATGTTTGTTGCTCATATATAGAAATAACAAATTTTATATTGATGTCGTATCTACCAATCTTGTTAAACTGAATTACTTATCACTAGATTATTTTTTTATTTCTAGGAACACAACCATATAACTTGTAAATAATGACAAATATTTTTTGTTTAACCGTCATATATGATATTTCTTCATTTTGCTTTATAGTTTTGGCTAGATCTTTAGGACATTGTTGACAAGAGGTGGGACAGCAGCATCCTTATTTTGTTCCTTATATCAAAAGGATAAATTTCAGTGTCTATGCACTAAAAATTATGTTTGCTTGTGGGTTAAAATTTATTTTTGTTTATTCTTTATTGATAAAAAAGATTCCTTCTATTTTAAGTTTGCTGAACTTTTTCTTTTTAATCACAAAAGAAAGTTGAATTTTATCAAATGTTTTTTCTGCTTTGACGGAACTGATTGTATTATTTTTCTTTAACTTCTTAATATGACAAAGTACATTGATCATTTTTTAAATTGATTTGTTGGTTTAAACCCATTTTGATTTATCTTGTATATTTTTGCTATACTGCCAGGTGCACATTGCCACTTTAGTGGGGTTTCAAAGGTGACTGAAAGTAAATGCTTGTTTGTAGGCTGCCATATTTACTTCCAAATTAACGCTCATTAATTTTTGCCAGCTGATTTACTATTTTGGCACCTTCACTTCTATGCAGTGTTTGTTTCCTGCCACCCCTCTTTACTCTGAATCTTGGCACTGCTAATTGCATTGTCTTCTGGTTGCAAATGTAATATATGGGTTTCCAGCATTGTGTTCATACTGTATTCAAGTATTTTATTTATACTATTTTTCCTTTTTTAGACAGTGAACCCTTGGAGATCTTAATCTTTCATCTTTGTATATGTGCTGTGAGATGCCTGGCACCATATGTGACTAGTAAATCTGTGGTGAAAGGAAGGCTGGAGGGGAACCTCCATCTTTCCCTGATATGTATTAAAAATTTGTTACTCCTACACCGCCATTTGGTAACAGGTAAGAATGACAGCTGCCAAACAGTGTACAAAAATTTGTCTAAATGCCCTATGGGGGTAATAAATTACGTGAGTGTAGAACCATTATATTTAACCTTTCAAAGAATTTTCACAATTATCTTCTTTGATCCTCACAACAAGTGTGAAATAGGCAAATTAGTAGCTTTAGCCCTGCTTTTACATATAAATAAATATGACCCAGAAAGACTAAATATTTACTTAAGACTATGTGGCTAGTGTTTGACCAAATTTGGGTTAGAATCCAGGTCTCCAGACATTTAAATCTAAGCTCTTTTCAATAGTCCAGTAGTTCTCAAAATATGGGTCTCAGAGGCTGCCACTGAATAAGAATGGCAAATAAGAGCTCCCTATCCAGTTTTGCTTTTGTCCCCTTCACATATTAGTGTTGCAAATAATGTTTCATTTGGAAAATAGCTCTGTTGCTGTTATAACAACATGAATCCACTAGTCTTTAAGCACACTTGCTTTCTGGTACCATGTGATGTTTCAGGTTTATTTTGTACATTCCTTGTTCTAGATTCAGTATCAACAATTTCTTCAAGTAGTTCTATTCCTTTTGGTTGAGAATGAGATTTAGAATATAGCATTTGGGCTCTAGGTGTGCTCATTGTTACTGGGGCCTCACTGTTTCTAGCTCCTAGGAAATTTCTTAAGAAAAAAAAAATCCTGAGTTCTTGCTGATAATTCTCATTCAGATCCAAAAATCACAGGGTTATTTCTTATTTTCTCCCATTCCATTTTGATATGTCTCTTTTTCTGTAGTGAAAACCCTGCTTCCCAAGCAACACCACAAACAATATTTACTCATTGGCTCTATTCTATACTGTGCACAAAACAGTTTTAGAGTAATACCACCAGTATTCAAAACAAAACTAAATAGAATTCAAAATTTATCTTTTAAAAAATTAAAAAAAATTTTTTTAAGGATAATTTTTTTTTTTTATCCTTACACTCTATCATACTAAGAGTGAACAGTCAGGGAATTCTGTTTCAAATTTATTTGAATTAATTATATTCCCTATGTGGCTAAGTGTTCCGTCAATTTGACTTATAGGTAGAATTATATGTTTCTGTTTGTATTCAATTTTAGAGTTTGGGTTTTAAGAAGCCATTTTTATTTAACTTTAAAAATATTTATAATATTTACATGTTCATAGGTGATTATATATATATATTTACACCATATTATTCGCAATATGTAATAAAATACATTATTAATTACTAATTGTTTGCATATATATTTACTCAAAGAAGTCCAGATTCCTATTTCTTCACTCTCCACCCAGTTCATAACCACTGTACTCCACATAATCATTTTCATCTGTTGTTTGTTATGTTTTCTCTGCTTTTTCTTTTCCTTTTTTTTTTTAAGATTTTATTTATTTAGGGAGAGAGAATGAGCAGCGAGGAGCGGCAAAAGGAGAGAGGGAGAAGCAGGCTTCTCGACAACAAGGGAGCCCAATGTGGGGCTTGATCTTAGGACAGGGAGATCATGACCTGAGCCAAAGGCAGATGCTTAACCAACTGAGCCGCCCAGAGCCCCTTCTCTGCTTCTCTTTCAACAATATCTGTATATGTATTCTTATTTTCTCTTCTTTCTTATAAAAATCGTAGTGTACTCTGTACACACTCTGTTGTATCCAGCTTTATTTTTTTTAAGGATTTTATTTGAGAGAGAGAGAATGAGAGAGAGGGAGAGAGAGAGCATGAGAAGTGGAGGGTCAGAAGGAGAAGCAGACTCCCTGCTGAGCAGGGAGACCGATGAGGGACTCTATCCTGGGAGTCCAGGATCATGACTGGAGCTGAACGGAGTCGCCCCACCAACTGAGCCACCCATGCACCCTGTTGTACCCAGCTTTAAAATTTTTTAAATATTGGGGCACCTGGGTGGCTCAGTCATTAAGTGTCTGCCTTCAGCTCAGGTCATGATCCCAGGGTCCTGAGTTTGAGCCGCGCATCAGGCTCCCTGCTCAGCGGGAAGCCTGCTATTCCCTCTCCCACTCCCCCGCTTGTGTCCCCTCTCTCACTGTGTCTCTCTCTGTCAAATAAATAAATAAAATCTTTAAAAAAGTTAAAAAAATTTTTAATGCATTCAAGTTTTTCCGTTTATACTTTTATCTTTAGTATTTTTTGTTTCTTAAGAATTTCTTACCTGCCCAAAGGTCATGAACATTTTCTACTAAATTATCCTCTAAAATTTTTAAAGTTTTGCCTTTTACATTTAAGTCTTTAATCAGTCTAAGATTGATTCACATGTGACATGAGAGCATCTATTCTTTTTTGTCTTCTCCTTCTCCTTGTTTTTTTGGTGTGAATATCCATTTATCCCATGTAAACCGCTGAATGTTTTTTATCCACCGATCTTCAATGTCAGTTCAGTTATATGTCAAGTAACTACACTTTCAAGGGTCTGCTTCTAGGCTCTGTTTTGTCATTCTATCTATTCCTGAGAAAAATCCCTTATTTTTAAATTTCAGATGTATCTTTTTCATTCTAGAATTTCCATTAAAAAATGGTTACTGGGGCGCCTGGGTGGCTCAGTGGGTTAAGCCTCTGCCTTCGGCTCAGATCATGATCTCAGGGTCCTGGGATTGAGCCCCGCATCAGGCTCTCTGCTCAGCGGGGAGCCTGCTTCCCCCTCTCTCCCTGCCTGCCTCTCTGCCTGCCTCTCTGCCTACTTGTGATCTCTCTATGTCAAATAAATAAATAAAATCTTTTAAAAAAAATTACCTTATTAAAAAAAATAGTTACTATTTTTCTGCTGGAGGATTTTCTACTTTTTCATTCATTATGAACATGTTTTCTTCTACATTCTTGATGATAGTTATAATAAAATCTTTGCTAATTCTAACATCTGGTCTTTCAGTCTCCACTGATGCCTTCTCTCTTAAATATGCACTACATTATTCTATTCATTATATGTCTAGTAGTTTTGGATTATATACTAGACACTGTAAGAGATATTTTGTAGTCCCCGAATTCTGTTGTACTCCTCTGAGAATGTTGATTTTGCAGGCAATTCACTTTGCTGACCTCATACTCCTAATCTGTCTACCTTGCAAGTGAAAATTTCTGTATAACCTCCTTTAGCCTTAGCTGAGCTGCTCACAGTCTGCTCCATACAAGCACAGTTCAGGGGTCAACCCGAGGTTTGGGGAGAATTTATATGCAGAATTTGGGACTCCCTTTCTTGCTCTTCCCTCCTGGGTTTCTCCCTCTGCTTTTCACTCACTTTTCAGCTTCTGTGTTAACCCCAAATTCTGTTCTTTTGTTTTCAAACCACTAAGATTATAGGCTATTATTTAAGTTTTAGTCAGCTAATGCCTGATTTCAAATAAAAATTCATTTAAAAATGGAAAATCTACCCATTTCCATGATCTTATCTACGTGTAAACTCCAATTTCTGCCTGCTTTTAGTTGCTTTCCAGTTATTCCAGGGAGCTCTAAAAAAAATTTTTTTTTTTTACAGAATTTTAGTTGCTATATGTGGAGGGTTAGTCAAATAGGAACTACTCAATCTTACCGGGAGCAGAGTACCCACATTACTTTCTTTATTTTGGCTGTTAATTAGTGTTGTATCTTGTATAAAAAATTCCTCACCATAGTCTAATTCTTCAGAAATGTCTTAGCTCTTCTTGTGCAGAATCTGAAGTCTTAACTAGTACACTCTTCTATCTTCCAGGAATAAATGGAAGAACTTCAGAATTAGTCATGTCAAAAAGAGGATACATGAAATAAAGGGAAGCTACTTATTTATACTTTATACAGGCATCTTTAATGTCAGGAATGGTGGCAACCCAAGGCACAGATGCGATATACATTTTCATGTCTGCTGTGTTGAGGGAAGATTATTTAATCACCAGGAGAGAATATTTGAAGAAAAAAAAAATTTTGGGTGAATGGACAAACACCTAGGAAGTCTGAAAATGGAGACATGGGTGAGCTAGTCGGCTTAACTAGCTAGTAGGCAAGAGTCAGAAAGGCTTAACTAAAGCATACCAGTGAAAATGCAGAAAACGACAAGATTTGAAATAGAATTAAAAACTAATAAGGCTGTGTTCCATGACACGGTGTTGAAGGGGATATGTATAAGACAAAGAAACATGGGGCATCTGGGTGGCTCAGTTGGTTAAGCACCCGCCTTCGGTTCAGGTCATGATCTCAGGGTCCTGGAATAGAGCCCCATGTTGGGCTCCCTGCTCAGTGGGGAACCTGCTTCTCCCTCTCCCCACTCATTCTCTCTCTCTGTCAAATAAATAAACAAAATCTTAAAAAAAGAAAGACTAAGAAACTTTCCCCCTTCACAGAATGTGTCAACCTCTTACTTTGTTTACACATGTAACAACTCTATAGAAAGAAGAAAATCATCTAAAATTTCACTACTGAAAGGAATTAAGATGGTGGAGGAATAGGGGACCCTAATTTCATATGGTTCCCAGAACTCAGCTAGATAGTTATCAAATCATTCTCAACATCTGCAAAATCAACTGGAGATCTAAGAGAATTGCTACAATTTTAAAAATAGGAAAGCAACCACTTTTGCAAGGCAGGCGGTGTGGAGATGTGAATCTGAGGTGATATATCCGAAGATACACCATGGAACTCCAGATGATAAACCTAAGGTTACAAAAAGAATGGAGGTGCCTGAGTGTGGCAGAGTTCCCAAGCACTGGCGCTGGGAAGCTGGCTGCAAACAGTGAGTCCAGGCTCCAGCTTTCTGCTCAATGTTGCCATAAACTGTGAGCCACTGACGGTTTGGGCAACTACTCCTGAAGCAGGGGCACAGCAAAAGGCAGAACTGCAGCAAGACTCCCTTCCCTTTGCCAGGAGGAGGGGCATGGGTGTGCAATGCAGGAGTCCATAATGTTTGGAGATTCAAAATGAGATTACAAACCTGAAATAAAAATGATTGGTCACAGGCTGGGTGAACACAGAGTTCAGACAGAAACCAGGGAGACAAGCGTGATTGCTCACTGAAGAGTGGGGAGCAAGAACTTTCAGCTCTTGGGCTAGAGATCAGGGTGCCACTATTTTCATTCCCTACATTGGTATGGAAAGACTTCAGGCAGCAAAAAGCCACACAGAACAATCCAGAGCCACTTAGGCTGAGCTCAGCCTCCTGGAAAGGGTGGTTCAATTCTGCCGGGTAAAGCCACCTGAGAATCAGCACAACAGGGACCTCCCTGAGAAGACCAGCAGGAACATCCACCTAATACCAAGTTTACCAATCATACAGAGCTGCAAAACTCCAGCTTTTGGGGAAAGCAGTACTTAGCATTTGTGGTTTTTTTCTAATTATTCCTTAGTCTTTCAGTTTTATATATTTTTTCCCTTTTCAGATATTTTCTTTTTTTTAATTTAATTTTATTTTTTTCAGTGTTCCAAGATTCATTGTTTATGTACCACACCCAGTGCTCCATGCAATATGTGCCCTCCTTAATACCCACCACCAGGCTTACCCAACCCCCCACCCTCCTCCCTTCTAAAACCCTCAGTTTGTTTCTCAGAGTCCGAAGTCTCTCGTGGTTCATCTCCCCCTCCAATTTTTTCCCTTCCCCTCCTTCTCCTCCCCCCACTTAACTTTTCCTTTCCTTCTCCTAATGTCCTCCATATTATTCCTCACATTCCACAAGTCAGTGAAAACATATGATAATTGACTTTCTCTGCTTGACTTATTTCACTCAGCATAAATCTCCTCCAGTCCCATCCGTGTTGAGTAAAGTTGGGTATTCATCCTTTCTGATGGCTGAGTAATATTCCATTGTATATATGGACCACATCTTTATCTATTCATCTCTTGAAGGGTATCTTGGCTCTTTCCACAGTTTGGCTATTGTGGACATTACTGCTATGACAATTGGGGTACATACGGCCCTTCTTTTCACTATATCTGTATCTTTGGGGTAAATACCCAATAGTACAATTGCAGGGTCATAGGGTAGTTTATTTTTAATTTTTTGAGGAATCTCTACACTGTTTTCCAAAGTTGGCTGCACCAACTTGCATTCCTACCATCAGTGTAAGAGGGTTCCTCTTTCTCCACATCCTCTCCCACATTTGTTGTTTACTGTCTTGTTGATTTTGGCCATTCTAACTGGTGTAAGGTGGTATCTCAGTGTGGTTTTGATTTGAATCTCCCTGATGGCTAATGATGATGAACATTTTTTCATGGGTCTGTTAGCCATTTGTACGTCTTCTTTGAAGAAGTGTCTGTTCATGACTTCTACCCATTTTTTGACATGATTTTTGGGTGTTGAGTTGAGGAGTTCTTTATAGATCTTGGATATCATCCCCTTGTCTGTAGTGTCATTTGCAAAGATCTTCTCCCATTCCATGGGTTGCCTCTTTGTTTTGTTGACTGTTTCCTTTGCTGTGCAAAAGCTTTTGATCTTTACGAAGTCCCAATAGTTCATTTTTGCCCTTGCTTCCCTTGCCTTTGGTGATGTTTCTAGGAAGAGGTTGAACAGGTTGCTGCCTGTGTTCTCCTCAAGGATTTTGATGGATTCCTGTCTCACATTGAGGTCTTTCACCCATTTTGAGTTTATTTTTGTGTGTGGTGTAAGGAAATGGTCCGGTTTCATTCTTCTGCATGTGGCTGTACAATTTTCCCAACACCATTTGTTGAAGAGACTGTCTTTTTTCCATTGAATATTCTTTCCTGCTTTCTCGAAGATTTGTTGACCATAGAGTTGGGGAATGTTTTTCCATCTTTTTGTATCTTCTTCAATTTCTTTTATGAGTGTTCTGTAGTTCCTCGAGTACAGATCCTTTATTTCTTTGGTTACATTTATTCCAAGGTATCTTATGGTTCTTGGTGCTATAGTAAATGGAATAAATTCTCTAATTTCCCTTTCTATAGTTTAATTGTTAATGTATAAGAAAGCAACTGATTTCTGTGCATTGATTTTGTATCCTGCCACATTACTGTATTGCTGTATGAGTTCTAGTAATTTAGGAGTAGAGTCTTTTGGGTTTTCCATATAAAGTATCATGTCATCTGGAAAGAGAGAGAGTTTGACTTCTTCCTTGCCAGTTTGAATAGCTTTTATTTCTTTTTGTTGCCTGATTGCTGTTGCTAGGACTTCTAGTACTACGTTGAACAACAATGGCAAGAGTGGGCATCCTTGTCATGTTCCTGATCTCAATGGGAAGGCTATCAGCTTTTCCCCATTGAGAATGATATTCACTGTGGGTTTTTTCTTTTCAGCTATTATTCTTTCATTTATCTTTTAGGTCTTCCGTAATTTTCATTTTTACATTTATGTTTTATATATATATTTTCATTTTTGGTTTCCTTTCACTGTATTCAATTTTATTTCTGTATATATTCTTTCTTTCTTTCTTTCTTTCTTTCTTTCTTTCTTTCTTTCTTTCTTTCTTCTTTCTTTCTTTCTTTCTTCTTCTTCTTCTTTTCTTCTTTCCTATTTTGAGATCTAGTTTCTTCTAACAAACAGACTCAAATACACCCAAGATCTACTTTAGTCTCCTGTTCTGTTCAACTTCTTATTTAATTCTTTTTTTTTTTTTTTTTGGTTTTTGCTCTCTTCTGATTTCTTTACTGTATATTTTTCTGGTGCCTTTGTTGCTGTTTTTGTATTTTTTCTCTCTTATTTATTCTTTTCTGGACATAATGACAAGACAGAAGAACTTACCCCAAAAGAGAAAAAAGAGGCAGTACTCACTGCCATGGATATAATCAATATAGGTATAAGCAAGATGTTGGAACCAGAAATCAAAACAATGATTATAAAGACGCTAACTGAGCTTGTAAAGGGCATGCTAGACACTAGAGAACCCTTACTGGAGAAATAAAAGAACTAAAATCTAATCAGGTTGAAATAAAAAGGATATTACTGAACATTGGGGAGGGTATGTGCTACGGTAAGTGCTGTGAAATGGGTAAGTCTGATGATTCACAGACATGTACTCTGGGGCAAATAATAGATTATATGTTAATAAAAAATACCAACAAGAAGAATCTCTATATATACTGATACTGGATGATTTCCAGGATATATAGTAATGTGAAAAAAAGTAAGAAAAGGAAGAGTATAATACCTTTTAAAAAAATAAAGGATGGAAGTGAAAAAAAAAGGATATTACTGAGATATAATAAAAAAATGGGGACTCTAAATGCTAGGATAAATGAGGTAGAAGAGAGAGTCAGTAATATAGAAGACAAATGATGAAGAACGATGAAGTTGAGATGAAGGGAGATAAACAACTACTGGTTCATGAGGAGATTAGAGATCAGCAATACCATAAAGCAAAACAATATTAGAATAATAGGGGTTCCAGAGGAGGGGGAAGCAGAATGTTTATTTGAACAAATTATAACTGAGAACTTCCCTAATCTGGGGAAGGAAACTGGCATTCAGGTGTAGGAGGCACAGCGACCCCTCCAAATCAATAAAAACAGGCCAAAATCTCGACATATAATAGCCAAGCTTGCAAATTTCAAGGATAAAGAGAGAATCCTGAAAGCAGCTTGGGACAAGAGGTCCTTAATCTGCGAAGGTAGAAACAAGGCTGCCATGAGACCTATCCACAGAGACCTGGCAGGCCAGAAATGGTTAGCATGTTATATTCAGGGTACTAAATGAGAAAAACATGCAGCCAACAATACTTTATCCAGCAAGTCTGTCATTCAGAATGGAGGAGAGATAAAGATCTTTCAGGATAAACAGACACTAAAAGAATATGTGATCACTAAACCAGCCCTGTAAGAAATATTAAAAGAGAATAAAGGGTGAGGAGCAAGATGGCAGAGGAGTAGGAGACCTAATATCATTGGGTCCTGGGAGTTCAGCTAGATAGTTATCAAACCATTCTGAATACCTACAAACTCAACAGGAGATCAAAGAGAAGAGCAGCAATTCTAGGAACAGAAAAATGACCACTTTCTGGAAAATAGGATGTGTAGAGACATGAACCCGAGGCGACATATGGGAAGATAGACCATGGGGGGAAGGGCCAGCTCCCAGCAATCGGTAGAGCAGCAGAACACAAAATTGGAACTTTTACAAGTCTGCTCCACTGAGGGATGTCACTCCAAAGGCTAAGCGGGTGGGTGGAGCCCATGCTGAGACAGTGTGGTCTCAGAACTTGTGGGGTCACAAAAAGACAGGGGTGCCTAAGTGCAGCAGAGCTCCCAGGTATTGGAGCTGGGAAGCTGGCTGTAGAGATGAATCTGAGGAGTAGGCTCTCAGCTCGGGGTTACCTTAAACCATGATCCACGGCACAATCAGCCACTGTTTTTTGAGCAGGGATCCCACAAGTGGCAGATCCGGGGACACCGCCTACTTTCTCCTCTGAGAGGAGCAGAGCGGGAACACACTGCAGGTAATTGCTGGGTTTGGAGACATCAAATGGGGCTGTGTGCCAGAGATAGAAATGATCCATCACAGGAGACTGAAGTGATTGACTGCTTTTCTCTGAGGGCGCATTGAGGAGTGGGGCCCTGAGCTCTTGGCTCCTACAAGACTGGAGATTGGAAGGCCACCATTTTCATTCTCCTCCTCCAAAGCTGTACAGAAAGTATTCAGGAAACAAAAGCTACCGAGAGCAAAACTGAGCAGATTACTTAGCCTGGCCCCTGGCAAGGGTGGTGCAATTCTGGCTCCAGCAAAGACATTTGGGAATCATAGCAATAGGTGCCTCCCCCAGAAGATTAGCAGGAACATCCAGCCAAGACCAAGTTCACCAATCAATGAGAACTGCAAAACCTCAGAGCTAAGGGAATACAACACAAGGAATTCATGGCTTTTTCCCCATGATTCTTTAGTTTTTCAAAGTTACATTTTTAAAATTTTATTTTTTCTTATTCTTTTAAAAAATTTTCCCTCATTCCTGTTTTAACGTTTTTTAACTATTTTATCTTATGAATGCCTTTTTAAAAAATCTTTTAAAATTTTCATTGTTATAGTCATATTCTATCCCTTCATTATATTTAGACTTATTTTTGGTATACATATAGGTTTTTCTTTCTTTAAAATTCTGGGATACGTTTTCTTATAACAGACCAAAATATGCTCCAAATCAAGTGTGTGGCGCTGTTCTATTCACCAGTCTAACATATATATATATATAATTGGCTGCTCCCAATATATAATAATATATATATATATATAATTTTTTTTTTACTCTCCTTTTTTCTCCCCCCACCCCCGTTTTGGGTCTCTTCCGATTTGGTTAGTGTGTATTTCTCTGATGTTGTTGGTACCTTTTAGTATTTTGTTCTCTCATTCATCTATTCTCATCTGGATAAAATGACAAAAAGGGAAAACTCACCTCAAAAAAAAAAAAAAAGAACAAGAGGCAGTACCGATGGCTAGGGCCTTATCAATATGGACATTAGTAAGATGTCAGATCTAGTGCTCAGAATGACATTATCAAAGTGCTAGCTGGGCTTGAAAAAAGCATGGAAGATACTAGGGAATCCCTTTCTGGAGAAATAAAATCCCTTTCTGGAGAAATAAAAGAACTAAAATGTAACCAAGTTGAAATCAAAAAAGCTATTAATGGGGTGAAATAAAAAAATGGAGGCTCTTACTGCTAAGATAAATGAGGCAGAAGAGAGAAATAGTGATATAGACGACCAAATGATGGAGAATAAAGAAGCTGAGAAAAAGAGAGATAAACAACTACTGGACCATGAGGGGAGAATGTGAGAGATATGTGATACCATAAGGTGAAACAATATTAGAATAATTGGGATCCCAGAAGAAGAAGAAAGAGAGAGGGGGGCAGAAGGTATATTGGAGCAAATTATAGCAGAGAATTTCCCTAATTTGGTGAAGAGAACAAGCACCAAAATCCAGGAGGCACAGAGAACCCCCCTCAAAATCAATAAAAATAGGTCAACACGCCATCATCTAATAGTAAAACTTACAAGTCTCAGTGATAGATAAAAAATCCTGAAAGCAGCTCAAGACAAGAGGTCTGTAACATACAATGGTAGAAATATTAGATTGGTAGCAGACCTATCCACAGAGAGCTGGCAGGCCAGAAAGGACTGGCATGATATATTCGGAGCAGTAAAATATGCAGCCAAGAATACTATATCCACCTAGGCTCTCACTGAAAATAGAAGGAGAGATAAGAAGCTTCCAGGACAAACAGAAACTAAAAGAATTTGCAAACACCAAATCAGCCCTACAGGAAATATTGAAAGGGGTCCTCTAAGTAAAGACAGAACCTAAAAGTAACATAGACCAGAAAGGAACAGAGACAATATACAGTAGCAGTCACCTTATAGGCAATACAATGGCACTAAATTCATATCTGTCAATAGTTACCCTGAATGTAAATGGACTAAATGCTCCAATCAAAAGACACAGGGTATCAGAATGGATAAAAAAAAAACAAGACCCATCGATATGCTGTCTACAAGAAACTCATTTGAGACCCAAAGACACCTCCAAATTAAAAGTGAGGGGGTGGAAAACAATTTATCATGCTAATGGACATCAAAAGAGAGCTGGGTGGCAATCCTTAATTCAGATAAATTAGATTTTAAGTGAAAGATTATAATAAGAGATGAGGAAGGACACTATATCATACTTAAAGGGACCGTCCAACAAGAAGATCTAACAACTGTCAATATCTATGCCCCTAACATGGGAGCAGCCAATTATATAAACCAATTAATTACAAAATCAAAGAAACACATCTATAATAATACAATAATAGTAGGGGACTTTAACACCCCCTCACTGAAATGGACAGATCATCTAAGCAAAAGATCAGCAAGGAAGTAAAGGTTTTAAATGACACACTGGACCAGATGGACATCACAGATATATTCAGAACATTCCATCCCAAAGCAACAGAATACACATTCTTCTCTAGTGCACATGGAACATTCTCCAGAATAGATCACATCCAGGATCACAAAGCAGGTCTCAACTGGTACCAAAAGATTGGGATCATTCCCTGCATGTTTTCAGACCACAGTGATCTGAAACTAGAACATAATCACAAGAGGAAAGTTGGAAAGAACTCAAATACATGGAGGCTAAAAAGCATCCTACTAAAGAATGAATGGGTCAACCAGGAAATTAAAGGAGAATTTAAAAAAATCATGGAAACAAATGAAAACGAAAACACAACCATTCAAAATCTTTGGGACACAGCAAAGGCGGTTCTGAGAGGAAAGTATATAGCCATACAAGCCTTTCTCAAGAAACAAGAAAGGTCTCAAGTACACAACCTAACCCTACACTTAAAGGAGCTGGAGAAAGAACAGCAAAGAAAGCCTAAACCCAGCAGGAGAAGAGAAATAATAAAGATTAGAGGAGACATTAATGAAGTAGAAACCAAAATAACGGTAGAATAGATCAACAAAACTAGGAGGTGGTTCTTTGAAAGAATTAATAAGTTCAAGAAACCCCTAGTCAGACTTATCAAAAAGAAAAAGGAAAGCATCCAAATAAATGAAATCATGAATGAAAGAGGAGAGATCATAACCAACACTGAAGAAATACAAACAATTTTAAGAACATATTAGGACAACTATATGCCAATAGATTAGCCAATCTGGAAGAAATAGATACATTTCTAAAAACATATGAACTACCAAATCCAAAACATGAAGAAATAGAAAACCTAAACAGACCCATATACAGCAAAGAAATTGAAATGATAATCAAAAATCTAGCAAAAAACAAGAGTTCAGGCCAAAGGGCCTCCCAGTGGAATTCTACCAAACTTTAACGAAGAATCAGTACCTATTTTTCTAAAACTGTTTCAAAAAAGACATGGAAGGAAAAAGTCCAATCTCGTTCTATGAGGTCAATATTACCTTGATCCCAAAACCAGACAAAGACCCCATCAAAAAGGAGAATTACAGAACAATATCTCTGATGAACATGGATGCTAAAATTCTCACCAAGATCCTAGCCAATAGGATCTAACAGTATATTAGAAGGATTATTCACCGTGACCAAGTGGGATTTATTTCTGGGCTGCAAGCATGGTTCAACATCTGCAAATCAATCATGGTACACCACATTAATAAAAGAAAGGACAAGAACCATATGATCCTCTCAACAGATGTAGGAAAAGGATTCGACAAGGTACAGCATTCTTTCTTGATAAAAACTCTCCACCATGTGGGAATATACCTCAGTATCATAAAGCCATATATGAAAAGCCCACAGTGAATATTATTCTTAACAGAGAAAAACTGAGAGCTTTTCCCCTAAGGTTAGGAACACGACAGGGATGTTCATTCTCACAACTATTGTTCAACATAGTACTGGAAGTCCTAGCCTCAGCAATCAGACAACAAAAAAGAAATAAAAGCCATCTAAATCAGCAAAAAAGATTTTCAAACTTAACTCTTTGCAGCATGATAGTCTATATTGAAAACCAAAAGACTCCACCTCCAAATTGCTAGAACTCATACAGGAATTCAGCAATGTCACAGAATATAAAATCAGTGCACAGAAGTCAGTTGCATTTCCATATGCTAACAATGAGGCAGAAGAAAGAGAAATGAAGGAATCGATCCCATTTACAATTGCACGAAAACCCATAAGGTACCTAGAAATCAACCTAACCAATAAGGTAAAGGATCTGTACTCTGAAAACTATAGAAAACTTATGAAAGAAATTGAGGAAGACATGAAAAAATGGGAATACATTCCATGCTCATGGACTGGAAGAACAATATTCTTAAAATGTCTATGCTACCCAGAACAATCTACACATTCAGTGCAATCCCTATAAAAAATACCATCAACATTTTTCACACAGCTAGAACAAATAATCCTAAAATTTGTATGGAACCAGAAAAGACCCTGAATAGCCAAAGGATGTTGAAAAAGAAAATCAAAGCTTGTGGCATCACAATTCTGGACTTCAAGCTATATTACAAAGCTGTATTCATCGAGACAGCATGGTACTGATACAAAAACAGACACAAGGATCAATGTAACAGAATAGAGAACCCAGAAACGAATCCTCAACAAATCATTGACAAAACAGGAAAGAATATCCAATGGAAAAAAGAGAGTCTCTTTGACAAACGGTGTTGGGAAAATTGGGCAGCCACATGCAGAAGAATGAAACTGGAACATTCTCTTACGCCATACACAAAAATAAACTCGAGATGGATAAAAGACCTAAATATGAGACAGGAATCCATCAAAATCCTAGAGAAGAACACAGCATCTTTGACCTCAGCCACAGCATCTTCCTCCTAGGCACATTTGCAAAGGCAAGGGAAACGAAAACAAAAGTGAATTATTAGGACTTCACCAAGGGAAGAAACTTTTGCATAGCAAAGTAAATAGTTGACAAAAGCAAAAGGCAATCTACAGTATGGAAGAAGATATTTGCAAATGTTTATCAGATAAGGGGCTAATATCCAAAATGTATAAAGAACTTACCAAACTCAACACCCAAAAAACAACAAATTCATTCAAGAAATGGGCAGAAGACATGAACAGACACTTCGCCAAAGAAGGCATACATATGGCCAAAAGACACATGAAAAAATGCTCCACATCACTCGGCCTCAGAGAAATACAAATCAAAGCCACAATGAGATACCACCACACACCAGTTAGAATGGCTAAAATTAACAAGTCAGGAAATGACAGATATTGGTGAGGATGCAGAGAAAGAGGCACACTCTTTGGGCATGCAAACTGGTACAGAAAGGGGCCCACTCTGGTGGGAATGTAAACTGACATGGGCACTCTGGAAAACAGTATGGAATTTCCTCAAAAAGTTAAAAATAGAGCTACCCTAATGATCCAGGAATTGCACTACTAGGTATTTACCCAAAGGATCCAAACGTAGTGAAACAAAGGGGCACCTGCACCTCAATGCTTATAGCAGCAGTGTCCACAATAGCCAAAATATGGAAAGAACACAGATGTCCATTGACATCCATTGACAGAATAATGGATAAAGAAGATGTAGTATATATACACAATGGAATATTACTCAGCCATCAAAAAGAGAAATCTTATCATATATAAATATATATATATATATATATTTAGTATCTCCCTTTTGTGGAAGATAGATTTTCAGCAGTAAGATATCTGTAGTAGAGTAGATACATTTAATATCATTTCATTTATCTTAATATTTACTCACTATAGCCCTGATGTTACAAAGCCTTTAGAGTTATGTGCGTGATAATCTTTGTATTTCAGATCATTACTGAGAGAGGTGACTTTGCCTTGTTTATGGTTGCAGCATCCAGCATAGTGCCAATTATTAGACTAATAAAAGCAGTGTTTTGAATGAGTAAATCAGTGGATGAATGAATGGTTAATTCACTTGTCATATAAGGAGAGTTTGAACTCATTTCTTGCCATCTGGATGTAGTTTGATTTCAAGTGTTCCCTGTGATATTGGCAAGGTCTGGAGAGCTATTTAGATAAAGAGTTACTCCTGTGATCTGGATTTTAGAAAACTCTGGGATGTTGCCCTGAGAACACAGTCTGCAACAGTGTCTGTCTGGGATTTTTGCTTTTGCCTCCTGGACCACTGTGCACCCAAATATTTTCATGAGTTTACCTCTGAAAAAGGGACTGTGAGCTTTTCTTTCTGAAGGAAACTTTCCCATTACTTTTCCTTCAGTGCAACAGACCCTTGCAGGGCAGGCTAAGCTTGAGCCAGAATGCTTGAATATCTTGGCTTTATTCTCTCCGGGGCTTCAGAAAAAACTATCACTCTTTCTGTTTTGTTGTTTGATGCTATATTTTTGTAAAGGGAGATTAATTTTAGTTGAGATCAAAATTTTAAAAAGTTTGGCTTTTGATTTAGCTAATTAGCACCATGGAATAATACAATGGAGATCTTACATCAATGCCATTTGTCTTTTACCAACAATAATAATTACTACTTATGGCATTTTATGATTTCCTTGTGTTACTTCACTTAATTTAATCATTACAACAACCCAATGAAGTAGGTATTATGAGCATTTTCTGAATTAGGAAAATAATGTTAAAAGTCTTTCCATGAGCACCTGGAAGTGGTGGGTTCAGGGTTCAAAGCTGATTCTGTCTGATACCAATGTCTATACTTGTATATCCATTTAAAGCATTTTCATGTAAATTCTACTCTCTAATTCATGGTTACAACACCAGAAGAAGACTCTGATTGTCCTGTCTACAGAGGTAGAGACAGATTCAGAGTTTATGTTTTTTCCCATCCAAATTTTCATAGAAATGAATTATCATAGCCAGGTTGTTAATGTGGATCTTTTATTTCCTCATCTCATATTCTCTCTCAACCTCTCCTACTCTAGATCTTCTCTCTGAATCCTTCACTTTATAGTCGAAGAAACTGGGTCCCAGGATATTATGACAATTCACTAAGGTCTTACATCTAGTTAGCAAGCTAAGACTAGAGCCCACATTTTCTGCCTCTCAAGCTAATGTCTTCTCTGTTATGTCTATGTGGCAAACAAAAGCTCATGGTAAAGAATGTGTTTGTGAATTGTATTCCAAACCAGAAAAGGCATTAACATAGGCCCTCCAGGGCAGAGAACTTTAACTCATCATTTTCATTTAGCTAAAATGTTCTCTATCATTTGAGATGCCTAGTCAATATATTAATCATCAAATATATACTGAATGACTAGTATAAATGTGCTTAGCAGTAGAGACCAGCCCCTAAGTGGGGTCTCTGTCATTAGTATACGAAAAGTCTCAGGATTTGCTATTCTCCCTCCCCCAGTATAGAACTCAAAAGAGCCAAAGTTAATGGAATTTTCCACCTCAACAGCTGTATTTATTTTGGGCTATTTCTCCACGTACAAGTCCATTTGCTGTCCTCAGAGCTTCTGAACCTGTTTATTTTCAACTTCCCAGAGACAGCCAGATGTTGTATTCCTGTGTCATGGCACCAAGAAGTCAACAAGTTCTTCTGGAGGGAAACAAGCCATTTCAAGGGCTTAAAGGATATAACCCAAAGGAGAGTTTACCAATCGCGGCTATTTCCTGAGTAAGACACCAACCCTGCTCTCAAATATCTTACTCAAGTAGCTTAACAAGATATAATTGGAGACAGAACTTGAGCACTGGAAGTTAAGGAGTAATATAAGCTCAGAGCTTAAATGATATCAAGTGAATGTGATTAAACAGAGTTCTCTAGTCAGTAGGCTGCACTAGACTTGTAGAAATATTTTGAGTTCCAAGTTTGTTTTCATGTGTTTGTTTTTTAGTGAGACAACAGTTAAAAACTGAAAACATTTCCTAAAAATCCAGATAGATATCTAACTTCTTTTGAAAAAACAGATCTGTCAAAATGGGTTTATCCTCATGCAACTATGGGCTGAAGTGGTGGGTGTGTTAGATGAAATACATAGTCCTCAGCTTGCCACAGTCCTCAGCATTCATTATTTTTTCCCCAATGTTGAGGCCAACTCTCAATTGCTTTGTATCCCGAAAATTGCAGTATTCTTTTTCTTTACTCATTGATTTCAATTATGTTCTTGGCCCCACAGACCCCCCCATTCCTGCCAGGATCATCATGTTCTGTGAGTTTAGAGGAAGGTGAGAACTTTGATGGTTGGGGTAGATGTCCTACTTATTGGGTGGCTGCTATAATGTGATGAACACTGGGTAGGCATGATACCCCATTAACTACTCAGAAAGCTCTACCAGGTAGGTATTATCATTCCTATTTTACAAATAGGAAAAGTGAGGCTCAGAAAGGTTATGTGGTCATAACCACATTTTCTGCCTCTCAAGCTAATGTCTTCTCTGTTATGTCTATGTGGCAAACTAAAGCTCATGGTAAAGAATGTGCTTTGTGAATGTGCTTTTCCAAATCAGAAAAGACATTAACATAGGCATCTAGTTAGTGAGTAGCTAGGATTCAAAACCATCTGGATGCAGGTAAGTTCATCCCCTTACATGCTCTTTCCCACAGAGAAGTAGGAAGTAATAAAGCTTAGTCTTGAACCCAGATTGTCTGACCCCAAGCCTGGTGGCCATTCTAAAATGTTATCTCCACCAGAGGCACAGACCCTACTGTTTGCAAAGGGATAGCGAGTAAATATCTCATGATGAATCAAGAGGAAAAAGAAGAAAGAACCATTTCCATTGGGAGATGACTTACATGTCCAAGAATAAGTTCTGAAATACATTGTAATAAATAATACATTGGGATAGTCCTTAAATTATAAATAGTCCTGCCCATAACCAAGCAGCTGGCCTTCTGCTTCTGGGGTAGGTTGAATTTTGGCCATTAGCAGAGTATAAGCTACTCAAAATCACCATCAGGTCTTTTGATGTGAAGGATTGAATCCCATGAAGAAGCTAAACAAGGACTACGAATTCCAAACGCCCTGAGAAAATAAAGGAGGAGTAAAACCTGTCTCCTAGACCTTGAAGGGAAGATCTAGGTCAACTATCCCCTGGGTAGTGCCCACGAGGGGCTGGACCTCAAAGAAACTGAAGCCCTATATCAAAATTCATCACTTTGCCTAACGTTTATTCTGGGCCCTGGAAATACAAAAGATTTAAATGTTATGTACTCTGTTTTCTATTAAAAAAAAAAGACTTTTTGGTAAGTTGCAAAGCTTAGATTTAAATCTAGCATTCCTTGGGTTATTTCCACTATATTCTGCCTTCCAGAAAGCAGATGGTAGAGAGGTGAAGGGAAGGCATTCCAGGTAGAGGGTTGCTGTGTTAGGAAATTTCAGAGTCTGTTCGAGTAGAGAAAAAAACAAAATAGTAGAAGTTGAAGCCTCTGACAACAGTCACCAATTTCATCACTTACTCTGTTACCATAGATTGCAGAGGACTGACCATGTGGTCCTCACTGAGGGTCCCAAGGGCCATATCTATAATGACCACTCTGCCTTTTCACTTTTCCCCCACAGCCATGGCCATTTAGCCCCACCTGCTGGATCTACCAAACTGCAAGATTCTGGATCAATTCTCTTCTTAGTCAAGGTAAGTTGCAACCTAGCAGGTAAACCATCTTTAATTTGAGTGATGTTAAACCAAAATGACAATTACTATAAAAGTAATAATAGAAATTACTTTTACTGAGCTATTTTTGTGTCCTAAATACTTTGTTATATAATTTATGTTCTTTATTTCACTTAAGTGTTATATCAGCCTGTGAGATATATATAAGGAGACAATACTCTGTCAGTTTCTGCACATCTTGTGAGTGAGGCACTGGCTCCCATTTGTTCCAGACTAATTTTTGAAGGATGCTTGTATAGCAAACAGCCTTGGAAGTTAGAGATTATGTCTTCTGTCAGGTTTCTTAAACTCAGGATTCCCCTTTTGTAATGCAATCCTCTTTGCATCTCCCTATTGGAAATGAGCTTTGAAGAATCAGCACAGAAATGTTGGCCTTCTGGCTACTGCTATTACCATAAGTCATAAACTGTCTTTTGTCTCTGAATCAGGAATTTTGTGTCTTCCAGCATCCATGAAACTGTAGCAGGCTAACCTCTTAGCTTGCAAGAAGGGTAACATCTCAGACTCTACACTGTCCTTTGAAAGATGTTATTCCCATTTTACAGAATAGAAACTGAGATTTTAGGAAGTGTTTTAAACTGTAGTATTTATTAAATCTGATCTTATACTTTAGCATTCACAGAAAAGGAAACAGATTTTAGAAAGTGTTTTAAATTATAGTATTTATTATATCTGATCTTATACTTTAGTAGTCACCTGGATATTCTGCCTTGTTATAGAGATTAAATCCCCATTTTGGAATATATTTCTAGCACCCAAGTCTCAGATAATTCTCTATTCCTGCGATAGACATCTATCCATCAATCCCAGTGTTTATTCAGCACATAATATGAATCTTGTTCTCATCAGTTATCCCGGGGAATGACATCTTTCTTTGAACCCAAACTCCTGTAACAGTGTCATGGTGGAAATTAAGTAAAAAATAATGAATATGAAAACATCAAATTAAATTATTCTCAATAATAGGTTGCATCTGAAATACTGAGATATTTCTTTTATGTGTAGATCCTCAGGCCTCATTCCAAGGGATTCTGAATCAGTATATTTAGGTGAAAACCAAAACTCAGATTTTTTTTTTTACAAGAGTCTCAGATAATTCTGGTACATTTGGGTCCTAGGCTTCTTTGAAAAGCGTTTATACATGGGATAAAATCAAGGTCCTTTACAAGGTACACCAGGATTTGCACTGTTTACTCTGTGTTTACTTCTTATACTATTGTTCCTTACTTTGTGCTTTATATTCTAGCTACTCTTAATAGCTTGTGATTCTTTCTACTTCTACTCTTCTTCTCCACCTAGTATAACAACCCCCTACTCATTCTTTTTTTTTCCCCCCTACTCATTCTTTAGCTCATCTATGTCCTCCCCTAGGAAGCCTTCCCCATCTGAAGAGGGGATATCTTTTCCCTATCCTCCCAAATCTTGCTGTGCTTCACTCTATCATTTACTTCTACCTTTTATTAAGATTGAATATCTGTCTCCACCACCAAACTATAAACTTCTTGAGGGCATGTAATCTGTCCTGTTCACTTTTATACTTTATATGGGAAGACTTTATAGGATACTACAGTATCTGGTTCACAACTGGCACTGGGCTTTGAAATCAGTTTTCTTTGAATGAATGAAAAAATGAATAAATGGCAGAATGATTGAGCTATTTGTTTGCAGATAGCTTTCAATATAAAATCCTATTAATGATACATTCTTGATTTTCTTAAAAACATTTCATCTGAGATAACAACAAGAATGTGAGGAAAGGGATATAGTACAAGAAGTTAGATTTTAGCGTGGGTAGAGAGAATAAAGGCAATATACCCCAGCCTCATTTTACAGAAAAGGAAACTGAGGTTCAGAAAAAATAAGTGAGTAACCCAACATCACACAGCTTGCTAGTGGCAAAGCAAGATTGAAAGCTTTTGGCTCTCATTCTCAAGCTATCTGTCATTATCTATCTATCTATCTATTATCTATCTATCTACATATTTATCATCTATCATCTATCCATCTATCATCTATCTATCCATTCATTCATTAAAAATTTTTTATTATAGTAACCAGGTGCTCAACACAAGTATACTCCTTAATCCCCATCACCTGTTTCACCCATGCTCTCACCCACCTCCACTGTTTACTTGGGGTCTTTTGTGGTTCCATGCATATTTTAGGATTGTTCTAATTCTGGGAAAAACACTGTTGGTATTTTGATAGGGATTGCATTAAATATGTAGATTGCTTTAGGTAATATAGACATTTTCACAATATTTGTTCTTCCAGTCTATGAGCATGGAATGTGTTTCCATTTCTTTGTGTTGTCTTCAATTTCTTTTGTCAGTGTTTATAGTTTTCAGAGTACAGTTCTTTTACCTCTTTGGTTAGATTTATTTCTATGTATCTTATAATTTATGGTGCAATTGTAAGTGGGATATTTTTTCTTAATTTCTCTTTCTGCTGTTTCATTTTTGGTGTGCAGAAATGCAACAGATTTCTATATGTTGATATTGTATCCTATGACTATACCAAATGCATTTATCAGTTCTAGTATTTTTGTGTGTGTGTGTGCAGTATTTCAGGTTTTCTATGCATATTATCATGTCATCTGCAAATAAAGTTTCACTTCTTCCGTACTAAATTGGATCCTTTTTTTTTATTTTTGTTGTCTGATTGTTGTAGCTAAGACTTTCAGTACTGTGTTGAATAAAAGTGGTGAGAATGGACATCCTTGTCTTGTTCATGACCTTAGGGGCACAGCTCTCAGGTTCTCCCCCCTGAATATGATGTTAGCTATAAATTTTTGATATATGGCCGTTATGTTAAGGTATGTTCCTTCTAAATCTACTTTGTTGAGGGTTTTTATCATGAATGGATGTTGTACTTTGTCAAATGATTTTTCTGAATCTATTGAAATGATCATATGGTTTTTATTCTTTCTCTTATGCAGTGATGTATTATGTTGATTGTTTGCAAATATCGAACCACTCTTGCATCCTGAGAATAAGTCTCATTTGATCATGCGGAGTGAGTTTTTAAAATCTGTTGTTGGAGATTTGGTTTGCTAGTGTTTTGCTGAGGATTTTTGCAACTATGTTCATCAGGGATATTGGCCTATAATTGTTTTTGTGTGTGTGTGTGTGTGTGGTGTCTTTTTCTGGTTCAGATTTCAGGGTGATGCCGGCCTGTAATAGAATGGATATGGATGTTTTCCTTCCTTTTCTAATTTTTAGAAGAGTTGGAGAAGAGGTTTTTATTCTTTAAATGTTTGGTAGAATTCTCCTGTGAAGTTGTCTGGCCCTGGACTTTTGTTTGTTGGGAGTTTTTGATTAAGGATTTAGTCTCCTTGCTGGTAATCAGCCTTTTCAAGTTTTCTGTCTTCTGTTTCTGTTTTGGTAGGTTATACGTTTCTAAGTATTTATGCATTTCTTCTAGGTTGTCCGATTTGTTGGTATATAGTTTTTCATAATATCCTCTTACAGTTGTTTGTATTTCTGTGGTGTTGGTTTTTCCCCCTCTTTTATTTGTGATTTATTTGAGTCCTTTCTCTTTCTTTTTCCATGTCTTTCTTTCTTTTTTTTTTTAATTAGTCTAGCTAGAGGTTTATCAATTTTGTTGATCTTTTCAAAGAACCAGCTCCTGTTTTCACTGATCTGTGCTATTGTTTCTTTAGTTTGTACGTCATTTATTTCTACTGTAATCTTTATTATTTCCTCCCTTCTCCTGGTTTTGGGTTTTGTTCTTCTTTTTCTAGCTCTTTAGGTGTAAGGTTAGGTTGTTGTTTTAAGATTTTTCTTGCTTCTTCAAGAGCAAAAATGAACTCTTGGGACTTCATCAAGATCAAAGGCTTTTGCACAGCAAAGGAAACAGGCAACAAAACCAAAAGACAACCAACAGAATGGGAGAAGATATTTTCAAATAACATATTAGATAAAGGGCTAGTATCCAAAATCTATAAAGTACCTATCAAACTCAACACCCAAAGAACAAAGAATCCAATCAAGAAATGGGCAGAAGACATGAACAAACATTTTGGCAAAGAAGACATCTGAATGGCCAACAGACACATGAAAAAGTGCTCAACATCACTCAGAATCAAGGAAATACAAATCAAAACCACAGTGAGATACCACCTCACACAGTCAGAATGGCTAAAATTAACAAGTCAGGAAATGACAGATGTTGGCGAGGATGCAGAAAAAGGGGACCCTCCTACACTGTTGGTGGGAGTGCAAGCTGGTGCATCCACTCTGGAAAACAGTATGGAGGTTCCTCGAAAAGTTGAAAATAGAGCTACCCTACGACCCAGCAATCGCACTACTGGGTATTTACCCTAAAGATACAAATGTGGTGATCCGATGGGGCATGTGCACCTGAATGTTTATAGCAGCAATGTCCACAATAGCCAAACTATGGAAAGAACCTAGATGTCCATCAACAGATGAATGGATAAAGAAGATGTGGTATATATATACAATGGAATACTATGCAGCCATCAAAAAACCCAAAATCTTGCCATTTGGAATGATGTGGATGGAACTATAATGTTAAGTGAAATAAGTCAATCGGAGAAAGATAATTATCACATGATCTTTCTGATATGGAGAATGAGAGGCAGGGCGGGGCATCGTAGGGGGTATGGAGGAAAAAATGAAACAAGATGGGACTGAGGAGGGAGACAAACCATGAGACTCTTAAACTCATGAAACAAACTGAGGGTGGCTGAGGGTGGGGGGGAGGGATAGGGTGGCTGGGTGATGGACATTGGGGAGGGTATGTGCTATGGTGAGTGCTGTGAAATGTGTAAGCCTGATGATTCACAGACCTGTACCCCTGGAGCAAATAATACATTATATGTTAATAAAAAAAAATTTTTTTTCTTCCTTCTTGAGGTAGGCCTGCATTGACATAAACTTCCCTCTTAGAAATGGGTGCCAGGGTGGCTCAATTGGTTAAGTGACTGCCTTCAGCTCAGTTCATGATCTTGGGGTCCTGGGATCAGGATCTCCGCTCAGCAGGGAGTCTGCTTCTCCCTCTAACCCTCCCCCCCACCTCACTCTCTCGCAAATAAATAAATAAAATCTTTTAATATATTTTTAAATTTTCATTTATTTGTTTATTTTAAAAATATTTTATTTATTTATTTGACAGAGAGAGAGATCACAGGCAGAGAGAGAGGGGGAAGCAGGCTCCCCGCTGAGCAGAGCCTGATGCATGGCTCAGTCCCAGGACCCTGAGATCATGACCTGAGCCAAAGGCAGAGGCTTT
Source organism: Potos flavus (assembly GCA_028534135.1). NCBI lineage: Eukaryota > Metazoa > Chordata > Mammalia > Carnivora > Procyonidae > Potos > Potos flavus. The sequence goes on along the minus strand of CM052894.1, from coordinate 58,914,401 downwards.
AACCCACTAAGCCACCCAGGTGCCCCAATAAATAAAATCTTTTGTAAAAAAGAACTATTTTTGCTGTGTGGCAAGGTTTTGAGGCATTGTATTTTCATTTGTTTCCATGTAATTTTTAATTCCTTCTTAGATTTATTGGTTGATCCATTCATTGTTTAGTAGCATGTTATTTAACCTGCATGTATTTGTGGTCTTTCCAGATTTTTTCTTGTAGTTGACTTCTAGTTTCATAGGGTTGTGTTCAGAAAAGATGCCAGGTATGACTTCAATCTTTTTGAATGTGTTTTGTGGCCTAATAGGTGATCTATTCTGGAGAATGTTCCAGGTGCATTTGAAAAGAAATGTGTATTCTGTTGTTTTAGGATGGAATGTTCTGAATATATCTGTTAAATCTATCTTGTCCGGTGTGTTATTCAAAGCGTTTGTTTTTCCTTGTTGATTTTCTGTTTGGATGATCTGTCTGTTGATGTAAGTGGTGTATTAAAGTCCTCTATTATTATAGTATTATTATCAATTACTTCCTTTATGTTTGTTATTAACTGTTTTAGGTATTTGGGTGCTCCTATGTTACATGCATAAATATTCACAATTTTTTAAAAGATTTTATTCATTTATTTGACAGAGAAAGACACAGTGAGAGAGGGAACACAAGCAGGGGGAGTGGGAGAGGGAAAAGCTGACTCCCTGCAGAGCAGGGAGTCTGATGCGGCGCTTGATCCCAGGACCCCGGGATCATGACCCGAGCCAAAGGCAGACGCCCAACGACTGAGCCACCCAGGTGCCCCAATATTTACAATTGTTATATCTTTCTTTGGATTGTATCTTTTATTACCATATAGTCAGTGTCCTTTGTTTCTTGTTACAGTCTCTGTTTTAATGTCTATTTGGTCTGATATAACTATTGCTATCCCAGCTTTCTTTTGACATCCATTTACATGATAAATATTTGTCCATCACCTCACTTTCAATCTACAGGTATCTTTAGGTCTGAAATGTATCTCTGGTAGGCAGCATATAGCTACATCTTATTTATTTTATCCTTTCTGTCACCCTATGTCTTTTGATTGGAGCATTTAGGTCATTTACATTCAAGGTAATTATTGAAAGAGAAATATTTTTGCCTTTTTTTGCTCTTTCAGAATTTTCTTTTTTTTTTTTTTTTAAGATTTTATTTACTTGAGAGAGAGAGAGTGAAAGAGGGCACAAGCCAGGGGAGGGGGAGGGGCACAAGGAGAGGGAGAAGCAGACTTCCTACTGAACAGGGAGCTCCATGCAGGGCTCAATCCCAGGACCCCAGGACCAGGACCTGAGCCGCAGACAAATGCTTAACCAACCGAGCCACCCAGGCACCCCCAACTTTTTCTTTTTATTTACAGTTTGGGTTCAATGCAAACCAATTCCATAACATGAGAAGTTACCATGAATCAAAGCAGAAATATAGAAACATAATATACTATCTAAAATAGATATATAGCATTCAGATATGAAACAAAACAGAATATTCATTGACACATATGGTAGCTTGAGATCTGTTGGACATGGTTGTTCAGGTATATGTTCCTAAAGATGCGGAAAAAATAGCTTTGGTTATCCAGACTACTGTGGCCATATTAGATATTGGAACATCAAAGCATCAGTGTGTGACCATGCAAACAAAATACCTTAAGTTTTTATTTAAAAAGCTTTCTGTACATTGAGACAGATGCAAAACAAGTTACTTTCCAGAATCAAGCCCACTTTAGGCTTAGGACCAGGTTCTAACTATCTAATATTATTGACTAACAGAAAGTGTTTCTTTCTTTTTTTTTTTTTTTAAAGATTTTATTTATTTATTTGACAGAGAGAGAGAGATCACAAGTAGGCACAGAGACAGGCAGAGAGAGGGGGGAAGCAGGCTCCCCGCTGAGCAGAGAGCCCAACATGGGGCTCGATCCCAGGACCCTGAGATCATGACCTGAGCTGAAGGCAGAGGCTTAACCCACTGAGCCACCCAGGTGCCCCCAGAAAGTGTTTCAAAGGTAGCTATTCTGATTCAGAGTTAAAAAGAAAAGTATTTACAAAAAGAGTATAATTTTTTTTTTCTGAATTTAATGTAAGTTTCCAGTCTTCACTTCCCAAATACTTGATTCACAATTTTGGCTCCTGCACACATTTTGCCTTTTCCATTTCAAGATTTGTTAATTTTATCTTCAAAACAGATAATTTCTTAAATTGTAAAAAGTTTTCGACATAAGCAGAAATAAAAAGCATTTTGAAATTAGTTGAGGTCAATGTACTTCTACTCTTTAGGATCAGTTTAGCTAAATGAATCTGGCACTCTTGCTGAATAGGAATTGGTGATAAGTATATAAGCAAAATTTGTTCATTATGCTTCAATCTGACATAGATTCCCATCCATCATTGCTCTGGCTCATGTCAATTACCATCATAAAAAATCAAATGCAATGCCAAAGCCAAAGCCTCAGAGAAAAGAGTTCATCTTTTAGACCCAGGAATGATAAAACCTATTCTCATTTTCAAGGTAGAATTTTACATGTTCATACTTGTTAAGCAACATTTAAAGAAATCAACTTTAAATGTCTTGGATGTTGTCTCTTCATCTTGTATATGAAACTCCAGTAGATTTAGTAGAGATTCATCACCTAGTCAAAACCCTTCACATGTTCTTCAAACAATCACATTTGAGATCCTCAGCATTTTCTATGTTAATAGTTTGGAGTTTACAGATTCAATGAAGACCTGTTTTTTTCTTTAGGTTTAGATTAGGTTTAGAATATGGGAAAGTATAGATATTTCTTGGGCTGAGGCTCTTAACAGTAGAGATGTAGAAGGAAGAATGAGATCATGAAGAGACTGGCTATTGACAGCAGTGCACAGCCAGTTGCTCTGGTAGTGGCATTAGCTGGATTTGGGGGCAGTTGAGGTATTCTGGGAAGAAGTTATTTGAAAGTGTTACAACAGTTGTTCGATTTGAATAAATCTATGTAAGAACAGCATCAGAAGTAGCATCTTCAGTCTGAGCCTAGCCACCATTGCTCTGCCCATGTCCACTCTGTTGGTATGGGCGCATGGTTCATCTCATGTGTATGTGGGGTTAAGTGAGAACTACTAGTTTGGGGCAGGTGTAGGTAAGGTCATATTTATTACCATTTTATGAATTATTTTGTGGTTGTTTCTGAAGATTTTCTCTGATTCTTTATTGTCTTTCTTTCATAGTATGCTGGTTTTCTTTATGATATATTTTAGTGATGTATTTAGATTTATTTCTCTTTATTCTTTGCATATTTATTAGTGGTTTTTGATTTGTGTTTACCATTAGATTTGCATGTAACATCTTCTGCATATAACAGTCTAATTAAATTGTTGGTTGTTTAATTTTGAACCTATTTGTACTATAGAGTATAGTACTATACTCTATACTATACTATACTGTACTATAGAGTATAGCTCAAGTATAAATTTGTACTAAGAGTACTATTTGTACTGATTTTGTGTTTCCTACCATCATACTGTCACTTTGGGTCTTTCCTTTCAACTCAGAGTCCCTTTTCATGTTTCTTGCAGGGCCAGTTTAGAGGTCACAAACTCCTTTACTTTTTGTTTGTGTGGGAAACTCTATTTCTCCTTCTATTCTGAACGATAGCCTTGCTGGATAGAGTATTCTTGGCAGCAGGTTTTTTCCATTCAACACTTTTATTGTACCATGCCATTCCTTTCTGGCTTGAAAAGGTTCTGCTGAAAAATACCCTGATAGGCTTATGGGGTTTTGTCTGTATGTAATTGTCTTCTTTTGTTTCGCTGCTTTTAATATTTTTTTCTTTTCACTATATTTTGCCATTTTGATTACAGTATATCTTAGTGTGGATCTGCTTCTGTTGATTTTGTTTGGAGGTTCTCTATGCCTCCTGAATCGTTATGTTTCCTCCTTCAGATTAAGGAAGTTTTCAGCTATTATTTCTTCAAATATAATTTCTGCCCCCTTTTCTCTCTCTTCTTCTTCTGGGACTCCTAAAATATGACTGTTATTATGTTTGATGGGGTGACTGAGTTCTCTAAGTCAATTCTTATTTAGCACAATTCTTTCTTCTCTCTTTTGTTCAGCTTGATTACTTGCCATTCCTGTATCTTCTTGATCATCAATTTGTTCCTCTGCTTCTTCCAGGCATTGTTTATCCTATCAAAAGTGTTTCACATTTTATTTATTGAGCCCTTAAACTCTGCTATGTTATTCCTTATCTCTGTGTTAATGGTCTCACTGATGTCCTCCACTTTTTTCTCCAACTCAGTGAACTATCCTTATGATCATTGCTTTAAATTCTCCATTAGGCATGTTACTTATATCTGGTTCACTGTGGCCTTGTCATGATTTTCATTTAGGACAAATTCCTCTGTCTTCTCATTTTGTCTAAGTCTCTGTGCCTGTTTCTATGTGTGAGGAAAATCTGCTATGTCTCCTGTTCTTGAGGGTAATGACTTTATGAAGAAGAGGTACTGTAGTGCCCTTCAGTGTAGTGTTCCCTGTTCCCCAGTGCCTGGTGCTTCTGGGACTGTCTCCAATATGCGCTGTGCTATTGAGTCCTGGCTGCTTTAGCCTTCAAGCCAGTCATCTGCAGAGGCTCTCTTTGCTTGTTGTGGGTAATGTTTGGTGCATGGCCTGAATATGGCACATTTTAACTAGGTGTTCTCTGGTCTGCTTTTGAAATGAGACCTGTTGCCACTGCCACTGGAACTGAGGCCTTGCAAAACTTCTGTGTTGGGAGACATGGTGTTGGCAGTGATTTGGGCTAGTCTTTTGTGGTATGGACCAGCTGCACTGAGATTGAGGCAGACATGACTGGGAAGGGCAGTTCTTCCGGAGCACAGGCAGTGGGTCTTGGTGTAAGCAAGTTAGATAGCAAATATAGGCATCACACTGGTTCCTGCAGATAACCCTGTGCTTATGCTATGGAGGGGGGTAGGGAAATGGTGTCTGTCAATTCCTTTTTACCCAGAGGGGTCTCTCCGTGAATGCTGCCTCTGGGACATGCTCTAAGATGAACAAATAACCTCTCCAATGTGTGTCCCAGGCACTCTTCAGGTCACTGTTTCCATACTGTATGTCTGTAGGCTGTTCACCCTGCTTTTGCTCCAAGAGCAACCCATTGTGCTCCAAGTTCTCTCAGAGCCAAGCATGCTGGCTTTTAAAACTTTAAGCTTTAAGCCCCACTGGTTACAAGAACTCCTGAAATTTGGCCCCTTTAACTTTCCAAGCCAGTTGTTATTGGGATTTGTTTCCCTGTGTGGGTTCCCCTATGTGTTATTCTGTCTCCTGCCATTCTCCACAACCATGGCTTTATCCCCATCACAGCAGCCATCATTTGTTTTGTCTTCCAAGCCTTGTCTCCACACTTTCTACCTTCTTTGATGTGGCCTCCTTTCTCCTTTTAGTTGTGGAATTTGTTCTGCTAGTCTTCAGATTGATTTCTGGATTATTTAAGATGATATGATAGTTGTTCAGTTGTATTCAAGGGAAGAGACAAGCCTAGGGTCCTCCCATTCCACCACCAGCTTCCCCTTCCCAAGCTCTTTAGATTAACCACACTCTTTCTCTTCCATTAAGTTAGGGATCTACTCAAAGTCCAGCAAAAGTTTTCACCATCCTGGCTTTTTTTTTTTTTTTTTTTTACCTCATCTGATATTGATAATGCTGTTATTTCATATTATCTGAACAATTTCTATGCCATGTTTTCTTTACATAAACTTACTTTCTCTGATATAGACCCTATTGGGGTATTTTAAAACCCTTTATTGTGTTTATTCTTACTATTTAATTAAATTATTGTTTTTATCTCCTGTGAATCAAATCTGCTTCCTCATTTTGAATAACTAGCTTTGATCTGATAGATTTTTCTAGAGGAATCTCTCTTTCACTAGTAATTAGGGTCTGGAAATGTGGTATATTAAAAAATAAAGTCTCTTTGTTTTCCTCAAATCATCCAAAGCACAGTCAACTCCATGTGTATTCCTTCTTTCACTTTATAATCATATGCAGAAAATCTTTAACATTCTATTAAGTCATCCAGTTTAAATCAGTACGTATGATACACTGCATGGGAGTTTTTAATTTGCCTTGTAATGGAAACTTTTATCTTTTCCCTGTGACCTGATTGTAGCTTACTAAAATAAAAAAGAAAGGCCCTTTGAATAGATTTTATGCAACATGCTGTCCTAACCAGGTCTATGAATAATTTTTCAGGCAAGGATCTTGTTTCTGTTTATGAAATAATATTTTAGAGACCATTAGGGCTAGACCTGTGCAGTAATCATAAAGTCCTTCTTGAGTTCCAACTAAGAATATGCAAAAAAATTGTTGATGCTATAACTGCTCAAACATATGGCTGGGTTCAGTGGAATCTGTTAACTTTCTGTGTTGCATCCAAAACTTTCCAATTATCAACAAAAGATGGCATACCAGGCCAATTACTCCTGATGTATTCCAGCCAGGGATTCCAAGTAATAATAGCTGTGTGGGTGTATGTGGTCTGAAATAACAGGAATCAGTGAAAATTTCAAGCGTAAATACGCAGCAGAGATCATTTACATATCACAACCAGACAAACGCATCCCACTGAGCTGAATGTGCTTTCAACAGGAAGCAAGAATTTTGGGCTACCTCCCAATCCCTGATTCATAGCCTTTGTAAACTATTTGAAATACATTTTGTTTCCAGTTTTGCAACAAACTTCTCCAACAGCTTATTTGCTTCATATGTCAACAAACTTGAGGAAAGTATTGCCTGTTACATAAGAAAATGAGAAATGTGAAAAACTATTATTAGGGCCTGGTTACCCCCAAATTTTGGACAAAAATATTATAGATTTGATGTGGAAGCAGGTTTATCTTGATGAACATTAGTATGTCCCTTCAATTCCTAGATAACTCTTACACTCCTTGGAATGAATTGGTTGGGAGTCTTTTTAAAGTTTGTTTAAATTTAGTGACTGAATGAGCCAAAAAACAGCAAAGTAAGGAAGGGAAAAAGGACTCACCATAGCTTCAGGAAAATACATGTAGCCTGCTTTGAAGACAAATCATCCCCAGGGATGAAGCTACAGGGAGATCCCTGAAGACAAGTCCTGACTACCCAGGTCCTGTGACCACACACAACATTGCCTTCATCTATTCAGATATCAGCAAAAACTACCAAGCCTGTTTGCAAAAGTGGCAATAACTCAAGCTTGATCTTCCCAAAGTGCAGCTCAGATCAAGTCACTGAATTTCTATTGTTCTTCATCACTTATAAACCAAGTGCAGGGGCGCCTGGGTGGCTCAGTCATTAAGCATCTGCCTTCGGCTCAGGTCATGATCCCAGGGTCCTGGGATCAAGTCCTGCACTAGGTTCCCTGCTCAGTGGGGAGGATGCTTCTCCCTCTCCAACTCCCCCTGCTTGTGTTCCCTCTCTCTCTGTCAAATAAATAAATAAATAAATAAAATCTTAAAAAAAAAAACACCCAAGTGCAAACTCCTCAGTCTAGCTCTCAATGCCCTTCTATAGTAATTTTTCAATCTTCCATTAATCGCACAGATTTTAATAAAAACCAAGTTACTGAGTAGTCCATGAAATAGCCCCAGTCTTTTTTGTTTTGTTGTCTTTGTTCATATGGTATTACAAATAATATTGATAGCAATTCTGTTATTCTTATTAATTCTAGTATTTGTTGAGTACTTACTGTGTATGGGGTCTCATAACAACCTATAAGGTAAGGACATAGAGTTACTTATTAGCTGCTTAGGACCACAGAAACTGCAAATGACAGAATAAGGGCTTTGATTCTCTACTGTCACATATCTCACATGAGAGTCCTCATTATACTGCATCTGAACTTCTACAAATAATCATATCTCTGAGTGAGTTTATTTTCTCTGCAAGTTTTAAAATAATCACTTAGCAGTCTTTCTGATCTTCTACTCCACTATATGGTGATCTGGTGGAGAGTAAGGATCACAACTTTGTGTTTTCTGTATCCCACACAACACCATGTAGTAAGCATACGGTAGGTCTTCCATTTGTTCTAGGCAAAGCCCCTGATTATCCGATAGCAGAACAGGATTCCAAAAAGGAAAATGTGTTAGAACAAAAGTTGGATTTTGTGAGATTGATCTCTGGCATCCCAGCTTTCTCTTCCCTTTTCCTCCTGAGAGAGGGTTCCATTCTCCAAGGTACCACCAGAATCAGGAGGAAAAAGGATGTAAGTGTTCTACTATGGTCAGGCACTTTTGTCCTGGAGCTGGTTTGTACCAGCTCTTGAAGATCAGTAATGAGTATGTTGTCTAGAACATGAAAGCTTTAAATTAGCCATGTGGGAGTATTATACCATGGAAATTAGCAAACACTACAAATCAGTGCTTCTGCGCCCTCCACTCACCGATAACTTGTTTGCCAATACACTAGGGCCTGCCCAAAGATGAGAGAGACCAGTGATCCCAATTGTCTCTTGCTTTTTCTCTGCTCCCTTTGGCCCTCTCAACTTTTGGATCTAGCATACTTTGTTCAGTGTCTTCTATGAACAGATTCTCTGCTTGGTAATATGAAGAACACCATGATTACAGCTATCTTGTTCTTCGCTGCAGAAATAAGAGATACATGAATAACATTAATGATTACTAAATATATCATGTGTGGTTTTTTTCCCTCTTCATTTGTTTTTACGTTGAAAGTATACGTATTTCATATATGAAAGCATAGAAAAAAATGTAAGTGCCTTGAGACTACTTTTTACTACTGCTACATGGGGCCTGAATGCAGTGTGAGGCATGTGATAGGTGTTAAAACAGTAAATGAATGAGATTACACACAAAAAACTGACAAGAATATAATAAAACATGAACAATGCTTATCTCTGAATAATGCAATCATGGGCCATTTTAATTTTCTTTTCTTTTTTTCTTTTTTTTCTTTTTGTTTTGGGTGGGGGCCTTATCTGTATTTTGTATGTATTTTTGCAAATTTTTAAATAATGTGCATGTATTACATTGAAAGCCAAACAAAAATAAAAGAAATAAGAACTGGAATTACACAAAATGACTAACATTAAGAACAAGGAGTCATAAAAACCTGTCTCGCTGAAGTCTACTTAATTACAGGAGAGTTTTGTGGGAAGGCTTCTTAAAGGACATGAGACTTGAGGAGTGCCGGGGTGGGTGGCTCAGTTGGTTAAGTGTCTGCCTTCAGCTCAGGTCATGATCTCTGGGTCCTGGGACTGACTCCCAGATTGGGCTTCCTGCTCAGGTGGGAATCTGTTTTCTCTCTCTCTCCCTCTACTCCTCCCCACTGCTCATTCTCTCTCTCTCTCTCATATAAATGAATAAGATCTAAAAAAAAAAAAAAGGAAGGAGGACTTGAGATAGGTTTAAAATCTCCTTCCCTCAGAGTCACATTAAGCTAGTTATCACAAGAGAAAAACCAGGTAAAATAGTTCACACTAAGGGTTGAGTGATTGGTAGCTGATGATGCTGACTCTCCCAGGCATCAAAAATCCAAACTGATGGATTATGCAGTAAATTCTTCTATAGTTTTGTCAATTTTTCATTTGCTTCTTTACCAATTACTAAGAAATACATGTTAAAACATCTCACTACAGTGCTGGATTTGTTGGTTTCTCCTTCAAATAAAGTGCTTGATTCTGTGATATTTTCAGATCTACTTTCTGGATCATTAATTTTCTCTTCATCTGTGTCTAAACCAATTAGTTTAAACTTCCCTTTGAGGTTCATTTTTAATTATTAATTTTTTTATCTTTAGACATTTTGTTTTTTTCCCACCTTGGCCTATCAATGTTGATACTTTAAATATTTCTGTAACGTTCTTTACATTTATTTTGTATTTGGTATCTGGTAATTCCATCATCTGCTGTCTATTTAGGACTGATTCTGCAGATTATTCACATCATGATGTTGATGACTTATTTCCAAATACGTTCAGGGACTTTAAAAATTCCTCTGGGATGTCTTTGAGGCCTGCCTTTAAGTTAATTTAATTCAAGAGAGAATTGACTTTTGCTTCTGTGCAGTGTTTTATGGCACCATCAACATCAGAGTGCTTACATAGTATGAGTTCTAACTCCGAATCTGTGTGAGGGTGGGTTTACTGTGAGTTAGGAATTATCGGGCATTTTTTTCTTATTCTGCTCCATATAGAGCTAAGGGTGAAACAGCATAGTGTTCCCACCACCTATCCCTTTATCATTTTCCCCTATTCCATCTTCTGACCTTATTATCTTTGAGGGGCTCCTGAATTTATACAGTGGTCTATAATACAACCTTCCACATTGCATCAGTCTCAGAATTTGTCTTTTGCCACTTGAGCATAGACCATTAAAGCCAAACTGTCAACTACTAAAGACTTGTAAATGAACCTCTAGGACTTCCTTTCTTCTTTGGATTTGTAATTTTTTGGTTTTTTTTCCCCTTCTTTCCCACTGGTTCAGCCATGTGTTTAAAAATATGAATTTTATATTTTAGAAAAAAATTTTAGATGTTCTGTACTGGGATGGTTTCTCTGGAATCTAGATTGTCTTAATGCCAAAAATGGTTTCCTGTGTCCAGGCAAGAACTAAGAGGAATCACTGTCTATTACTTTTCCTCGCCTCCACAAATTTTATCCATCCTCATCCTCTCATCATCATCTAATCTATTTCAACTAAAAAATAATAAAATCTCCCATTTATTTGAACGTTTGCATATGCTAGTACTACCCTATGTTCTTTACATGTTTTGTTTAATTTAGTCTTTAGGGTACCTGTGATATAGGTAAAATTTTATCTTTATCTTGTAGAGGAGGACTCTGAGGTTCAGAGAGGTTAAGCTTATGTGCCGATAGAAGTCTGCATGCTTGCCCTCCAAAATATATGGTCTGTCATGACAGATTGATGGGCAAACTAATGTGAAATTCCCAAGTAAGTGTCTTGAACTCAAATAAGTTTAGGAAACACAGTTAACGAAAATTAAAGGGGTTTATTAGCAGAGAAATCTCAACCTTTAATATATTAAATGTGCACTGTGAGTCTTTAAGGGAGTAAAGTTCATAGTTTTTGATAAACTCTTTTGGCCACACAACTTTTTTTTTTAATTAAATTAACCAAGGTATAGTACATTATTAGTTTTTGATATAATGTTCTATGACATATATCTATATATCTATCTACCCATCTATCTATATCTATCATCTATCTAATCTATCATCTATCATATTTCATCTATCTAAAATGTTCAATGAATATAACTTGAGCAATTAGTGCTCATCATATCAGGTACCCTCTTTAATTCCTATCACCCAATTACGCCATACCCCCACTTACCTCTCTTTCTGCAACCCTCAGTTTGTTTCCCAGAGTCAAAAGTCTCATATGGTTTGTCTCCCTCAATGATTTCTTCCCATTCAGTTTTCCTTCCCTTCTTTTGCACTATTCCTTATATTCCACATATGAGTGAAACAATATGATAATTGTGTTTCTCTGGTTGACTTATTTCATTTAGCATAATCCCCTCCAGTTCCATCCATGTCAGTGCAAATAATGGGTAGTCATCCTTTCTGATGGCTGAGTAATATTCTATTGTGTATATGAACCACATCTTCTTTATCCATTCTTCTGTTGAAGGACATCTCAGCTTCTTCCACAGTTTGGCTATTGGGGACATTGCTGCTATAAACGTTGGGGTGCATGTGCCCCTTCTTTTCACTACATCTGCATCTTTGGGGTAATTACCTAGTAGTGCAATTGCTGGGTCATAAGGTAGCTCTATTTTTAACATCCTGAAGAATCTCCATTCTGTTTTCCAGAGTGGCTATACCAGCTTGCATTCCCACCAACAGTGTAGTAGGATTCCCCTTTCTCCACACCCTCACAACACTTGTTGTTTCCCGTCTTGTAAATTTTAGCCATTCTGACTGTGTAAAATGGTATCTCATTGTGGTTTTGATTTGTATTTCCCCGATGGCAAGTGATGTGGAACATTTTTTCATATGTCTGTTAGCCATTTGTATGTCTTCTCTGGAGAAGTGTCTTTTTATGTCTTCTTCCCATTTCTTGACTGGATTATTTATTTTTGGGTGTTGAGTCTGATAAGTTCTTTATAGATCTTGGATACCAGCCCTTTATCTGTAATGTCATTTGCAAATATCTTCTCCCATTCTATAGGTTGCCTTTTTGTTTTGTTGGTTGTTCCCTTTGCTGGCCGCACAACTCTTTTTTGTAAGGGAGCATCTCCAACATCTGTAGTGCCATAGAACACATCTTGGGAAATGTTGCCCTAAAATAATGAAATTTTTCCCTCTCCTTAAAGTGTCAAAAATTTTGGAAACTCCAGAGAAAGATGAAAAAGAGTCTTTAAACCTTATAGCAATGATAATAATAAATGCTAAAAACAGGTGACCAGCTTGATCATTCTAATCATGCAGATTCATTTTCAAATGAATATTCACAACTAGTCTTAGATGACTTATCACCAAGGGCATTCAAAAAACTGTCACTGTCTATAACAGACTCAGTTACTCAGGTGGATTCTTTAATTTTCTAGAATATAGACAGCATTGTTGGCACAAGTGAAACCTCAGAAAGACATTAAAAGGCTAACCCTCAGTTGGTTAAGTGTCTACCTTCCACTTGGGTTGTGATCTCAGGGTCCTGGGATCAAGCCCCATGTTGGGCTCTCTGCTGAGTGGGGATCTGCTTCTCTCTCTCCCTCTGTGTTTGCTCTCACTTTCTCTCAAGTGAGTAAATAAATAGAATCTTTAAAAAAAAAGGGAGGGTAACCTTCATTGAGAGATATAGATTTCGTGATGCTAAAATACGAAGCAGTGTCACCAAAAGTTATACACAAAAATGTTAACAGTGACTACCATTAGGTGATGGGATTATGAATGTTATTTTTTCCTCTTAATTTATCTGTGTTTAAAAGGATTCAACAATGTTACATATTAATTTTAGAATTTAGAAAGGCATTTTTGAAAAAAGGAATTTTATAACTACTTAAAAAGGAAAATATGTTTTAAAAATTGAGGAATTTGATTCTCAGAGAGGAAGGTAACTTTTTCAAAGTCACATAGTCTATCAGAAGTCAAATTGGAGTTCTTGACTCCCTGACTCCCTCCCTGAGGAGCCTCCTTAGAATATTATACATTACCCTATTGTCACCGAGACGTTACCCTATAGTGCCCCTGAGCCACTGACAGGGCTGTCCCTCCTTAGGAGGGGAGTCCTCTACAAAAGGAGAAACATGTGTCTTCTGGGCAGGTGGGTCCCCCTCCCTCTCTGGACAAATGGGAAGACTGTGCTGACAATTCCACGGATTTTCTTGCCTGTGCTTCAAGATTTGCTAATATTTTTCCCATTAGGGCAATGTCATGAAAGGAGGAGGAAGGGCTCCCTATAAGAGTGGGAGAATTAATCTCTCTCAAGTAACCATCCTGTAATACATGATGAATTGTTGTTGCTGTTCTATTCCAGCCAGTTTACTGCTATTGAGCACCCCCAGAAGAGATGGAGATAGAGTGTTATTTGACTTCCTCTCTTGGGAAGAATGACCAGAACCACCTAATGTGAAAGTTTGGGGAATCTTTCACTGCTGAGGTTGGGAGATTGGGAGGTCTGTGGTGATTCTGGAACTCATTTTACAAAATAGACAATGAAGTAATTGATTCACTGTTTTCAATTTAAAATTGCATTTTTGTGGTTTTTTTCTTGCGGAAATAAGAGCTTAGAAGGATGATGGCATAATACTGGAGAAAGGGTGTTGGAACCTCACCCACCTGTGTTTGCCTTCCTGTACAACTTGAGCAGTAGAAGTTGGGAAATGGGGATGAAATAAGGACTGGGAACAGATAGTCTTTCTCACAGTGACATAGAATCGAAGGAAGCACTCAGAAAGCCTTGGTACCAACATCTTAATTTGTTATATGGGGAAACTAAATTCTACAGATGTGAAAATATTAGGTATTTAACTGTTTATTGAGTCCTTTAAATGTCTTCAGAGTGTGTATGCATAAATAAATAAATAAACAAATAAAGCATCTATTATGTACTAGATATTGAGCTAGGCATTGAAAGTGGAGCAGAAAACAATGTAGATGAGTCCCTGCCTTCTGCAATCTAGAGACCCAGAGAGGTTAAATGACAAAACAAACTCTGAACCACAATCCATATCTTTTAGGTCTCAATTGGTAATCTTTCTTACATTTTCCATCTAATATACTTTAGGAACCTAGTATTTTCTTTATGATTTTGGGCAACTCATTAAACATGTTGGCTTCCGTTTTACGAACATACAAAAATAAACTTGTATGTTTACTCATTCACTTATTTATTTGCCAAATATTTACTGAGAACTGTCTGTATATGAGACATAAAACTCACTGAACTCACAGAATAAAACCTTTTTACTGAACAAATTTACATATGTCAGCAATGCTCTCTAACTAGTAACCAAAAGGTAGCTGGAAATTCCAGGGTTGGCTGTATTTTCTTTTTAAAGTTAAAATTTTCCATTTAAAGTTGGCTTATTCCCCTAAGTACCTGAATCTCAACTTGGATTTCTTCTCCCCCTTTTCCCTTCCCTTTCTCTCTCTTTTTTCTATCCATCCACCAATCTCCCCTTCCTTCCTTCTGTCCTTTTACTCCTCCTCCTTTCCTTCCTTCCTTTCTCCTTCCCTCTCTTATTTCTGTCCATCAACTTTCTACTTGAGGTGTAAACAATAACAGTGAATTGATTTATAGTAAGAGATTTCAAAATCATAAAGCTAAACACTTTCATTGGCAGAGTTCTTGCTTTGTAGCTGCTGCAAATTGTAACTTTTATTTATTGTTCCTAAATAAGAACTTTTCCTAAGTTTCAAGCTTTTATTTAACACAGGGGACATGAATACTGGATTATATTCACCACTGTATCAGGAAAACATGTTACTGGCATAAATCCCCAAATGGGCAAGGGCAAGAGGAAGAAAAAGGAAAAATGTAAGATGACATGACTCATTTTTGACAAGTCCAAATAAAAAGGAAGAATAAAACACTGGTCCTTATCAAGGCAAAAAAGTACTGCTCTTTATCAGGGTAAATAGTGTTATCTCCCAATGCACACAAGAATTCACAGTATTAACTAACCTGTACTCTTCAAAAGGCATTTTCTCATAGCTGAAGAATCACATTCATGTTGGCAGCTGATTTATAAGGGCAAGAATGTGGGTTCTTGGATCATTGCCTCATCAGAATGGAGAAATTATAGAAATAAGTGGTGCTCGTCTGTTTGTTTCTTTAGTTCACTTGCATGTAATTTTTTCTTTCAATTTTCAGGTTAATGGATAGCAGTTACTTGAAGTTAGCAAGAGTTTATGGGCATATTGCTAAACACTGCATAACAGCCCTCTGGGGTCTTATTTCAAGTAAACAAGATGAATTTGCATATTCTTTTTGAAGGTCATTATTAGCAGCTCAGAGACTGACCCTCCCATTGAGATGTTCTTCCTGTTAATCTGGGACCTCTCTCAGGCACTCTGCATTCATTGGCTGTGAATGGATGTGTGTGTGTGTGTGTGTGTGTGTGTGTGTGTGTGTGTGTGTGTGCTTCAGCAGGCACTGGGGGCCTTCGCAAGTACAGTTGATGTCTCTATGGTCTAATTGGTGACAAAAGCAAGTCCTGGCTGGAGGAGCACAAAGCTGGCTTACTTTCTTGGCCAGATCTTCATGCTGCCAGGACTTGGTTTTTCTCAGGCTGGAAGCACTCTCCTGAAGACTAAGTGCATGCCATTTAATGCATTTTTGTATGGGTAGGAAAAATGATAATTCCTTTAGTTGCCTTCTATCCCAGAACAGGAGGATCACAAACAGACAAGTCTGGGAAACTTGCCTTCTATCCCAGAGCAGGAGGATCACAAACAGTCTGGGAAGAAAATTGTCCTACAGAAAGTCCCACTTGATACTCCATCTTACTGTATTTTTACTCTTTTACTTAGGGTCTGTACTTCTGTTTCCTCTTCTACAACACTGTGCTATCATACTGTAAATGCAAAGTTTTTTGCAGAGAGCCATAGGTAAGTGCTTAGTATCTCTTATTCATAATTACTATTATTTGACTACTACTGCCACTACACCAAAATATTACTACTGCCAGTATTTCTATAATTACCACTCTGGGTCATCTCAGTATCGTGTTTGTACACTTAACAACTATAATATTATTTCAAATTTCACAGAACTATGATGTTTAAGAAGTGTGTCTTTAAATAACAGAAAACTTAATTCACACTGGCTTAAAAAAAAAAAACTTAGAAGAGTTTCATGGCTAGTAATACAGTTGAGCTAAAAT
This sequence comes from Potos flavus, assembly GCA_028534135.1. Classification (NCBI taxonomy): domain Eukaryota; kingdom Metazoa; phylum Chordata; class Mammalia; order Carnivora; family Procyonidae; genus Potos; species Potos flavus. Next base: position 58,898,066 of record CM052894.1, on the reverse strand, counting down.
AATCTGAAATCTTCCCACTGTAAACCAAAAGAAATGCTGGGTACATTTTTTTCAGAAGATTTTAAACTATCAATTCAATTTAAAAAATAGTCTTAGACTATTCACATTATCTATATCATCATGTATGAGTTTTTGTATTTGTGATTTTTCAGGAAATGGTCCTTTTCATCTAAGCTGTCAAATTTTTGTGTGTAGAGTTGCTCAAATACCTTTATCCTTTTACTGTCTGCAGGGTCCTCTGGTAATATTTTTCTCTTTCATTCCAGATATTAGTAATTTGTGTGTTCTTTCTTCTTTTGGTCACTTTTGTTATAGGTCAATTCGTATTTTCTCGATCTTTTTGCACAAATTTTGGTTATTTTGACTTTATTGTTTTGTTTGTTTATTTGTTTTCAACTTTATGGACTTCTGCTTTCGTGTTTATGATTTCTTTCCTTCTGTTTATGTTGGGTTTATTTTGGTCTCCCTTTTTAGTTTCTTAATGTCCTTTCTGTAAGCATTTGATGCTATAAATTTCCCTTGAAGCACTGATTTAACCATCACACAAATTTTGACATGTTGTGTTTTATTTTGTTCAGTTAAAAATATTATCTAATTTCTCTTGAGAGTTCTCTGATGCATGGATTCATGTAGAAGGCTGTTGTTTAATTTCCAAGTGTTTGGAGATGTCCTGTTATCTTTCTATTGTTATTGGTATTTTAATTCTATTATAAGCAGAGAACATACTTTGTATGATTTCAAATCTTTTAAATGTGTTAAGGTGTGCTTTATGACCCAGATATGATCTATGCTGATGAGTATTCCATGTGTATTGGAAAAGAATATGCATTCTGCTCTTGATGATGCAATGTTCTAAAAATTTTAGTGAGATCCAGTTGGTTGATGGAGTGTTCAGTTCATCTACAATCTTGCTGATTTTCCATTAGTGCTGTCAATTACTGAGAGAGGAAAGTTGAAGTTTCCACATATAATTGTGGACTTGTCCATTTTTGTCTGTAATTGCATCAGTTTTGTTTAATGCATTTTATGTTCGCAACTTTAATACCAGCTTCAAAATGCATTAAAGTTGCAAACATATTTAGGATTATTATGTCTTCTTGGTGAAATGAGCATTTGATCATTATGTGATGCCCCTCTTCATCTCTTATGACTTATTTTGCTCTGCAGTCTTCTTTGTTTGATATTATTACAGCCACTTAAGTTTTCTTTGAAGAGGGTTTGCATAGAATCTCCTCTTTTATCCTTTCACTTTTAACCTACCCATATCATTACACTTGAAATAAGTTTCTTGAAGACAAAATATAGTTGGATCATTTTTTAAAATTTTTATTGTTGTTTTGTCAATCTGACAATCTTTTTCTGACAATCTCTGTCTTTTAGCTAGTGTTTCCCAACTAAGAATGTGTTTGACACTTCCCTCACAGATGTGATAATCAAAAATGTCTTCACATATTGACAAATCTTCTTTCTTCTTTCTCCTAATCCATCTCCGTGTTATTTATTTACTTATTTTCCAGATACCTCTTGATGGGAAAATTTGCTCCCAACTGAAGGCCATTGCCCTAGAGGTTTCAATATACCTCCTACACTTGTTAAAATCTACCTTACCAGTGTATTTCCTGAAAAATACGAGAATCATAACTTGATTTCATTTGCCCTTTCCTACCTCTTGTGCTATTACTGTCATGTATTTTATGCTGTATGTTTTAAGTTTCAAAAGACATTATTATCATTGTTGCTTTAAACAGTATTCTTTTATATTTATCCACATGTGCTTTTTCAGTGCTTTTTTTTTTTTTCAGTGCTTTTCTTTTCCTTCAAATTTTCTATTTCTAGCTAAGGAAATTTCCCATCAGCCTGAGGAATTCTTTTTAGTATTTATTTCAGTGGTGTGTTCCTGGCCAAGGATTCTCCTTATTTTTGTTGAAAGGAAATATTTTCACTGGCAATTCTAGTTAGGCTGTTTTTTTCTGTCACCACTTTAAAGATGTCATTACATTGTCTTCTGATTTCAATGGTATGTCAGTTTGAGTTCTACAAGAAGGAAACACCAACAAAGGATTAAAAGTGCAACAGATTTATTAGGGGAAACTGCCCATGAAAGTTAGAATGAGAAGGAGAAGAGTAGAGTAGGGAGAACCTTTAGGCAACCAGGAAGTTTTGGCACCCATGAAAGAAGAGAAGGAAGAAAAGAATGGGTCAGAAGAGACTCATACTATAGAACAGTTCTGAGAAATGCTTGGCCAGGACAATGGAGATCTCCTGAGTCAAAGATGTTAGAGAACACTTATATCTATGAAATGACCTGGTTCTAATAACTTCGCTGTGCTCATTCATTGGCTGGAAGAAGCCCAGAGGAAGTATGATGTAACATGAAGATTTCATTGGATTCCAAAGTGCAGCAGCTGTCCATCAGATATGCTTTTTTTGCAGCAGGAACTCCTTTAAAAATTTTTTTAATTTACATTCAATTAACATATACCGTATTATTGGTTTCAGAGGTAGAATTTAGTGATTCATCAGTTGCATACAACACCCAGTGCTCATTACTTCAAGTGCCCTCCTTAATGCCCATCGCCCATTTATCCTTTCCCTACACCCACACACCTTCCCTCTAGCAATCCTCAGTTTTTTTCTTAGAGTTAAGGGTCTTTTATGATAATATATATATATATATATGCACACTATATCATATATAGTATATATACTGTATATCTATATGATATATATGGTATATATCATATATATAGACTATAAATATATTTAAACTATATATAAATATATAAGTATATATATACTATATATAAATCACATCTTCTTTATCCATTCATCTGTCAATGGACATCTGGCTCTTTCCATAGTTTGACTATTGTGGACATTGCTGCCATAAACATTGGGGTGCATGTACCCTTTCAAATCACTATGTTTGTATTTTTTTGGATAAATACCTGGTAGTGCAATAGCTGGGTTGCAGGGTAGCTCTATTTTTAACTTTTTGAGGAACTTCTATATGGCTGTACCAGTTTGCATTCCCATCAACAGTGCAAGAGGGTTCCCTTTTCTCTGCATCCTTGCCAGTATCTGCTATTTTCTGCCTTGTTAATTTTAGCCATTTTGACGGGTGTGAGGTAATATCTCATTGTGGTTTTGATTTGTATTTCCCTAATGCCAAGTGATGTTGAACTTTTTTTCATTTGTCTGCTGGCCATTTGTATCTTTTCTTTGAAGGAATATCTGTTCATGTCTTCTGCCTATTTCTTGACTATTTTTTTGTTTTTGGGGTCTTGAGTTTGATAAGTTTTTTATAGATTTTTGATATTAGCCCCTTATCTGATAAGACATTTGCAAATATCTTCTCCCATTCTGTAGATTGTCTTTTAGTTTTGTTGACTATTTCCTTTGCTGCACAAAAGTTTTTATCCTGATGAAGTCTGAATAGTTCATTTTTGCTTTTGTTTCCCTTGCTTTTGGAGATGTGTCTAGCAAGAAGTTGCTGTGACCGAGGTTGAAGAGGTTGCTGCCTGTGTTATCCTCTAGGATTTTGATGAATTCCTGACTTACATTTAGGTCTTTCATCCATTTTGAGTTTATTTTTGTGTATGGTATAAGAAAGTGGTCCAATTCGTTCTTCTGCATGTGACTGTCCAATTTTCTCAATACCATTTATTGAAGAGGCTGGCTTTCTTACATTAGATATTTTTCCTACTTTGTTGAGTATATATACTCTATACTTGAGTATAGAGTACAACTATACAACTATACTCTATACTTGAGTATAGAGTTAATGGTCCATTTCTGGGTTCTCTATTCTGTTCCATTGATCTATGTATTTTTTTTGTGCCAGTACCATACTGTCTTTATTCTGTGACTTTGCTGGATTCCTATATCAGTTCTAGCAGTTTTTGGGTGGAGTCTTTGAGGTTTTCTACATAGACTATCATGTAGTCTGCAGCAGGATCTCCTAAAGGAAGATTTGAGGGCCACACTTCGATGGCTACCACATATAATTTCTTTTGAAAAGTTAGTTGTCAATCTTCTTGTAGCTCTCCTTAATATAATGAGTGTTTTTACTTCTGGGTGCTTTTTAAGATTTCTCATTGTCTGTTTTTCGACCATTTCTATAATGTGTCTAGGTATGGTTTTCTTTGTATTTATCATATTTGGGGGTTGTTGAGTTTCTTGGATTGGTGGGCTTATGTCTTCCATCATTATTGAAAATTTATCAGTCCTTATTTTGATATATTGCTTCTGCTCCATTCTCTCTCCCTTCTCTCCTTTTAGACCCTTATTATATGTATATTAAGGTGTTTAAGTATGTCTCACATTTGGAACTACTCTTTCTTTCCAGTTTTCTGTGGCTTAATTTGAATAGTTGCTATCAATCTCTCTTTGAATTAAGGAATCCATTCTTATATGTCCAATTTGCTCTTAAACACACCCAATGAGTTCTTAAATCAAGAAATTATATTTTTCAATTCTAAAATATCCATTTGTTTTATTTTTATATTCTGATTCTCTTTTGAAATCTTTTCAATATTTCCCGTGTTTTCTTTGACATAATAGCATACTTACTGTAATGTGCTTTTATTACAACTTCATTATCTCAATCCTCTGTGGGTTTGTATTTATTTTATTTTTTTGAATATGGATCACCTTTTCTACTTCTTTGAATGTATGATACATTTTGCTGTGTGCTGGATATTGTATATAAGAATTGTAGACACTTCTGATGATATCTTCTACCAGAGAGAGAGAGAGATAGATCCTTTATTTCTTTGTTAGGCCTATGGGGCCAGGGGCTAATTACCTCAATTCAATCATATACTGATTTACAACGTTAGCAAGATTTCATTCGCTCTGGGTTTGTCCCTATTCTTGAGATATGGTCTTTCCAGGCTTTTGACTGAGAACCCGAATGTCTATGTCTTAGCCCTAAGAAAGCCTTTCCCCTCAGGACTTTAAGTTCATCTAATTATCCACATCTCTTTTATGTCTTTAACATATTTTTTTCCATTTAGCCATTTGTTTTTATTTGTTGTAGCAAGAGCTTTGATCTGCTGTGACCTGCTACATTGTATCCAGGAGGAAAAGTATGTTTAATCTTTTATTCTTATTAATAATATTGTATCAAATAAAATCATACATATCCCATTATATGCAAGTACCAGTACAGTTATAGGATAAATTTTTAGATCAGAGATACGTGCATTTGTAATTTTGGTAGACATTGCAAAAATGTTCTTAGAGGTTGTACTAATTTACACTTCCACTACCAATATATGAAAGTATATATTAAAAAAAAACAAAGAAAGTGTATTTCACAGCACCATTACCAATATGATGTGTTAATTATGTGGGCTTGTGAGCACGGAGTGAAATGATCAGAGTTTTGCATAAGAATGTTAATTCAGTGACAACTTGATAGATGGGTCAGAAAAGACCAAGGATAAAGTTTACTTACCTCATAATTTTGTTTCCGTTTCTAGTGACCTACTAAGTAAAAGCTAACTGTACTTATGTTTAAAACATTCTCCTTTTCCTATCATGCTTTTTTTTTTTTAAGCTGGAATGTTGATGGCTCAAAGTCCTTTCATGGGCTCAGTACAGATGTTAAGAGATTTTTAATGGTTGCAGTGTAGTGCATCTGTTTTTCACCCCAGTCTCAGCTTCTGAGTCCGGAATACCTAATACAAGAATAGAAGGGACAGAGACAACTGTAATTTTTCCTTACGGCTGTAGCAGAGGAGAAAATCAGAGGATAGTAAAGAACATGAGATGATGTCTCTGTTAAGAAGAAATCTGTTACTGCCTCATTCTTGGCCCAAACAGCAGTAAGCCTGATAAAACAATATTGCATGTTAGTTTCAGGAATGTAACTCAGCCATTTCAGTGTTTCCTTTCTTGGTCTCTGTGGATTTCTAACCCTCACTTTAACAGTAAGGCTATATTATCCTCATTTTCTCCTGCCATCACTCGGCTGTTTTTCTTTCTCCTGGGTTCAGTGAGTCATTTCCTCAAGTCTTCCCTGGTTTGGCTTCAACAATTTAAGATAATCATCAAGAGCAGTCCTTTTCTCTCCTTCAGGCTTGAATTCCTTTCACTGTTGCTTCCCAGTGTCTGAGGTAGGTGGGATCCACCTAATATCCTTCCTTAAATCTTAATGTGTGTGCTAGAGAGCCCAACAGACAGACCGTGAGAAAAAGGTAACAAAATGAATGTTTCAGGGGGAGATGAAGGGAGAGAGAGAGAGAGACTGACTCATGCTTAATGCAAGTTGTTGATATGAATGCACAATTAAAATATTTAAACTATTAGAAGTTTCCTCAGAATAACATGAAAACATTCAATGCTTTGTGAGAAGCTCTCTGTTCTGTCTCCCAAGTATCTGTATTCCTTCACTTGGTGTAGTTGTTAATCACCTAAGTCTTGAAGTGAGACAGGATCTGTATTCAAATACTGACACTACCACCTTCTAACTGTATAACCATTGGCAAGTTATTTGACTTGCATGTGTTTTTGTTTCCTCATCTGAAGAAATGGAGAGTATAATAGTATTCATCGCACAGGACTGGTGGAGCAATTAAATGAGGAATATCATATAGGAAGTGCTTCATCACTGGCTGCCATTGTTAATATCATTCTTATGGGAATTTAATTTATGCCTACCAGTTGCTCATGTTTTCCTGGGATGGTCACATGGTATTTAATAAACAACTAGGTCCAGATCAGGTGTCAATAAACTACAGTCTACTGGCCAAGGCTTGCCCATATCCTGTTTTTGTAAATAAAGTTTTATTGGAATGCAGCCACATCCATATGTTTATATATTGTCTATGGCTTCATTTGCTGTATGATGGCAGAGTTCAGTGGGGGTGTCAGAGATTATATGACCCTCAATGCCAAAAAAAATTATTAGTTGGCTCTTAATAGAAAAAGTTTGCCAATCTCTGGTCTAGAGAGTCATATTTTAATTTGTCAAATTTGTGGACAAATTTGTAATTCTTTTTTTTTTAAAGATTGTATTTATTTATTTGACAGAGAGAGATCACAAGTAGTCAGAGAGGCAGGCAGAGAGAGAGGGGGAAGCAGGCTCCCCGCTGAGCAGAGAGCCCGATGTGGGGCTCGATCCCAGGACCCTGAGATCATAACCTGAGCCGAAGGCGGAGGCTTTAACCCACTGAGCCACCCAGGTGCCCCAAATTTGTAATTCTGTGTCTCAGTTTCTCTAACTGAAAAATGCTTATATTAGATAAGATGACTCCTAAATAGGATCTTTCTTGGAACTATTCAGATGTCATTGTAAATCCTGGAGTCTGGGAATTTGTAATTGGTTTACTCTTTCTGGTGGGCTCTTCCATAAGCTGTAAGGAGAGATAAAAAGCAGAAAACAATTCTCGGTAATTTAGATGTCAAATATTGTGGTGATTTATGAGAGGTGATTTTTTTTTTTTAAAGATTTTATTTATTTATTTGTCAGAGAGAGAGAGAGAGCACAAGCAGGCAGAGTGGCAGGCGGAGGCAGAGGGAGAAGCAGGCTCCCTGCCGAGCAAGGAGCCTGATGTGGGACTCGATCCCAGGACCCTGGGATCATGACCTGAGCCGAAGGCAGCCGCTTAACCAACTGAACCACCCAGGCGTCCCTATGAGAGGTGATTTATTCCAGAGAGGGAGATAACAGTCTTGTGAGACTAACTTTTTTCTCTGGTTAGGTGCAGGAGATCTTGGTAATTACTGCACCTCTTCCTGCTGATTTAACAATTTTCCTAGTTCTTTGGCTTAAAAAGAATCATTATTTCTGTCTCCCCACTGCCCGCCCTCGATACCACTTTCCCTTCAAGGTTGGGCCCTGCCTTTTTGTCTTCCTCCAGCATGACTCATTTCTCCAGTGGTTTCTCAGCTCTATGTTCTCTACGCTCTCCTACCTTCAAATGTGATCGAGGTGGAGGCAGATTGCCAAGTCTTCCAGCCATCCCCAGTTACTGCTGCTGGATAGTTCGAGGCCTGAATTTCAAGCAGTTGGGGGTGGTGGTGGTGGAGGAGATGGACAAGCGAGTCATATAAAAAGGGAAACACCACCAACTGGTAATCTGTGTCATTTGAAATTTAGGGTTGAGAAGCAGGGAAAGCTGGGGGAGTCTCACAATTTCTGGTGGGTACCTGGGGAAGAGCCTTAGACCATGAGTCAAGACTTTCTGTTTCAGCTCTGCCACAAAGTAAGTGTAGTGTCCTCAGGGTGGTCCTTTATCTTCCTTGAGCCTTGGTTTTCTCTTTGTAAAATTAAAATAATCACTTTCCTGCTTTCCACATGGGGTTTTATGATGGTCACTTGTATGTGGAAGAGCTTTTTTTTTTTTTAATAAATCTTTGATTTATGTTTTTCCCATTTCATTTTATGACCACTCAGCAGCATCCACCCTCCTTCAACAGAACCCTGATTTTCTTCAAGCGTCTGTCTTCTACCATTGTGTATAATCTTGCTGAGAGGGAAATTCCAGCTGCTTGTGCCTTAAAGACCCAGATTATTCCTTTCCTGCTTCCTACAGCCAGAAGGTGGGCAGTGGCATCACACAGCCCATGGAAGCCCTCTGCTAAGATGTTGACTTTTGAGTGTATAAAATTGGTAAGTGAAGGAAGGGGTTGGCATTCTTTTATCTGGGTACCAACATCCCTACCAGACTGTTCCACTACAAGAGCAAGTCTATCATTCTTGCTTTCTAGCCCCTGATGCTGAACTGTTTTCTGCCTATTTCCAAGCCTGGTTCTCCAGCTTTCCTGTATTATTTTTAACGAACTTCCCTTTGTTTGATTTGGCCAAAATATACTTCTGTTACCTGTAATCAAAATCCCCAAATGTCACACATTCAGTGTGGAGAACCATTTATGAAATACTTATTATGTATGGGGCCATGTCCTTAGGTCTCTGCGTATATTATTTAATGAATCTTTACAAAAGCCTTAAGAGGTTAGTATTATTATTTATTAATGTCATGAGTAAACTGAGGCTCTGTGAGGCTAGAAAACCTACCCACATTTGGATAGGGAGCCAGTGGTAGAATCAGATGTTGGAACCAAGATTTGAACCAAGATGTTTTGACTTCAACACTAATCCTTATGCCTTATGAAAATGATATAATAGTGGGCATTTTGTTTTGTAGCTTATGTTTTTGGGTTAGCAATTTATTATAAACATCTCTATGTTGATAATATTCCTGAATAAAATGACCACCTAAGGGTCCATTATTTGGATATTCCATTCATTAGCATTTATTTAACCAAATTAATATTGATTGAATTATAAAATGCACTTAATGAATATCCTGAAACATTGCTTTTTGTACTAACATCAAATTTTCTTCTTTTATTTATTTATTTATTTGAGAGAGAAAGACAGTGACAGAGATAGCAAGAGAGAGCACAAGTAGGGAGGAGAGGGAGAAGCATTCTCTCACTGAGACCCTGGGACCCTGGGAATCATGATCTGAGCTGAAGGCAGATACTTAATGGACTGAGCCACCCAAGCACCCACAAATTTTCTTCTTAAAATAAGTTCTTAAATGTGAAATTTCTGGGTTTAAAATAATATTAATATTATTAAGGTTTTCGATGCATAATATTAAGGTTTTTGATGCATATGGACATATTGCCCACTAGAGAAATCTTATCAAATTTTGTTCCTATCAGCAGTATGTTTGGGTACCAACAAAAGGGCATTTTAGATGGGGAAAAGTGCTAAAAAGTGTGAAAGGCTGATTAATGAATGTCATCCCTATTTAGAGAAAAGGCAAAATGTCTTTTCAAATAATATATACCATAACAAAATAATGTAGAAATAAAAATAAATATATGAGGTCCAAAATTAGGGTACAACCTGAAATGAGATTAGTATTCAAAGTGTAAACACTGGGTTCCTATACAGATCCTGGAGAAAGGAGTTACTTTCATTCTGAGGTTTTATTTTTAGGAGCCAAATCAAAGATGTAAGCAAGAGGATGCTGCTGCTGCTGCTGCTGATGATGATGATGAGGAGGAGGAGGATTATGGAGAGGAGGAGGAAAAAGAGGAAGATGATCCCTTAGTGCAAGACTGGGGGGTCGAATTAGCTGCTTGGACTTACTTTATTCCTGAGACTTTGCTTCTGCATTCACATAGGAGACAAAGGAAAGTGAAATTTCTCTTCAAACTTTTGGTAGCCCCTTGGTCACCCAGATTTACGTATTTGAAGCAATAAATAGTATCAAGCAGTATGATTTGAAGGGAATAAAACTCTTTCTCTTTATATACTGCCCTCTTTATTTTTCAATAAATGCATATTGGGTTTCTTTTGGTAAAAAAGCCTACATTAAGATGCAAATCTAACATCTGAAAAAATTTATCACCTACCATGAAAACACTAGCTATAATTACTTCATAAATTTTATTCTAGTCATTTAGCAAGACCTAACTGAATGAGATATGGGATGAATTATTTTCAAAGGGACAGGGGAGCTAAAAAAGTCAAAATTATTTTTTTTTAATTTTAAAAGATTTTATTTACTTATTTGACAGAGAAATAGAGAGCACAAGTGGGCCAAGCAACAGGCAGAGAGAGAGGGAGAAGCAGGCTCTCCACTGAGCAGGGAGCCCAACGCAGGGCTGGATCCCAGGACCCTAGGATCATGACCTGAGCCAAAGGCAGATGCTTAACCTATTGAGCCATCCAGGTGCCCCGAAAAGTCAAAATTATCATGGTTTGGAATAAGGGTTACTTCTCGGAAGTTTTGGAGAAATTTGGGAGCCAGGTGGGAGATTAAGACTTCAGGAAGCCTGGAGTGAGTGTATGAAGATGGATGGAAAGTGGGAGGTATAATAGGGAGAAATGAAAATGAACTTAGCACCATATGATGGAGTTGTATAAGTATGTTATAGTAAATGCCAATAATGCAAGAAATGAGAGTCTCCCAACACCTCAAACATTCCCTCGTATATGCACACGCATGCACACGTACACAAACACACTGCATTTCATTGATTCCAGGACCCATTGTAGTTGAACATCTCTGAAACTGAAGTGCATTTTACAATCAATGGGGTGTCATGGTTTAGTTGGCAGCATTTCTTCCCTCATTACTGGTACATTAAAAAAATTATGTATATGAAAATCTATACCATCTTCAACTTGTGTGTGTGAGAGAGAGAGAGAGAGAGAGAGAGAGAATGAAACTATCTCATCACAGGAAATGTCTGAAAGAATATGTTGACTACTAATTCCCTTTGCCTTAATAATTGTTATTATCTTAACTTTTTGACCATTTTTAAAATTTATTCATTTGAGTCAGAGAGAGAGAGAGAGCATGAGCAGGAGAGAAAGGCAGAGGGAGAGGAAGAAGCAGACATCAGCTGAGCCAGGAGCCCGATGTGGGGTTCAATTCCAGCACCAAGAGATAATGACCTGAGCCAAAGGCGGATGCTTAATCATCTGAGCCATGCAGACACCCCCTTTTTTGACCATTTTTAAATATACAATTTACTGACATTAATTTTGTTTTCACAATGTTGTACAACCATCATCACTAATTATTTCCAAAACTTTTCATCACTCCAAACAGAACTCTGTGTTCATTAAGCTATAATTCCTTTTTCCCCTAGGCCCTAGCAACTGTATATGTGTATGTATGTATGTATGTATTTTGAAGTATAACTAACATACAGTGTTATATTAAAACGTAATGGTGTACAACATAATGATTCAACAATTCTGCGCATTACACAATGCTCACCAAATAAGTGTAGTCTCCATCTGTCATCAACCAACATTACTAAAATTTTGTCGACTATATTCCTTATGCTTTTCATCTCCATGACTTATTTATTTTGCAACTGGAAGTTCGTACCTCTTAATGCTCTTTATCTATTTTGCCCATCCTCTCCATCAGTTCCCCCATATTTGTTCTCAGTATTCAAGAGTCTGGTTTTTTGTTGTTGTTGTTGTTCATCTCTTTTTCCTTTGTTTGTTCATTTGTTTTGTTCCTTAAATTCTGCATATGAGTGAAATCAAATGACATTTGACTTTCTCTGTCTGACTTATTTCACTTAGCATAATGCCCTTTAGGTCCATCCCCGTTAACAAAAATGCAAGATCTTATTCTTTTTTATGGCTGAGTAATATTCCAGTGTGTGTGTGTGTGTGTGTGTGTGTGTGTGTGTGTGTCTTCTTTATCCATTCATCTACAGATGGACATTTTGATTGTTTCCATATTTGGCTATTGTAAATTATGCTGCAATAAACATAGGGGTGCATGCATTTTTTCAAATTAGTTCTTTCATTTTCTTTGGATAAATACCCAATAGCAGAATTACTGAGTCATATGGTATTTCTATTTTTAATTTTTTGAGAAATCTCCATACTGTTTTCCATAGGGGCTGCACTAATTTGTTATTCTACCACAGTGCACAGGAGTTCCTTTTTTTCCACACCCTCATTAACACTTGTTATTTCTTGTTTTTATTCAAGCCATTCGGACAGTTGTTAAGGTGATACCTCATTGTTGTTTTGATTTGCATTTCTCTGATGATTAGTGTTGTTGAACATCTTTTCATGTGTCTATCGACCATCTGTACGTCTTCTTCGGAAAAATGTCTATTCAGGTCCTCTCCCCATTTTTAAATTGGATTATTTGGTTTTTTTTTTTTTTTGTGTTGAGTTGTTTAAGTTCTTTTTTTTTTTTTAAGATTTATTTATTTTAGAGAGAGAGAGCACAAGTAGGAGGGGCAGAGGGAGAAGGAGAGGGAGAGGGAGAGAGAATCTGAAGCGGACTCTATGCTCAGCGCAGAGCCCAATGCAGGGCTGATCTCATGACCCTGAGATTATGACCTCAGCAGAAATCAAGAGTCAGACACTTAACCCACTGTGCCACCCAGGTGCTCCTGTATAAGTTCTTTATATATTTTGAATATTAACCCTTAATGGGATATATCATTTGCAAATATCTTCTCTCATCCAGTAGGTTGCTTTTTTGTTCTGTTTGTTTCCTTCACTGTGCAGAAGCTTTTTATTTTGGTATAGTCCTGGTAGTTTATTTTTTCTTTTGTTTCCCTTGCCTGAAGAAACATATCTAGAAAAATGTTTCTATGACTGATACCGAAGAGAATACTGCCTACGTTTTTTTTCTAAGAATTTTATGGTTTCATATCTTACATTTAAGTCTTTAATCCATTTTGAGTTTATTTTTGTGTATTGTGTAAGAAAGTGGTCTAGTTTCATTCTTTTGTGTATAGCTGTTCAGTTATCCCAACACCATTCGTTGAGAAGTCTGTCTTTTTCCGATAGTATGTTCTTGCCTCCTTTGTCATAGATTAATTGACCATATAAACATGGGTTTATTTCTGGGCTTTCTATTCTGTTTTATTGACCTATATGTCTCTTTTAGTGGGTTTTTTAGTGGGTTTGTTTGTTCTTCTTTTTCTAGCTCCTTTAGGTGTAAGATAAAGTTGTTGATTTGAGATTTTTCTTGCTTCTTGTGGTAGGCCTGTACTTCTAAACTTCTCTCTTAGAACTGCTTTTGCTGTGTCCCAAAGGTTCTGAGCTGTTACATTTTCATTTTCATTTTCACTTGTTTCCATGTACTTTTCAATTTCTTCTTAGATTTCTTGGTTGACTCATTCATTGTTTAGTAGCATGTTATTTAACCTGCATGTATCTGTGCTTTTTCCAGATTTTTTCTTGTGGTTGACTTCTAGTTTCATAAGATTATGGTCAGAAAAGGTGCCTGGTATGATTTCAATCTCTTTGAATTGGTTGAGGCTTGGTTTGTGGCCTAATATGTGATCTATTCTGGAGAATGTTCCATGTCCACTGGCAAAGAATGTGTATTTTGCTGTTTTAGGATGGAATGTTCTGAATATATCTGTTAAGTCCATCTGATCCAGTGTGTCATTCAAAGCCATTTTTTCCTTGTTGCTTTTTGTTTAGATGATCTATTAATGTAAGTGGGGTATTAAAGTCCCCTACTATTATTGTATACTAATATTAGTCCCTTTATGTTTGTTATTAAATGTTTTATGTATTTGGGTGCTCCCATGTTATGTCATATTATTTACAATTGCTATATATTTTTGTTGGATTGTCTCCTTTATTTTTGTATAGTGTCTTTCCATGTCTTTTTTTATGGACTTTGTTATAAAGTCTATTTTGTCCAAAGTAAGTATAGTTACCCTGGCTTTCTTTTAACATTCATTTGCATGATAAATATTTGTCCATCCCCTCACTTTCAATTTGTAGGTGTCTTTAGGTCTGGCATGATTATTTTGTAGGCAGCCTACAGATGTGTCTTATTTTTTTATCCAGTCTGTCACCCTATGTCTTTTGATTGGAACATTTAGTCCATTTACAGTCAAAGTAATTTTTGATAGATATGTATTTATTGCCATTTTGTTACTTGTTTTGTGGTTGTTTTTGTAGTTTTTCTCTGCTACATTCCTCTCTTTCTCTCTTTCATGGTTTGTTAGTTTCCTTTAGTGATAAACTTGGTTTCCTACTCTATTTTTTGCGTATCTATTACTGTTTTTTAATTTGTGGTTACCATTCAGTTTATATAAAACTATCTTCTGTATAAAGCAGACTATAATAAGCTGATGGTCACTTAATTTTGAACTCACTTTTTACTCCTCTCCACATTTCAGATATTTAATATAGTATTTTACATCCTTTTATTTTGTGCTTCTCTTGACTTATTTTTATATTTCATTTTATACCTCATGAAGTATATTTATATTTATACTTCGTGAAGATATATTTCATTTTTCTTTTGCTTTTGTCTTCTCTACAATTAGTTGTGGAGTTTGTTCTGCCAGTGTTCCAATTGCTCTCTGCTTTATTTACTCAGATGTGAGGGTTATCTAGTCTTAAATGTTGGACAGGGTAAGCTTAAGGTCCTTCTACTCTGCCATCTTCACAAGCTCCCCATAGCATGTACTTATAACACAATACCATAAATATGATTGTTAAAGTTGTTTTTCAAACCTAACAGTATATGGCATAGACATGTTTCCATGTCACTGTTTGGAAGTTTTGACATTTCCTATTTATGTATAGGACACAGAAAGTCAAGAAGTATTGTTGGTTCTGGAGGCATCCAGTTACTGTAAACGTCCAAATAAGGTTTGTAAACATCCTTAGCAGGGGAGAAAATGCTTATTTATAAATGTGAACCCCATTTACATCACAATCTGCTGAAGGGAGACCAGATATCCTTGTTTCCTTATGCATGAAATATACATTCACAACCACAGTCAAACAAAGCATCAGAGCCCAGTCAAGAAAACAAAAAGCACACTAGTTATTTTTAATAGAGCATTTAATAAAGAAGATTGATTAACAGTATCAGATTTAAGCAAAAAGAGAATGTTAAAGTAAAACAAGTAAATACCTGCAGGTAGCAACTGTGACCCGTGTGGGTTGGAGAACAGAGGGAAGAGTTAGATTAGCAAACCTGCAAGCTTGGAGGGTCCCTGAGATGCTGGGACTAAGACTTCCACAAAAGGGGTGCCACCACTTGCTGGTGGGACCTCTGAGTATGAGGCTGGTTCCAGCAGTGACGGAGGAAGCTCAAAACTGGAACTATGCTTTGTTGCTGGGGCCAAAGGACATTGCTAGGGTAGCAATGACAGGATTAAGGGGCACAAGGAAAGGAGAAAATCCCTTCTTCCTTCTCCAGCCTTCTCATCTCCCTCTATTGTTTCCGTTTGCAAAATCTAACAAGAAATGCTCTTTCAGAAGAGAATGGCATTTACAGAGCCCAGATCTCAGGTTCCTGGAGTAGAATAGAAAAAGATGGGTTTGTAGCTGAAAGAAAATGGATTAATCCAGCACAGAGTGCTTGGACATAAATGTGATTCCTATTTTGTAGTTACTGGGTGATAAGCAGATCTGGACATTCCTGTTTCTCTCATTATGAGTTATTTATAAGCACAAGCGAAGAAGCCTATGAAATAAACAAGTTGTCTAAGTAAACATAAGTTTGCGGTAATAAAGTTCCCCACTAATCTATGCTTAATAAGTAAATCTAACTGATTTGTCAATAAACCAACAGCAGTAGTTTCCAAAATTATCTTAAAAACATTTTTTTTGATAGAAGAACTTAGTGAAGAAATTATCGATTTATTTTGTTATTTTTATTTTTAAAAAGATGTTATTTATTTATTTGACAGAGAGAGAGAAAAGGAGAGAGCATGAACCAGGGGGAGAGGCAGAGGGAGAAGCAATCTCCCCACTGAGCATGGAGCTCAATGTGGGGCTTGATCCAGGAACCCTGTGATCATGACCTGACTGAAGGCAGATGCTTAACCAAAGGAGCCACTCAGATGCCCCTCAATTTATTATTTTTAAATAAATTGGGGGAAAGTTTGGATTATTTGACTTGAGAATTTGAAGATTTAACCCAACTCTGCATTCTACCACACATATCTAAAACCAGCATTAAGCTGGTAGTAAATGGCCATAAAGTGTAAATAGGCATCATACACCAAAAGGATATTTCTCTTTTTTTTCTTGTGTTATTTAATTCCTTCCTTGAAATAGCTCTTCTTTTAAAGTCCGTGAAAACAGGGGTGCCTGTGTGGCTCAGTTGGTTGGGCACTGGACTCTTGATTTCTGCGGGGGTCATGATCTCAGGGTCAGGATCAATCCTTGTGTTGAGCTCCCCACTCAGCAGGGAGTCTGCTTGAAATTCTCTCCCACTACCTCTCCCTCTGTGCTTCAACCTGCTTGGGTGCAGGTGTGCACACTCTCTCTTTCTAAAATAAATAAATAAAATATTTTTTAAAAAGTCCATGAACCCAGCCAGCCACTTGAGAAATAAGGCAAGAAAGAAAGCCTATTGGTTACTTTGTGCTTGAGCAGAACTCTTGGTTATTTTATCCTTTTTACTTTTTATTCAGTTTTATTGGAAAGTAGAACAATAATTCATTCACTTTATTTAATGCCTTCAGTGTGTCTACTCTGTTAAGTGGTGGAGATATAAAGATAGAGAGATAGACCCTGCACTCAAGGGACTTGTGACCTAATAGAGGAAGATGGCTTTGTATATAGTAACTGATTTAGCAAAGATGCTATGACACAATCAGGTAGATGGTGCCATGAAGACATTAGAGGAATGGTCAATTCTGTCTTTGGGACGGGGATGCTTGAGAAAGTGTCCACTGAGGAAGTGACTTCTTGAGAATATATCTATCAAGTAGATAGTGAACATAGGCAAATAGCCTTCATCGATTCTTCTTCTTCTTTTTTTTTTTTTTTTAAGATTTTATTTATTTATTTGACAGAGAGAGACACAGCGAGAGAGGGAACACAAGCAGGGGGAGTGGGAGAGGGAGAAGCAGGCCTTCCGCCGAATAGGGAGCCCGATGCAGGGCCCGATCGCAGGACCCCGGGATCATGACCTGAGCTGAAGGCAGATACCCAATGACTGAGCCACTCAGGCACCCCACTGATTCTTCTTTTTACTTTGTGAATCAGATATTTTAGGTGGAAATGTCAGAGATACTGTACCAGTGAAAGAGTAAGAACAAAACCACAGTGGTGTCAGGGCCAAAAGGAAGAAGAAAGAATTCAGAAATATAAAAATCTTTGCCAAGAAGAGCAAGTTTTTTCAATTGTTTGAAAATTTCTGTATTATATTTGTTGGCATTGAAAATATTAGCCAAGGATAGGCTAAGCTTTTGTATATCTGATCTTGAACTTTTATAATACACTATTTCATTTTTAGTTTAGCTAATCACATGTTCCCTTTGAATGTTATTTTAGCTATTTTGCCTTTGGCCTTATAAAATGCAAATTATACTGTACAAAAGCAATTTTAATATAGGAATTACAGACTCCATTTGTCTTCACAGAGTATGTGCCGTAATCAGAGAATATTGAACTGTATAACTGATGGTAGCATTTAGCTTGGAGTGAAAGTATGGCAGCAAGTGAAGCATATTTGAGGGAGGAATTCAGGCACAAATACGCGGGGTTTGGGTAGTTTGGATTTTTGAACAATGTATTTGAGCATGAATTGAAGGATGGGTCTGGGAGTTTTCCTAGTGATTTTTAAGGGGAAAAATATCATCGAATGGTTTAATTTCTCTTTTTATTAAAAAAAGGAATATGTAGTTGGATACTTTATTATTTCAGTGAAAGACATGGGTATATTCCATTGTAATTTGAGCTCTAGCTAACAAGATCTGGTTTTAGAGGAAGAGATTATACCTGGACATAGAGATTATGTTTTGTTGGCGTAAGAATTTAGAATAGTGATTTTCAAATGACTTCTGAGCCTCTGGAAAACATGTTAATATGTAGATTTTCAAGCACTCTCCCTCCATCTTCCACTGTGAGATTCAGATTCAGTTGGTTTGGGAAAAGTTCCATACGGTTGCTTTTTTTAATAAGCACACCAAGTGATTCTAATATAGATGGCCTTGGAATACACTTTAAGAAAGACCATAGAAATTTCTTCCTTCTGAAATTTTTTATATCTAAAATTTCTTTTTCATAATGCAGAATACAGAGCTATTGGAAGGTAAAAGGCTTGGAACAATTCTTGCATTCTTATCAGTGATTTCTGCTAATGAAAGATGACTTTGCTAACTTAATTAATGCCTGCAAGGATGAGAGTGATGATTGTGTATGGTCTTGTTAGTGATTTGTTTCCTTTCTTTTTCTTTCTTTTTTTTTTCTTCAGGATTTTCTATTTTTCATACACTCTCCTGATTCCTCCTCCTTTCTTTTGATTGTACTGTATCTACATTGTCAGTATGTATAGATATTATATACTACACTATCTCCTTTGTAAATAATGTCATTTAGACTTAGCTCTACAGGTAATATATATTTACTATTCAGTCCTTATGTTGGATATCTCCCAAATCATTTTGTGTGTTGAAAGTTTCTGTAAGAAAGGTTAATGAAAGCAATCAGTATTTCCTAAGTATATTCATAAGAGTTTATCTGTAGCCTTTTTGTACTAGTAAACAAGGTTAGCTGGATTTAAATCCATCATGTGGGAGTTTCCCTTTTTTTCCTGGGATACCTTAATTATTCTCTTTTTGAATACTTTAAGTATGTTATTCCATTGTCTTGTGGCATAAAGTGTTGCTGTTGGAAAGACCAATGACAATCATATTATTTTTCCTTATGAATGACTTGTTCTTTGTGTCTGGTAGTCCAAAGGATTTTTTCTTTTTACTTAAAATCTAATACCTTTTACTAGAATGTGTTTCTGAGTTGGCTACTTTAGGTTGATTTTTCTAGGCTCAAGAAGTTTCCGTATAATATGATTTATGTCATCCTTTATTTCATGAAAGTTTTCTTAAATTACAGTTTTTAGTGTTTGTTCTGTCCCATTGCTTTGATTTTCTTCTTCAGAGATTCCTATTGTATAGAAGTTCCCCTTCTTATATTCTATCTCTATCACTTTCTCTAAAATCTCTTTTAAAAATATTTAAAATTTCATTTTGCCTTAAAATATTTTTATCCTTCCATTTTCTGTATCTCTTCAGTTATTTTCCACCATGTTTGTTTTCACCTTAGTTTCTTCTAATGTAATGTTAACTTCTTAATTTAAACTTGTTTAATTCCTTCCTGAGTTCTTTACCCTCTTATTCAAATATTCCCCTCGCCATTCATAGTAAAGTTTTTTCCAATTCTGAGTATTTCTTCTTTCATAGCTTCTATTATTTAAAACATTTCTTTTTGCTTGTTCTGAAATTTTAAGTTGGAATACTTGTCTTTCTGGCCTGTTTTCATGCTCTCTTGGGATATCTACTACAGTGTTTGACTTTTTTCTTTTTTTTCTTTCATAAGTCAACCTCAGTGTATTTCTGTTGCTCACTTTTAAGTGCAAGTAGATTTCTTTAGCAAAGACATAAAGATATATGATCCGTTGGCATGCCTGGGTGGCTCAGATGGTTAAGCAGCTGCCTTTGGCTCGAGTCATGATCCCAGGGTCCTGGGATCAAGCCCTGCTCTGGGCTCCCTGCTTGGAAGGGAGCCTGCTTCTCCCTTTCCTTCTACTGCTCCCCCTGCTTGTGGTCTTTTGCTCTCTCTGTCAAATAAATAAATAAAATCTTTAAAAAAAAATATATATATATATATATGGCCCCATACTTCTAAGGTTTGCCTCTTCTGTTTCTCTCTTTACTTAAATCCTGAACTTCTTTTTCCTTGGTCGCTGTTTTTCTGTCCTACTTAATCTGATCCTATTTCCAGGAGTTTCTACTCAATATAGGAATTTGACTTGGGAGAGAGCTTTGGTTTATGAGTTTGAGAGTTCACAGCGTCCAGACGGCTTCAGCACCAGCTATCCTTCTGCCCTGACCTACGTCTTGGATCCTACGGGGCTCCCACCTAGTTTAAGCTAGTTTCAGATTAGCTTTTTGTGCTTTCTAAGGAGTACTCAATGGCAGTTTTGGAGTTCTTCTGATGCTGTCCCCAATAGCTTCTATTCTGAGATCTGTGAGGATATGTAGTCATCTATTTTTCTTGTGTACATTCCTGGTGGGTTTTTGGTTTTGCTAACTAGTTGTTATGTCTGAAGTGTTTTTGGAGGGGGAGGATTCAAGGAGTTTCAGAAAATACACTTCTAACTCCACCTCAATCTTCCTTTATTCATCTTATTCAAGTGTAGGACTATGTCTTCCCTCCTCAAGGAGATTTCTCAATTTCTCTACTTATGCACAAAACAGTTAAAAAATAATATCCATCATCTGTTGAGTGCATACTACATTCCAGGTTACTGAATGAATTAAATGCTTTATAACATGTTCATAATCTTTACAACAGTCTTTGGATGTAGCTACTTTATGACCATTTTAAATAAAGAATAGCAGATGTGGAAAGTTAAAATAGTTGGTCCCAGGTTGGAGTAGAGTAGCTTGCAAAAAGGCGCTAATGATCTCTCCCTCCTGATAACCATGTCCTGGGATAATCCCTTCCCCTCATACGTGGGCTGGACCAAGTGACTTGCTTCTAATGAATGGAGTGTAGAAAATGTGATGATATGTAACTTCTGAGATTAGCCCACAAAAAGATTGTGGTTTGGGCGCTCTCTCTCTCTTGCCTTCTCGCTTGTTCATTCTGATGGTAGCCAGCTGCCATGTTGTGTGTTACCCTAGAGGCCCATGTGGAAGGAATTGAGGGAAGACCCCCAGCCAACAGCCAGCAAAGAACTGAGGTTCTTTACCCAATAGCCCTTGGGGAACTGGATCCTGCTAACAGCCGTGTGAATGACTTTGAAGTGGATCATCCCTCTGCTGAGACTTTGAATGAGACTACAAATGCAGCTGACGCCCTGATTGTAGTATTGTGAGAGATTTTGAGACAGAGGCACCCAGATAATTTATATTTGGATTCCTGATCCACAGAAATCCACAGATAATGTAATGTTTATTGTTTTAAACCATTAATTTTAGGGGTGCCTGGGTGGCTCAGTGGGTTAAAGCCTCTGCCTTTGGCTCAAGTCATGATCTCAGGGTCCTGGGATTGAGCCTCGCATCGGGCTCTCTGCTCAGCAAGGAGCCTGCTTCCCCCTCTCTCTCTGCCTGCCTCTCTGCCTACTTGTGATCTCTCTTTCTCTGTCAAATAAATAAATAAAATCTTAAAAAAAAATAAACTGTTAATTTTAGAGTAACCTGTTACATGGCAAGAGATAACTAATACACAGGTCATAAAGATAATAAGTGTCCCTGTTGTGTTGGAACCCAGGGGATCTGGTTTCAGGGTCTATATTCTTCACCTGTTTGCGACACTGACTTTGATTATCCTATACCTTTATGAGCTACTATTTCTACCAAATTGAATTTGACAATCTTCCAGCTCTTTGATTCTATTCATTCTTCTTTGAAAGAAACTTTTCTAACTAAAAATTGCCTGTTCCTGAACTGAGTGATAAGTGAGCACTTTCTTTAAGTCATAGAAATTTAGAGTTTGGAGGAATATGAAAATTTGTATAATCCAAATTAGTCTGCTCCCAGTTTTCACAGATGAGGAAATTATGCCCAGAAAAATTAAGAGACTTGCCTAAAGTTACAGAATTAGTGAAATAATGAGGATTAAAGCCCAAGTCTCTTAAAGTCCAGTTTAGGGCCATGAGCAGGTATATAATAATAGTTCTGGATGGTCATAGTTCGCTACCACATTCTGAACCTGGAGTAGATTCAAGTTGATTCCCCTTCAGTTTTGCTGTACAAAAACACAGGGATCCCCAAGAGAACAGCTGACAAATAATAAGTAGGATATTTATTTCCTTTCCTCTCAGCCTCACCTCCCCTGAAAGAGGGATCAACAGCCTGTATCCAACTGAATGACTATCTGTCTTCCAATCCCTTAACCCAGCACTGAATCCAATATAGCAATGAAATTTCATACTGAGAGCCAACTCCAAATGATTTGTCTTGGCTCTTCAGACTGCTCATTGAGAAGCATTTCCTGGGCTGGAGTGGAAGGGGCTATGTTCAACCAGTATTATCAGCCATGACAGGAGGTTGAGAGTGTGGTGGAATGTGTGCCATGTACTTGCCCACTGACATCTCTGCTGATTTAGCAGCCTGGTCCTTCCTTTGATATTCCAGGATTTTCCTGCTATGAACCCTTCTTGCCACACAAGCTGCCCAGGAAGGGTCACTTTCAATGCTCCATTGGCCTTCATTTCTGGCATCTTTTTCTTCTCATTTGATGGTGAGCTTTAGCATATAAGTGGTATTGGTGGAATTTACCTTGTAACTGAGCGTAGTGTTGGAAGCAGAGCCAGTTCTCACATCCCTGAGGTTGGATGCTTTTATGGCTTCATAGACTTCATTTCTGGCTGGATCTAAAAGTCACATTGCCAGAAGAGTTTCATTCAGCCCATCAGAAAAAAAATGCAGGAAGATACAATTTTTCACATGCTTATTCTATTGTCTTTTGCAGAACACTCCATTTTTCTCAGTCCCAGGGGGTCATAGGAATAAATTTACGGGTGAGTGTTAGTCCAGGTATCTTGGATGACAGGGTAAAATATTGGTCTTGTAGATCAAAAGCACAATTAACATGCGCCTTGGAACTTGGACAACGGTAGGAGCTGTGAGGCTGGGGCTTAAATATCTCCATGGGTGGTAGTTTCAACATAGTACTGCCAGCTTTTTTTTTTTTCTTCTTCTTTCATTTTGGTAAAGTTGAGAGTTGGGTAATGTTAGAATTCAGGTAAATGTCTGGGAAAGTTCATTTCCTTTTATTCTTCTGCCTGCTGCTTGACTTTCTTCTTCTATTTTGATTCATTCTATTCTCTTTTCAATGACTCATGTTTTCTCTATTATTGTTCAGCATTGGAGTATCGAAACCTCAATGAAAATTTTTACTTTTCAGAATATTTTTAATCAGAAGTCTATATTATTGAAATAGTAAAAGAATGGTAGGATGCTTTCTGGCAACTAGATAGCCTCTGCTCTTGACTCCCGGAAAACACAAAACCCCTCCTCTTTTGGTGGGAAAGCAATAAAAGCCTGAACATAACTTGATGCTTTGAGTTGTGGAACTTGGGTAAGTCAATTTGGATCTATAGGCTTCATTTGTTTCTAGGTATAAATGTGTGTGTGTTGGGGCAGAGAGACAGAAAGAGATAATGAGATCGATACTTTTGTGAACCTTTAGAACCCTGAGATTATGGAAGAAAAAGTTTGAGCTAGTGAGAATCCTGTCCTTCCTCAACTCTAACAACCCTGTTGTTACTTTTCTGTAAGGACTTTTTGCATTAGAACTTATCTGAAAGATGGTTTCTATTGTTTTAAATGTGAAAACTATCAGCATCAATGAGCCTTAGATTCCTTCTACTTCTAATATTTTATATTACCTACATATAACCAGATAGTCCTAGATTGGAGAGAAAGCCCCATGTAATGGTTAAGAACATCATCTCTGTCAGATGTCTGTCTTTGGATCACAACCACACCCTACTAAGGCCTTAGTTATTACCTCCTTTAAAGTGAAGATAATATCTTTTGTTTGTTTTTTATTTTTTAATTTTTTAAAAGATTTTATTTATTTATTTGAGAGAGAGAGGGAGAACAAGGAGGGAGAGCGAGGAGGAGAAGCTGACTCCCCACTGATCAGAGAGCCCAATGTGGGACTCCATCCCAGGATCCAAGCTGAAGGCAGATGCTTAACCGACTGAGCCACTCAGGTGCCCTAAAGTGGAGAAAATATTTGTATCAATTTCATAGGATTGTGGTGAGAACCAAATGAGTTAGTTCACAGTGTTCAACAAATTATAAATATTCAATAAGTGATATATATTATTATTAATCTGAAAAAACATTGGCATTATATATGGTATGCACATCTTCATTATATCATTTACATTTATTTCAAAAAGGCTTCTCCTAGAACCAAATCTAAAAGCATTGAAATAGAATACCTAATACTCTGCTGCTTTTTTTAGCTTGACATCGCAAGGAAAATTTATATGATTTTAGTATGTTCACTTAAGTACAAACTAATCTGTAAAATATACTGTACCATAACATAGCTATGTAGGTTTTTGGCCAAAAGGTTTCAGGGAAAAGTTGAAGCGAAAATAATTTAAGACAAAAATGAATGGTTTCTGTGGATGATGCTTTACTGAAGATCAGCTTTTTCATAAAATTTAAGCATGTATTTGCAGAACTTTATTTTTCTTTGAGTTTTTGGGTCTCAATTTTTTTATCTGTAAAGTAAAGGGACTGGACCTGATAATTTTTCATATTCAATATTGATGATTCTAACTTTCTTATCATGGGATGTGACATTCCAATCAATTCATCTAAATTCTCCAGACATCCATTTCTTTAGCTGCAAATTGAGAAAAGAATATTCTTAGCTATCTACTACCTTTAATTTTAGCACTAGAGTTTTGGCTTTTCTTTTTATGCTTGTCCTCATTAGTTTTTGGTTATATGATCATCTAAAGTGTATCACAAAATAATTTGTAGGCATGTATTTTTAGGTGCATGGTTAAAGGCTTATCAACTATACCAGGCAATTTCTGAGTGTTCCTTGGGACACAATGGTGAAAACAACAACAACAACACATTTTCTGCCTCAGACATCAGACCTATGATGATGATGGTGATAATGATGAAGAAAATAAAGATAGTAAATGCAAACATAATTGGTTTAATTGGAATAAGCACAGCATTTACTGGAAACAAAAGTTAAGAAAACCCCAAACAGCCGGGGGTAGGGTGTTTGTGAAGGCCAAGGCAACAGAATGGGAGAGAGTATTCCAAGCCAGAGGAATAATGATTGCAAAACACAGAGCTCTGGATGAGAGAGCAGGACTAGACCAGGAATTACAAATCTTTCCTCATTGTTGGAGTGTGAAATGTAAAAAGAGAATGAGGTGGGATTGCTAAACAGGGGCCTGCTAAAAGCTCATTTAATTGAGTGATATCTGGCCATATGTTGGGATTATTCAAACATCTCTGAAATGCGAAGATTTTAAATTAAAGTATGAAAGCAGTTTTAATATAAATTTCTGAAACTCTTACAAAAATACAGGCATTCAGGATCAATAGTTTTGTATTTTGCATTAGAAGAAACTAGCCCAGGGAAACTAATTAAGAGTGCCTGTAAAACAACACCAAATTCATTTTACTTTAAAATGTTTCCTAAGGAATGTTCCTCATCAGATGAGCACCAAGCAGTTAGACATGAATTTCTTAGAAAAGTGTAAGATAACGCTCCTTAAAAAAAAAATCTCTTGTGGGTTTTCATAATTCGTGAACTTGAAGATTTTATTCAAAAATTTCCCAGCAATTTTTTTTTATTATTGACTTACTCCATTAAAAAAAAATCTACACAATTGATGACCTGGCATTTGATTTATTCCCATACTTTGAGTGAATTTCAATGAAATGGAAAGATGAAGACAAACAACAAATGTGCTCTATTAAAACAAAAAACTGTCAATTATTCTAACTCTGGTTCAATTTTTGTAGAAAAAGCACACAACTCGGAAGCTGTGAATTCAAGATTCTATTTATCATCTCAATAATGGTTTTATAAGGATATGTTGCTTCATTAGCTTCTCTAAATTTAAAGCTATACATCCATATGGTTTAAAGAACCAAATTGTTCTAGAACACTTGTATAAAACCCAGAAGTACCATATGCTTTCCTTCCATTTCCCATTTCCTACAGGCAACCACTTTTAGTTTGATTCTCTTTTTACCTCCATATCTCTAAATGACATGCTTATATTGGTACTTCTTCGTTTTTAAAAGTTTATCATTATCTATTAATGCTCCCCTAAAGCCCTTTTCACCACCACCCTCCTCAAAGCCTCTATTACTCCTCTGAATATGTTCATACTCTTCAAGCATTTTATTCAGTCTAGAAGAAATCTCAACCCTGAGACTTATGACCAACTCCAATTTGAGCTTGCCTTTCACTATTATCCCAAGGACCCCCTTTGCCTCTATCATGTGCTAGATCTCTTGTTTCCTATGTTTCATGTTTTTCTCTTCATCTTGATTTATTCCCTTGCTTTGGTGACATAACGATCTTTAGTAGCTTACTCAGAAATAATATAAGGAAAATAATCTCTTTGGAGAGATCTCATACCTAAGAATGAATTTGTCATGTATGATTGATATTTTTGCTGACTATAAACTTCTACACTGGAAATTATTTTCCATCAGTCACTGCTCTATCACATTTTAGCTCCTGGTGTTTCATCTGTTTGGCTCCTATGTTTTCTCCATACCTGCACACAAGAAGCTTGGCACTGGTGGATAAAGTCAAAACAAGCAGGCAGATCCCATTTTAAATTTGTGACTACCAACATCATCTGGACTCTCAACAGTACCAATTCATTCTTTTACAGAAGCAAAAGGCTATTTTAAAAACTCTAAACAAACATGAAAATCTCTACTTTCTTTAAACCTTTAGCAGCTCTCCTTCCCCCACATTCTCAGCAGGTGATTTTGATTTTTACTCTTTTGGGAAAATAAAAGCCATTAGGTGACAATTCCCTTGGGTTCTAGAAATGAAATCTACCAAGTGACATACATTTACACCTATCTGTTCATCTTCGGATGAACAGTTTTACTTCTATTTGGGTCTTGGAGTCTATTCTGTTCATGTTTGCAAAGCTCTATAATATTGATTCCTCCCCCCCTTTTTTTTCTTATATATTAAATTTCTCTTAAATGGATCATTTCCAGTGTTTTTTCCAGTGCTCAAACCTCACCCATTAAATTAGTCATCCAACTTACCAGCCAACCAACCCAAGAGACAACAGCCCTTCTTCTACCTAGATTATCCTTCAGCTATTACTCTCTGTTCCCCTTTTCAGCCAAACCTTTCCCAAAGAGTGTCTTTACTCCTCATTTCATTAGCTATATTCATTCCTTCACCACTCCGTTCTGACTTTCTTGCTAAGGTCCCAGTGACCTTCATCAAAAATTTTTTTCTATGCAAAGATCATCACATTTTCTTTTTTGAAGTAGTCTTTTTTTTTTCTGGGCTTACATAACAAAACTTGGTTTTGTTTTTTCCTTCCTCCCTTATTATTCCTTCTATCTCCTTTCCTATTATATTGTCATTTTCTTGATCGCTAAATGTTAGAATTTGTGAAAAGCTCTTTCCTTGGTTTTCCCTTCTAATTCTCTTCTCTTTCCCTAGACAGTTTTACCCAAGTATATGGCTAATTACTGTCTATAAACAAATAAGTAAGATGTTTTTGTCTCCAGTCAAGATCTCTTTTCTGAACTCCAGACCCATATGTCCAATTGCTTATATGACATATCTTCTTGGAGTCTCAGTGGCACCTTAAACTCAATATGCCCAGTTCAAATTCATCTTTATTCCAGTGAAGTCAATCCTCTTCCAGGTGTTTCTATTTTAGCTAATGGTACCTATCTTTCTCCAGTTATGTTAGCCAGAACTCTAGGGTCATTCTTTTTTTTTTTTTTTTTCCCCAAATACTTTTATTTTATTTTTTCAGTGTTACAAGATTCATTGTTTATGTACCACACCCAGTGCTCCATGCAATACGTGCCCTCCTCAGTACCCAACACCAGGCTCGCCCATCCCCTCACCCCCTCCCCTCCAAAACCCTCAGTCCCTTGTTCTG
>CM052894.1:58826079-58869460 GCA_028534135.1 Potos flavus | reverse complement strand
AGGGCATCTTGGCTCTTTCCACAGTTTGGCGATTATGGCCATTGCTGCTATGAACATTGGGGTACATGTGGCCCTTCTTTGTACTGCATCTGCATCTTTGGGGTAGATACCCAGTAGTGCAATTGCAGGGTCATAGGGTAACTCTAGGGTCATTCTTGACATTTCTCTCTCCATCACCCCATATCCATTCCATTACCAATCTAGTTGGTGACATTTGCAATCATAATATTTCTCAAATCCTCTCACATCTCTCAATCTTCACCACTCTAAGTAAGCTACTATCTAAACTTTCTGGATAGTCTCTTAATTGGTATATCTAAACTTTCTGGATAGTCTCTTAATTGGTATACTTCTATCCCTGTCCCTCAATCTACTCTCCATACTATAGCCACAGTTATCTTTTAAAATGCAAATCTAGGTACATTATCCTTGAAAGCCTTTACATGGGTTCTTTCTTTTCTAAGGATAAAGACAAAACTCCTTAACTTGGCCTACAGGGCTTCCGTATTCCTTACCTCTCTTTCCTCAGCTAGCACCATCTCATTCCTTACTTTCTTTTACCAGCTTTGCTGATTTCCTTTTTGGTCCTCCACTGGAGGAATGTACACTGCCTCCTCCCACCACAGGATCTTTGCTTATGCTGATCCTGTCGAGAGCCAATATAGCTTAGTGGCTAAGCATAGAATACCCGAAGTCTAATTTTCAAGGGAGACTTTCTGGGTTCAAATCCTGATTTTATAATTTACTTAGTTGTGTAAAATTAGGTAAGTTATTTTACCTCCATGCCTCAGTTTCCCCAACTGGAAAACAAGGATGATTATAATATCTATCTTCAGGGATGTTAGGATGATCAAATAGTCATTCGTAGGGAAGGCCTCACTCTCCTCTTTCTTGCCCAAATTCTTCTCAAACTTCTATTCGGCCCCAGAGTCATTTTCTCTGACAAGCCTCCACTGACCTCTCTGATTGAATTCAAATACTCCATTGTTAGATTTTCTCCTATCTTGAGTCTCTTTGTAATGCTTAATATAGGTGCAATTTTATATTTTTCTGAATGATTTATTTATTTAGATCAATATTCTATCTTTCTAGATAGAATGTCAGCTCCAGGAGCCTAGGGATGGTATTTGTTTTTGATAACTTTTCTATGGGTTCTAACACGCTCTCCAGCATATCCCAGGTTCTCCCCAAATATTTCTTGACAGAAAAAGATGGTAAACATCCCTGATGGAAGGCTTCTGGATAACCTGTTTTGGTGTTTAAGTTAGTGCTTTGTACAGTAATTAATAAGTTCAGAGATGGAGCACATGGTAGCCAATCAAACAGTTAAGCTGCATATCTGCTCCCAGTTTTTCAGAAGGTGACTCTGAGCAGGAAGTTTTTCTGCTCAATAAGGTAGGGTTTTGTGGAAATTATTTGCCAGGTACATGGACTTGGGTTTGATTCTCGGCTCTATTATCTGATGTTATGTGACCTTAGTCATGTCACTTGACTTCCCAGAGTTTTAACTACCTTATCTGTCAGTACAGGGCAGTATACGGCACAGTCAATTCTTGTTAACTAGGCAACTGAACCTATACGAGTTTCTATTGCTCATAAAATAAATTGCCCCTTGTGTAAGCCAGTAAGCGTCCCTGTGGCACAGTAACGAACTGCTTTCCCATTCCAACCCCCACCCCCTAAAAGAGTTAAAAAAAAAAATACACACACACACACGCACACACACACACACACACACACACACGCATATACATAAACAAACAGGGATGAATCAGTGTGAACGCGTTTCTTCCCCGGTGCTTCAAGTCCAAGTGTGCAAGTGGCAGTGGGTGGGCTGGCCTGGGCAGTTAGGAACATAAGGTCATTTGTTGGTCCTCATCTATGAGACTGACCTTGAAAACAGAGAAGAGCCCTTGGTCCCTGACAAAACAGGCTGCCAATATGCCAACTGGATTCAGCTAACCACCATTTCCATCTGAGAGCCTTTTTTCTTTGCCACCCTGCCCTCCCAACTTTCAAATCAGCTGAATCCTTTCCTTGAGAAATCACAAAGAAAATGACCCCCTCCTCACTTCATTCAAGAAAAAAATCCCTGTCCTCACAATAAAGAGTAAGCCACTTGTCCACTTCTTGTGCAGCTAACCATTTTGCTGTGATAAGAGGAGTGACCGGGTTTGAACTTGAGCGGAGGAATGAACTGCGTGAAAGCAATGACCACAATGTCTGCAAGAGATGCACATTGTTTCTTCCGCTAGCCTTCTCCTTTCTCGCTCCTCTTGTTTCAAACGTGTGGGACCGATCGGGGTTGTGAGTTACAGGGTGTAGTGTGTATACGTAAATAGAAGGCGAATTACGTGTGCGTTCAGAAAGTGTGCTTAAACCTGGTGAGTATCTGTGTATGAAGACCCATGAAAGTATACGAGCGGAATAAGATTCGTAAGAGTAAGCGCAGAAAAGCCGTAGTGTGTACGTGGTGAGTGTGCGCGCGCGAGTGTGTCCCAGCGCCAGGGGCGGCTCGCTCGCGAGCCCGCCCGCCCGCCGGCGGTGGCTCCCCGTGGGCCGGCGGGGCCAATGAGCACGCGGCAGCAGGGGCGGCGGGCGGGGAGGGGGCGCCGGAGCTCTGCGGATGGAGGCGCAGACGGCGCGGCGCGCTCATTCCGCGCGGGCGTTCCTGGCAGGGGGAGGCGCAATCACTGGTTCGGGATCCGGGCCGGGACTCCCGGCGGCGGGCAGTTCTCGGGGTTGGGATGCGCCGGGGGCTCCGCGGCGGCGGCGTTGGTGGCGGCGTGGGCGGCTGCCGGGGGACGAGCTAGCGCCGCTGCGCGGGGAGCCAGTCGAGTCCGGACAGCGAGCGGAGGCGGGGGCGCAGGCGGAGCGGCGGCCGCGGTCGGAGCCGGAGCCCGGGCGCCTCGCGCCCACTATGGCCGCCCAGGGCGAGCCCGGCTACCTGGCGGCTCACTCGGACCCGGGCTCCAATAGCGAACGCAGCACCGACTCGCCCATGCCCGGCTCCGAGGACGACCTAGTTGCCGGGGCGCCCCTGCATAGCCCCGAGTGGAGCGAGGAGCGCTTCCGCGTGGACAGGAAGAAACTTGAGGCCATGTTACAAGGTAGGCATCCCCCGCGTTCTCGGACTCCCGGACTGAGTCCTCACTTCTTCCCGGACATCCTCGCTCCGCGCCCAGCTCCCCACCCCAGCCCATAGCCGACTTAGTTCCCTGGTCTCCCGCGCGAATCCGCAGGACACCCAAGGAGTGGAGACCTCGCGGGACTCTCCACCCTTCCACGCCTCTCAGGTCTCCAGGCACCGGGAGCCTTGTGCTAAGTTGACCGGCTTTAGAAAAGCCAAAGGCCGAGTTTGTACTGGCGCGCCCTAGTTGTGTTCACTTCGGTACTTTGGAGATGCCAACGTTAGTCTCGACACCCGGGCTGTGTCATCAGGACCCACTGGGGCCGCACAGAGTATGCATGGCTTTATCCCCACTCCCTGATAGCCTTGAATTCTAGCGCTCTGTCCTTGTTTCTCATGTCTGTATCCACTTCCTCCAGCTGAGGGGCCTTGTTTAGTTATTGGGAAACACCGCAGATGTCAGGGCTTAAGTTAGGAGTTCCCGTCTCCCACCCTCCACTCCGGAGTAAAAGGGGCCTGGATGAGGGTAAAGAGCCAGAGCGTGGGGACTGTGTCAGGGCAATGCTGCTGGGTTGGAGGACACTGTGTGTTCATCTCCTGACAAGCTTATAAGACACATTTTGAGTTACACTCAGTTCATAAAAATCTTCCTGTATTATGTCTGTCTAACACAATTTGTTTCTTTTCTCTCTCTCTTTTAATTCCCTAGTTTCTCTGGGACTTTCCCAGGCATAACAGCTTTAGGACTGGAGACAAATTCTGAGTTTTAATGGGAGGATTGGAGTTCTCAGAGTGAACGCCACAATGTCCAAGGTCATTTTGGCCTTCCTTAAAAATGTTAATTACTCGCCTACCTGTAAGTCACCAGTGTGGTCATTTCCCTCATCCAGAAAAATATGATAGTTTGAATGACTATTATTTTTAAAATAATGTAGAGGACCAGGCATTAATTTGACTAAGGTGTATGGTGGATTCATTCAGTAGCTAGTGTCTTTATATCAAGAGAGGATTGGAGCGTTCCAACTTTCTTCTGTGACTTTGTGTATAACTAACTTGGACTTTATCAGTCAGGGCATCACAACATGGCAGCTATTTAGCCCTCCCTGGAAATGCAGTGGCTTTTAAAGACAATTAAGCAGGTTATTTTAAGAGAGAACGGCATGTTTTCCAAGACAATAACTTGGTAGAAACAAATATGAGTGTTTGGCTTGCGTTTTTGGATGAGCTACAAACTCATCTCCCTTGTTACTTATTTTTACTGATAAACATCGCTAGTGCTTATCATGTCTCTCTCTTTCTTCTTTCCATCTTAAGTTATATAATTTTTCTAGGACAGTTACTTTTGTGATAAACTGCTCAAATAAGAATATCATATATTGGATTTAAAAATTATAGCGGATTTGGAAATTAAAGTTATATTTCAATCCATTTCAGTTGTTTAATTTGTTCCATGGTTCTTTTTGCCCAGTTTCTGATTCTAAAACAAAATGTTAAGTTTATTCAGAAAAGTATTGTGAGATTGTTTCCTGCATGAGTTTGGGATGATGTGAAAGGTGGATCTTCTAATAATACTACGTCTTCCTTACCTGTTCCTTTTGTGCAGGCACACATAGTGACAGCAATGTTAGCTTCTAGGCAGCCCTCTGAGCTTTGGAAGTGGATTTCTTTTTTGAATTAATTTTCCTTTAGAATAAAATGAAATATGGGTGACGCATTTCTTAAATTTGAAGGCTGTCCCCTTAGCTACTCTGACATGAGGTGGTTTAAAATTGCTTCAGTGATAAAGTTTCTTTCATAGGTAACGTTTCTTCAACAATCAATGTATAATGAAATATTTACATTTCAGCCCCAAAGAATTCTTTAATGATTGAACATAGGGCTTTAATTAACTTTCCAGAAATCACCAATTAGTGAATTATGCCTTGTGAGAAAGTAAATTTTGAACACATTTGGCAATAGAACATGGTGCACAGTCTACCAAGGCATTTTGTGATTCATACTTCCTAGTGTCAGATTATGTAGAACTACTATGTTCGAAGGAGTGAGACTGATTTTCTGAACCAAAAATAATCTTGTGTCTCATTGTTTTAAACCAGGGGATTATACAGAGAGTGGGCACTAGAATCACTCAGGCCTACGTGAATATCCCACAGACCTGGGGACAGTTTCTGGGCATCTGTCTCAGTTTGCCCATCTCTAAATTGGACTGATAATAGTATTTCTCTTGGGGTTTTGTAAGAATTGAAAGATACAATGCCTGATAAGTTAAAACACTGTTTGACAAATAAGAGCCTAAGATATATTTTAGATGTTTTTATTATTATTAATAATAAATATTACAGCATAGATTCAAAAGATTTCCAGTGTCCATTACCATTTCTGACATATGGTGTATACTTAAGTATTTGGAGAACCAAAAATTTTTGAAATTTCATATTGTGGAAATAAAATAGAGACCAGGATAGGAAGTTTGACAAGTCAACAAATATTCTAATATTGTTAGATATTTTTTGGTGTAAAACTTTTTCCTTTGAAAAGTGCCGAGTAAGTAAAGTATTTGCCTGGTTGGATTTCTGATTATGTGAATCTGGTTTGCCATTTTTCTTTTCATAATTGCCTCAAAATATATGCAGCTTTCCAGTTTAAATCAGGATAAATAAGATTATCTGTCTTTAAGTCTACATAGTGCAAATTAGTGATTATAATGCTTGGAATTTGTTTCTAGAGAGACTGTCCTGGGGGCAAGTTAATCTTTAATGGGTGCATATTTATTAGTAGAGAATTTCTTCTACGCAATGGACCAAAAATTCAGTGAGGTTAAAATATGGGCAGTAGGGCACTGATCAAAGAAATGAAATACCATTCTTGGGTGATCAATGAATCCCAAAAGAATTTATGTACATAAAAACCACCAGGCTGAAAATGTAGGGAAAAATTGCTAGTTTTTCTTTTTTCTTTTGTCTTTTCTTTTTTTTCTTTCTTTCTTTCCTTTTTCCTTTTTTGTCGATAACCACTTTGGAACAGCCTTGTAGAGTATCTGACATTTTTGTCTAAATGAAGATTATCAATTTTATTAGTCAATGGTTTTATAAATGGGAATTATTTTCAAGTTTATTGAAGATTATGGTCAGCCTTGGAATGGATACCATGGACAGCCCTGTTTAATCATAAAGAAAAATTGTTTTTAATTTATTTAATACTGATTGTCACAATTTAGAGTTCATGCCTCATGTGAGATAATAGTATTGATTCATCGAAGTCAATTAAATGAGACTTATGGTATGCAAAGAGGAGGAGGAGAACGGTATAGAAGAAAGTCTGGAGGAAAGTAGGAAATAAATAGGTCAGAAGAGTCAGAAATAGTCTTGGTGTTTGCTAGAGACCTGAGAGGCAAACATGGAATTTGTCTATGTATATTTTTTCTTTCTTTCTCTCTTTTTGGTTGTTTTATATCTTACTGTTACACTTTTCTTCTTAGAAAACATACATGTGTGCCATACAATTAAAAATTCCTACATACAATTTAGAAGCATAGGCATTTTCAAAGTTCTGAATCTTTTGTTTCATCATAGAATGAAGTGTTACAGGTAGGAAATGGCCTATTTTTATGAACTGAGGTTGACATCTGGTGGGCTTTTAGGATATTGCTGTTCAAGGCTTTAAAAACCATGTTGCATTTTTACAATGACAGGCACAATGGGGATCATTTACTCCTGCTGGCTTGCATACAGAAGTAGCCACTAAAATAGGTTGTCAACACATCATTGATTAAAAATAAGAGCAGCAATTATGCTATCTCTTTAATGCAGCAAGTGAAGTGAATCTTTAGTGAAGATGGTCTTATTTTTTAGATGTTTTGTGGGAGAAATATAAAGCACAAATATATGAAAATTGGAAACTACTGAAAGTGAAGATAAATAAGAGCTAAGCTTGATATAGGTTTCTAGCTAATGTTCAATTAAGGCTAATACAACAGGAACAAACCAAGTAACTTTATGAAGCTTAGGGGTTAAAATCACAGGGCTCTGGGCCAGATGTGGATTTGAATCTTGATGCTACCTTCTAAAAGGGAGCTTGGGAAAATTCATCACCTGTGGCCCTCTTTCTGAAAGTGGGTGTTGGAGCACCTCGGTGGCTCAGTCTCTTAAGCATCTGACTCTTGATTTTGGCTCACATCATGATCTCAGGGTTGTGAGATTGAGCCCCGCAGTGGGCTTCGGGCTGGGTGTGGAGCTTGCTTGGGATTCTTTCTGCCCTTCTGCCCCCCACCCCCAATCAGTCAATCAAAAAATAAAAGGGAGTATTAATAGTTCTTGCATCTTGAGGTGCTTGTGATGATTAAGACAAAAATGATGTATGTAAAGCATCTCAGTGCTGGCCATATAGGAAATGCTGAATAAATGAATAATAACTATATTCATTATAAACCATAGTTCATAAAATGCACATTTTTATATTGCAAATGAAAATAAAGTGTATTAGAAAATAAATGGTCTTATGATAAATAAATATTCATAGCTATTTAAATATTATTGGCCTTCCTGGCAGCTCACACTGTGATGAGTGTATCAGCTTCTTGTAAAGATGGTTGGGTATATACTGAGTAAAGCTGTATTAGCCATGAGTGTGGAATTTTAGATTTCACTCAGGATGAGAGGGCTTCACACCCTTGTTAGTTGCCCTTGCCTTGAGTATTTTTCATTCTTTGAAGGGTTCTAAGCCAGACTAGCAGCAAAATCAGTCTCCTTTTTAGTTTTATGTTGCTTTGAACTTGTCATTCATTGGTGTCTAGATAGAGACTTTTTTCCAAGTCTGTGCCCAGACGTGTTCTATTTGCTCATTTGTAAGATGGGGATGTTGTGAGCACTGAATAAGACAATGCATGTGAAATGCTTAGCCCAGTGCCAGGCTCATAGTGCTTGGTGGATGTCCGTGTAGCTGCAGCTCTGTGCCATGTGATAAAGATTTCAAAACACTAGAGAGCAAATGCTCACCAGGTTTTTAAAAAAACTACATATGAATCCCTTTTGTTTCGGGGAAGGGATGATTTATTTTTTAGAAGTCTTTCTCCAATCAGAAAGTTAGTTGGGACAATTGTAGTCGAGCCTGAGAGCAGACTTGAAGGTTAAGATTGTTTTATAAATAATGAAAAAGTCCATCAGAGATTGTGTAGCTCGGCAGAGCTCAGGAACTGCTGTCAGACTGGCCTGGATTGGGGTCCTAACTTCTCCTTTTCTAGGATCCTGTAAGGATAAAACCAGGTGGACGTATGTCCCTGCCCTCCTGGGCATTGAGTAAGCACTCTCAATCAATGCAGGTACTCTCAGTAAGTCTTATCTTTGTGAAGACTTGTGGGGTTTTGGTGAAGTTGATCACTGATAAGTTAAAATATAGAAAGGTTTGTCATATCGATGATTTTAATGGGCAGGAATATATTTGGCTATGACTAACAGAAAACCGAACACAGCGTGGCTTAAACAAGCCAGGGGTTTATTTTCCTTACCTAACACAAAATCTGGAGCTAAGAGGTCTAAGCCCCAGTAGTTGCCCCAGGGTCACCAAGGAGCCCAGTGACTACCCTCCTCACCTCTGCCATCCCCAGTCTGTGGCTTTTGGCCTCTTTGTTATAGACTGACTGTCTATGCCTGGAGGTGCCTCTGGGGTCTGTGCAGGGGAGTGGAGGAAACGTTGCTTTCTATTCAAGATTTTGAGGAAGAATCTCTCTTCTGAAACTTCCATCTGTATTTCTGTGGCCATTCTTTGCTACACGAGATTCTGGGACTGTAACTTCTTTTCCAGCTTCTCTAACAGAAGTAGGCAAGGAAAAAAGGGAGGCACAATGGATTCAACCTACGGTTTCCCCACAGTGGGTGAAGCAGAGGGGATTGTGACAAAAATTCCAAGTTGTGACTTAAGCAGAAGCTTAACTTGTATTGGCGACTGGCCTGCATTGATAATCCCTAGAAATTTAGATTGTTTGGTAATGTTATAGGTAGGTGGAATTTCTTTCTTGGCATAATCCAGGAATAAACTTAAATTCCAAACACACAATATCCTTGATCACATAGAGCTGTTGTCATCCTGTTACTGCTTTTACAAACAGAACCTAGCCCCAATAAGTAATGCAATTGTCTTTTTCCTCCACTGTTTTCTCCATGTCAGGTTTTTTTTTTTTTTAATTGAAAATTACACGACAATAAAAATGCCCATTTTCCCTTTTATTACTCCAAGATATCTTTTCTCTTTTCCTTCCTGCCTATCACCCATCTCAAATTGCTTTTCGAATTGACAGATTCAGTGTAGTTCATGCTTCTGTCCTTTTGGCTTTTTGGAGATTAGGTACTCTAGTATAATCTGGCCAACAAAGCCAGAGTTTGTTCAGAAGATGAAGTCATTTCGGACGCAGTTTGACAGAATTATCATCAGATTTGTGCCATGCTTTGGCGTTTGAAATTGTCCAGAGTGATGAGCTAATAAAATATACCAGTTGGCTCATTCTTGGCTTATTCTAAAATGTATTTCTTAAAAAATGCATGGGTACAGTGACCATATATTTTCCTTTATGTAAAATGCTTAATAAACTATCAGAGATGAGGCACAATTATAATGCTAATTTAGAGTGGCTCTTGCTGTATATGGGGATGACCTTGGCAAGAAACGCTTGCTATGCCGCAGAAGCCACCAAATTTGATTTTTAATCCTTGTGGTACTAACATTTAGGGCAGTATCCAAAATACACAAACCATTAATAGAAACATTCTGTGGATGCTATATATTTATAAATCCATTTCCTACTTGCTAAGCTACTAATGACTGTAAGTGATGAAAACATTTATTTGTAACAAGTATTAAATCCCATTGGTATTTATGATGCTGGCGTAGAAAAAGGTGATGCTTACCTTGTAGATATAAAGTAGTTTCTCTGTTACAGTGAATAAGGTAAACCACACATTAGTCTGCATATTGAGTTTATCTGAAGCTTAATTACATCTCTTATATAGGAAGATGCTTAAACATAAGATTTGAAAATTGGCATTGCAGTTTTTTTCTCATTATGAAAGTAATATGAACTTACAGAATTCTTGAAAGTACAGACAGATATAAAAAAGAAAAACCAAAAGTCATTCCTTATCTAGCAATAACCACTATTGTGTTTTGGAAATCTAGCAATAACCACTGATAGTATTTTGGGAATTATTTTCTGGGCTTTAAAAAATATGCCCACACATAATTTATATTTATAACAGATATTGAGTTCCCACTGTATGTCAGGTACATTGCTAGCATTAGGCTTTGGGGATGCAGACACAACCAAGATAGATATGGTTCCATGTCTTGTGTCCCCTACATTCTAAACTGGGATCACACCCAGTTTTTCACTTACATTGTTATGAGCATTTTCCATCTCATTAAAGATTTTTGAAGAGCATGGTTTTAAATGGATATAAAATACCCCTTGACATACCATACTTTGCTTAAACATTATGACATCTTAAAACATTTCACAGGGCTGGGAGTGGGAAGAGCCTGATGTTTTTACTCAAACTGCCTGAGATTCAGATCCTGGGCAGGTTAAAAACTAACCTGCCCAGGAAAGTAAATAACTTCTCTGCACCTTAGTTTTTTTCTGTCTACAATGGGGATAAAGGTATTGAGGGTTAGAAATACCGTGTGTTAGTACCCACCAGGTCCAGATGCAGTGCATATACTCAAAAAAATGGCAGATGGTGAATATTAATACTGCTGTCCCAAACACTCTTGCCTAAAAACCTTGTTTGCATCCTTGAATATTCTTGTAGGAAAAATTCTTGCTAGTGAAATTTTTGGGCAAAGAGCATGGCTATTTTAAGACTCTTGTTAAAGTGCACGAAATTATTTTCTGGAAACTTTGACAGGTTAGGCAGAAGAGACAACAGATTTGCAAGATGTCTGCTCCTCGTGCCTGTGATATTACAACCTGACTTGTTCGAGCTGGTAATTGTGAGAAATTAGGATGTAATGGAATTACCTATCCAGAGTTAAGAATTCTGTATGTTTCTTTCACTGAAAATTTTAAGTGGTATTTATTTTACCTGATTAACATGTCTGCAGATCAATAGTTCTTAAAATCTGTGTGCATAAAAATCACCTGGGAAGATTGTGCAGAAAGGCAAACTCACTCTGGGCTTATGCTGGAGATTCTGATTGTGTAGGTTGGAGGATTGCTGTGGTGGTTGGAATCTGCATTTTGAAAACAACCTCAATGTGACTCTAAGGTCAGCGATCCTAGAACTGTATTTTGAGAAACGTTTGCTGCATGGTTTCGTGATTATGGTCAAAATTAAAAAGATTCAGATCCTTTTCTTTCTTTGATTTCCTTTGCCGTTGAAGTACTTTCTCCATGTTAGACTATCTTGAAGCATTTTAGTCTAGGAGCATAATTTATAACTGGCACTGTTTAGAGTGTCTCGTATGGGACTTGGGAGGAACTCAAACTAGTATATTCCTGTAGGGGGTTATATTATCTTTATTATTGCACAGGAGGCTCAGAATAAATTTAATTTTCCTATAGATTCCCATTAAGTTAGGTATCTATTTAATATGAGATAATTTAAAAGGACACATTTGTCGTCATAGAAATTTCAAAAGCAGTATGAAAGGAAACTTTTAAGAATAAAAACAATCATCATTAATCCTGATAGCTATTTTCACTTTTCTACTTTCAAATATAATCTTGACATCTTTGACTATTTGCGTAGAGTTTATGTAGTTCATGCTATATCATTAACTACTATTTTGTATTTAGTATTTTAATCTAATATATTAACTGTTTTTGTATGTTTTTAAAGATTTATTTATTTTGGAAAGAGAGAGTAGCCCCGGGGTAGGGGAAGGGACCTGAGGA
The DNA here is from genome assembly GCA_028534135.1 of Potos flavus. Taxonomy (NCBI): domain Eukaryota; kingdom Metazoa; phylum Chordata; class Mammalia; order Carnivora; family Procyonidae; genus Potos; species Potos flavus. Next base: position 58,857,446 of record CM052894.1, on the reverse strand, counting down.
GAGGGAGAGAGAGTCTCAAGCAGACTTCCCACTGAGTACAGAGCCTGACTTGGGGCTCCCATCTCATGATCCTGAGATCATGACCAAAGCCGAAACCAAGAGTCAGATGCTTCACTGACTGCGCCACCCAGGCACCCCTGTTTCTGTATTTCTAAGCAGTTTTCAAAATTAAAATTTTATAGTTGAATAATAGTACATTTGGTCAAAAAATTTTTATGGTTATAGACTATTATAGTAAACATGAATTGTATTACTTTTTTTTCTCCTTTGGAACTTTATTCTGAGGAAAAAAAAATTGAGGAATATGATTACTAAAGAATGGTAGTGATTTTGAAAGCAGCAGCCAACTTTAATTATTTGTATGAGACACTATTCTGGTGCTTTAGGCCTGTTCAGTCATCTCCACCTCTCATGCAGCAATCTATGAGATACCAATGATGTTGGGATCTGTATTGTACAGACAGAAAGGCTATAAACCCTTTAAACTTGGGGAGTCGATTTCTTTTTGGAATTCTTCATGGATCTAGACACCACTTTTCTTCTCAAGGTTGTTGTAGAGCTGAAACTCTTATGCAGTGTGGAGATATACCAAATCTGGATCTAAGATGCTAAACTGTATTCCAGAATAGGTTAGTCTTTCTTTGGTTGAAAGGCAGAGGAATGTGGTGGTAGGTACACAGTTGGTTTAGAATTCTTGGAGACTGCACATGTTCCAAAGCTCTGCCTTCTACTAGCCTTGGTTAACTTTTCTGTTTTCTTCATGAAACAAGGATAATAATATCTCTTGCCCAGGGCTGAAGTAAGATTATATGGTAATGAATGTAAAGTTGGCTTACAGTTGGTTCCCTGTACATGATCTATATGTTTCACATTCATCTCCTATTCTTCTCCAACATCTAGTCCAGTGCTGTGTTTATAGAATAAATGACCCATGGTGGAGCTGGATTAAAAACTGCCTATTTTGGGCTGTAGACCTGGCACTGACCTCCTGGAATGGAACTTTAAAGGTAGGGCATGTGCTTGGCCTTAAGAAATACCAACAGTTCTGCCTTACCTAAGTAAGGCATAATAATTGTCCATATGTAAGGTGGTCTTTCTTCACTTTTAGTCTAGGAGCTGTGCAGAATGTTTTACTATTAGTGATAGTATATTAGTGCAGAGTTTTGAATGAGGGTGTGCAAAATAATTCAAGTGTGGTTATTAATGTTGGATAATTTGTATCTGTGATCTGGATTAGTTTTATACATTGAAATTTGTCAAGGTTAGTGTAATTATTTAGTTAGTTATAGATATTGGATTATCTTTTTCTTATAAGAATGTGTCTCCAGGGGCGCCTCGGTGGCTCAGTCGTTTGGCATCTGCCTTTGGCTCGCGACTTGGGGACATGATCCCAGGGTCCTGGGATCAAGCCCTGCATCGGGTTCCCTGCTCAGTGGGAAGCCTGCTTCTCCTTCCCCCACTCCCCCTGCTTGTGTGCCCTCTCTCGCTGTGTCTATCTCTGTTAAATAAATAAATAAAATCTTATAGGAAAAATATACATCTCCAGATACTTGTTTAAATGTGATTTTTAAAGCATCTCAGATAAGAGACAGTCCGTTCTTGAAATAAGTGGTCTTTTATGTTAGTTTGCTCATGGCACTAGAATAATCGCTGACATATTTTTGGTTAGAAGGAAATAAACCATTCCTCTCAGAAGAATGGATAACCAGGAGTCAGGCAACTTGAGTTCATAATCCAGACTTGCCACTGACATTGTATAAATCATTTAACCTCTCAGGGTTTTGGATTAGATTTCCCTAAAATCCTTTCCAGTGTTAGTATTCTGAGTCTTTTGCGCAGTATATAATAAAAGCCCAATAGTGCTTGGCTTGCAGTGGTGGAAGCGGACTGAGTATACACACATGAGCAGTTTGGGTAGGAATTTGCCTTTATGAGTACCACACACGAACATTCACAACAAATGGGGGAGGAGGGAGGAATGAAGACAGTTGGAGTATCTTGGTTTGGAGGAGGAAGTATTCACAAGACAGCTGACTGTGAGCTCTGTTGACATCTTGGCAGTCAGGTTTACAGTGTCTTGTGGGCTAGATGTTACCTAATTTAAGGTTTTCTGTTTTCTTTAATTTAAGGTTTTCGACAGTAATTGTACAGGGATGGCAGTGCTAACCATAGTTGAAACTTGTTGGTGTTGACTTAACTGTGTTAGATGAACAAAGGTGATTGTGTGCTTCCCCAAGTAGCATCTTTTTGTAACATTTTCCTTCTTCTATATCATGTCCAGTTATCAAGCTTCATGTACCAAGATTTAAACATGTCATATAAACCATTAGAGAAACATAGTAGGGAAATGTAATAATGTTCGTTAGAGTAAAATCTCAATTAAAAAGATAACTGTACGTCCAAAGTTTAAGTATTTTCAGAATTGTTTTAATTTCTTCTTCATTATTGAGGATTAACACACTATTTATCTTGTACAGAAGACCATTAAAGCTTGTATTATGTATTTTTTGAGTTGGTCCCTTTATCACATTCTGAGCTATTTATTTATTTATTTATTTATTAAGGTTCCCTCCCTGCTGGAGAGAGCTCAGCTGCTACTTTTTTTTTTTTAATTTTAGTTATTTATTTGACAGAGAGAGAGAGAGATTGCAAGTAGGCAGAGAGGCAGGCAGAGAGAGAGGAGGAGGCAGGCTCCCCGCTGAGCAGAGAGCCCGATGCGGGGCTTGATCCCAGGACCCTGAGATCACGACCTGAGCCGAAGGCAGAGGCTTTAACCCACTGAGCCACCCAGTCACCCACATTCTGAGCTTTTTAAAGCAAAATCAATATTTTGGCAAGAAATTGTTGTCTTCTAAATTGCTTGATTTTAGTGATCTGATTTAAAAAGCCAGAAAAATGTATAGCTTCAGTGTTGCAGGAGGACTCATATAAAGAAATGTTTATTTTAATCCAGGGGGAATGTTTTTCTTAATTATTTTTTAATATTGGTAAAGAAAACCCAAGCTTAGCATAGATCTATAGAGGCCTTTTTGGGAGGGGGCAGGGATTTATAATTTAGTAAAACATTGCTGGCAGTCACATTATCACCTAAACAGAAAGCTGCCTTCAAAAATATATTTACTCTCAGTGAATGGACACCTGAGATGCTTTATCTATGAAAAGTGTATTTGCCTATGTCAAAACATTTAGGTTTGAGCAAAACAAAATATTATAAAAATGGATTTGAATTGGAAGGAAGATCTGCATAAATGATTAGGTTTTAAGCTTGTGAAAAAAAAAAAAGCTTGTGAAAATTGTCTTTTTTTTACAAATCATTAGGAATAGTGAGGCCATCTGAAAAACCCAATGGGCAATTACGGTGTTTGAAAAAAAATCATGAGGTCATATTATGGAACTTCACAAGTGAATAAAGCTTTTTACCTGTAAGAGGAATACAGTCTAGTAGAAGAGAGGAAATCCACCTATACTCAATAACAGAAAAGAGAGGGAGATCCCAAGGAGTAAGGCCCTGCTTAAGTAATGTGCTTCTTAGCCTGGCATTGCCTACTTCTGTCTCTCAAGACTAGGACTTACAACAGCTAGTTTATTTGAGAAATGCTTTTGAGAAGAGGAAGTGAGGGAATAAGGAGAGTCAAATGGGAAAGAAAAAGCCAAAGCGAATACAATGATGCATTATTGACTTGGTTACCTCAGGGTGACTGCTATTCCTGGTAGTCCCAGAGACCTAAATCACCCATCTAAGGCACTAAAAGAAGAAGTATTTGTCTATAAGCTTCTATCTGTCTTTCAAGAGGATTGAGGGTTGCCCCATGAAGTTGCCTTCTCTGTACTTCTGTTACATATGTGTGACAACTCTTGACCCTGCATGCATCCAGTGAACTTCCAGAGCAGGAAGGGAGAAGTCTGTTTGGTATAAGTTTGAGATGAGGTACTGTTAGCACAAAATGGGCTGAGAGTTGCACAGAGTCACTAACTGTAGCTTGACTGGAATCAGAGATGAAGTGTAGTAGAGGTGAGATGATGTATAATATGGTCTGTACAATACAAAAGCTTTATATATCTTAAATGCAAAAAAAATTCAGAAAGAGAGAGATAGAAGTGGATGTCAGTACCCTTTGTTCTAAATCAAAGAGTAATGTTTACTATAAATTTCTGATCATTGCTGTTGTGTGTTTCCCTTGAGTTTGTTATAATGTGAGATTACAGAAATAAACCGGTCTTTGGTCAGAAAGATGGTAGAATAGAACTCACTCCCCTACAGAAACACTGACTTAATAATATATAGTCCAGAAAGCCATTATGACAATGCCCAGGCAAGCTCAAAGGCAGAAACAGCTGCATTGAATTTCATCTATATCAGCCCCTCCTACAGGCCAGTAAAGCTAATCATTAAAAGCAAAAGCCCAATATGCTGCTTGTGCCCTGGAAGGAAAAAATAGTGGAACATATATTCAATGTTCCAGGGTTTTCTTGGAGTGTGAAACTACCTGAAGGGTTTGTTTATATTTTGTTGCTTGACATGGAGTGCTGGTGGGTAACTGGTATACTTTGGATGCCTGGGGGCTGTCGAGAGCAAAAGAAGGCTCAGCAGCCTGTGATAGTGCCAGAGAACCTGCAGTACTGTAGAAAAGACATCAGAAGGCGAAAGAGACTAATGCCTCATGAAAAAGAAACTGGAAAATGTCTCTAATTGGAAAATTAGACAAGCTCAGAGAACATGTGTCCTTGTAAAATATTTGAGAGGCTCCCGAATCTCTAGCCAGGCTGACTGATGAAAGTCTTCCAATATATAAAGCCAGTCTATAAAAACTGGGGGAGGTGGCTGCTTTTTTAAAATGCAAAAATGATAACAAAAAAATATGGCAATTAACAAGGCACACAAAAAAACAAGGAAGCATGGCTCAATCACAAGAACAAAATAAATCTTCTGAAACCAAACCTAAGAAATGGAGATTTATGTATTAGCGGACAAAAAATTAAAAATAATCAATTTAAAGAAACTCAGTGTGCTTCAGTAGATTAATTGAAAAATTCAGTAGAGGGGATCAACAGCAGACTTGATAAAGCAGAAGAAAGAATCAGTGAACTTGAAGACAGTTCATTTGAACCGATCACATCAGAGGAATGAAAGGAAAAAAAAATTAAGAAATGTGAAAAAAGCCTAAGGGACTTATGGGACACTGTCAGACGGTCCAGTTTATACAATATGGGAGTCCTTGAACAGAAGAGAGAAACGAGCAGAGAGTTTCTTTAAAGACACATGGCAGGAAGCTTCCCAAATAAGGAAGGAAGAAGCTTAAAAGATTCCAGCTAGGACAATCTAAAGAAGTCCACACTGAGACACATAGAAAACCAAGAAATGGACTCTCAACTCTGTAGTCAGCTAATCGTCAACAAAGCAGGAAGGAATATCCAATGGAAAAGAGACAGTCTCTTCAATAAATGGTATTGCGAAAATTGGACAGCAACATGCAGAAGAATGAAACTGGGCCATTCTCTTACACCATACACAAAAATAAACTCAAAATGGTAAAAGACTTAAATACGAGACAGGAATCCATCAAAATCCTGAGGAGAACATAGGCAGCAATCTCTTTGACCTTGGCCAGAGTAACTTCTTGCTAGACAATGTCTTCAAAAGCAAGAGAAACAAAAGCAAAAATGAACTATTGGAACTTCATCAAGATAAAAGGTTTCTGCATGGCAAAGGAAACAGTCAACAAAACAAAAAGGCAACCTACAGAATGGAAGAAGATATTTGCAAATGACATTAACAGATAAAGGGTTGGTATCCAAGATCCATAAAGAACTTATCAAACTCAACAACCAAAAAACAACAAATTCAGTCAAAAAATGGGCAGAAGACATGAACAGACATTTTTCCCAAGAAGACATGCAAATTGCCAACAGATGAATGAAAAAAATGCTCCACATCACTTGGCATCAGGGAAATACAAATCAAAACCACAGTGAGATACCACCTTTCACCAGTCAGAATGGCTTAAATTAACAAGTCACGAAATGACAGATCTTGGCGAGGATGCAGAGAAAGGATGAAGAGGGTTCCCCTCTTACTCTGCTGTTGGGAATGCAAGCTGGTACAGCCACTCTGGAAAACAGTATGGAGGTTCCTCAAAAAGTTAAAAATGGAGCTACCTTATGACCCAGCAATTGCACTACTAGGTATTTACCCAAAGGATACAAACATAGTGATCCCAAGGGGCACCTGCACCACCCAATGTTTATAGCAACAAGGTCCTCAATAACCAAAATATGGAAAGAGCCCAAATGTCCATTGACTGATAAATGGATAAAGAAGATGTGGTATATATATATAACAATGGAATATTACCCAGCCATCAAAAAAAAAAAAAATTGAAATCTTACCATTTGCAAGGACGTGGATCAAACTAGAGGGTATTATGCTAAGTGAAATAAGTCAATCAGAGAAAGACAATTATATGACTTCACTCATATGTAGAATTTAAGAAGCAAAACAGAGGATCATAGGGGAAGGGAAGGAAAAATAAGATGAAATCAGAGGGGGAGACAAACCATAAGAGACTCTTAACTACAAGAAACAAACTGAGGGTTGCTGGTGGGGAGGTGATTAGGGGGAGGCGGAAACTGGGTGATGGGCCTTAAGGAGGGCACTTGATGTAATGAGCACTAGGTATTATATGCAACTAATGAATCACTAAATTCTACCTCTGAAACTAATAATACATTATATGTCCATTAATTGCATTTAAATTTTAAAAAAGGCACATTATAATCAAACTGTAAAAAGTCAGGACAATCTTGAGAGCAACAAGAGAAAAACAACTCGTTATATATAAGGATATTCCTATATGATTATTCACAGATTTCTCAGCAGAAACATTACAAAAGGGAATGGGATAATATATACAAAGTGCTAAAAGGAAAAAAAAAACTGTCAACCAAGAACACTATATCTGGCAAAACTGTCCTTCAGAAATGAAGGAGAAATATAGAGCATCCTGGATGAATAAAAGCTAGATGTGCCTTATAAGAATTGTTAAATGGAGTCCTTCAAGTTGAAATGAAAGGACTCTAGACAGCAGCACAAAACATATACAAATATAAAGCTGTCTGATGAAAATATCTTGCTGAAAGGCCCCAAGAAAGAAAAAGAGGGATAACATACCTATAAGACATATAGAAATCAGTTGACAAAATGGCAATAGTAAGTCCTTCCCTATCAGCAATTATTTTAAATATAAACATATCAAACCCTCCAATCAAATGACATAGAGTGTCTGAATGGATTAAAAAATGGATTAAAAAAAAGAATATACAGGCTGAAAGTAAAAGGGAGGGAAAAGATATTTCATTGCAAGTGGAAACTGAAAGAGAGTAGGGGGCGATACTTAACATCAGACAAAATAAACTTTAAGTCAAAAATTGCTGCAAGAGACAAAGACAGTGATCATATAATGATAAAAGGCTCAGTTCACCAATAAGATGTAACAGTTGTATGCACCTAATAGCAGAGCACCCAGTTTGGGAAGCAAATATTACATTGACAGAACTAAAGGGAGAAATAGACATAGTAGTAGTGGGAGATTTCAACACCCTACTTTCAGTAAGGGGATAGGTCAACCAGACAGAAGGTTAGCAAGGGAACAGAACTTGAACAATGTGATAGACCAGTTGGAAAACTCCACCCAACAACAGCAGAATACACATTTTTCTCAAGTGTACATGGAACATTCTCTAGGATCACATGTTGGGCCATAAAAGTATTCTTAACAAATTTAAGAAGATTGAAATCATACCAGATATCTTTTCTAAACACAGTGGAATGAAATTAAAGATCTATAGCTAAAGGAAAACTGAAAATTCACAAATATGTGAAAATTGAACAACACATTCCTGAACAGTCAGTAGGTCAAAGGAGAAAACGCAGGGGAAATTAGAAAATATCTTGAGACAAATGAAAAGAAAAGAAACTGTGAAAAGAAGAGAAAAGAAAAGAAAAGAAGCAGTACTAAAAGGGAAGTTTATAGTGGTGTATGCCTGTATTAAAAAAGAACATTTCAAATTGACAGTCTAACAACTCAGAACTAGAAAAAAGAACGAACTAAACCCAAATTTAGCAGAAGGAAGGAAATAGTAAATATTGGAAGCAGAAATCAATGATATAGAGAATATAAAAACAACAGAAAAAAAATCAGTGTCGTGAAGAGTGGGTTCTTTGGAAGGATTAATGAAATTGAAAAGTTCTTACCTGGACTATGACTCAAATAACAAAAATCAGAAATGAAAGAGGAGATATTACAAGTGATGCCATAGAAATAAAAAAGATCATACAGGACAACTGTGAACAATTACATGCCAAAAAATTAAATAACCTAGAAGTAATGGATAAATTTAGAAAAATATATGACCTACCAAGACTGAATCATGAAGAGATAAAAAAAAAATCTGAACAGAACTGTAACTAGTAAGGAGGTTGAATTAGAAATAACCTTCCAACAACGAAAAGCCCAGAACTGGATGGCTTCCCTGGAGAATGATACCAAACATTTAAAGAAGGATTGAATCTAGTTCTTCACTTCTTCCTAAAATTTGAGGAGGATGGAACACTTCCAAACTCATGCTGTGAGGCCCCCTGATGCCAAAATCGCAGATACTACAAGAAAACTACAGACCAGTATCCCTAGTGAATATTGATGCAGAGATCCCCAAAAAAATATTAGGAAACTAAATTCAGCAGCACATTAAAAGGATTATATATCATGTCCAGGTGAGATTTATTTCTGAAATGCAAGAATGGTTTAACATGTGAAAATCAATCCGTGTAATATAACACATGAACAGAATGAAGGACAAAACCCACAGGATTCAAGTGGGTAGTAAAAAACATTTGACAATATTCATCATCCTTTCATGATAAAAACATTCAATAAACTGAGAATAGAAGGAAATTACCTCAGTGTAAGGATGGGCAAATATGAAAAGCACAGCTAACATCACTCAATGGTGAAAAACTGAAAGCTTTTGCTCTAAGGTCAGGATGCCCATTCGCACCACTTCTTAGGACTGAAAGTCCTAGCCAGAACAGTCAGGCGGAGAAAAAGAAATAAAAAGGCATCCAAATAGGAAAGGAAGAGGTAAAATTATTTCTCTTTGCAGATGGCATGATCTTGCATGTAGAAAACCCTAAAGATTCCACACACACAAAAACTGTTAGAATAAGCAAATTCAGCAAAGTCGTAGGATACAGAATGAACACACAAAAGTAAATTGCATTTCTATACAATGACCAATCCAAAAATAAGAAAATAATCCCAAATACATAGGACCAAAAAGAATAAAATACTTAGGAAATAAACCTAACTGAGGAGGTGAAAGGTGTGGATATTGAGAACTGCAAAACATTGGTGAAAGAAATTAAAGAAGACATAAATAAATGGAACGATATATGGTTGGAAGACTTAGTATTATTAAAATGCCTTACTACCCAAAGTGATCTACAGATTCACTGCAAACACTATCAAATCTCCAGTAGTGCAGTTGCTGGGTCATAGGGTAGCTCTATTTTTAACTTTCTGAGGAATGTCCACACTGTTTTCCAAAGTGATTGTACCAACTTGCATTCCTGCCAACAGTGTAAGAGGGTTCCCCTTTCTCCACAACCTCTCCAACATTTGTTGTTTCTTGTCTTGTGAATTTTTGCCATTCTGACTGGTGTAAGGTGGTATCTCAATGTGGTTTTGATTTGAATTTCCCTGATGGCTAATGATGATGAACATTTTTTCATGTGTCTGTTAGCCATATGTATGTCTTCTTTGGAGAAGTGTCTGCTCATGTCTTCTGCCCAGTTTCTGACTTGATTATTTGTTTTTTGGGTGTTGAGTTTGAGAAGTTCTTTATAGATCTGGGATATCAGCCCTTTGTCTGTAGTGTCATTTGCAAGTATCTTCTCCCGTTCCGTGGGTTGCCTGTTTGTTTTGTTGACTGTTTCCTTTGCTGTGCAGAAGCTTTTATCTTGATGAAGTCCCAAAAGTTCATTTTCGCTTTTGTTTCCTTTGCCTTTGGAGATGTGTCTTGAAAGAAGTTGCTGTGGCCGATGTCAAAGAGGTTACCGCCTATGTTCTCCTCCAGGATTTTGGTGGATTCCTGTCTCACATTGAGGTCTTTCATCCATTTGGAGTTTATCTTTGTGTATGGTGTAAGAGAATGGTCAAGTTTCATTCTTATGTATATAGCTGTCCAACTTTCCCAGCACCATTTGTTGAAGAAACTATCTTTTTTCCATTGCATACTTTTTTCCTGCTTTGTTGAAGATTATTTGACCATAGAGTTGAGGGCTCATATCTGGGTTCTCTATTTCATTCCATTGGTCTATGTGTCTGTTTTTGTGCCAGTACCATACTGTTTTGATGATCACAGCTTTGTAATATAGCTTGAAATCAGACAACATGATACCCCTCGCTTTGTTTATCTTTCTTAACCATCAGAAAGGATGAATACCCAACATTTGCATCCAACATGGATGGAACTGGAGGAGATTATGCTAAGTGAAATAAGTCAAGCAGAGAAGACAGTTATCATAGCATAGAGGACATTAGGAGAAGGAAGGGAAAAACAAAGGGGGTAAATCAAAGGGGGAGACAAACCATGAGAGACTATGGACTCAAGGAAAGAAACTGAGGGTTTTAGAAGGGAGGGCATAGGGGGATGGGTTAGCCTGGTGATGGGTATTAAGGAGGGCACGTATTGCATGGAGCACTGGGTGTTATATGCAAACAGTGAGTCACAGAACACTACATCAAAAACTACTGTATGGTGACTAACATAATAAAAAAATAAATAAAAATTATAGGAAAGAAAAACCTCAATGTCATGTTTTATAGTAATAAAATAATTCTAAAATTCATAAGGAATCTTAAAGGGCCCCAAGTAGTGAAATTAGTCTTGAGAAAGAACAAAGTTGGAGGCCTCACACCTTCTGACTTCAAAACATATTATAAAACTACAGTAATCAAAAAGTATGGTACTGGCATAAAGAGATATATAGACCAAAAGAACGCAACAGAGAACGCAGAAATAAACTTCCCTTATATGGTCAGAAGATCTTTGACAAAGGTGCCAAGTCTACACTATGGGAAAGGTTAGTCTCTTCAACAAATAGTGTTAGGAAAGCTGGAGATCCACAGGCAAAAGAATTAAGTTTGGACCCTTACCTTATGCCATATACAAAAATTAGCTCAAAATGTTCAAAGACCTAAATGTAGGACCTGGAACTATAAAACTCCTAGAAGAAACATAGCAGAAGGGCTTCATGTCACTGGGTTTGTCAGTTATTTTTGGATGTAACACCAAAAGCATAGGTACCACAAGCAATAATAGATAAATAGTATGATATCAAACTTAAAAACTTCTGTGCAGCAGAGGAAACAATCAATAGAATGAAAAAGCAACCTATGGAAAAGGAGAAAATATTTGTAAACTATGTATCTGATAAGGGATTAATACCCACATTATAGAATTCCTAAACATAGTAACAAAAACAAATTAAAAAATTGATAAAGATTTTGAATAGCCATTGCTCCAAAGAAGATACACAAATGACCAACAAATATGAAAAGATGCTCAACCTCAGATAATCATTAAGAAAATGTAGTTACCATATGTTGGCTCATTGAATTTAAATAAAAATAAAAGTAAAAAAAAAAAGAAAATGCAATTGAGAACCACAATGAAATACCACCTCACAGCCATTAGGATGGCCATTATCCAAAAAACAGAAAATAATAAGTGTTGGCAAGGATGTGGAGAGATTGGAAACCTTGTGCACTGTTGGTGGGAATGTAAAATGGTGCAGCTGCTATGGATAATAGTATGATGTTTCCTTGCCAAATTAAAAATGGAGTTATATGTGATCCAGCAGTCCTACTTCTGGATATATATCCAAAAGAATTGAAAATATCCATTCAAAAGATAGCTGCACACTCATGTTCACTGGAGCATTATTCACAGTAGCCAAAAGATGGGAACAACCTAAATGTCGATCAGTCAGTAATTGGAGAAAGAAAGTATGTGTGAGACACACAAACACACACACACACACCCCTGAATGTTATGTAGCCTTAAAAAGGAGGAAATCTTGTCATATGCTACAACAGGAATGGACCTTGAGAACATTACACTAAGAGGAAAGTAAAATAAGCCAGTCACAGAAAGACAAATACTGCATGATTCCACTTATGTGAGGTATCTAAAATGTCAAAACTCTTAGAAACAGAAAGTAGAATGGTGGTACCAGGGGATGGAGGGAATGGAAAAGGGAAGTCTGCTTAGTTTTTACAGAGTTTCAGTTTTGCAAGATGAAAACCTTCTAGAGATCTGTTGCACAACAATGTGCGTATAAACAACACTGTAGTACTGTTCACTTAAAAATGATTAAGATGGGGGGTGCCTGGATGGCTCAGTGGGTTAGCGCCTCTGCCTTCGGCTCAGGTCATGGTCTCAGGGTCCTGGGATCGAGCCCCGCATCGGGCTCTTTGCTCAGCGGGGAGCCTGCTTCCCCTTCTCTCTCTGCCTGCCTCTCTGCCTGCTTGTGATCTCTCTCTCTCTCTCTGTCAAATAAATAAAATTAAAAAAAAAAAGAAAAAAATGGTTAAGATGGTAAATGTTACATATTTTTGACTAAAATAAAAGCCAAAAAAGAAAAAAAATTTTGTGTATTGTCCTCTGATTTTTTACCTGACAGGACAGATTTGCCCTAGGTAAACCTCTATGAACAGTCATCATCTTTTAAAAAGTGTTTAAAAGTTATAAAAGAGAAAGAGCAAAGGCACTTGAAAAGTCATACTAGTTCTTTATCTTTGTTAATAGTTTAAAAAGGAGAGCACTTTCTGTATTTCATAAGGGTGAAAGCACTCATCCATTGAAACCTGAACCATGAGTATTTCCTTCTGAGATGCATAAAAATAAGTCGGCAAGAAGGCAGAACTCTGCGGTAACTGGAACCTCGTAATAGCATTTACATTTGGTGTTAACATGCACATACAGAAACAGGATTCAGTTATTTTCAAGCTCTCAAATCCAAAATGTGCTGAATAGATATTTCTTTTTAAAAATAAATATACAAGATGGATTTGTGTGACTTGAAGTTTAAAATAAATTTTCTTGCATTCCATAGTTAACAATTGTAACAATATCACTTTCTCAAGTTCCCCATATTTTTAAAGTGGACTATCATGGTTTGGCTCAGTTACTAAATTAAATTATTGCTGGCTTGCACATTCCTATTGGTTACACTATAATCTTTACCTCCATTGGAAAATATGCCCTATTTTCAGTGTTTATTTCAGGTTCTTGGCTTGAAATATCTGTTTAGCAACAAAGCATTGATTTGTATGTGTGATCTGTGTTACACATCTGGAAAGAAAAGAAAGAGAAATGTGTTATACTGTATTACAAATACACATCAGAAGTAGTGTGAAAAACATTTATTGTTTTTTTAGTGCAATTATTTTCTTAATAATTGATAAGAATCGTTCTAGTTACATACATATGTACATATACATAATGTATACACGTACATTTAACACATACATATACATATGTGTATATATGTTATGGATTGAATTGTGTACACCCAAAATTAATATGTTGGAATTCTAACCCCCAGTATCTTAGAAAGTGACCTTGTTTGTAAATAGGCTCTTTATGTAGGTAATCAAATTAGAGTGAAGTCATTAGGGTGGACCGTAATCCAGTGTGACTGGTGTACTATGAAAAAGGGGAAATTTGGACACACATACTATTGTGTATAGTAGAGGGAAGATATTGTGAAGAGCCTCAGGGAGAATGTGGCCATTCCTCTTAGCTCTCAGAAGAAACCAACCCAGCAGCACCTTGGTTTTGGACTTGTAATCTCTAGAATTGGGGACAGTAAATTTCTGGTGTTTAAGCTGTGGTACTTAGCTATGGAAGTATTAACAAATTAATGCAATATATCTCTCTGTTGTACAAATCAGGATACACTCATTTAGCTGAAGCACAGGTCTTAAAACAGTTTAACATTTTTTACTTAGTATCTCGTAAGCACTCTTAAGAAATTAAGGTTGGCTATATGATAATGCAATAGTTAGATTTGAAAAGTGGATCCAGGACTTCTGACCCTACTTTGCAAAAATATAAATCAGACCCTTTCTTATTCAGGAGTTTGAGTTTGTGCAATTTTTAGCAGTGCCAGAGTCCACCAGGGACCTAATGGTTTAGAGAGGCAGAAGCAGAAACAAACGTAACTCTAATCCAGCACCAAAAAATAAAAACAAAAAAATTCAAAAACAAAACCCAAAACAAAACCCTTAGAATTACAAATATTAGAATTAAGTTTTCTGGAGATTAGAAATAGATGTCTTCAAATGACCAGATTTTCCACTGCCCCAAGCTGTAAGTGCCTTTTTATTGTGCTCATCTTATGAGCACAGTATCAAAGCGGGGACCCTTAAGTTCAGTGCTTGGAGAAGTGGAAGAAGCAGCATTCTCTCAGCTATCTGCCTCTGCATACCCTGGCATACCCAGGTGTCTTGTGCTGCATATCTGAGTAAACCCACATCTGAGTTTACTACGCCCAGCTGATGCAGGAACACATCAGGGTTCCTCAAATCTCTGGGAAAAATTGGAGATAGTGACTGAAAAGATGAAAGCTATTTTAAAATGTTAGGTATTTTTGTTGTTACTGTTGGAGGTTGGGAGAGGTTAATTTTTGGGTGAAAAAGTTCTCTATCTACTTGAATTTTGTAGGCTAAGATAGTGAAGGCTGTCAAACTGGCCCGACCAGGATTTTCACAGTAATTTTTAATTAAAAAAACAAAAGAAACTGTATTATACGAAGCTGGCATTCTTTAAATCCTGTTATTGGCTGTTTAAGTTGTCCAGTATTCCAGTAACTCAAAATATACCAAGATATGTCATTTAAAAGGTGTTACATTGATGTTTAATGTAAGACTATAAGGTTTTTGGAGTAATGAAAAATCCAAACCTTTTAGAAAAATTGACCTAGTTATTGGTAAAATTTTATTATCTATTCCAAACGATGAATTTAGAAATTTAGAAAATAGCTAATCAAGGGATGTTATTTGATTTATTATGCTTATGAATTTGAGAATTTTGTGACAGTTTATTTTTGGGACAGAATTAGTCTGTTATCACTATGAATGCCTTTTTTAAGCACATATGCTTTTTGTGTTTCTGGTATGACTCCATTCTAACATTTTCAAACCCACAGTTTTTAGTTATGAAATAATTGAGTCAGTTCAAAGTAATTTTCTATTTTTGTTTTTAATGTTTTAAATTATGAAGTATAACACAGATACAACAAGTGTAGCAGAAATGAATAACGAATTATTTACACCACTCAGGTCAAGAAAGAAAATACTGTCAGCACTCTGGAAGCACTCTCTGCATGCCTATCCCTCACCTTTGAAGGTCACAGCTCTCCTCATTTCTATGGTAATATTTGTCTTAGTTTGCCATCCCTATATACCTTGTTTTTTTTTTTTTTAAAGATTTTATTTATTTATTTGACACAAGTAGGCAGAGAGGCAGGCAGAGAGAGGGGGAAGCAGGCTCCCTGCTGAGCAGAGAGCCTGATGTGGGGCTGGATCCCAGAACCCTGAGACCATGACCTGAGCCAAAGGCAGAGGCTTTAACCCACTGAGCCACCCAGGTGCCCCTACCTTGTTGGGTTTTTACCTTCTTTTAAACTTTGTGTAATTATACAATATAGAACCCATTAGATCTGGCTTTTCTCCCTCAAAATTGAAATCCATCCATATTGTATATAAGTATGGTTTTCATTACTGAATGTTTTCTGTGGTATGAACTTACCATAGTTTATCCTTTCTACTCTGATAATTTTACCTTTTAACTGGAGCATTTAGTTTCACAAATATTTAATGTAATTATCAATATAGTTGGATTTAGATCTATAACTTTGTTATGTGTTTTTTGTTTGTCTCATCTGTTTTTATTTTAATCTATTTTAATTTTGATAGATTTTTGTTTTATTATTAATTTTTTTTAAGATTTTATTTATTTGAGAGAAAGTGAGAAAGAGGGAGCAGGAGCAGGAGCAGGGAGGGGGCAGAGAGAAGCAGACTCCTTGATGAGCAGAGAATCCTATGTGGGGCTCCAATCCAGGGGATAATGACCTGAGCCGAAGGCAGATGCTTAACTGACTGAGCCACCCAGGTGCTCCAGATTTTCATGTTTTATAGCAGTTTTAGATTCACAGCACAATTGAGCAGAGGGTAGAGAGATTTCTCATATATTCCCTGTCCCCATACATACATAATCATTATCAGCATCTCCCGCCAGAGTGATAATCGGTTCCAGTTACTGAACCTGTATGGACACATCACAATCTCCCAAAGTCCATAGATTACATTAGGGCTCACTCTTGGTGTTGTACATTTTGTGGATTTGGACAGATGCATAATGGCATGTTCTTTGGTTTTTCCTATCCAGTCTTATTTTGGGTTAATTGATGATTTATAAAATTTCCGCCTAACTTATCTAGTAGCTTTTTAACAATAGCTTTTTAAAAAATTTTTTAAATGGTTTCTGTAGGATTACATTATACATCCTCAAGTTGCCACAACCTATTAATTATTATTATACTACTTTATGTGAAAGGAAAGCCCGTGAAACCATACAGGTTCATTTACCACCATCCTCCATCCTTTATGATGTGGTTTCCATATGTATTATGTCTACTTACATTATAAACCCCATAGTAAATACAATGGTACAGTTTTTTGTTTAAGTTTTTATTTTAATTCCAGTTAGTTAACATATGGTGTTATATTAGTTTCAGGTGTACAATATAATGATTCAACAATTCCATATATCACCTGGTGCTCATCATGACAAGTACACTCCTTAATCCCCTTTACTTATTTTACCCATCCCCCACTCCTGCCCCTCTGGTAACCTCAGTTTGTTCTCTATGGTTAAGAAACTGTTTCTAGGTTTCTTTTTTTCCTTTTGCTTGTTTGTTTTATTTCTTAATTTCCATATATGAGCAAAATCATGTGGTATTTGTCTTTCTCTGACTGATGTATTTCGCTTACCTTTGTACTCTCTAGCTCCATACATGTCATTGCAAATGGCAGGATTTCTTTCTTTCTTTTTTTTTTTTTGTGATGGCTGAGTAATATTCCTGTGTATATATATTCCACATCTTCTTTAACCTGTCACCAATCAGTGGACACTTGGGCTGCTTCCATATCTTGGCTATTATAAATGATGCTGCCGTAAACTTGGGGGTGTGTATCCCTCTGAATTAGTGTTTCGTATTGTTTGGGTAAATACCTAGTAGTGCAATTGCTGGATTGTAGGGTAGTTCCAAACTGTTTTCCAGAGTGGCTGCACCAGTTTGTATTCCCACCAACAGGGCAAGAGGGTTCCTTTTTCTCTACATCCTCGCCAATACCTGTTGTTTCTTGTGTTGTTGATTTTAGCCCTTCTGACCAGTGTGAGGTGATACATTTTTATAGTTTTGATTTGCATTTCCCTGATGGTAAGTGATGATGAGCATCTTTTCATGTGTCTGTTGACCATCTGGATGTCTTCTTTGGAGAAATGTCTGTTCATGTCTTGTGCCCATTTTTTAATTGATTTTTGGGTTGAGTTTTATAAATTCTTTATCTATTTTGGTTACTAACCCTTGATCACATATGTCATTTGCAAATGTTTTCTCCCGTTCAGTAGGTTGCCTTTTAGTTTTGTTGATTGTTTCCTTGCTGTGCAGAAGCTTTTTATTTTGATGTGGTCCCAATAGTTTATTTTTGCTTTTGTTTCCCTTGCCTCAGGGGACTTAGCTAGGAAAAGTTGCTACAGCCAATGTCAAAGAAGTTACTACTTGTGTTCTCCTGTAGGATTTTAATGATTTCATGTCTCACATTTAGGTCTTTAATTCATTTTGAATTATTTTTGTGTATGGTGTAAGAAAGTAGTGCACTTTCTGGATTCCTGTTGTCACAACTTAATGGATGTCAGGATTCTGTTTTATAGCTGAAGAGAATGGAGGCCATTGGACTTTTTTTCAGGTGGTGGCCTTAGGACATGAGTAGCATATTAAAAGTTGCAACTTGTGGTCCTAGACATTTCACCTATTTGATTGAATTAATTGCTCCAGCATTGCTTTTGTCAGGGACAGAATTGACCTCCCAGGTAGTTAAAAAGTAGAGTAATCCTGGCAGGAGTCCTAGAAACATCAGTATAAATAGACCAATTTTCTCTTCTGATCATCAAGATCGAAAAGGGGAAGCTGAATTCTAGGTAATGAGATTCTCTGTATGTGAAGTCAGTTAATTTTCATCGAGTGGATCGGTATTTTCATCTCTTATGGTAATGATTAAGCAACTCTTGTTAAGGGAAGTTTCAGTGAGTGCTTGAAAAATACGGGTCAGTGAGGTCTCTCATGTGAAACTCAATGTTGGCCTGGCATCTCTGGAACTCAAATGATGGCCAAATGGGTTTGGTCTTTGTTAAACAGAGTTTTAATCATTAAATGGAAATGGATAAAATTGGTGAACAAATACAGTGGCTTCAAAGCCCTGATTCGATTTTTAAATAGCCCCTAACTTTGGTTAGAGGAGAGTCAAGTGAAATATTTCACCACTGGAGTGATCACTAAAGAGAATCAGTTCAGTAAATGGTGCTAGTTTCTCTAAACACGGTGTTCTACACTAAGGATCAAAACTGTCATTCCCAGTTAGATAGCATTTGGATGGAGAAGTAATAACAAATTGTATGTTTTAAAAAATGTCTTCCACTTAGTTAATTATGGTTATTTAGATAATTTATAAATGATAGAATGAGAAAGTCTATTTGTAAGGCTTTGGAACTTCTATTTAGATGTGTTAATGGTTACTATTATGACAAACTATTAACTTGGGATGAAAGTTATGCCTCCCTGGTTGTGTTCAAAATGCATCTCTTGGGGGGTAGGGGCGTAGGGATAGGGTGGCTGGGTTATGGGCGTTGGGGAGGGTATGTGCTATGGTAAGTGCTGGGAAATGTGTAAGCCTGATGATTCACAGACGTGTACCCTTGGGGCAAATAATACATTATATACATTATATATTAATAAAAAAAAGACAAAACAAAACAAAACGCATCTCTTATTGCTGAATGGAAAACCTTGATTCTGTCTGATTTTATTGGTATAGGGGTATGCATGCAAGATAGAAAAAGATTAATTTTACTTATTTGCAGCTTCTCAAATTCTGAAATTGCATTACTAGATCTAAAATAAATATTATAAGAGGTCAGTTTGGTGGTGCACTGAAGCAGTTCATGTAAGGAAAGACTGTTAGAGTTATTGGAATACTTGATGCGCCATAAATTCACTTAGCATAAAAGTTTACAACTTACAGAATATTGACATAGAGTTAAGTTAGTATAATTTCAACCCCTCTAATGCCAAATTTTGTCCTTAAAACTAAGAGTAATTTGATTGATAGGGCACTGATGCAAGTAGGAAATTGGTTTTCTCCAAATCACTTTTCTGATTGCTTTTGAGTTTTTTTTTTTAAACAGCATTTGCAGTATTATAATTATGTAGATAATGTTTGCAGAATCAAGGAGTATACTTGGACTGGTTAAGAAGAAAACAATCTTAAATTACTAAATCTGCAGGTCAAAGAATGTCCAGGCATCAAAGTACAAAGGAGTCCCGCTTAACTTTTTTCACATTTCTTTCTTCTCAGTTATACTCAGCTTCTATTTTTTAAAAATTATGTATTTTCTTGCATTATTATTTTTTGTTAGTGGAGGGTCTTTTTGAGTAATTTCTTCATATGGGTTACTTTGGTTGGAAACATAGCCTCCCAAAGATGTCCTTGTCCTCATTCCTGGAACATGGAAATGTTTACCTTATGCAGTAAAGAGACCTTACATATGTGATTAAGGATCAGGAGACTATGCTAGATAATTATTTTTTCTCTGAAGAATTTTCTTTAATATTTCTTATCTTTTACATTCTTATTTTGTTCTTATTTTTGAAAGAAATTTTCATTGACTAAGTAATTCTAGGTTGACAGTTTTTTTCATTATTTTAGAGATGTTTCACTGAATTCTGGCTTGCATTATTTATAATGAGAAATTGGCCATCATCTGTAAATTAAATTTGCTCTATAAATAATGTGTATTTTTTCTCTAGTTGTGTTAGAGATATTTTCCTTAACATTGGTTTAAGCACTGTGATGCTATATATATATCAGTGTTGTTTTATTCGTGTTTCTTACGTTTAGAGTTCGTTGAGCTTCTTGAATTTATGGGTTTATAGTTTTCATCAAATTTAGAAAATTTTCAACCATTATTTCTTTAAATATTTTTTCTGTTCCCTTTGGGGGATTTGATTTATATGTGTATTAGTTTGATTTATATGTTTTGGGGATTTGATTTGATATGTATATTAGTTTGCTTGAAGTAGTTCCACAGCTCACTGATGCTCTGTCCATTTTTCCTTAGTATTTCTCTTTTAATCATTGTGATTAATTTTAGATAGTCTCTATTACTATGATTTCAAATCAACTTCTCTGCTTTTTTAGAAAGTTTAATGTGCTTTTAGTCCTATCCAGTGTGAAACCTCAGACATTGTAGTTTTTATTTCTAGAAGTTCAGTTAGGATCTTTTGAAGATCTTAAAATTTTCATTCTGCTTTTTGATCACATAATAACCTTTTTTAAATGTTCTTGTCTGTTATTCTAATATATGACGGTTATGGGTTGGCTCTACTTACCTGATTTATGTCCTTAACATGGATTGTCTTTTCCTGGTTCTTTACATGTCTAGTAATTTTTCATTACATGCCAGACATTGTAATTTTTATCTTGTTGAATGCCGGATATTTTTGTATTCTTGATCTTTGTTATGGAATATAGTTAAGTCACTCAGAAAGGATTTGACCCTTTCATGTCTTGTTTTTAAGCTTTCTTAGGTAAGACCAGAGCAACATTTAGTCTAGGACTATTTTTACCTTCTACTGAGGCAAAATCGTATTTAAATAATCTACCTGATGTCCTGTTGATTATGAAGCTTTCTACTCTAACTAATGAGAACAACCTGTGTGAGCTCTATATTATTCCCTCTACTCCTTTCAGGTGGTTCTTGGCTAGTTTCCTTATACACATGGGTTGAGCAGGGAATAATGGAGGGAGAACCCTAGCATCTCTTCAGAGTTCTCTGCCTTCATAACTTTCTCCTCTGTGGTACTTTGCCCTGCAAACTCAACATCTTGGTCTCCTTGTACTCCCAGACCCATCTCCTCAGCTCAGGGAGTCCACCAGGCTCAGTCTGGTTCTATGCTTTTTGTTCTGTAGTCTAGAAATTCCATCCAGGCAATAAGCTGTTTCAATTGTATGGTTACCTTGTTTATTTCCTGTCTCTCACTGTCTTTGTTGCTCAGTGTCCAGTGTTTTAAAAACCATTGTTCAAGCTATTTTGTCCGTTTTTGAGTTGTTTCAAGTGTGTGGATAAATCTGGTGCCTGTTTTGCTATGTTGGCTGGGAGAGGATGTCTCCAGACTGTGAGATCTTAATCATCTTCAAGCAGCATTCTTAGGACCACCTTTTTGTTGTTAACTTCATAGTGCAGTTTGTTTAGTAAAAATGCCCAAACTTTTAGTTTTACTTGGGACCTGAAAAACAATGTCTTTATGTATATTTAGGATGATTTATGATGGTTTATCTGAAGGTCAATAAAATGCAGTAAAAGTCTTTAGAGTTCAGTTGTAGTGCTGAAATATATTAAACTTTGAGTTCTAAATGGCTTACAAAACTGAAAAGTGGTAGCATACTTTTGTATGTGTGTGTGTTTTAATTTAATATTGAAATGCAGCCATTAGATGTGTTGACATATCTGTTTCCTGGAATAAATGAAATTTTAAGTTCAGAAACAATGGAGTATTTTAAACTTTGATGTCACGTAATTTTCTTTGGATTGCATTTTTATAAGTGATAAAATTTTTAGTGATGCGGTGAGGTTATTGAAATTTCTTTAAAAAAGTTGCCTAATTTTTTCCTACTATTTGCTATAAGAAACACATTACATTTGGAAGCATGCATTTAATTACTAGTAGAATCCTGTGCCACATTTTATTATGTGCAACTTTTTCTTTTGGCTTTCAAGTGGAAAAAAAATAAAAGCTCTGTTTTGTGATAACTATGTGATCAAAGGTTGAGGTGAGTGAAAGCTGAGGACATATTTTATGCTGATTTCAATTAAAAATCCTTTCGTTTTAGCTTTAGTTTTGTTATATATCTAGGCACAGCATAGTGATTTGGGGTCATTTTCAGTCTTCCTTTTTTCTCTTTGTGGGCTGTTTTAAAAATTAAATGGTTTTGAAGCAAAGTCTTTCACAAAGTGCTTTTGCTCTCAGTTATTGTTTATTTGCCATGGCTCTAAATCAAGTCCATAAATGAGAAAATGGTCTTGGCTCCCTGAGCGAGGCCAGAAATGCCGATTGTAGTGTCTAAATCAGTGGGGCTCTCCTTGACTTTGCAGGCAGCAGGCACTTTATATCAATCATCTCAGAAGCACTATGGGACATGCAGCAATCTCCCCTGTTACAGATGAGGGACGTGATTTTCAGTGAGGTCACAGTAAGCTGCCTCTGATGTCATTCCACTAACAAAGAGGCTGACTCTGTAATACCTACAGCACTATGCTGTCTCCTACTGTTTCCCTTTGGACATGGGTAGAGGCAGCTACTGGCTGTTCTAGTGCCCCTTGTCCAAACTGTCATGGAGGTCTTTGCGCCCTCATCCAGGGGAGCACTGGGTTGTCAGTTATAGTCCTGAACTAGTTGATAGGAAGCCCGCTCCTTTATTTAAAAAGAGGCTATAAACACCATTGTATATGATTTTGGTAAATTTGGATGTGAATGGTTCTGGCTATTTAGGAAAAATCTATTAAATGAGGTGCTTTTAGAAATAAAGTATATCCATAAAATGACATACTCTTATGTACAATTTTGTCTTTCCCATTTTAAATAGTATCGGTATAAAAAGAATAGGAAAGAAAAAATTATTTAAGAACCTGGGTACCAGTCACTTCAGATGCCATCTTCTTTTTTGATTCTTATCACATTTACCTATGTACGATTTTTGCTTCATCTCACCTAGCTATTGTAGAAATTTATCCTAAGCCAAATCTTCCAGTGCTTTTCAGAGTCACTGATTCATCTCCTAGATATAATGTGAATATTCTGTTTATGTCTTTGAATTAGAGGTGATATAATTTGCAGATTGATAAATGCATTTTACATTCAGGATTTTATGGGCTCTTTATGCTTAATATATGGCATTCAGGAGGTAGGCACATGTGAAGGACTTATAGCAGTCCATCATTAGATCATTATTTCATGTTTGTGCATCTGTGTGCTTAGGGACAACAGTGTGAACAAGGCAGACCTAGGCTCTCATCTCCAAAGGCTTGTAGTCAAGGATTGCAAGAGTTTTGAAACTTTGCACAGATACTGAGCAGAGCCTCTTTTTATCCTATCTGCAGGGGAGCTGGTCAGTTAAGTGGGCCAGCGTGCTCTCCCTCTGGGTAGCCTGTTCCTTGGGGGCTTAGGAAGGAGGGCAAGTGTCTGAATGAGAAAGCAGACTACCCCTCATCTTCACAGCAAGCTGAACACCACTGGCCCCCAACACCTCACTGCCTGCCCTGGGAGAATAGTACAAAATTGTAACGGAAAAACAAAATAACTGAGAACCTTTTATCATAGTAAGTAGAACTCTCTTTGCTTCCAGCTGTAAAACTGATTAATATTCTGAAAGTTCTTGAGAAGTCTGTGCTAGCTTTTTTTTGACTAATCTAGAAACAAAGGCAGAAGATGGCAGTGTTAGTTGGGCTGGTCCAGATAAGTGTCCAGAGCAAGTGTTGATTTTTCTGTCTTCTTCTTCTTTTATTTTTCTCCTCCTTTTCTTGTTTCTTTCCTTTTTTCCTGTCTTTCTCTCCCTCCTTTTCCCTTCATTAAACAAGAGGGATAAGAAATGCATGAGTGGGGGCGCCTGGGTGGCTCAGTTGGTTAAGCAACTGCCTTTGGCTCAGGTCATGATCCTGGAGTCCTCGGATCAAGTCCCACATTGGGTTGCCTACTTGGTGGGGAGTCTGCTTCTCCCTCTGAACTCTCCCCTCTCATGCTCTCTCTCTCTTATTCTCTCTTTCTCTCAAATAAAAAAAAAATGCATGAGTAAATGTACCGTCTGTTCAATAGAATGGAAGTTGCATATATGAACGGAATGTCAGTGAATATAAAGGTAGGGTACTGATTTTTTATCTTTTGAGGGTGTGAGTATACTAATGCTCAGCTTACGAGTGTTGTTCTTCTTTGGTCCATATCTATCAGTTGACTTAGTGATTTACACATTTGTAACTGTTAAATTGTGTATATATGTGTGCATACGTCTGATTATAACTGTATTAAAATGCATTTTTTTCATTTATAAATGATCAGTGATTAAAATACTGAGGCATCTGTTTCTCTGAAGCTGAGAAGGTCAATTAATAGAGTGTTGCTTGGTAACATTATAGAGCAGATCTTTCATTTAAAAAAAGAGCTATGGGGCACCTGGGTGGCTCAGTCAGTTAAGTGGCTGTCTTCGGCTTAGGATGATCCCAGGGTTTGGGGATCGAGTCCCACATCGGGCTCCCTGCTCAGTGGAGAGCCTGCTCCTCTCTCTCCCTCTACCTGCCTCTCTTCCTATTTGTGTTCTCTCTCTCTCTGTCAAATAGATAAATAAAATCTTTAAAAAAAAAAGAGGAATAGTTAATAAACTTAATATGGTATTATATTATAAAGGGGTATTTAACTGAATACTTTGGAGAACTGAAGCCTATACTTTTAACTACCAATATATTAAAAATTATATTTCAGTATATATTTTCCTGGTTCTAAATATAATGCATGTTCATTATAGAAAAAAACTTGAAAGGGTAAGAAAAAACAAAAGTACTTCTATTTTAACTACTAGCAATACTTTTTAGTAATAAACACTGTTAATCTTTGGCTTTATAATCTTTAAACTTTTTTTCTGTGACTATATTCATATGCTCATATACTTTAAAAATCATTCATATTGTAAAACATTTAAAATTTTTATTTTAGGTGCTTCTAAAATTCTTTATATACTTCTCTGTTTTTTTGACTACAGTAACTTTCTTGGTGTTTTAAGATCACTATTTTGTACTGTAGGGTGTCTGCCATTTTATTTTTATGTTTCCTGTTCTGATGTTAGCCTGTCTCCTAAAGTTAGGACCCTAACCTGTCCTTTGTTCTACCTTGTGGTTCACTGGTACTGTGACCTGGTTTAGCAGAACTTTTTAGGAATTTTGCTAAAAGTTGATATGATTCAGAGAGAGAATTTTAAAGAGTTCTTGCTGAAATTTGTGGTTTTATTTCCATCAGTCTCCTGTGGAAAGCTGAATAATGGCCCAAGATGTCCATCTTAATTTACAAACCTGTGAATATGTTATCTGGTAAAGGAACTTTGCAGATACGATTAAATTAAAGATCTTCAGCTTTGGAGATTGTTTTGGATTATCCAGTGGGCCCAGTGTAATCATCAGGTTCATTATAAGAAGAAAGGTCATAATAAGAGAGGAGGAGATGGAGGACAGAAGCAGAAGATGGGATGTTATGGCTCTGAAGATGGAGGAGAGGCCAAAAGCCAAGGAATGTGGATGGGTAACGTCCCAGTAACTGGAAAAGACAGGGAAGTGATTCTCCCTAGAGCCTCCAGAAGGAACATACATCTGCCAGCATTATTATTTTAGCTTGTAAGACTGTTTATACTTTCTGAACTCCAGAACACCAAATAAAAAATTTGTATTGTTTTAAGCCACTGAGTTCATGATAATTTGTTATAGCAGCATTAGGAAAATAATATACCTCCAAAGCAGTGGTATGTTTGGAGGACAGAACTGTAACCTTTACATTTTTAAATCCAATACAGAATATACTACGTGCTAACTAATAGTATAATAGAAAGAATGAGTGAATAAATAAGTGGATTACCGACTTTTAACACTTGTTTTAAATTTATAGTCCAGACATCGTCATAATTCACAAGAATGAGAATGGGAAGTAGTAGGTTTAAAAAAAAAAAGTCCCTAAATTTAGGGGACTTAGTAATAGAACTGTTAATGAATTAAAGCTCAGCTGTGCTCAGGGACATGATTTCCCTGTTTAATTAAAAAATGCTTATGTGTGAGGCAAAGTCAAATCTTATGAAATTGCCAATATCAGCTATTTTTGATTGAAAGGAAGGAAGAAGGGCAGACAGGCAGGCTTCAAGAAGCCAGAGCTGGAATTTGGTAACACTTATCTGTTCTACTCTTTAATGATAATTATTATAGTTGATTGAATGCTTCCTCTGTACCATGTGGTGAGCTCAGCAAGTTTTTACATATATCGTTTCATTTAATGACCACAACTGTATGAAGTCCCTCCCCACTATTTCTGCCCCATTAAACTATTCTCATTTTTTTTCTTTCCAGATTTTTATTTAAATTCCAGTTAACATACAGTGTAATATTAGTTTCAGGTGTGTAATATTGTGATTAATCACTTCCAAACATCACCCAGTGCTCATCATAGCAAGTGCACGCCTTAATCCTCATCACTTATTTAATCCCCACCCACCACTTCCCCTCTGGTAACCATCAGTTTGTTCTCTATAGTTAAGAGTCTATTTTTTGGTTTCTTTCTCTTTTTTTCTCCCTCTGGGTTCATTTGTTTTGTTTCTTAAATTCCACGTATGAATGAAATCATTTGGTATTGGTCTTCCTCTGACTTATTTCACTTAGCATTATACTCTCTAGCTCTATCCATGTTGTTGCAAATAGCAAGATTTCATTCTTTTTGACAGCTGAGTAATATTCTATTGTATATATACCATATCTTTTTTATCCGTCCCTCAGTCAGTGGACAGCTGGGCTATTTCTGTGATTCGGCTATTATTGACAGTGTTGCTATAAACATTGAGGTGTATCTGTATCCCTCTGAATCAATGTTTTTGTATCTTTGGGTAAATACCTAGTAGTGCAATTGCTGAATTGTAGGGTAGCTCTATTTTCAACTTTTTGAGGAACCTCCATACTATTTTCCACAGTGGCTGCACCAGTTTGTATTCCCACCAACAGTGCAAGAGTGCTCCCCTTTCCCTGCATCCTTGCCAACACCTGTTGTTTCTTGTGGTGTTGATTTTAGCCATTCTGACCAGTGTGAGGTTATATATCATCGTACTTTTGATTTGCATTTCCCTGATGATGAGTGATGATGAGCATCTTTCCGTGTGTCTCTTGGCCATCTGGATGTCTTCTTTGAGAAATGTCTGTTCATCATGTCTTCTGCCCATTTTTTAATTGGATTATTCAATTTTTGGGTGTTGAGTTTTATAAGTTCTTTATCTATTTTGGTTACTAACCCTTCATCAGATTTGTGATTTGCAAATATCTTCTCCTGTTCCATATTCTCATTTTAAGGATGCAAAAACTGAGGGTCAGAGTTGTCCAGACTTGCCCAAAGTCCTGTAACATTTGACCCCAAGAGCCTGGCCTCATTTATTTGGTATATGAGAAGGAAGGGGTACAAATCATTAGCATTAACAACTTCCACCACATTTTTGTAATGCTGTATTTTTGTGACTATTAGAGTAATAGTGTTCAGTGAAGGAAATTTGAAAACTGTAGAACGTATGATAGAGAAAAATAAAAAATGACATCAAACGAAAGATAAATTCTCTTAAAAAATGCTTTTGTGTTTTATAACACCTTAGCAGCACAAAAAGTAAAACACATTTTTCAAGGGAGAAACTCCTCTTAACACTGAATTTTCTCAAGTTTACCAAGAAGTGGCTAGAGACATCAAGATTGGAACTTACTTTCTCTTTGCCAGCTGGTGCATAATCACTAACAATATCTTTATCTGAAAAATGACTCTCAACACATTATTCTATTTCATAAGTCAGTTGAATTACCTAAGGAAGAAGTTCTGTCTGTAGCTGCCATCCATTGTCTGTGAGATTCTGGCTTCTGTGAGAAGTGATTGATGGGCAGATGGTGCCACTTGGCATGGCCGTTCTTGTTGGCAAGTAACCCTTTCTTATCCGTGTATTTATGAAAAAGGTACTTACTTGGAATTTGTGTGTATTCTTTTGTTACTCAGTTTCAACAAGTTTGCTAACTTGGAATTTAGGTCCATACTCAACTACAAGTGGTACCTTAGAAGCTTGGAGAAGTGATACTTAGGCCAACGACTGACATCATCAGCAGAAAGTACAATTGAAAATCTGAGGGGACAATTATAAAAAGATGTAAAAACTGATGGTAGTCTGGGGGCGTTGATGCTCACATCTCTGGAGGCTGCATAGCATTGTCATTAGTGTCCATGATGATGAACTGGATTAGACCATGTGTCTTGCACCTTATGAAAGATGTGGAAAAAGTGTTTAACATGTTCCTAGAACACTTTACATACTTAGTGGTTAACTTAAACGTTGTTGTTGTTTTGCGTAAGGGTATAAACTTTACTTTTCTATGATGACCCATTCTCTAGAAGTTCCCCAACGCTGAGGTTTTAGTGCATATCTTGTGAAGCAGCCTTTACCATAAACTTCTAAAAAATGATTTGAACCCTCTTATCTCCCTTTAGGAGAGCTTTGAAGAGAAAGAAAAATGATTTGTCATCCCTTCAAAAATATATACTTATATATTTTCACTCTCACCTCATAATTGGTTTATTTGACTTCGATGCTTCAAAATGTGGTTGATCTTTTAAAAGATTTATTTGATTTTTTTTTAAAGCTCTTCTGAATTCTGTAACCTGAGTTGCATAGCCAGTTAAGATAGCCACTGGCAGTTTAAAGTTGAGATTTAAATGAATTGCTTATAGTTAAGTAGGTTACTCATAATAGCATTTTTCAAGTTCCTGGTGTCTAGGGATCCCCTGATCAGCTGTGCCTGGAGAGCTGGTGAAGGCTCACAGGGAGGACAGAAAATCATCTGATTCTGAAATAGGCTTCTTAAAGGTATTCAGGTGGAAGAACCTTGAGTACAAAGGCTTGGAGTTTGGAAAGGGCGTGGTCTGTTTGGAGAATACTGAGAGATGTTATGTGATCAAAATCCTGTGGGGATGGAATCTGGGGGGAAAAATGAAAGAAAACGTTAATTTTCTCTTCTAGAGTGGGAATTTTGCAGCCAGTGACATTCTAATCCCAACAACCTTCTGGCCATATAAGTTTATGTAATTTACCCTGTGTCTCTACCTTGACATCATCTGCACAGTGAATGCTACTAATAGTGTCTGTCTCTAGGAGAATTTCTATAAGGACTACCTGACAAGACACAGAAGCCTCTAGTGTGCTACCTGGAATTAAGTGCTCTACATGGGTTTTCCTCTTTCTTTCTTTTCTTTTTTTTTAAATTCTCCTCAGGATGCCCAGTGACTATCCCTGGTACTTTCAGGAGGCCAGATCAGACTGGCAGGTGCCAAACAGAGCTCCAGGTCTTTGGTAGAAAATATATGACTTGGAAATCTGCTCCCAAGGCCTTCTAAAGCTGATTCTGTATTATGTAGCACTTATTTAAATGTTCTAATGGGTTATCTCTTCACCCCAAAGTTTAAACGAAGAAATCCTTCTGGCAAGGATGAAAGGAAAGGGAGAAGGGTTGCTGGCCAGCAAAAACAGAATAGAAGAGAAACTTGTGCACAGATCGCCCACATCAGCACACCACATCCACTCCAGGGAGGCAGGAGTTTTCTCAATTCCAAAAATCCAGCCAGGGTTTTTTTCGGTAAGGATTGGTCTTTGTATTCGATGTTTATCTTGGACCTCTTCACACTTTCCTGCTCCTGGTGCAGTGTCTTCTTCTTCCCATCTCCTCTGCCTTCTCTCCACTCAGCGAATTATCAGAAGAGAGAAGGTAAGACTCACATCTGAACAGCCTTTGTAAGAAGTACATGAAAATGCCAAGGCCTTTCTTTATTTTTATTTTTATTTTTTATTTTTTTCCCCAAATACTTTTATTTTTTCAGTGTTACAAGATTCATTGTTTATGTACCACACCCAGTGCTCCATGCAATATGTGCCCTCCTCAGTACCCACCAGCAGGCTCGCCCAACCCCCCACTCCCCTCCCCTCCAAAACCCTCAGTCTGTTGCTCTGAGTTCACAGTCTCTCTTCGCCCCTCTGATTTCCTTCAGTTCACCCCTCCCTTCCCTCTCACAATGTCCTCCATGTTTTTCCTTATGCTCCACATGTGAGACCATATGATAATTGACTCTCTCCGCTTGACTTATTTCACTCAGTATAATTTCTTCCAGTCCAGTCCATGTTAAAACAAAAGTTGGGTACTCATCCTTCCTGATGGAGGCATAATATTCCATTGTATATATGGGCCATATCTTCTTGATCCATTCATCTGTTGAAGGGCATCTTGACTCCTTCCACAGTTTGGTGATTGTGGCCATTGCTGCTATGAACATTGGAGTACATGTGGCCCTTCTTTGTACTGCATCTGCATCTGTGGAGTAAATACCCAGTAGTGCAATTGCAGGTCATAGAGTAGCTCTATTTTTAATTTCTTGAGGAATCTCCACACTGTTTTCCAAAGTGGCTGCACCAATTTGCATTCCCACCAACAGTGGAAGAGGGTTCCCCTTTCTCCGCATCCTCTCCCACATTTGTTGTTTACTGTCTTGTTGATTTTGGCCATTCTAACTGGTGTAAGGTGGTATCTCAGTGTGGTTTTGATTTGAATCTCCCTGATGGCTAATGATAATGAACATTTTTTCACGTGTCTGTTAGCCATTTGTATGTCTTCTTTGGAGAAGTGTCCGTTCATGTCTTCTGCCCATTTTTTGACGTGATTATCTGTTTTTTGAGAGTTGAGTTTGAGGAGTTCTTTATAGATCTTAGATATCAGACCTTTGTCTCTAGTGTCATTTGCGAATATCTTCTCCCATTGCGTGGGTTATCTGTTTGTTTTGTTGACTATTTCCTTTGCTGTGCAGAAGCGTTTTATCTTGATGAAGTCCCAAAAGTTCATTTTCGCTTTTGTTTCCTTTGCCTTCGGAGACATGTCCTGAAAGAATTTACTGTGGCTGATGTCGAAGAGGTTACTGCCTATGTTCTCCTCTAGGATTTTGATAGATTCCTGCCTCACGTTGAGGTCTTTTATCCATTTCGAGTTTATCTTTGTGTATGGTGTAAGAGAACGGTCAAGTTTCATTCTTCTACATACAGCTGTCCAATTTTCCCAGCACCATTTGTTGAAGAGACTGTCTTTTTTCCACTGGATATTTTTTC
>CM052894.1:58775009-58825579 GCA_028534135.1 Potos flavus | reverse complement strand
ATCCATTCATCTGTGGATGGACATCTAGGTTCTTTCCATAGTTTGGCTATTGTGGACATTGCTGCTATAAACATTCGGGTACATGTGCCCCTTCGGATCACTACATTTGTATCTTTAGGGTAAATACCCAGTAGTGCAATTGACAGCTGGATTCTTGTGCCTTCTGCTGCATGCAGTCTATTGCACTATCACTGTGCATGTAGTGTCTGGAAAACTCCAGTGTACGCTCGTGAGGAAATGAGCATGAAAAAGGCAAAGAATGTAGCATCCTGAAGACTGGTCTGATCTCGCAGATCCTCTTGAAAGAGTATCAGAGAACAGCCTGGGTCCCACAGGGGCTCAGAGAACCACTGTGGCATAGTTTCAGAGAGTGCTCTAACCACCCATTATTTGATTCAGTCTTTAAGCTAGCCCTGAGGACTAAGTGGTGTCTCCATTCTGTCGTTGAGGAGGAATCTGAGATTCCAGCAGGCTTACCCTTGAGTACAGGGCAAGTTCCTCGTAACTGGGGGCAGCAAGTTTTCTTTCGATGGTTCTGCTTATGTGATTGTTCTTTTTCAATGTATGTCTTTGTTTACTATAGTTTGTGCCACCTCACGCTGAGAATTCAGGGAGGGGGAAGCGTTTGTCATTACCGATGCACCTTTGTGGTATGAGATTAGTTCTTTGCAAAGAATTACAGCTTTGGAGGTGATATTTCAAACGTACCAAATAGGTTAATTAAGGGCAGTTGTTTTTATTTTCTCACCTTAAGTGGATTATATTTTATACTTTATGAGAGAGTAGATCTGACCGGAGTGTCACTACCCCTAATTATTTGCACTCTCTACAAACTTGTGTTCTCTGTGGAGGTCAAAGCAAGACTTTCTCCCAGGTCTTTCAGGAACAGATCTATTGTGTAGGATCTGTGTTGTGAAATTTTGCAGTTGAGAGATACTTACTGTTCAATATACTTTCCCTTTAATATTCAATGAAAATGAGTTAGAAAAATGGAAATTATTAGAAAAGCAATAGAGACAGACCCCAATTTTTATTATTTTATTCCATATACTTATAAGTTACCATAAAAGTTTCTAAATGCTTCCCCTCAGTTTTTGTATTATCTATATTATTCTGTATTATCTTTTTGCTGTCTGGGGATACACAGTTCACATCCTCACAGCAGAGCACACTTGGAGGAGTGCTGTCATAGCCACTGTGCCTTCTCGTGGAATTCAGACCTGGATTTTTAGTCATTTTACTTCCTGGCTCCCATCCTCAGCTTAAGTTTAAACGAGGGAATTCTTATTTATTCTCTGATTTCTCAAATAGTATTTAAATAGTGTTGTACATTGGAAACTATGTTACAAAAGTAAGGTATATTCAAAGTATAATATTAGAAAGGATCACTACTATTAGAAAAATACATTCAAACATAAGTTCAAATAACATTGCCCTCAACCTTATTTTCTTAACAAGATGAGCAGCTCTGGCTTATTTGTTCAAGGGGGACAAAATAACAAGTGAGAGAAAGAGAAGGTTATCCCAGATGGCTTGAGGGAAAGGGAAGGAATGAGTGGTTGTTTAGTTTTTCTTTTGGGGTCTTTACAAGTCATTTCACTGAAGACTTCTGTGTGAGGGGTGGAATGGAGCTACAACTGATTGGAAGAGGTAGCAGCTGAGAAGGAGAGGGAAAACAGAAAAACAGATCTGCCAGGAACAGAGGAGGCTCTAGCCAACTGAGAGCCACTTTACAACAGATGAGGTTGGTTTCCATCCTGTCCAAAGGTCCGCGGGACTTGTGGTTATCACCATCAGTGCTGGGGTTTCTCTGAGCACTTGCCACTTATCGGGCACCTACCATATGCCAGGCAGAGGCTGGTTCCTTTTCATATGACCTCAGTTCTCACAACAGGCCCAGGAAGGAGGACAAGAGGACAGTGAGGCTCAGTTGGAGGTAAAATATTTGTTCAGAGGCACACTGCTAGTCCATAGTGAGGCTGAGAGGGGAACATCAGTGAGATGCCAGAGTCCCTTGCTTTCTCTCCAGATCTGCTGCAAATTGAAAAGACTGGGAGTTGAGACTAAAGGGCGCCCATGTGCGAGCTGTAGCATGGCCTTACTTACTTGCTACGGTATACTTTCCTGCCGATGCTTACCGTACTTCTCCAGATAAAGAAGATGGAAGATGGTGAAGTATCTGTTTCCAGAAACATTTTTAAGGAAATCAGAGAGAGGCCAAAAGGGACTTAAATTTCTCCAGAGAGGAAGTTGGGAAACTCAAGTACAGCAAACCCCTAATGCCAGATGTTATTTATCCAAAGGTTTTTGGCTACATTGCAATACTTTCTGGATCTCTGCTAGTTCTCTGCAATCTTTCTGAAGCTGCTTTGAATCTTAAAAATATACGTACCTGAATTTGAAACCATAGTCGTTTAATTTAAAATATGCTCTTAAAACCCTAAATTCTTTGCAATAACAATGTTGGAAGCACAGAAGGAATCAGTCCAAAAAATTATGTGAAGTATTATTTTATTCCAAGTGGAAAAAAATATTTCTGAACTGGCCACTCTTTCAGCTAGAGTAAGCTGTGTTTTTGCTTTAAAAAAAAATCACATTTAGCACTCTCTTACTCCATACACATGGAATGTTTCCTACTCAAATTTTTAATTATTATTCCTTAATGGAAGGCTAAAAGGAGATTTCACTGTAGCTGTCTTTGACTTTTCTACCTAAATGGTAGCAGAAACTTTTATATTTGGTCATAAGGCAAAAAATAATTAACTTATTACCCTGTGGATGATGTGGAGAGGTGGATGGGGATAAGGGCAATTAAAATTTTCTCTTATAATAAGGACCATTGATTTGTGGTCTCAGATCTGTAATTATCCTTCTTTTCCTGAATGACATTTTCAGAAACATTCTAACTTTGATATTTTTACTTTTGATCATCTTTTTGAATCACCCTTTATTGAGTATTTTTGAGTATGAGTATTTTCAAGTTACTGTTTTTTTGTTCCTAAGACTTCAAACAATCTCTTCTAATTGCTTTTTTATTTTTCTCTTAGTATGTTCTGTAGTCTGCTTTTCTGCTCCCCGCTAAAATCATACAGCCCCTGGTCTAGTGCCTACATTGTATTCCAGTCACCTCCTTAATTCATAGAAAACTTAGGGGAATGTATTGTTCCAGTTAACCTACTTTTCTTAATAAAGAATGATGCAGAAAAAAATTTTTTTTTGATTCTGGTTGTTGAAAATGTTCCTAAAATAATAGCCCACATTCCTTCCTTAGTAAGTACAGTGGAAATGATTGCCTCCCGATGGCTGAAAATCTTGTGGTGTTTGAGAGCAACTTTTCCAGATACCACTTCTCCCTAAATGTGTGATAAATAGAGATTCAAAAGGATTGGAGATAAATAGCTTCTGGCATAATTGCCAGAGAGGCGGGGGATTTGGTTGCTATGTCCCCCTCCCCTGCATCAGAGAAAAGCTCAAGAACCCGTGTCTGAACCGGGCTCTCCTCCCACCTGTGTCTGCAGGAGTTAATCTCCCTGGATTTGCACATGTACAGAGTTCTCTCTGCTTTCTCTTTGCTGCTCCTCCATGAAAGCTAGCACTCTTCTGTCCTACATGTGAATAAGGAGAGGCATACCTTGGCAGTACCTTGTAAGACACTGAATGGCCAGGAAGTGGCTATTTTGAAATCCTCATGATACAAGGTTTCTCATGAGTTGATTCCTCATGAAAGTTTGGGCTGATGAGGAGCTCAGAGCTCCCCCCACATGGTACTGATGATCAACCACACTGAAGCCCCACCATGCTCCTCCTGGGCCTAATGTTTTGTTCCTGGTAAGTTCACAGTTTCTGCCCTGCTGCCTCAGCTCAGTCTTGCCTCTGGCCTTTCTATCGGGACTTTCCTTACAGCTGGTTTGAGAGCAAAGCTCAGTGGGTGTCTGCAGGGGGAATGGTCCATTCCATGCCGGGGAAAAGACACTTTGACTTTTTTCTCAGGTTATGCTGCTTGCTCTTAAGTTCCTGCTAGTGCTGAGATGGTCTTGCAGCCAAAGTAAATGGAGAGTTGTCCTTACTAAAGTAGTTTGTGTATGGGCACTGATTGGTGGCAAACACCTGAACCCTGAGGTCATAACCTTACTAAACATGTAAATGGTCGCCTGGTCTGGTGTGTATGGGTGTTTCGTGGCAGTATAGTTCTTTCTGATTTTACAATCCATCCCTGGGCAGAGGAGTTTAGGGCTCTTGCTTGGTGTCATCTTATCACTACCAGGTTATTATTTCCTTCTTTCGGGAGGGAGGCTGGGGAGTGCTATTTCCTAATCCTTTCTAATTTTTGAGGTAATGGGATTTTTTTTCCTTCTCATTTTCTGAGCCAGTTGTGAACTGTAAAGAACTGCCCCGTCTCCCTTTCAATCTGGTTGGCTTCTGGCTGACTCTGCCCAGTTGGTTGAGGTGTGTTTTCAGAGGGAATGCAGGCTAATTTAGCTTAAAAGGAGTATGCTTAGAAAAGCAAATCTACAGGACAAAGAAAGCCCTGGATGTTTTCCAAAGTATAAAAGAAAAGCTTTTTGGATTAGCCATTATTTTGAATAATGGGATGTATACACTGTTGCCCACTGTAATCCCTGCATGGAACCAGTTTAGGTCCAGGGCTGTGGGAGAAGTGATTCTATTTGTCCCAAATCTTATGCTTTGCAGCTTTGGTCTCTTCCTGACACCAGCCTCCCCTTCCTAATATCAAGCAACATTTCCATGAAATTTGAAAACCTCAGTTACCAGTGGAGTGCAAACAAGAGAAATTAAACTCCGTGAATAACAGAGCTCTAGTGGTTTTTCAAGATCAGACAGGATCAGAGGAATTTTGTATTTGATAAGTCTGCTTAGGATGTCTTAATGATGGGACCTAAGAACAGAAAAATTGATGTGATAATTGTAAGATTTTAGGAGAAGTTTTAATCAGGAAGAGAGAGGTGGTTTTCAAATTTTGAAGGTACTTACATGCAAAAAAGTTGCTAGAAATATCTAAGACTTTTATTTCCCTTTAAAAATAAATGGCAGCTTTATTTCTTGGGGTCTTGAAAGCTGTAACATTTTTTCTATTGTCTGTACTCATTAATTAAAGGAAGTAATAAGAATCTGTATAGTCCTATTTTTTAATAAGAATGATATGAGCCTCTGAAACTAATAATACACTCTATATTAATTGAATGTAGATAAAATTAAAAAGAATGATATGAAGTCTCAGATAATATAGCCTAATTGTGAAGGTTTTATATGTTGAAGCATCTTTTTAAGTGTTAACTGAACTATTTTTAGTAATAGTGCTTTTCTAAATAGTACTAAAGAGACACAAAAAATTAAGTGGTAATAATAAGATTTATATTTAAAAGATTTATTAGTTTATTATAATATTAAGTCATTCATAGTCAACATCTTTATCACCATACATATACATGTTTAGTACTATTTTTAAGTGTTTTATTTTGCTTAATCCGCAGATCTAGGTGGATACGGTCTTTGAGAGAATAGAATAAAGATACTCCCAAGTTTTTTAAAGGGGGTATTTCAACTTTTCATGTACCTGTTCTGTGGTTATTAGAAAAAAGTAAAAACAAGAGAATAACAAACACAAGCAGACATTTGGTTCCATTTTGGGGCGGGGGAAGCAAATGGATATGAGGTATTGGAAATACTCAGGTTTTGACATCAAATGATAGATTTTGGCTATTCACAATAGTGCAAAAAAAGCAAAAAAAGGGGAAATTGCTAAGGGACACCCCCCCCCCCCCAATTTGGAAGGAATGAAACAAGCATATCTGTTTTCTTTGAATGTGTAAATATACTCATGGCAGATTTCAAAGGTAAAAAATATATACATTAAAAATTATAATTATTTTCCATTCCTGTAATCATCATATCTTTCTCTGACTGACTCTTCCATCTTTAAGGACACTTGTGATTATGTTAGGCCTACTCAGAAAATCCAGAATAGTCACCTTATTTTAAGATCAGCTGTTAGGAATCTTAATTCCATTTGCTGTGTTTATTCTCCCTCAGCATGTAACCTAACATACTGAAGGGTCTCAGGGATTAGGGAATAGGGGCCACAATTCTGCCTACTGTAGTGCTTAACTTCCATTTACCCCAAATAGAATTCATGGTTTTCCACCCTAAACTTTGTTTTCCCTTAGTAAGTGATGCCACTGTCTATCAGTTGATTACATTGCTACCTCAGAGTTATCCTTGTCTCTATCTTTGTTTTCCTCACTTTTCATATATAGTCTATCATGAACTTTGGTGGATTTTGCTTTCCAAGATAGTTTCCAAAGCAGAGACCTCTGTTCTGCCACACCTATACCAAGATGTGTAGGGACTTCCTAACTAGTCTCCCAGGATATTCTTCCCTGACCCCCTTCAACTTTACTGAGGTATTTTTTTTTTAAAGATTTTATTTATTTATTTGACAGAGAGAGAGAGATCACAAATAGGCAGAGAGGCAGGCAGAAAGAGAGGGGGAAGCAAGCTCTCTGTTGAGCAGAGAGCCCGATGCGGGGCTCGATCTCAGGACCTTGAGATCATGACCTGAGCCAAAGGCAGAGGCTTAACCCACTGTGCCACCCAGGTGCCCCTACTGAGGTATTATTGAAACACAAAAATTGTATATATTTAGGTGGTACAATGTGATTTTTTTAATGGTGTACAATATATGTTCTTTTGACCTTCTTCAGATGTTCCCCATACTTTAGCTACATAGATCTTTTAAATATGTAAATATATTAGTGTCACTTCTCTTAAAACTTAGGGATAAAAAAAAATCCCTGATGGGGCCCCAGGGTTCTATCCCTTATTCCTTATCCTGTCATTCTCTGTTGCCCTTCTTCCAGTTTCTAGGCTGCGTTGGGGGCTCTGCACGGGCTCTTTGACAAGGAGCCCTCTCATCTTCCCACCCCTTGTTCTCTGTACTTAACACTCATTCTTCATGTTTTGGTCCATACACTTCTGCAGGGAGACCTTCCTTTTTCTAGTTAGCTTGCAAAAGGACCCCAGTTGAATGCTCTCAAGTTGTCTGTACTTTTCCTTCATAACTCTTGCCACAGTTTGTGATTGTAAGTGTGTGTTGTAACAGTTTTATGGAGTAGTTGAGTATCTCTGCTCTGAATATGAAGGTGAAACTGTCGTATTCATATATTCATAACTGCACACCTGTGCCCATGCACACATGCTTTTTCTGTAATTTTTTTTTTTTTAAGATTTTTTATTCATTTGAGAGAGAGAGGGTACAAGCAGGGAGAGAGGCAGAGGGAGAGGGAGAAGCAGACTCCCCGCTGAGCAGGGAGCCTGATGTGGGGCTCGATGCCAGGACCTGAAGATCATGACCTGAGCCCACAGGCAGATGCTTAACCATCTGAGCCACCCAGGCGCCCCTCAGTAATTGTCCTTAACTGGGCTATGTTGAAATTCCCTTTTCTGTGATGTAGAATATACTATATTCCTTAATGATAAGTCAACCAAAAGTTACAGCTTTTTCCATTTCAGTGTTTAAGAATCAATCCTATTCATTTTACCTTTTCTGTCTTCAAATCAGGAAGGAGAAGAAATAACCTCTTCCCCCATGACTTCCATTCTCCTCAAAAGGTGTCCGTCATCTGTGTCAGTCCTGTTTTTGTATTGACTAGAGTTTGGGTGGGATAATGGCCTTCGGGCCAGACTGGTGTTTCTTAGTAAACTCTAGGAGTTGGCTTCACCTTACTTGTGCTCCTTGGCTTACTCTATGGACATGTATTGTGTGTACTTAGCTCTGGGCTTCAGCCTTAATTCTCGGATATGAAGATCATTGCTATGATGATCTTTCATGATTACTCTCTGTGACTGCTAATTAATTCTCTTCCCGTTGTTGGGCAGTATGGTTCATGAATATAAGGACCGTACCTGTTTCTTCTTTTCTCTTCATTTATTTCTCAGTGTAGGGTGGCCAGCTATTCCAGTTTATTTAGGAGTGAGGGGATTCTGAGGACATGGAGTGCTCAGTGCTAAAACCAGGATACTACTGGGCAAATTGGGATGTTAGCTTTCAGTGTTTTCTTAGCACAGTGACTAACAAAGTGGGTATAAAATGTTTTTTTTTTTTTTTTTTAATAAATGAGCACAGAATAGTTTGACCAAAGGCTAACAAGCAGATTATAAACTTATTAATGATTGTGTTTCTGTTCTCCATTAACAAAAATTAGAATAAATAAAACTATTCATTGTGCAGCCTCACCTGATCATTATTAATTTCTTTCCTTTTAGATCTCTAATTTACAGTTATACTTAGCAAATGGTAATGGGAAGTTACAGAGGTAGAGTAGAGTATGAAAGTGGAATTCAGTTGACTTAATGCTATGTGCCCCAGGTCCGTAATTTGTGATATTTAATAATCGGGAGTAATAGTGATAGCATTGTAGTAATGCTGTTTTTTCCTTTGATTTTGAAGAGTGTTTTTCATTGGCAAGTAAGGTTTGGGTAGTCTGTGTGGTCTGTTCTTATCCAGGACTATGACACAACTCTTTGTGTGGTCATTTTAAAATTAAATTTTTAAAAAATCAGCTATGATTCAGTTTTCCCAATAATGAACTCGTTAATTCATTTAATTATAAAAATTCTCAATAGTGTGGGTATTATTCTCCCAGTGTGACAGGTAATGATGTCCTTTAGAGAAGTGGATAAGATGGGTTATTACTGCATGCTAATAAACACACAACTTTTGTTCTGAAAGGGGTTGGTAAGCTACACACAAAATATACAATATTGTTAATACTAATTTTGCTTGTTTTCTTCTAGTTAAACTTTATTATTTAAGAGAGTTCCTCACCTTATTTAAAATGTTCTACAACTGGATAATGATATTTCTACATGCTAGTAGTAAAAAGGTAGTTATATGCAGTTTTCTCTGAGGATCATAAATCCATTATAAGTAGAATAACTAGAAAAATGCCACTTATTTGATTCTTGGTTTCTTAACCCATTTATTCATCCATCCATCAGTCCTTTCATTTAATATGTACTATATGTCTACTACATTTCAGATATTGTCATACACTGGAGGATAGGTGGGTAAAAAAAATAATTAAGACTCAGTTCCCATCTGGATGAATTCAAGCTTTACAGTTGAATGTTCTTGGTGACTCCTTACTGACAAGCAGTTAGTGCTATAAATATTTGCTAAGTACTTTCTTTGTGTCAGACGCTGTCGTTAGGTGCCCAGAATACAATGCCAATAAGACCTGCATGGATTTCCTATCTTCACATGGTGTATAGTAGGTATAGACACACACATACAATACACTATATACATGCTATACATGGACACTATACACATACACCACACTTTGCACATGCACCATGCACACACACACGTACAGCACATAAGCATAGAAACATTTGTATATCATTGGGAAATACATATATTTGTGTTTGTGTGTGTGTGTGTGTATGTGTATGTGTGTAAATCAATGAGCTCACTGCTATCATTAACTTGCAAACAGAGTCTTATCTGGTCTGGTTTGCCCCCTTGTTCTCTGTGGGAAAGACATGAGGGTCTGCCAGTTAGCCTGTTGACAACTATGGGTTTTATCTGTGTGTTTTGTGCAGAGGAAGAGAGTGGATGTTACCTCAGGTGGCCTTATTAAGACCTCATGAATATTGATTGCCACATGTCTCATGTATAATTTGTGCTTTATGAATATTTAGTGCCACAGGTGCCTCATGCATATTTATTGCCTTATGAATATTAGGGCCTCTTGTATATTTAGTGCCTCATGAATTTTATGTGCCTTCTGGTTTGTTCATCCCTATCTGTGTTCACACTTTATCACATCTCATTCCTTGCATATGTTAAACACACCTGATGAGTTTCATCTATCCATTTATTTTCCTTTGTTACTGAGCAGAATTGAATTTTCTCAAACAATATAGGAAGCACACATTACAGCTATCCATTTGTAAGTTTCCATGAGCCTAGTGCACAGGAGCTTCAGGGAAAAAAAAAATATTTTTCATTTACGAAAGTTCAAGTCAGGAATACACATGTAGATATTTTCTAATGTAGGAATTTTCATAAAAACTTGAGTATAATAAAGCTCAAAAGGGAATTGAAATTCTTATGAAAAAGACTATTCTTAGCAATTTCTTTGTATTAGTTTATGGTTTTGTTTAAAGCTTGTACCATGAAGTTAGTGGAAGGAGATGGCAATGCCATTTAATATTCCTTACTGCCTTGCAGGTTTTGAACTTTCACTTGCCAGTGTTACTCCTCTGTCTCATAAACATTTTGTTATGGTTATGATTCATGGTTATAGTGTATGGATAAACTGTATGAAAGAGGGAGAGGGAGATAAACTTTTTTTGTACGATAAACTGTCAGACTAATGTAGATGGGTTTTAGGGGGCCAAGAAGCTCCAGTTCATGCTGACCAAGAGCCAGATCATCATTAAGCTCCTGGCTTTTGAGTAATCCGGAGGCGTGTTTAAGGTTAGCAGTAATTGATAGGATGGTTTGTATTTTCTGTGTATCATGGAAAGTAGTTCTTTCCTTTTCATTAATAACTAGTCAGGAAGGGACCTAGGGTTTGGTGTCTTCTCTGCCGTTTTCAGAGAGGGTATTACATAGATTGTTTGAGAAGATATCTTAGAACAGGCATACCAGCTATCCCATATGTACTGCAGAAGTGGTTGTGTAGAGTAGAAGTGCTTTTCCAATGTGATTAAAACCAAATAAACTGGGAAAAATTGGGGAATCATAAACAAATACTATAAATATTTTGTTATACCCTTAACACACATATATATATATATAAATACATTCAGCATACATACAGTATATGTATATTATTTACACCTATTTATATTTATATTATATATTTAGATTACACACAAATAATACACATATATTCTATTATACATACATTCACTTTTTTTTGTTATAGGGCCAAGGCCTTTTCTGAATATGGGGGGCTGATTAGAAACATTCTTAATTCTTGGGATAATTTGACAGATGTATTTGGGAATAGATGCAGCTGGCCCTTGACACAGCTTGTGGGAGCCAAAGGTCACAGGGGTACTTGAGTTTGTCTTGTATCCTCGAGGGTTTTGGGCCTTGTGCATCGGTCACTTCCTTTTACAGGAGAGAGAGGGGTGTTGGTGATGTGTGGAGGTTGACTAGGAAATCTGCTTCTCCTGGTTTTAACATTTTCAGTTCTCTTTTAATTTTGACTTGAATTTCAACTGAGATTCTCCACTCTGGGTCAGTGACAGAGCAGGTAAGAAAGGCATTTCTTGTTTCGGAGGCTCTCATTTGTGGCATTCTGGAGTCATTTAAGCAGGCCGGGCCGCTGAACCGTCCAGTGGACCCAGGCTCCAGAGGGCAAGATACCTGTCAGGCACAGTGTGGCACAGGCGCTGTGTGTTTCTTGTGGGCTTAGAGCAGATCTCATGATTCTTAAGTTGCTTGGAATATACCAAAAGAACAGACATCCATCATTGACTGAGTGCTGTGTCCCAGGCTAAATGCTCTGCAGGTGCTCATCTCATCCTCCCAACATCAAGAGGCAGAGCAGAAGCTGACCCTGCCCACACCCCTTGCCACTCAAGCACTGGGTATTATGACCAACTCTCCTGGTTTGCCCAGGACTGAGAGTTTTTCTGGGAGGGTGGACTCTCAGTGATACAGCCAGATCATGAGTTGCACCCCTAGCCCCTGTGACTCCTACCCAAGGCTATCTGTGGCCAAAGGCACAGCCTCACAGCAGACGCTGCCCACAAACACTGATGCATTAGAATTTGATGCATTAGAATTGGTCGATGAATACCAGCCTCTGAGCCCCTCCAGGGGACAGCTCTGAAGATCTCCCTGCAGTCTCTGAGAGGTACCTGCAGAATGGGCCCCAAGTCCACAAAGGGACCCCACTCAGACATCCGTACAAACTTCCCTCTTTGCTGTCTTTCCCAAACCTCTCTACCAGCAACCCTTGGGATCAACCTCTAAATTAAATTACTTTTACTCAAGTAACTTATTGCAGAGTCTGCCTTTGGGGGAATCCAATAAAAGACATAAGAACTATTTTCACCCTATTTCACAAAAAAGGAAAGTGAAGTACAGAGAAGTTAAGTCATTTTGCTCAGAGTTGTTCAGCTAACAGAATAAAGAATAGTAGTTACTACATCATATACAGCTTTTGTTCCCATCTCCCCATTTGTAATTATTTCCAGAAAACCTAAAGGTCAGTTTATTCATACGGAATTAACAAGAAGCAGTCATCAGTCCATGGGATTATGGATGGTATGTTATTCTGTTCCTACTAACTTTGTGGTTAGAGAATTGAGTGTAGAGCAGAAAACACCTCTTAGAGGATTTGGGCTGCTCTTTTTTTTATCAAGGAGAAATCTATTTTTTACACATAGAATTTCCAAAATCAGCAGAGCTACTGACTAAGCACCAAGTGCTGATCCCTTGCCCCAGTCTGGCCTTGGCTGGAAGGAGGACTTGTGACATCTCGGACTGGATGGGATGTAAATGGCCTGCTTGTGCAAAGGAGTTGTGTCTTCTGGTTCTTGGCTATCATCCTAGAGGTCTCTATCTATGAAATGACTCATTATAAGGA
The DNA here is from genome assembly GCA_028534135.1 of Potos flavus. Lineage (NCBI taxonomy): Eukaryota > Metazoa > Chordata > Mammalia > Carnivora > Procyonidae > Potos > Potos flavus. The sequence goes on along the minus strand of CM052894.1, from coordinate 58,812,947 downwards.
AGTCTATTAAAAACAAATCTCTCCCTGTTTTAGAGCATCTCTTTAAATTTCTGCTTAAAGAATTTTGGGTTTTCAGTTCCATTTACTGCCAAGAAATGGAGTGTGCATTGAGGAAGTACAGTACTTGAGTTTCTTGTAAAGATGGATGCTTTGGGAAGTGAGGGCATTTCCCTCTTATTTGAAAGCAAGAAGCTTGGAAATTATAATAGAATTAAAAAAATTCTTTCACTGTAAAACCCAAGAGCTTAACCAAAAGTACTCCCAAGTTTCTCTAGTAAAAGTGATTCCACTTATCTGATGTTTTAGGATTCTTTTCCATTATTCTCAATCCCTTGTTGTTGTTTCACAGATTCTTTAGATTATCTATTAAAAAAACCCAGCTGCCTGGCAAATGATCTGCAGAAATAAAATAAGATGGTGCAGAAGTGTCGAGTATAACCATATGCCCATGTGTAGGAATGAGTGGGAAGTATTCTGCTTTAGAGGAACAATCTTTGACCAAAGATGCTAGCTCTGATTTAAAATGAGCTTGCCTTTCCTGGACTACTTGTCCTTTCTACGGGTGCACTTGTTCCTTTCCTCAAAGATCTAAATAGACACTCCCCAGTTTTGGGAAATATCCCCACACCGTCACACCTGGCTTTGCATCTTCAGCTCCATATCTGCTTCCGTCTTTTACTCTGAAAGGGCCACACACACACAAGTGCTCTTTCACATTGCTTTTGTGCTGTTGGGTTGTAAGGTAAGAATTGCTAAGAAGGACTCAGTGCAGTGTGGTTGTGACTTCGGGGCCTCTTCCCTTGGCTGCGCCTGAAAGCAGATTCGTTTTACCTGGTGTATGGTGCAAACTCTGGGAAGTGTGGCCTAACTGGTGGGGAGGTTATAAGATGCAGCAGGCAAACTCTCTCCCAGGTGCTCTGAATATTAGGCTTCAGGAGTTGTTTTAGGAAGGCTGCTATGTCCTCAGGAGTTGAGGTGGGTGCTCTTTGACCCCACAGACAGCCTGCTTTTCCTAACACACTGCCTCTGGATTGTGGAGGGAATAAATTGCTCTGAAATCTTCTCGTATTCAGTTCTGTTTTTAGCCTCTGCCACGGAGTTTCATAGTTTACTCACCACGAATAAAGTAGAACTTAGTAATGTTTCTCAGTGTGGGGTGGTATTATTTTTCTAGACTATATTTCCCAGAATATGACAAACTTTTTTATTCTCTCCATATCCTTTATAATTTTGTAAGTGTGATTTTATGATGTCTTCAACTTCTCCTTCCTAAAATGAAATTTTTCACAGAAAACTTTGTTAAAGGAAAAATGCCCTCTAATATCTCATTATATTAATTGCTCCTGTCTGGACACACTCCTTTCTTTAGGTGTTGTGATGAGAAATACATGCAATATTACATCATGTGTGGCTGAATATTAGTTTTGGTTGAAATCGGGGTAATATTCTTTCCCTCTCCTTTGCCCTTGTCAGTTTTTTTTTTCCTTTTGTGGGGGGAGTGGCTGTGGAGAATGTTGGAGACAGATCCTGAGTTAATACCTTTAGAGAATAGTCCGTCATGATGTTTTTCTTCTTAATTGTAAGTCCGTCAAGTAATTAAAAAGAAAAGCCTTCTGAATTTTCTTTTTTTTAGAGAGAGAGAGAGGGACAGACACATGGAGGGGCAGAGGGAGAGAGAGAGAATCTTACACAGGCTCCACACTCTCAAAACCCTGAGATCTTGACCTGAGCTGAAATCAAGTCAAATGCTTAACCATCTGAGCCATCCAGGTGCCCCTAAATTTTCTTTTAATTACCTGTCCTCTCCCTTTCTCCCTCCCCTCATTCCCACTTGGAAAAGGGTTAGACACAGTATCATATCAATCTTGATTGCTTGATCTAGGGGCAGCTCCATTTAAAAATTCTGAGGCTAGTTTCTACCCATTTCAGGGACTGGAGGGTGATAGAGGAGGGATACTTTGTTTTTCTTATGGGAATATTTCATCATAAACTGTAGTTACCCGATTGTAGCCACCAAATAGCACTCTTGCTCTAACCAGTGCAATTTAGATTGTCTTTCACAAGATCTAATATAAGAGTGATGGGAGGGAACACCACACTTCACTGTACTTTGTGGTTTATTACATTTTTGAAATTCTTTGGGCAAAGATTGCTCAAGAATTGCTGTAAGATGCATCCACTAAAGCTCAAGTTATTCTTTCCTAATTGCCGGCAGTGAACTTTTTGCTGTTATCTTTGCACTCATCTCTATATATGAATGTGAGGGGGATTTCTCATGGTTCACACAGCAGCAGCATCTATTTTGAAAAGTTGACTCCCAGCCCTTGCTGTTATAACAAGCACATAACATAGCACCCTATTTTTCAAAATCATTTTTGTTGGCTTGTGATTGTGCTTGTAAAAGATGCTTATTTGGAAACCCCCCCAGCTGTAGTGTTCTGTTTATAACCACTGAGAAGGTACAGTTAAGCTGACTGCATTGTACATGGGGGAGAGTTTGTGTGGATTCGGGGCCAGGGAGTGAGGAGACAGGCTGTTTGTCAGATAACATGGTGGGAGAAGCTTGGCAGGACCTACTAGAGGGCAAGCATTCTAGTGTGGATAGACAATTGAAGAATTTGGGCAAGAAGCACTATTTTGTACATTCATTTTGACTTTGTTAATCTTAAAATATCGTTTGGAAATCAGAATTTACTGAGTTTAATTAGATATATGAGTAAATACAAATTCATAACCTTCTTACACTGTTGGTGGGAATGCAAGTTGGTGCAGCCACTTTGGAAAACAGTGTGGAGATTCCTTAAGAAATTAAAAATAGAGCTATCCTATGACCTTGCAATTGCACTACTGGATATTTACCCCAAAGATACAGATCCAGTGAAAAGAAGGGCCATATGTACCCCGATATTCATAGCAGCAATGGCCACAACTGCCAAACTGTGGAAAGAGCCGAGATGTCCTTTAACAGAGGAATGGATAAAGAAGATATAGTCCATATATACAATGGAATATTATGCCTCCATCAGAAAGGATGAATACCCAACTTTTTATCGACATGGATGGGACTGGAGGAGATTATGCTGAGTGAAATAAGTCAAGCAGAGAAAGTCAATTATCATATGATTTCACTTACTTGTGGAGGATAAGGAAAAACATGGAGGACATTGGGAGAAGGAAAGGAAGGGTGAACTGGGGGAAATCGGAGGGGGAGACGAAACATGAGAGACTGTGGACTCTGAGAAACAAACTGAGGGTTTTGGAGGGGAGGGGCTGTGGGGTTGGGTGAGCCTGGTGGTGGATATTGAGGAGGGCACATATTGCATGGAGCACTGGGTGTGGTGCATGAACAATGAATCTTGGAACACTGAAAAAATTAAAAAAATAAATTCATAAAGTATTGTCTCACGAATAGATACTGTAAAAAATGATTTGACTTACGGTAAAAATTCTTAAGTGGTCTTTACTTTTACATATGTATGTGTCTGCAGGTTTTTGGGGGCTCATTTTCAGAGTACTATAGCTATACCCCAAGAAAATTTGGGAAATAAAGATAAGATATATTATGATCTAATAATACTCGTTCCTAGCATATACATTTTGGCCTTCTGATGAATATCCCTAGTTTTATGTCTGTATTTGAAGGATAATATTCATAGTCATATCACACACAGAATTTTATGACCTACTTTTTTCTTTTTTTGAACTGCATAGTTTATTGTAGTCATTTTTCATACTGCATCAAAGTTTTTGCAAATCAAAACCATCTTTTAAAATAACCTTAAAATGTCTGAATAAGTGCCTGTATCTAAATTTTCTTAATTCTCATATTGCTTTGTTTTTACTCATTATAAATATTGTGAAAATGAGCATGTTTGTGCCAGTTGTTTTTCCTCTTATATTTTGGATTATATTCTTAGGACCTAGTCTCCTAGAAATAGAATTATTGGGAACTTACATGGAAATGATAGCTACTCTTTATATAAACCAAATTATTTTTTTAAATGATTGCATGAATTTACACCTTCACCAGTGTATAGCCACAACAGCTTTATTGGTGCTTATGGTATTAGTGAATTTCAGGGTTATAGTATAATTATATAAATTATATAAAACCTTTAGCTGAGATAAAATCTTTGTATTCTCTGGAAAAATTCACCATTTTAAAAAGGATGGATTCACATAATCTCTCTGACCCATTAAAGAGCAGGAATTTTATTTTTTTTCTAAAGCTTTCTGAAATTAACCTAAACTGGTTTAGCAAAATCAGAAAGATGTTCTAGAGAATTTTTACACTGTATATTTGAGGATAAGTGCCTCAAGCATGCACCTTCAGAACTTGACAGAGCATTGCCAACTGTTGTTACCTTTTTATAAAGGCTTGAATATTTTGAGAGTGGTGAATAATCTAGGTCTAAGACATTTTAGTTTCTTGAACTTAAGAAAAATGAGTTCAAACTTTCCAAAGTAAGCAAAGTGCAAAAAAGCAGCCGAGAAGATAGAACTGTTTAAAAAATGAATACATACAGATCCTCTATGCTGTTACAGCAGATTTATTTTAATTGAGATAGAATGTGACTCCTTAACCAGAGCTAAAATTCTGGGAATAAGAAGAAAGCTATGGCTTAGAATATGACCACTGTGTTTGCATCATAAATATACGCACATATTTTATGAAAGGAAATCGAGGTAATAGTATCTGTTACAACTTTTATCCTAGGCCAAAGACTATTACCTTAAAATTACTCTTCAAGCATTGTTTGAGATGAAAACCACATTTGAAGGTGGATTCTGCCTACTGGTGAAAAATGAATTCATGTTAACAAACCACGGACTTTAAATGGAATAAGTTAAAATCAGATGTTAGATTTTGATCGGCTTTAACAAAAACAAATGATTCTCTTCAGAGATGACAATTGATGGCTTAGCCCTCAAAGAATATATCTTCCTTTCAAACTAAATGTCTGGAGAGGAGGGAATCTGCTTAATTTCCTAAAAGGAGACTTGTGATTTATCAGCAGCAAACTGCTGAGTTTAAGAAATAAGAGCTCACTTAAATATTTCCTAGACCTTCTGAATGAGGTTGCCTTGATCTGTAGTAGTTCGGTTATGTGGAGCATTTTATAGAAGGTTGAATTGTGCAGGTAGCTATGGAACAGGGCCTATTGGGATTGTAAGTCAGCTCCCCTCTGAATGAATACCTTTGCTGCCATTCTTTTGCATATTAGAACTCATTTCTTAAACCTGTAGATTGTAGACGTGCTCCTCTTGAGTGGAGACGTGTCTTTCGGCACCACTGGGTATCTGCTAATTATCTTAGCACTTCACATATCCTTTTTTTTTTTTTTTTTTTAAGATTTTATTTATTTGAGAGAGAGAGAATGAGAGAGAGCACAAGCAGGGGGGAGGGACAGAGGGAGAGGAAGAAGCAGACTTCCTCACTGAGCTGGGAGTCCAACACAGGGCTTGATCCCAGGACCCTGAGATCATGACTTGAGCCAAAGGCAGATGCTTAGCTGACTGAGCCACCCAGGCCTCCCACTTCACACATCTTCTAATAAGATGCAGTGTGAGGCAGTCTTGGCTCAACAGGCCTTGAGTAGAACAAGTTTAGAAAGGGATGGGAACAGTTTTAATGATAAAAAGTGAGTCAGTTACTGCTTCTGTCATCCTTTAGTTCAGCCTGAAAAACAGCTTTTCTAGGTTGTAATGAATTATGTGAAATACCCAGAGCACAGGCAATACTTTAATGCCTACAATGATTGATATTGTCTTATTTATTTATATACATATGTATGTATAGTTGACACATAATGTTACATTATTTGTGTTGTCATATTTGTAAACATTTTACCTGCCTCAAAGTAATTGTATTTCTCTGTGGTCCTGGAGTTAAGGTGAAATGTGTAATAGGTGGCTTTGGGCCACTGAATAGGGTTCTAGGAAGCCAGCTTGACTGAAATTTTGGAAATAAAAAGTAGCAGTGTCACCAGTGATTCCAGTGATTTCACAATGCTTGAGACTTCTGTGTGTAAAAATTATCTGGTATGTTTACAAGAATGCAGGTTCCTGGGCTCCTACAAAGATTAAGATTTGGTGGGATCTGTGGGTGGGCCCAAGAATATGATTTTTTTTTTTCATGAGCATCCCTCTCCCCAGTGTATCTTCAAGTTGGTATGCCTATAGTTCATTGGAGTACTAGATAACTCTTACCCAGTTGGTATGTTTATGTAAGCAGACCTATCTTATTTGAGCTACTGGAGAAGCATCTAGTTAAAAAGATAAATTTTGTGATCTAGTTAAATTTATTGACAACCTGAAAGAGGATGGAAAGATCATGCGAACTGTCCATCTGGTAGTTCCCTGACAGTGTAGAAGTGGCATAGATATGTATTATTTGGAAGATCATTGCATGAAGAAAGGATATTCCTAAAAAAAATATCCTACCAGTAATGCTTAACTAGTGACACTGGTTTGATGAGTAGGGCGGTTCTTCATTGAGCTAGACTCTGACTTTCCTAGCCCTAGACACTAAATGTCTGCATCATTGTACCCAACCGCCATTCTGTGACAACATCATCACCTCACATATTTCCAAACACTCCTTTGAGGAGTGGTGCTTCCCCTGGTAAGAATCAGTGTGAGCCAATTTGAGATATTCATGCCTCCAATGACTGGAGAACTCCCTTTTCTCTCTGCTGTCCCGACCTATGGCCCCTCAGGTGCTGTTTAAGTGCTTTGAGGCATATAAAAGGAAATCTAGTGGACAAACAGGTGTGGGTATTCACAGCATTCTCTCTGCCTAGAATTCACTTTCCCTATCTCCCATGTCTCAGTCCTTTCCCATGGTAAGGGATCAGCTCAGAGCTCCCTACCATGTTTATTCTTTGAGTTCCTTTTATCTGTGGCTCTAAAATAATGTTTAACCTTTTAGAGTCTCATCATTTTTATTACTGACTACGAGAATTTATAGTTGAGTAAGACTGTAAGTTCTTTGAGGTCAAGGTTAATGGTTTCCATTTATTAAATGCTTATAGAGTGCTTATTTACATATTTTTGAGGTGAAAACAGAGTCTTAGGGAGGTTAAATCACATGCTGGGGTTAAACTGTTAATAAATTGGCGAGCCTAGAGTTGAACCCAGGCTTCTCTGATTCCACAGTTTTTGTCTCCCCTTTATATGCCTCAGGTGCTAAGAGTAAGTTTTGTTCAAATGAATCAATAAATGAATCTTTCAGAAGAATTTGAGTAGCCTTGATGAAAGTAAGCATATCTTTGTGCCCTCGTACCACCTTCCACATTCGGTGAAGAGAGTAGGGAAACAGACTGCCCTTTCATAGATTTTTGCACATAACCTGAATTGTAAGCATGCCTGGAACACATTTGGTTCTGATTTAAAACAAGTTGGCTTGCCCCATTGCCATGTTATTACAAACACAAAAGAAGTATAAACTTCATTCCATTAAATAACCATCTACATAAACTCTTAAAGAGTTTCATGGTTTTGGGTTGGGCCAAAGCTAAATATTAAGGAAATGGTTATTAATGTTATATATTTTATTCAAACTACTCTAATTCTTTAACCTTCTCACTACCCCCTCAACATACTAACCAACATTTTCCTTCCTTCCTCAAAATTTTCCCAGGAGGTTAAGACAGGTACAGCTTGGATTTCAAGCTAGTGATGCCCACTATTTGGAAATACTCCTTGCTTTCAGTCCTTTGTAGCCTGTCGAGATGCTCTCTACTTGAATCTTTTTTAGTCTCCTTTGGGTAACAGTTAAATAAGTTATTATAGTAGCACTGTATAATGGAACTATAATGTGAACCACAAATGTAACTTAAAATTTTATAACCACATGAGAAAGAAAACAGTGGAGATTAATTTTTAATAATAGTTTTCTTTAACCACATATGTAAAAATGGTATTTCAATATATAATCTAAACATTACTGAGATTTTTACTTTTTTCTGTACCAAGTCTTTGAAATCCAGTGTGTTTTTTACTTTTACAGTACATCTGGATTCAGACTAGCCATGTTTGAAGTGCTAAATAGCCACAAGTGGTCAGTGGCTATTGTTTTGGACAGTGCAACTCTCTGGGAAGACCAACATAAGCTCATTGTGGTATATTAGGTATTCATAATTCCATTAAACTGTATAAAGGCCATGAACATACTTTAGTTTTTGATAAAGCTAGAAGACTGTTGATTTAAAAAAATTACTAATATTAGGTAAATACTCAAAATTGTCAAATAGTGTTTATGACCCAGGCCAGATTAATTGGTGCTTCAGGAATTGCTTATGTAAGAAGAAATAGGCCCGAAAAGCTAAATATTTGACATGAGCAAAGTTTCTCTTCAGTTGGACTGAGAGTACATTGACGTATGTTAGGGTCATCAGTCCACAAGGAAGTATTCACTGTCAGGTCAATAAATTTGAAGTCTGAGTAAACTCTTAGCCAGAGTTGCTTGAAGAGTCCAAATTAAACGTTGTTTGAAGCAGTGAATAATGTAATTTAGATGTTCTCAGATTTTTCTGAATATTTGTTTTCCTCCACTTGATAGCAGCAGATGCTTTGTGAAACTAAAAGCTGGTCGACTAGGAGGTGTTGGCCTTTGCTTGAGGCTGCGCTGTGCCCTGAGTGTCTTAGATTGTCCCCAGCACTGGGATGATGGCAGAGCTTTACTGCCATCAGAGATTCGACATGTAAAAAAAAAATCTCCTGCAATCTGTCTTTTGTAATTCTGTAGAGCACTTAATTTGGGGGTTAATAGATATAAACCTTAAATAGGCAGAGCAGTCCCCACTATTAGAATAGATTATGGCTGCTGCCCCGCCCCCAGCATAAATTTTGTCATTCCTGTTAGTTCGGTTGGAAATTTGGTGGGAAATGAAATTTTTAAAAACAAGTCTCACAGGATGTCTTGAGATTTTGGTGTAGTTCAATTAATGGCTCATGCTCTAGGCCCAAATTGTAATAGATGGTCCATCTCTTTGCCGTCATGTTTGTAGCTATTGAGCCAGTTTAGAATGTGGTAAATTAATAAGGCGTTACCTGTTTTATTTTATGTTTCCTTTGATGTGAACTTCCAGTAAAAGTGGCCCTCTTTTAAGCAGTCTGTAATTAGAAATGTATACATAAAATTTTCTCTTTTTGGTTCATGCATTTTAGAGTGTCTCTTTCTGTCTTGAGGCTAGCTACTATAGTTGGATGTGAATCACAGAGGTTTTCCAAATATTGGATTTAGTGTTTTCAGCTGTGAAGTTTCCTACTGTGGGCATAAGTTGTTAGAACTCCTCCATGAGAGTTGTACAGAATCAGTATTTCAGTCTAGAAAGTGCTAAGTTAATTAAAGCCTATGATATTCTATGCTTGGTATGATTTCATTATCCATTATTCATCTCTCATATTGCCACAGACATTATCCCTTAGGTAGCTTATATCCACATTTGACCTTCAAACTTTTGTCAGATTGCTTTATACCTCGTGGGCTGAAAGTGATGCTGTGACAAACCAGTACAGCCTTAGCTCACTCTCAAACAGGAAGAAGGATTTCAAATATTTTACCTGATTTATTTTTATAATTAAGAAGTTCAAGCTATTGAATGGCATTCTGAAAAATATAAAGGAGAAAGTGATGAATGACCCAGTAATTCCACCACACAAATAATGATTGTTTTTATTTTGATGTTTATTTTATCCTTTAAATCTTTTTTCCCCTAGCATATACATTTTATGTATATCCATATATTATTCTTTTTTTTTTTTTTAAAGTTTTTATTTATTTATTTGACAGAGAGAGAGAGCACAAGCAGGGGGAGTTGCAGGGAGAGGGAGAAGCAGGCTCCCACTGAGCAGAGAGCCCCACGTGGGGCTTGATCCCAGGACCCTGGGATCACGACCTGAGCTGAAGGCAGATGCTTAACTGACTGAGCCATCCAGACATCCCATACATATATTATTTTTTTATAAAGATTTTATTTATTTATTTGACAGAGAGAGATCACAAGTAGGCAGAGAGGCAGGCAGAGAGAGAGGGGGAAGCAGGCTCCCTGCTGAGCAGAGAGCCTGATGCGGGGCTCGATCCCAGGACCCTGAGATCATGACCTGAGCCGAAGGCAGAGGTTTTAACCCACTGAGTCACCCAGGCGCTCCATCCTGTGCATACATTCTTATATAGAGAATTGAGATAATTTTGTATATCCTGTCTTACAGTCTTCTTACAAAATACTTTATTTCATTTTTGAACATGGGGATTTTTTGGGTGATTTTTTAAAAAACTCCCGTTAGTTAACATACAGTATTATATTAGTTTCAGTTGTACAACATAGTGATTCAATTTCATACATCACCCTGTACTCATCACAAATGTGCTCCTTAAATCCCCTCACCTGTTTAACACATCCCGCCACCCACCTCCCCTCTGGTAACCATCAGTTTGTTCTCTATAGTTGAGTCTATTTCTTGATTTGCCTCTCTCTTTTTTCCCCTTTGCTTGTTTGTTTTGTTTCTTAAATTCCACATTTGAGCGAAATCATATGGTGCTTGTCTTACTCTGACTTGTTTCACTTAGCATCATACACTCTAGCTCCATCCATGCTGCTGAAAATGGCAAGAGTTCATTTTTTTAAAAAAAGATTTTATTTATGTATTTGAGAGAGAGTGTGTGAGCAAGAGAGAGCACATGAGTAGGGGCAGGTGGGGCAGAAGCAGGCTCCCCACTGAGCAGGGAGCTCAATGTGGGGCTTGATCCCAGGACCCTGAGATCATGATCTGAGCTGAAGGCAGATGCTTAATTGATTGAGCCACCCAGGCGCCCTGAGAGTTCATTCTTTTTAATGACTAAATAATATTCCCTTGTATATATATTCCACATCTTCTTTACGCATTCATAGATTGATGGCACTTGGCTGCTTCCATAACTTCACTATTGTAAATGATACTGCTATAAACATTGGGGTGCATGTATTCTTTTGAATTAGTGTTTTATATTCTTTGGGTAAATAGCCAGTAATTCAATTGCTGGATTGTAGGATGTATCTATTTTTAACTTTTTTGAAGAAACTCCATATTGTTTTTTGGAGTGGCTGCACCAGTTTGCATTCCCATCAACAGTGCATGAGGGTTCCCCTTTCTCTGCATCCTTGCCAATACTTGTTGTTTCTTGTTTTGTTGATTTTAGCCATTCTGACAGATATGAGGTGGTATCTCATTGAAGTTTTGATTTGCATTTCCCTGATGGTAAGTGATGATGAGCAGTAGATGCTCATCTATTAGCCATCTCGATGTTTTCTTTGGAGAAATGTCCATGTGTTTTGCCCATTTTTAAAATTGAATTATTTGTTTTTTGGGTGTTGAATTGTATAAGTTCTTTATATATTTTGGATACTAACCCTTTATCAGATATGTTGTTTGCAGGTGTCTGGGTGGCTCAGTTGGTTAAGCGTCTGTCTTCGGCTCAGGTCATGATCCTGGGGTCCTGGGATTGAGCCCCATACTGGGCTCCTTGCTCAGTGGGGAGTCTGCTTCTCCCTCTGCCCCTTGCTCCGCTCTGCTCTCTCTCAAATAAATAAAATCTTAACAAAAAAAAAGATATGTTGTTTGAAAATAAGTTCTTCTATTCCGTAGTTTGCCTTTTAGTTTTGCTGATTGTTTCCTTCACTATGCAGAAGGAGCTTTTTATTTTGATGTGGTCCCAGTAGTTTATTTTTGCTTTTATTTCCCTTACCCCAGTGGACCTATATAGAAAAAAGTTGCTACAGCTGATGTCAAAGAAGTTCCTGCCTGTGCTTTCTTCCAGGTTTTTATGGTTTCAGGTCTTACATTTAGATGTTTCATCCATTTTGAATTTATTTTTGGGTATGGTGTAAAAAAGTGGTCCAGTTTCATTCTTTTGCTTGTTGTTATCCAGTTGTCCCAGCACTCTTTGTTAAAGAGACTATTTTTTTCCTAGATATTCTTTCCTGCTTTGTCAGAGATTAATTGACCATATAGTTGTGGGTTTATTTCTGGGTTTTCTATTCTGTTACATTGATCTATGTATCTATTTTTGTGCCAGTACCATAAATGTTTTGATTACTGCAACTTGAAGTCCAGAATTGTGATGCTTCCAAGCTTTGCTTTCCTTTTACAAGATTGCTTTGTTTATTTGGGGTCTTTTGTGGTTCCATACAAATTTTAGAATTGTTCCAGTTCTGTGAAAAATGGTGTTCGTATTTTGATAGGGATTGCATTAAATGTGTAGATTGCTCTGAGTAGTATAGACATTTTCATAGTATTTGTTCTTCCAGTCCATGAGCATGTAATGTGTTTCCATTTCTTTGTGTCTTCAGTTTCTTTCATTAATGTCTCACAGTTTTCAGAGTACAGGTCTTTCACTTCTTTGGTTAGTTTATTCCTAGGCATCTTATTATTTTTTGTGCAGTTGTAAATGGAATTGTTTTCTTGATTTCTTTTTCTACTGTTTCATTATTAGTGTATACAAAAGTAACAGATTTCTGTACATTGATTTTGTGTCTTGTGATTTTACTGAATTTATCAGTTCTAGCAGTTTTTTGGTTGAATCTTTCAGGTTTTCTATCTATAGTATCATATCATCTGCAAATAATGAAAGTTTTACTTTTTCCTTAAAGATTTAGATGCCTTTTATTTCTTTTTGTTGTCTGATTACTGTGGCTAGGACTTCCAGTACTGTGTTGAATAAAAGTGGTGACAGTGGACATCATCTTGTCTTGCTTCTGACCTTAGGGGGAAAGCTCTCAGTTTTTCTCCATGGAATATGATGTTCACTGTGGGTTTTTGAAATACAGCCTTTATTATGTTGAGTTATGTTCCCTCTAAACTTAACTTTGTTGAGGGCTTTTATCATGAATAGATGTTGTACTTTATCAAATGGTTTTTCTGCATCTATTGAAAGGATCATATGGTTCTTTTACTTTCTCTGATGTGATGTAGCATGTTGATTGATTTGCAAATATTGAACCACCCTGGCAACCCAGGAATAAATCCCACTTGATCATGGTGAATGATTTTGTTAACGTATTGTTGGATTTGGTTTGCTAGTGTTTTGTTGAGGATTTTTGCATATATGGACATCAGAGATATTGGGTGGTAATTCTCTTGTTTTGTGGTGTCTTTATCTGGTTTTAGTATCAGGGTAATGCTGGTTTCATGGAATGGATTTGGAAATTTTTCGTCTTTTTCTATTTTTTGGAATAGTTTGAGAAGAATAGATATTAACTCTCCATTAAATGTTTGGTAGAATTTGCCTGTGAAGCCATCTGGTCTTGGACTTTTGTTTGTTGGGATTTATGTATGTATGTGTGTATGATTACTGATTCAATTTCTTTGCTGGTTTTGGTTTGTTCAAATTTTCTATTTCTTCCTGTTTCAGTTTTGGTAGTTTATATGTTTCTAGGAATTTACCCATTTCTTTTAGGTTGTCCAGTTGGTTGGCATATTAGTTTTTCATAATGTTCTCTTAGGATTTTTTTTATTTCTCTGGTGTTGGTTGTTATTTCTCCTCTCTCATTTGTGATTTTATTTATTTGAGTACTTTGTCTTTTTGAGAAGTCTGGCTAGAGGTTTATCAATTTTGTTGATTTTTTTCAAAGAACTAGCTTCTGGTTTCATTGATCTCTGCTATTGTTTAAGTTTGTATATTGCGTATTTCTGCTCATCTTTTTTTTTTTTTTGGTTTCTTTTTTAAAGATTTTATTTGGGAGAGAGAGCACAAGTGAGGGGGAGAGGCAGAGGGAGAGGGAGAAGCAGACTCCCTGATGAGCAGGAAGCCTGATGCAGGGCTCGATCCCAGGACCCCAAGATCATGATCTGAGCTGAAGTCAGATGTCTGACTCAGCCACTCACGTGCCCCATCTGCTCTAGTCTTGATTATTTCCTTCCTTTAGGTTTTGTTTGTTCTTCTTTCTTTAGGTGTAAGGTTAAGTTGTTTGAGATTTTTCTTGCTTCTTGAGGTAGACCTGTATTGCCTCTTAGAACCACTTCTGCTACATCCCAAAGATTTGTGTTTCTTTTTCATTTGTCTCCATGTACTTTTTAAATTTTTTCTTTTATTTCCTGATTGACTAATTCATTGGTTAGTAGCATGTTATTTAACTTCCATTTATTTGTGGTCCTTCCAGATTTTTCTTATGGTTGATTTCTATTTTCATATCCTTTTGGTCAGAAAAGATGCATGATATGACTTCAGTCTTTTTGAATTTGTTGAGGTTTGTTGTATGGGCTAATATGTCATCTATTCTGGAGTATGTTCCATATGCACTTGTAAAGAATGTGTATTCTGCTGTTTTAGGGTGGAATGTTTGAATATATCTGTTAAATCCACCTGGTCTAGTGTGTCATGCAAGCCATTGTATTCTTGTTAATTTTCTGTTTAGATGATCTGTCTATTGATGTAAGTGGGGTGTTAAAGTCCCCTACTGTTATTGTAATATTATCAATTAGTTCTTTTATGTTTGTTATTAACTGTTTTATTTGGGTGTACCCATGTTGATGCGTAAATATTACAGTTGTTATATCTTCTTTTTGGATTGTCCCCTTTATTTTCATAGTGCCCTTTTTTGTCTCTTGTTAAAGTCTTTGTCTTAAAGTCTATTTTGTCCAATATAAGTATTGTGAATTTGACTTTCTTTTGACCTCTATTTGCATGATAATTGTTTTTTCATTACTTCAATTTCTATCTGCAGGTGTTAGGTCTAAAATGATTCTCTTGTAGGCATGATATATGTGGGTCTTGTTTTTTTAATCGATTCTGTCACCTGTGTCTTTTGATTGGAGCATTTAATCAATTTACATTCGAAGTAGTTTTTGTGTTTTTACTGCCATTTTATTATTTGTTTTGTAGTTGTTTCTGAAGATTTTCTCTGATCCTTTCTTGTCTTTCTCTGTTTCCTGCTTTTCTGGTTTTGCTTAGTGATATATTTGGATTTCCTTCTCTTTGTTCTTTGCATATATATTAGTGATTTTTGATTTGTGATTAACATTAGGTTGGTATATAACATGTTCTGAATATAGCACTCTCTATGAAATTGATGGTCATTTAAGTTTGAACCATTCTTTACTCCTCTTCTGCCCATGTTTCAGGTATATGTTGTCATATTTTATATCCTTTTATGAGTTCCTTGACTGAATTTTTTTAAAGAAATACTCATTTTTATTGCTTTTGTGTTTTCTTTCTTCATACTGTCACATTTGTCTTTCCTTTCCACTTACAGAGTCTTCTTTAGTATTTCTTGCAGTGGTCATGAACTCTTTTGGTTTTTGTTTGTCTGAGGAACTATCTCTCCTATTCTGAATGATAGCCTTGCTGGATAGAATATTCCTGGCTGCAGATTTTTCCAGTTCATTACTTTCAGTATATCATGCCACTTTCTTCTAGTTGGGAAGTTTCTGCCTTATGGGTTTGTCCTTGTAAATTACTGCCTTCTTTTGTTTTGTTACTTATAAATGTTTTCTTAATCATTATATTTTGCAATTTTAATTATAATATATTTTGGTGTGGATCTGCTTTTGTTGATTTTATTGGGTGTTCTCTGCCTCCTGCATCTGGATATGTTTCCTTCTCCAGATTAGGGAAGTTTTCAACTATTATTTCTTCAAATAAATTTTCTGCCTTCTTTTTACTCTCATTGTCTTCGAGGACTCCTACAATAAGAAGCTATTATTGATGGAGACACTGAGTTCCTTATGTCGATTTTCATTTTGTGTAATTCTTTTTTCTCTCTTTTGTTCAGCTTGATTACTTTCCATTACTCTGTCTTCTAAGTCATTGATTTCTTCGTCTGCTTCTTCCAGCTTGCTGTTTATTTTTGCTATCTTTCTTTCTTTTTTTTTTTTTTTTAAGATTTTATTTATTTATTTGACACAGAGAGAGATCACAAGTAGGCAGAGAGGCAGGCAGAGAGAGAGGGGGAAGCAGGCTCCCTGCTGAGCAGAGAGCCCGATGTGGGGCTTGATCCCAGGACCCTGAGACCATGACCTGAGCCGAAGGCAGAGGCTTTAACCCACTGAGCCACCCAGGCACCCCTCTTTTTTTTTTTATATATATTTTATTTATTTATTTGTCAGAGAGAGAGAGGGTGAGCACACAGCAGGGGGAGCAGCAGGCAAAGGTGGAGGGAGAAGCAGGCTCCCCACTGAGCAGGGAGCCAATGTGGGGCTCGATCCCATGGCCTTGAGATCATGACCTGAGCTGATGGCAGATGCTTAACTGTCTGAGCCACACAGGCGCCCCCAGCCTGCTGTTTATTCTATCAAGCATGTTTCAGATTTTGTTTATTGAGCCTTTAACCTCTGCTATGTTACTCCTTATCTCTGTGTTAAGGGTCTCACTCATGTCTTCCACTCTTTTCTCCTATCCGTTGATGATCATTACTTTAAATTCTTTATCAGGACTGTTAGTTTTATCTGTTTCATTTAGATCTATGGCTGTCGCTTTGTCTTGTTCTTCCATTTGGGACAAATTACTCTGTCTTCTCATTTTGTCTAAGTCTCCATGCCTGCTTCTGTGTGTTAGAAAAGTCAACTGTGTTTCCTGTTCTTGAAAGTAATGACCTTATGAAAAAGAAGTCCTATAGTGCTCTGCAGTGTTGTTCCCAAGGTTCTGACACTTGAGGGAGTATCTCCAGTGTATGCTGCATGTGCTCTTTGATGTGGCCTCTTCTCTACCTTTAGTTGTGGAGTTTGTTCTTACAGTCTTCAGGTCAATTCCTGGGGTATTTAGGATGATTTGATAGCTATGTAGTTGTATTTCTGGGATGAGGCAAGCCTAGAGACTTCCTTCTCCACTACCATCTTCCTCTGGTCTTTCCTGAACATGGGAGTTTTAACTGCAAAACAACAACAAAAACAAAAACAGTATTTAAGAAAAGCATTTACCTCAAGAAGAAAACCATTCTCAAATTACCAACCACTATTTGAAGGAAAAAAATACTTCTGTTTTTTCTTGATGTTTCTTTACAGGCCTACATGCTTTTCTTGTTTTTTAATTTTTTTTTTTTAAAGCAGGTGAATTTGATTTGTTCACTGTGGTTCCTGAAAGCAGGTAGGGGAATTTTAGGAAAGATGAGGTCTGAAAATCCTCACACTTACTGTGATATATAACTTTCAGAAGCCGCTGTTCATTACTGATGTTCGAACCTGGAGTGTTTTTCAGTTTACTGGGTATTTGAATGACTTTGAGAATCGAAGGAACTTTAAAAATGGGCTTACTGTCTACTATTCAGTCAATTCTCAGAACTTTGTATGCCACTCTAGAGTGTTAGCTATGATTCATGAAAATAAAAAGTTCTTTGGGAGTATATAATAACTGCATCTTTTGCATCTTTTTATGATTCCTCTTTCAGTGAAATTGGCTCAATTGTCATGGAAGTTTTTGAAAACAGTAATATACAGAATAAAATATCTCACATAGGTCTTTTAGCATACCGATTAAATTGATCCGATAAGTGAATGTTTTAAAATTTTAGTATTTTTGCAGGAGAATCAGGCTACATAAATGTTCACATTTATTTTTCAGGTGACCTTCACATGCAGCAGCCTTCTTGGTTGCAAATGTGCTACAGTTGGGTTGTGTTAAAAAGGGAGAAATGCTTTGAATTTTTATAGAGTTGAAGAATTATTTCTCATTTATTTTTATATTGAACTGTTTTGTTTGTTTTGTTTTGGCTCAGATTCCACAGGGTTGGGGAAAAAACCCATTGCCTATCCAGGGAGTTTTTAAAGATATTCCATTCTGTGTTTTAAATATGAATACATAGTCCTCGTGTTTTTAGATTCGACTCCAGAAAGCATTAGATGTTATACTGGAAAAGCATTTTAGAGTGAAAGGGATATTTAAACAAGTTTCCATACGCCCTACAAAGAATTTTAAATTGAGCTCCCCCCCTTTAATTCAGTAATTAACTAGATTTGCCCTGTAGTTTGGGGGAGTATAATAGTTTACACCTGTTTCAACTTTTGCTATTTTTATTGGCTATGGATTTTGCCATCCCATATTTCTTGTGAAGCAAAAATGTCAAATAAAATATGACAAAGCATTGGAGAAATTATAATAAACATAAAAATGAATTGTTCAGCTTAAAATATGAAATGCTTTACCTGCACAATCTGTGAAGCCATGTTTCAGTAGTATTGAAGTAATTTATTCCTGCAGTTCTACGTCACAAAAATAAAGACAGTTGCTTTCATTGGCAAGAATAATCCAGGGTTTTTACAATCAAATGACTAAATTTTGGAACATCAGGCAGAAGTCATGTTATAAAGACAGTTAGACAAAGCCTGCTAAATCATTTTGTGTGTGTTCATGATACGGTGGAATAAAAAAGATTAGGGTGTATTTGTGTATAAGAATATGAAGACTCAACAGAACTGTTACACCACAGAATATAATCAGACTTCAAAGGTCAAGGAATGTCACAACATCAGGATGGCTTGGCTCATTTCACAGGCAATATTTGCCCCTCCAGCCATAGTGAAAAGACAACCATTGAGTCAAGATATTATCATAGCTTACGTTTTTTTCTTTTTTTATATCCAGTTCTTAGATGGTCTTCCTAAAAGTACCCTGTATTCTTTAGGGTGGCAGGAGCTGCCCAGCTATAATGTTGGGTTAAGAGCTAAATTAGTAGCTTTTTAAAAAGTACATTGTCCTGAATGAGAATAGCTAAATTAAGATTCTATTAAGTTATTTTGGATGAAGTTGTGACCATGAAAAGATCTTTGGGAAGTTGTCACTAAAATTAAATTTTTATTTTGGCTTTATCTTACCAGTGGGTGGCTGTGAATATATGGGCCAAGGTTTTAAATTGAATGAGGTCAGGGCCTTGCCAATTTTGATTGACCAGTGTGGGACTTAAATATTCGTGGAATGAAAGAGTGAACTTCTTTTTGTTCTTTTCTGCATCTGTAAAATGAACTTATTAAATACCTAAGTTTATATTGAGAAGTAAATATTCTGCAAACCTCCTCCCCACAATCACTTCTTCAGAGGAGTTTATATTTTAATACTGAGGAATTTGGACTATTTGAGACTTGAGCTCTCAAATTTGAGCAGGGAGGATCCCCCATTAGGGTGGCTGAGAGAATGCTTTTGGTGTTACGTCCTTCTCCCTCAATTGGCTTCTATGGCCTTGACAGCTTTGCCTGCATGGTGTCGGTAAAAGGCCGCAGGAGACCGAGCAACCTGGTAATGACCGAGGAACCTGGTAATGAGATAAGGAATAGTTACTATATATATAGTGCCTATGACATGGTCTAACCATGAGACAATGATCTCACTAAGTATCTGGTCAGAGACTCTTACTAGTGTACTTGGTGGGCTTAAGGAATGGACTCTACTCAGGATTTAGGGGGAAATCAGGCTTAGATTTGGAGTTTCTTATATGTAAACACTTGGAAAGAAAAAGGCCAAGGAATTTCGGTATGAGTATTTTTGGTGCCAGTGAGTATCCCTGCTTCCTCTTTCCCTTGACGTTGCTAAAGGTGCAGGTTTCTTTAAAATTTTAGATGTTTTTCTGGAACATAGTTAATTATAATTTGAGTGTAAGGAAAATCCTCTCTCCCTTTTTTTATTCATCCAGGGATTGAAAGGCCGTTCTGTGAAGTCTGTTTAGCTGGACTTGGAATGAAGGGGCATTTCAAGGTTGTGACATAATGAGTTTATCATGAGCAAAATAAGTGTCCCAAAGGAAATGTCTGTAATAAAATGTAATTGTATTATGAAATTTAAAATGATGAATCCTAAGTTGTGAAGGAGTTCCCTGTGGGTGAAAGGCGTCTTGATAGGCCTGTCTTGTCTCATAGGCCTTTGAAAATATCTTTGATTCTAAAGTTTCTTTTCAAAGAAGAGTTTCCTCAATGTCACTAGAATTTTTTCAGATCTTTGTGCCACACTATGCAATTTTGATCACCAAGCGATTTTGTCATTAAGTAGGCCCCTTCAAACTGTTTTTTGCTTTAGAGATAAAGAGAAAGCCCAAGAGGTGGCCGTGCTGAAGTGCCCCCAAGGCACTTATTAGGTTTGTGTCATTAGGTTTGTGCACTAAACCTTATGTCTTGCCTAGGTAGCCCCTCTAGCTAGGATCACCCACATTTTCCAGTTTATTTAGAAAGTATGAGCTTTGTTTGTTTTTTGGTCAAATTTGCTTTTTATCCTTTTTTTTTAATTTTTAAAATTTATTTTTATTTTTTAAGTAGTCTCCATACCTGGTGTGGAACCCAGTGCAGGGTCTGAACTCATGACCCCAAGATCAAGACCTGAGTTGAGATGAAGAGCTGAATGTTTAATGACTGAGCCACCCAGGCACCCTTACTTTTTTGTTTTTTTAAAGTTTTAATATTGACATATTTCCAAATTAGAGAGTGAAAATCATAATTTGTAGAGTTAACTTCCAGAAACCTATTTGTGGAAGTGTATGATTCAAATGCTCACATGTCTTTGCTCAGTTTCTGTGCTCAGTTCATGCTGTTGGAAATACAGTATTTGTGCAGAAAATAAAAGTTAAAATGGTATTGGCATTATGTATTAGGGTTTTTTGCATTTTTTTTGTTTTGTTATGTTTTTTGCTGCTGTAACAAATTATAAGCATAATGATTTACAACATAAATTTATTCATATAGTTCCGGTGCTCAAAAGTCTGAAATGGATTTCACTGGCATATATCAAACTGTTGGTGGGCCATGCTCCCTCCAGAGGCTCCAGGGGAGAATCCATTTCTTTGCCTTTCCCAGCTTCTACAGGCCACCTATGTTCTTTAGCTTGTGCCCCCCTTTGTCCATCTTCAAAGCCAGTAGTGTAGCATCTCTAATATCTTTCTCCACTGACCTCTCCTTTCTTTATGTGTTCTGCTCTCCCTCTGCTTCTATTGTCATATCACCTTCTTGGATTCTGACCTTCCTCCTTCCCTCTTACAAGGACCTTGTGATGACATCGGGCCCACCTGGGTAATTCAGGATCGTCTCCCTAGCTCAAGAGCCTTAATTTAATCACACCTGCAAAATCCCTTTTGCCACATAAAGTAACATATTCATAGGTTTCAGGAATTAGGGCATGAACATCTTTGAGGGGCTCTTGTTTAGCCTTCCATTAGAATAGAATTTAAATTTTTTTGTTTCTTTTTAGCTTTTGTTTTTTCTTTCTTTCTTTCTTTCTTTCTTTCTTTCTTTCTTTCTTTCTTTCTTTCTTTCTTTCTTTCTTTCTTTCATTTTATTTATTTGAGAGAGAGAGAGCCAGAGAGAGCACGAGCAGAGGGAGGAGAGGGAGAAGCAGTCTCCCTGCTGAGCAAGGAGCTGACACGGGGCTTGATCCCAGAACCCTGAGATCATGACCTGTTGATAAAAATACACATTTTTACAAGATTATAGAAGGTGTCTTATATTTAACTGTGAAATTGAAGTTTGTTAAGTTTAAATTTTAATACTTGCTATTTCTTTGAGGGAATTTCTTTGAGTTTTGAGTCTTCTACCTAACAGAATGACCTGCCACATTTCTTGGGTCATTATTAATTTTTTTTAAATTGAGGTATAGTTGACACACAAGAGTCTTTAATAATTTTAATAAGTGTCCTGGACACACATACACACATGTATATGCATGTACACACAGTGCCCTTCGACAATACTGATCAGTAGGTGTTTAGGGTACCATGGTCCATGGTCTTCCAGATTTCATTGTCCAAGAGTTCTTTCTCTAGCTCGTTTCCTTGTCTTGGCCAAGGAGTGCTTCTCCAGTTAACCACTGTTCCACCCTGCATCTGAATTTGAAACCTGTTTGGTGTTTGCTTTCTTTTTTTTTTTTTTTTTTTTTTAAGAGAGAGCATGAGTTGGGAGTGGGTGTCAGGGAGGAGGAGGAGAAAGGGGAGGGAGAGAGAGGATGTTAAGCAGGTTCCACACCCAGCGCAGAGCCCAACACAGGCGTCGATCTAATATCATGACTTGAGCCAAAATCAAGAGTCAGGTGCTTAATCAACTGAGCCCCCCCATTGCAGTTTGAGGCTTTTGCGAGCAAGATGCTATTGGCTCTTTGTCCCCTCTCCTCTTAGTCAAATTGCTTACTCCTTTCCACATATTAAAAAGAAGGTTCACAGAGTTGTACGACTTTTGAATGTAGAGACCTGGGTTTCTCCCATATTTATGGTCTGCCATTTAGAAATAAGAACAATTGTTCAAATGTAATGACTTTTAAATTAATCTCACATGAAGTTTTATTGTTGTCTGTGACCTTCACTTACTGTTTCATCCTCATGTTTTGTTTCTTTCTTATCAATGTGAATTAAGGAATGAATTAAAGTAGTATGATGGCAGCTGAAACCCAAGTAGATTATATAGTCATTGCAAAGCATAGAACAAATAGCTAAGAGTGTAGGCCTTGTGGGATGAACCACCAGTTGAAAAGGCGGCCTCATGCCTGGGATTGGTTGCAGATAGGAAGTACTGAAAGCGCTATAGTTCATTATATTGGTAGTTGCATTTGTTCATGTCATTCATGTCATGTCATTGTCATGTCATGTCATTCATGTCATTCCTTAATTATGAAAGGATGAGATTACTTTCATCTGTGTGTGAAAAGAGAGACCTGGGTCTTTCAGAAAAAAAGTGTGAAATTATCTAAAGATGTATATTTGATTGAATTAGTGTTTGCGTTTTTGTTTTTGTTTGCGACTTTCCATCAGATGAGGCCTGTTCAGGAAGGGACTGAGCTTTGGGAGAGCAAGAATGGCATCTTGCTTATTACTTTGTTATTCTCATACTTGATATTTGAGAGGTTTTTGAATACATAGGTTGAAAAAAAGAAACTATTTTAAATGTATACATTTTTATTTACAGCTGCTGCTGAAGGAAAAGGCAAAAGTGGGGAAGACTTTTTTCAGAAGGTAAGTTGTTTTGTACTCCTGCCTTAGTGATAATTAAGGAGAAGTCAGTGTGGCTCAGTGGTTGCACTCAAGGCCCACGAAAGCCCCCCTTCCATATGAAGGGGAATAGGTTTTGATGAGACAGCTGGAGATGCTCAGGGCAAAGAAAGGGTGAGATATTGTTTGGGAAGTAACTGTTCTAACTTCTTGCTCCTCCTGAGCAACTCTAATGAGGCAAAGCGAAAGTGAAGGCTGCCAGGTATGCTGTGCTGATTATCTTCTTTCACGGCTACCCCCTGTTGCTTCTTTCCCCACATAAATACCTGACCTGGGACGCGGAGAGGAATCCTTCACAGCTTTCCTCATTTCCAGTAAGCATGACCATGGATGGGGTAATATAATCAATGAAAGATGCACCTTTAGACCTGCTTGCTCACTATTGGTGACAGTGTCCAGTGTGTCCCTGATGGTCCTCTGGGAGTTCTGAACTTCACTGAAGCTAGTATTGCTAGTCTTATTTAGCAAAGGGAACTAGGAGTGGACCTGATTGAAAAATGAATAGGAGAACTGTGATTAGCAATTGATAATTTCTAGTCAGCTCTATTTGAAAATAAGTGTTTTGTATAAGGGAAGATGCCTGTCCTTTCAAAGAAATTGACTCAAGTTCATGTTCTTCTTTCATTTATTTGTATTTATTATATTTGTGTCTTTGTTTTGGGATCCAGAAAGCATGTGTGTAACAACAAATACACAGATGTCCCGGGGTGAATAAAGCAGCAACTATAGATGAGGTTAAATAATGCTGTAGAGGGTCATCAGCCTTTGGAAATCACCTGTGCATAACCAGATGTGGCCTTTACAGCCTCTTTATTTTTTGCTCTGTGTGATCTACATTTTTTCTTTTTTGTCAGCTTCATCATTTTCTGCGTTCTCTGCCAAGAATATGGAAGCAAATATTTTCAGCCAATACTTGTATTGCCATTTTTTCATTCTGAAAGTATTTATTTACCACCTGCTGTATTCCACACACTAGAGAGACTAAAATGAGCAAGGCATAGTCCTTGCCCTGAGGAAATTAGTCTGCTGTCTGACAGTAAAGTCAGAAATAGCAGGAGAGTCCTGGGCCAGAGAGGGTTAAGCACTTGACTGGGGCTTTAGGAGATAAGGAAGGACTTCTTGAGTACTTAGGAGTAGTAGTTAACTGAAGAGGTAGGCTTGGGTGGGCTGGGAGGGCATTCTGGGCAAAGAAACAAAATGTTAAGAGGGCTAAACAGGGTTGGAAGAATTCCTGTGACATTTGGCTTGCACATGTGACATCAGTGGGGTTCATAGTTCATGGTGAGATATAATATCTTATAAGTGTCTTATATGTATTGGGGGGCTTTCCTAAAGGGACTTAAATTTTAAAACTTTAAAAATGCTATGCTGGCCAAATAGAATGTGTCAGACCACAGTTTTCTACTCCTCTTTAGGCTCATCTGTTGAAGTTTCTGTATTTACCTGAAACCCCTTACTTGGCATCATCAGATAATGGTTAATATCCAACTTATCATTACCTGGGCATTTCAGAATCCCCTGCCTCTACCTCAGGCAGGCTTGCCATGAGGGAGGAAAGGAGAAGACAAATAGCAGAAATCCCAGATCTGCCTTGGGTTGGTTGTGAAGGTACAGATTGACGTGATCTGTGGAAGGATTTTATTTCATTGTTGTTTAACTTGTGGATAGATGGAAAAAGCAGTTTGTTCAGCTTTGACTGAGACATTTGAAAAACTGAATCAAAACATGGTGTATGCGGTCATAAAGGACCTTCATTCTTAGAAGATTTGCTAATATTTATCACCCTTTGTGGAGCCATATATACATTCCAACAGTTTAAATAGAAACACATGTTTGAATCCAGGAACATGTGTGCGTCCAACAAACCATGAGTTGGAATCATCGATTCCATTCTTGGTCACAGGTTAATGAAGTCCCTGAATAACTAAATGGGAATAGTTTTCATCTCTTTATTTTCTTCTTTAGTAGAGTGTCTTCCTGATAGATGTCCATACAGGATTTGGATAGTCACCCTGGAAAAGAAACCTGTGACTTTTATTAAAGGCAACATTCCAAATTCTAAAAGAGTAATTTTCAGTGTTTTGACCAGACAGGAGTAGACATTATGGTTCATCTACAGTAGAATGAAGTAATGGAGAAGTATTGAATTGTTCTCCAGGAAATTTCTTCTAGTTTCACACATATTCCAGTTTCACATAGTGACATTTTGGGAAGTACTTAAGAATAAGAAATGAGAAAATCATTTTCTTTTCTCAGAGTTAGGCAAATATGAGGGCTCTATATGGTTATTAGAATATGTTTTGGTTTTGATTCTAGGTGTGTATCATAAACCAAAATTAAAAGTCTCTCTTGAGTTGACTTTAAAGTTTGATCACCCTTATTATTTTATAACATCTAAGCTTTGTACTGACTTTCGCTAGAGAGGAGATTGGAGGAGGAGTGTGAGGCTTTTATATGTTAATTTTTTGTACCATTAAAATGTATATAAAATCATAATATGCCTTACTAAATTTAACCTTACAAAAATTTTTCAAATTAAAAGATAAATTAAAAAATCTTTAAGAATAAGAAATCTTTAAGAATTAGATTTGGTAGATTTGCAAAAGGGTTTTTAAATTGTAATTTAACAACTACTAATTCATCAAATACATTGTTTCAAATTTGGAGCTGTAGTTGTTTAGTTTACACTTGAACTTCTCCTATAGAGTCACATTTATTGTTTCAGAGATTTACCTGGTTTTCTACATACTGTTTTATTGCATGTGTTTGAAATGTTTTATTTCCCCTGGTACTCTATTAGAGCAAAAGGCTACCCTGTTACACCAGAGAAACCCAATGATTTAGTGGCTCAAAGAACAGTTCTTTCTTTCTTTCTTTTTTTTTTTTTTAAAGATTTTTTAAAGATTTTATTCATTTATTTGAGAGAGAGATCACAAGTAGGCAGAGAGACAGGCAGAGAGAGGGGGGAAGCAGGCTCCCTGCTGAGCAGAGAGCCCGATGCGGTGCTCCATCCCAGGACCCTGAGATCATGACCTGAGCTGAAGGCAGAGGCCTTAACCGACTGAGCCACCCAGAGCTGAAGGCAGAGGCCTTAACCGACTGAGCCACCCAGGTACCCAAGAACAGTTATTTCTTTTTGTTTCTTGTAACATTATAAGGAGAATATTCCCCATTGGTGGGTGGCTCTGTCCTATGCTGTCAGTTAAAGACCCAGATTCCTTCTAAGAAGTAGCTCTGCTATTCCTTAAGGAATGGACCTCCTCTTTGCGGTTGATTTGGGTGAGCACCATGTCTAAATGTGAGCTAGTAAGAAAGAAGAAGAGTATGGAGGAAGTATGACCCAGTCTTAAGGCCTAGGCCTGGAGGCATATGTCATGTCTTATATTCAATTGGAGAAAACTTAGTTACATAGCCTTACCAAACTGTAGTCATGGGGCTGGGGGGGGAAGGAGGATTGATTTTTGCAAGTGCTATCTACCAAAAGACAGATAGTTATGAAAAATGGGTGTGGTCAGAGTGTAATGTCTTCCCGTGGTATGCTTTGAAACCTTTTGTGTTAGTTTGTTAGGGCTGCTGTAACAGTGTATCACAGACTGGGTGGCAACAGAAATTGACGGTCTCACGGTTCTGGAGGTAGGAGTCCAAGAGCAAGGTGTCAGCAGGGGTGGTTCCTTCTGCAGACTGTGAGGGAAAATCTGTGCCATTCCTTTCTCCGAGCTTTTGGTGGTTTGCTTACCATCTTTGGTGTTCCTTGGCTTGTAGAAGTGTCATCCCTATCACTGCCTTTGTCTTCACAGGCATCCTCCTTTCGTGTGTGTGTCTCTATCCAAATTTTCTCTTTTTGTAAGGACACTGGTCATACTGGATTAGGGCTCACCCCAGTGATCTCATCTTAATAATTACATCTGCAGTGACCCTGTTTCCAAATAAGGTCACATTCTGAGGTACTGGAAATTAGGATTTCAACATAGGCATTTTTGTGGGACACAATTCAACCTATAAACATTTCTTAATGGAGGAAACTATTCTGTAGGAAAATTCAGTATAATTAGAAAATTTTCCTTAAACTATAATGTTATTTATCACACTTTAATCTACACATTTTAACTGCCTAGTCATTTATACTAAATTTGTTCTTTTTTCCTTATTACAAGTCATATCTAAATTGTCTAGGACAAATAATTAAAACAGAAGAAAGAAAAAAATGTAATCTGTCATCCCATCTTTGAAAGAGAACTATTTATATACTCTTAGCCTTTTTTTCTATGTATATTAAAAATGCATATAAAGTGCTTTTTTAATATTCTCTGATTGGCTGATAGAATTATAAATCAGCCTATTTGCATTGGGTACTTTTCAAATGCTTTTCTGTATGAATGCTTTGGAAGATCTCCAGTAATTGTACTTTTTATTCTTTGGCTTTAACTATACTTACAAAAAGGAGGGAATGGATACAACTTTATCATTTCTCTCTAGCTTGCTGTCCACCTCTCATGGCAACTTTAATTGAAACACATGGAAATGATCTGCCAGGATTTTTACAGTTCTTTGGGCAGTTGTTCATGGCTTACTCACTGTCTGTCCTGTTTCCTTTTAATCAGTTCTTTTTTTTCCTTGTGAAATGACTATGGCCAGATCGGAGGGAAAATGTGTTACAGTATATTGGGTGGGGATGAGTATAGCGATTGTGCTACAAATGTGACTCATCAAAGCACAGTGCTTTATTTAGGAATCCTGAATCCCAATGGCTGAAGAAGACAAAATCCAGTCAGCATCATAATTGATAAAGCTAGGTTTTCCATTGCATCAGGTTATATACATTATTTCTCCCCAAAGTACACATCACACATTTTTAAATGTAGGGAGAGTTTATAGTCTTAAAATATGTCAGTTTGGAAAATTGACCCATAACCTATGGCTTTTCATGAGAGCTAACAGTAAGACTAATATAAATAAGATACCATTCGGTGACCTATGTAGTGTATTTCTAGTACCCTCAAACTCATCCTTTTAACGGCAAACAGATTACTTTTGTCATTTTAAGACTGAAAAGTAGCAAGTGTTGTCTTCTGAGGAAAATTGTGGAAGGAGTATTTGTTTCCCTATGCATCACAAAATGAGTGTTTCAGGTGATCTTAGATAGGGACTTCTTTAGTCTTTTTATTGGGGCAGGGGCCCAGGCAGAAATTATAGAATTGCTTCTACTTTTTCCATGGGTCATATTTTGTATGTGTTGACTAGATATTCCTCTTTTAATAGAAATAGGTTTTGGTTTAATTATTTAAAAATGAATTCAATTAACTATAACCTGTGGTATACTTTCTCTAACACTGAGACTTAATGCTTAAACATTTTAAATTCTATTTAAATAAAATTAGGATATTTTAAAGTTTTAATCTTAGTGTTTGTTTTAATAGGTAATGTATTCACATGGTTCACAGTTCAAACATTACAAAAAGGTGTATATACAGTGAAGAGTACTTGGTGTTACAGTTCTGAAGATGTGTGGAGAAGGCTATGCAGCATTACAGTGTTGATTCTGATCTTATGCAAAGGTGATCAGGAATGGATGTCACCACTAATGGGCAGTTAAGTCTTGAAGCTAACATTGAGAGATGCTGAGTTCTTATTCCTGATAATAAC
Organism: Potos flavus; assembly: GCA_028534135.1. Lineage (NCBI taxonomy): Eukaryota > Metazoa > Chordata > Mammalia > Carnivora > Procyonidae > Potos > Potos flavus. The sequence goes on along the minus strand of CM052894.1, from coordinate 58,784,379 downwards.
ACTGGCCTTGAGAGTAAGTTTCAGTGAGAAAATTTGTTGTCATGGTTCTCCCTGGCTAAATATGGATGACTGACCATGTATAAGACTTAGAAAAGTAGAACAACCCTTTTAAAATGGGTTGTCTGATCATCTTTTTGAAAGTTGTTAAAGGTAAGAATCGATCCTATGTTTTTTGTTTTTTTAAAGATTTTATTCATTTATTTGAGAGAGAGCATGAGAGAGAGAGAGAGAGAGAGAGAGAGAGAAACTGCATCCTCACAGAAGCACGGGGGAGTGACAGAGGGAGAAGCAGGCTCCCCACTGAGCAGGGAGCCCTATTCCAGACTCCATCCCAGGACCCTGGGATCATAACCTGAGCCAAATGCAGATGATTAACTGGCTGAGCCAGCCAGGTGTCCTGATCCTATGTTTTTAAAAAAGATTTATTTATTTATTTATTTGAGAGAGTGCATGCGGGAAGGGACAGAGGGAAAAGGAGAGAATCCTCAAGCTGACTCCCTGCTGAGTGCAGAACCAGAGGTGAGGCTCCATCCCAGGATCCTGAGGTCATGACCTGGGCTGAAATCAAGAGTCCAACGCTCAACTAACTGAGCCACCCAGGCACCCCTTGATCCCATTTTTACGCCTGTAATTTGCTCTCTATTATCTAGCAGATAAGGGCGAGAAAAGATTGAAAAAAAGACTAAGTAACTTGTTCATCATCCATTCTCTGGTCTTCTCAGTTCTGTCTTGGTGTTTTATCTGACATGAGAAGCCTGGATGTTGGGCCCATGTTTGTAGCAGGCTCTATAATCACCTGTAGAGTTCTATTGTCATGTCTATTTTGGCTTTATTTCTGGCAGCCATTTCACACAGCTACTTTATGAAGACCCATTTTGTCTTTTATTCCTCTCTCTGCAACCACAGAGTAGGGGATGTCATTAAGATTCCTGTAAAACATATCTTGATGGTAGTCAATATACCCTAATTACTACTGTGATTTTTTTCAGTGAATAATCTTAAATCAGTATCTGGTGAAGTTTAGTTTTTTCCCGTTAGAATATTCTTCTCTCTTCTTGAAACCAAACTGGTTCATGTGGAAAATCAAACTGAATTCATGAAAATAGGTTTTTAAAGAAGGGTTCCTAGGCAGGACTCTGGATTAAATAGTGACATGCAGTGTACCTGGGATAGAACAGCAATTAAGGTCCAGTTAAGTGATTCATTGGTCTTAGTTTAAAATGGCTTTTACATTATTTTGTAAAATGCTCTCCCTGAATGGATTAAAGTCCTTAATTCCTATAGTTGTCAATATTTTTCTTAGTTGAAAAATATTGAGATACAAACTTCTTTATTTATGGTTGATATTAAGATTTCAGGACAATTTTAACATGGCACAGATAAAAATTATACTAATAACTGATAATATGCAAATATAAACACATTTTTGGATATTAGAAGTAATTTTTCAAGATAGTGGAATTAACTATTTCTGAGGAGGGATTAAGTTTGATTAGTTGTAATCAGAGGAGCCTTGCAATTGCTTTGGTAGTCTGTATATGTGTGTATATTTAATTATGTCCTTTGATTGTCATATGATTCAAATCTTTTTTATATCTAAGAAAGATAAATTCAATCTTGTATGTACATACATAGAACATCATCAGAGAGGTGTCTGAAGATCATTGTTAAAAGGATGTTCATGTGGTAATATTTATAATAGTTAAAATTAATTAAAAATAATCTACATGCTTATTATATTGCTTGAAATATGCTGTATTCAAACTTTATATTATTAGGTAGGCATTAAAACTCATGCTTTTTTGGTAAATTATTAATGAATTAAAAAAATGAGTATCACATAAATGCAAAAATCAGGACAGAAGGCATATAAACAGCTTGTCTCAAATTTTCTTACATATACTTATGACTTGAAAAATGATTGGGGCAGGAGTTATGCCAAATGATAGCGGTGATTGTCTTGGCTGTGGGATTAGGTTCATTTTTATTCTTTCTCTGTACTTTCCTATAGTGGGCATCTAATACTTTTAAAACCAAGGTTAACAAAAACTATCATGTCATGGAGAAAAGCAGATCATCATGGCTAATAGTTTGAAGTTGTTCACAGATGCATAAACTATTGTCAATTTATAGCGTATACCAAATTTTGTTGAAAGGAGTCTGAGAAGTCATCTTGTTCTTCTTCCCATCAAGTACTGAAGTTCCTTCTGTATCACAACAGTTGTAAACAGAGTAGATCCCAGGTATATACAAGGCAGATCATTTTTTAGTCAGTGCTAATATTTTAGAAAGGCCCTCCCCATTTGCCCTCGTTTTGCCATTTGGGGGTCTAAAATTTTTTGAAGATGGTTTTTATAACATCTCTATGTCTTCTTTTCTTTAGACTAAAGATATTTAGTTTCTTATTTATTAATTTTCAGACCTCTCACTATTCTGTTCACTTTCAGGGTCAGCGTCCCATCTTAAATGTGGCAACGATATCTGGGCACAATATTTTGTCTGTACAGTGATAGTGAGGCCATAATATCTGTGATATTGATGTGATTCAGAAGTAGCTAAAGATTGGGGCACCTGGGTGGCTCAGTGAGTTAATCCTCTGCCTTCGGCTCAGGTCATGATCTCAGGGTCCTGGGATCGAGCCCCGCATTGGGCGCTCTGCTCAGCGGGGACCCTGCTTCCCCCTCTCTCTCTTCCTGCCTCTCTGCCTACTTGTGATCTCTCTCTCTGTCAAATAAATAAATAAAATCTTTAAAAAAATTATAAAAAAAAAAAGTAGGATTACCTAACCTTCAGGTACCGTGTGTTGGTATAGACGTGAAGAATTGACATTTCTTGCCATTCTTTGCCCAACTGAAGAAGGCTGGCCCCAATTCATTGCTAGGTACATAACATAAAATGAGGATACTTGATTTCAGACTGGCAGATCAAGGCCCATTTAGATATAGCTCACGCGCTTCGTCTCTCACTCTAAGCTCTTGGCCTGACTTTTGGCTTGGAGACAATGTCACCTTTATGGTGACCAGCATATGAAAGTGAGGAAAGCATCTCCCTGAAAGATTTCACCTGGCTCTGTGACTCAGTAGTCCAAACTCCTGTTTGATTTTCTTTCTTTATTATGGACTCCATAAGGTTATCTAGGGTAAAAGACTCAGCGGGAGGATTACAGTTCATAGAATGATGGGATCTGTGTAGTGCCATTTAGTGTGACTCAAGTGAATGCTATGACATTTAGTAAAGAGCTTAAGCTTTATTGACTTAAAATAGGTTCACAGAAGAATTAGTACCTTTTAAAGTTGGATGTGGTGATGGTATTTTTTCCTTCTAGATAGTGCTCTGAATAATGTTGGATTGAGCTTTTTCAAGGTCAGACAGCTAGTTGGTGGCAGCTGACTTGAAGAATGCTTTTCTGACTTTGACTATTTCATTTTATTTTTTTACTATTGTTAATAAAATATAAGTGATTTTCTTTAACTCAGCAATTATCATGCCCTCTTGGGTGGGCTATGCGTCTATAGTTGAGAGAAGTTCTGTCTAAAGCTACAAGTTATGCTCAGTAGGGCTCTGAAGTGGAGTTGTTACAGTGCATGAGGTGGAGGACTACAAGGCTGAAGCCAAATTAATACAGTAAAATAAATGGTATGGATTTTGTAGTCCTTTATAACTTGTTTAAACAGGTTTCAAAATCACATGGAAGGTTGGTCGTTTTGAAGTTTGTACCTCTGATATTTTATTTTATTCTATCTAGAAGACTTAAAATAATGGTTTGTTATAATCTCATGAACCAGTCCTCTTGAATTTTGGGACTCTTTCTTTTTTTTAAAAGAACAACCTTGGGGCGCCTGGGTGGCTCAGTCATTAAGCGTCTGCCTTCAGCTCAGGTCATGATCCCAGAGTCCTGGGATCAAGCCCTGCATTGGGCTCCCTGCTCAGTGGGGAGCCTGCTTCTCCCTTTCCCACTCCCCCTGCTTGTATTCCCTCTCTCGCTGTCTCTCTCTCTGTCTCTCTGTCAAATAAATAAATAAAAACTTAAAAAAAAAATAAAAGAACAACCTTCTTCTTGATATATTTAATATTTTGCATTTTTTTAAAGACAAGGTAGATTATTTTGGAATTTATTCTCAACTCTTACCTTGCTTATGTCTCTGAATAGTACTTTTATATATATGTACTTCATTACATGCCTGCCTTCCCCCACACCCTCCTGTGAAGGAGAGGAGCAAGCCATGTTCTGCACTACCTTACTGTATTTCCCAGCTCATCCAGCCATAGCTGATGGGCCTAGATGTGGGTGCCAGATCCAGTGAGGAACTTTCTATAGGCTCTGGCCATGACCAGTGTGATGGGCTCTGAAAACTCAGAATGAAATTCATCTCTAACAAACTGGGAATGTAAGACCCAGAGTCGTGGTGGGAATGAATGGGAAAGGTCATGATGTAGGATAGGGTGAGGGAGGAACCAGGGGATGGAGTTGGCCATGAAAAAGCTGGATTATAAGGGAGAAGCAGCCGTAAGTAAGCAAAAGAAGCCCATCCACAGAAGAAGCCCATCCACAGTTTTGTTCTCATGGAGCACGAAACACGAAAAAACCACTATACCCAGTGTATGATGAATACTTTTTCTATACATACGGACTGTATGTGAATAGTATTTTATTCAGGGTGTGTTTCTTTTTGCTAGTCAGTTGCCAGCATTATTCAAGGAATAATAGATCATTGCTATTAATATCCTAGGTGGAAAAAGCTTGTGCTGTCCTTATTTTCCAAAAAGATTTTGTTGCGGACTTCCTTCTTCTTTTTGGCCATTGACATTAATGTTGTTTCAGTCAATATTTTGTGGGAAGTTTGTAGTCAGCCAACATGCAGAGAGATTAGTTAGTACAGCATGAAACATTTTCTGTTTTTCTTAATTGTGGTTAAGGAGGACTCTTTGTTGCTCTATGCCTCTTTATGTAACATGATCCTTGAATTAAATTATTAAATATTCTGAATGTTATTCTCTTATTTTGTATGTTTAGCAGTTGTGGCTTGTCCCAAACTAGTTTCTTTTGCAGTTTTTTATTTCTTTGGGCATAAATTCCTTCTTGAAAGAGTTGCCTTTTGACACTTCGAGTGGTGAAAAAATAGATTTCATTATCTTTCTTTTTTCTTTCCTTTAGTGAAATCAAAATGCTAGGAGAAGTGTGTAAGTATGTGTTTCCTTCCTTAGCATTTACTACTTTTAGTACTGTGGTCACCCTACATTATCAGTCATTCATATTTTCTGGTTCTTAATGGTTAAAGTGATGATAGGTGGGGAATGAAGGAATTTAGCCAGAGATGAAACCAACTATTGGCAAATACACAGAAGCTTCTGTACTATTTTTTTTTTTTTTTTTTAGTTCACCATCAGTTTCCTTTTTGAGAGAATAAAACCACCCCAGCTTCAATTCCCATGTGCCTGTTTACTTTGGAGTTACCAGGAAACCTTAATCCCCTGTGAATGAGAGAACATTTAACTTAGTTTGAAGTTATTTTCTTAAATAGAACTTCTTGTTAATTTTTCTGTGGGATCTTTGAAGACAATAGTTGTATGTCAATAGGAGTTGCTGTTTGAGAAGCTCTGTGGCATGTTCGCTAGGTTTGGAGGTTTGGAGAGCCTGTTTTTTATTTTTTTCAGGCAGTACCTTGAGAGGGAGGTATTAACAAAATTGAGGAAATAGTATATTTCAGTACTTAATTAGAACATGGATATATGTTTCTTCTCATTTGAGTGCCACTCCACTTTAGTATCTCTCTCATACATTAAAAATATGATGAGATACCTCATAATCTGTGAATCTAAAAACTCTCCTGTTTCTTCTAGGGTCCTTGGGACTGCTAAAGAAGAAATAATTTCTACCTTTAAAGAGTTTTCAAGCAAAGGGGGAAAACACTTATAGAATGGGCTAGAGTAAATGATTATGTATTGGCTTTACAATAGGATACCACTCATGAGATACTTACTGACCTCACTGGGAGCTAGACACTGTCCAGGTACAGGACTGTAGAAGGAAAAGGTGGCTCTATGGCCATAAGAAGGTCACATTCGAGAGGAGAAAGTGTTTGAGTAGAGATATGAGGGGTATGTGAACTGAGTATGGTTACTATGTTGGGTAAGATTAGATAAGACTTTGCGGGAGAGTTTCTGGCAGAGAGCAGGGCTTAGACTAGGTTAAGATGTCTTCCAGACCTGTGATTTCATGACTTCAGTGTCTTAATGGAGGCAAAATGGGAAGGCATTACTGGCAGAAAGAACCAACTAAGTGCCTTTGCAAAGGTAAAACAAGGGAGAGGGGAGACTGTTTCTCTGTCATCTGGTTCAGAAAACAAATGAGTTGAAAGTGATATATATCATTATATCATTTCATCTAAGTTAATTATGCACAGATTCAAGTGAAATGTTGAGAGGATGAGTCGAAGGATTTGAAATCCAGATTAAATTTAGGAAATCCTGTTGTCTGTATTCATTGTCTCCTGAAAGATCATGAAATTTAAAAAGATAACCACAAATTTGCAATATGATTCATTTTGCAGCTTTTGACTTGTGAATGCTGGGTTTATGGACATGTTATTACTTTCTTCTTCCCACTACTTTCCTAGATGATAAATGCATTCTCCTATGCTTTGAAACACAGAATTTTCAACTACTGTAATGCCTTCATTGCATTTTGGGTGTTAAATTTTCCAAGTTTGGAATGATGGCTATGAAATAAATAGCATCATTTAAGTAAGTCCTGAACCTTACCTTTTTCAAAAAATGTAATTTTAAGAAAGATAATTCAAAGTTTTAGCTTTGCAGTTTGCTTCTGGCTGTGCTTAGTGGAAATCAAACTATAACTTCTGAGACCAATGGTTCAAATTTGGCAAATAGAAAATTTGGTTCTATTTGTATAAAATTAAAGACACCCTTAAAGAAATCTTTGGCTATCAATGTAGCATACTGTAGTATTAGCATGAAACCATCAGTATAATGATGAAAAACTACAGAGAAGGGAAAGCGAAGAATATTTGAGATCTAGTATTGTATGCAGAATAAATATAGCCAATTCTCAATTTTTCAGGGACAGATTTTCTAGCTGAATTAACTGGAGTTCATGTTCCCATTCTCATTCCCCAAACTCTACCATTAACCATTTTAGTGTTGGTAAACTCTTAATCTCTTAAACTCTTACTCATCCTTGGTGTGTGTTTGTCCAAAGACCTTTTAAAAACTATTGATGCCTGAACTTAGAGATTCTGATTTTACTGTTCTGGAAATAAAGCTAGGGCATTAGTAATTTTTTTTTTTTTTAAAGCTGCCCGTGACTTCTGTATGTAGCCTTGGTTACTTCTATATGTAGCCACTAATGTGGAGAATGGGCAAGTATTAACAGAAATTGTAAGTTCATGTTGATCTCTAATACTGATAAAAGGGAACGAATTGCATGTATTTTGTATGTGTTTGTATCTGTTACTAATGGATTTCATTTTCTGTTGAGTTTTGTTCTCTTATGACTAAATATTCATGGCGTTCTAAGGGGGTCTGCTGTGCAACACTAGTTCTACATTATGTTAATAAATGTCATATTTTTAAAAGTTCCATGATTAGGTAAGTTTGAAGAATGCTGTCATATCCACTTAAAAAAGATCCTTTCTTCAAAACTGCCTACAGATTGTAATGTGCTAGTTATTTTTATTTTGTGAATTTGTTAGGGAAATATGTAATATGCAGCACTTCACAATATCATTTGATGAAAAAAAAATCTAGTCTACAGAATTCAACAATAAATGAATCATTTGGAAATTCCTTTAAACACACACACACACACACACACACACACACACACACACCCCTCAAGATTTGTGATGAGGCTGGATATGATACAAAGGAGGCTTTTTAAAAAATATTTTTCCTCAGTGAGCCTCATGATAGGGATGAGACTGTAAATCATTTCAGAGTCTATGATTCTTTCCTAAGACATAGCCATTATCATTTTATATCTGTGCTCTGTATTTCTTTAACATTTCTCCGTTGCCTCTAAGATAAAGCTAAATTTCCACCTTTGTCTTTGAACATTAATTACATTCAATTCCTTCTTATTTAACTTTGTCTCCCATTGCTTCTCCAACCATTCCTGTTGGCATCAACCAGTGGCATCCCCAAGTCATGATCATTCTTGACTCTAATGACTGCAGATAAAAATATCTACCCACCTAGAAAGTCATTTTCTTATCTCAATTTCTGACCTTTCCGGTTATATAGCTAAAATCCCCACCATTTTGTAGCATGTTCTGGACTGTCCCATCCCACACTGACAGTTTTTATTTGTTTATGTGTTGCATTTACATATCTGTATCACTTTGGATTTTATTAAAAAGTTAACTTGCTTACCTTGTTGTTCTGTTCTTTTGAGATAATGTACTAATAGTTGAACTAGTTTCTGAACTCCCGAGAGACTCAAGTATTTTGGGGCCTAACACATTGCTTTGTGTGCATGTTTGGGACTAAGTAACTTCTTAGCATCATGATAATGTAGGACTGAAAGGGACCATAGAGATTTCCTAGGTTAGCATACAAATGAGGAAAGGCCTAGAGAATTTAAGCGATTTGTCCAGGTCCTATAACTATCTAATTGTTGAAGCGGGGGAGAAAACTCAATTCACCATTTTTCTTTCCTTTTCTTTTCTTTTCTTTCCTTTCCTTTTCTTTTCTTTTTTTTCTTTTCTTTTCTTTTTTCTTTTCTTTTCTTTTCTTTTCTTTTCTTTTCTTTTCTTTTCTTTCCTTTTCTTTTCTTTTCTTTCTTTTCTTTTCTTTTCTTCTTTTCTTTTCTTCTTTTCTTGTTTTTATTTACACTGACAATTCACATCTTGTAAACATCTCCGTGCTCTTTTAGGAAAAATAAAAATCTCATGTTTTATAGAGGGTACATTCCTCAATATCATCAAAGCCATCTATGAAAAACCCACAGCAAATATCATTCTCAGTGGGGAAAAACTGAGAGCTTTCCCCTAAGATCAGGAACACGACAGGGATGTCCACTATCTCCACTGCTATTCAACATAGTACTAGAACTCCTAGCCTCAGCAATCAGACAACAAAAAGAAATAAAAGGCATCCAAATTGGCAAAGAAGAAGTCAAACTCTCACTCTTTGCAGATGATATGATACTTTATGTGGAAAACCCAAAAGACTCCACCCCAAGACTGCTAGAACTCATCTAAGAATTCAGTAAAGTGTCAGGATATAAAATCAATGCACAGAAATGAGTTGCATTTCTCTACACCAACAGCAAGACAGAAGAAAGAGAAATTAAGGAGTTGATCCCATTTACAACTGCACCCAAAACCATAAGATACCTAGGAATAAACCTAAC
>CM052894.1:58749494-58774509 GCA_028534135.1 Potos flavus | reverse complement strand
CCTGAGGACCCACAGACATGTACCCTGGGGCAAATAATACATTATGTGTTAATTAAAAAATAAAAAAATAAAAAAATAAAAAAAATTAAAAGTAATGACCCAAGATAATAGGATCAAAAAAAAAAATCTCATGTCTTTGTTGTTAGTGGGAAAACGTAGTAAGTTAAATATGGTTACCTAACAGATCAAAGCAATAAGAGACAGAGCTGTCTTATTCTCCACCCTGCCAACACACACACAAGAAGAAGATGCTTTAGAGGTTCTTAGTGGGTATTTGATATGGGAAGCTTGGTCTTTAAAACTTGGATCTTCCAGAGGTGATTATAATGTGTATTTCTTCATACCATCTCCTCTTTATCCCTTATTCTTTCCTCCGATTCATTGCCATGCCCTCAATCCACAAATTGTGGAAGCAATCCACAAATGACACGAGTAAGAGATGTCAATATTAGAAAGAACAGTGAACCAGGAGCCATGAGATCTGTTGACTTGCAGCCCATTAACCAACTGCGAAATCTTGGGCAAGTCATTTGTCATTTGAGACTCCATTCTCCTGCTTTTAAAATGGGGATAATTCTTCATAGATTTGGTGTTAAAATCAGTTAAAATTGAACACTTTCAAATCAGTTGAAATTGAAAAGCTTTCATCAAGGGTGAGAGATTATTTGGCTCTTTAGAGAGACCCTTCCATGTCAGTGCTTAAGGGAAGGCTATGAGGCCTTATAGTTTTAGGATAGGACTCCATGTTTTTAGTTGGTTGGAAAAAAAACACACACACAACATAATATTGTTGGCAACTCTTCCTAGTCTAGAATTGAATGACTATTATATTTATTTGGGGATACTACTTTCTGTATTCTTATGTTGAGAAAAGATTCCATTGGTTGCTTTATTATTGAAACATGTTTATATTTTTTGCATTTTACAGTAAAAATATTTTCTTAGTGGAGTTTTTTCTCTCTCTCTCTCTCTTTCTCCCCCATTTTTCTCTCTTCTTCGTGGAGTTTTTTTTCTCTCTTTCATTTTTTTCCCGAGGTAGTGTTGATGGTGTTAAGTTCTCATGCAATAGGATAGTTCATCACTATTAGAAATACTGTTACTCCTTTGTTATGAAATGGAAAATTGTCAGGGAATGATAGGCTGTGGTTGGATGAGGTTTGCTATCAACGAAGAATTATCAGGGCATGCTGAACTTTCATTTTAGATGCAAAAATGTTTTAGTTTTACTTGGCAGAAGAGGATTAAAAGAAAATCCAAGGAACTTCTTGATTCAGGAGCTGCCAGTTCTCTCTGTGGCTCAAGGAACATTTCATGTCTCAGCCACAAAAATCTGCCATTTTGGTTCTGATGTACATTGCCTTCCCTCTGCCCTCGATTCTGCTTTCAGCTTGTGACTTCAGAGCCCTTTGCTCTGAGGCAGTGAGAGTCCTTTGAAGACTACTTATGAACTCCCTCTTCCACAGCCCTTTGGGCTGCTGGGATGGGTGGTGGGAGCCACTCATCATTATTGGTGTGAAAGCTTTTAGTGAATATGGAGTGCCGGGCACTGTTAGGGTCTGTTCAGTGACATGGTAAGACAGCAGATTCTGTTAGTTGCTGTGAGTGGCAGTGCTTTTTGGGGATCAGGATAGGTGTGGATGTTGTAACTGACTATTGGTACAGGCATAGTGAGCGAGATGGGGGTCAGGTAACTTAGTGCTGTGGTGCTGGGGAAGACACTTAAATAGTACCTCCAAGGTGAAGAAGGCCTGGGAACTTGGGGAAGTATGAGATGAAACAGGAAGATAAAGGGATGGATGTGGGGAAATGGGAATGAAGATTTTTTTTTAAATTTTAATTTTTTAATAAATATTTTTCTAACTGAAATATAGTTGACAACAATGTTATATTAGTCTCAGGTGTACAACATAGTGATCTGACAACTCTGTATGTTCTATATATTCTACTGTGCTCACCACACGTGTAGTCACCATCTGTCAACATACAGTGCTTTTACAACACCATGTTTCCCTATGCTGTGCCTTTTTCATTCCTTATAGGAATGAGGAATCTTGGTAGGACCTAGTGGATGAAGAAGAAGAATTAAGGATGACTTCAAGGTTTCTGATATGAAAGGCATGGACATAGTAACATCTAGCAAGAGAGCTGTTCTGAATAAAAATGTTATCTTGAAGTCAAGATGGATATGTGGGTAGAGTGCTCAGGAGAGAGTTCAGGGCTGAAAATAGTGACTTATTAGGAATCCCTTGCATTCTAGAAATAGTGAAGTGGTTCGTGTAAAGTTGCCTATAAATTAGGAGTTTTTAAATTCATCTCCTTAACATTACAAAAAATTACAGTTGTGTTTTACAGTAAGTAATATGGCAGGTTTTTTTTAAAGACCATTTGAAAAAATGGCTAGAAAATACCCAATAGAGAATGTGGGTCTGAACTTGGAATAAGTCAGGCCACAGTTAAAGAAGAACACTTGATTTATTGAGCTCTTGCCTCCTTTGCTCTCTTATTGTCTCTGGCTCCTCTTCCCCACATCTCCTGCCCCCTTTTTGGTCTCTGAGCTTGCAAGATGTAGAACAGTGTCACACTGCCACATAAGCGTCAATACGTGGTCACTCAGAGTTCATAGACTTGAAAGTGCTTTCCTCCAGAGAGCTGTGTGTCACATCAGCCTCCCCCGTGGTTTTGTGGCATGGTGGTAATGAGAAAGGACGCCCAAGACTAATGTACCAGTTTACCGACAGCTAGTGGTTGTGAAAAGAACACTGGGTTAGGAGAAAGAAGAAGGAGATAATCCCAGTGCCAGATATTTCTTCTAGGTCTCTGGTTCCTTATTCGTTAAGGGAGGGCCAGAACTATCCAGTTTCTAAAGCTAGGCTATGCTGTTTTTTAGTGCACGGAAGTAAGATCCATATCCATACTGTAAGTGTTCCCAATAAATCAAAGCAGGGTCCAGGTAGCAGCTCACAGAACATATTTGTTCTTCATGTGAAGTTTCTGTAGCACTCTTAAATTTGCCAAATTTTCCTAAACTTCCCAGTAAGTTAGAGCAGGAGGAAGGCCTTCAACTGTTAAAGTAGTTTTGATGAGCAAGCACACTGTTGAAATTAATCCAGGTTAATCTTCCTGGGAGCTATGGGGGTAATGAGAATGGGGTCAGGTATAAGAAGGAATTTAAGATTTGCTCTTAGACTCACAACTAGCTCTTGTTAACTAAATTTTAGACAGAAACTGTAATTTCTCATCAAGCATAAGAAAACATTATTTTGTATTTCCTTTTCTTGTGGAGGCAATACATAGTAAGTTAAGCAATATAAATGTCTCAGAAAGGATTGAGTGAAAAAAAGAATCCACTCTGTAGTTTTCATTCTAGGCTCATGTCATATGGCTTACCTTTGTTCAGTGACAATATTCCTTGCAGGTTTTGTTTACTATTTCGGTAATGAAAGATGTTGGTTTTATAAAAAGAATCATTATTTAGAGTGTTTGTACTAAAATGTTTACCTGTAACAGGGCTACCATGAAATATAATAACTTGTCTTTATTCATACTGAAGAAAGCTGTATTGTGGCTTCTGTATATGTAAAATTTTAAGGTGTTTTAACTCATTAGATTCTAAAGTAACTACAGACTACCCTTCTCTCCTTTCTCTGAGTTCTTGAATCCCAGAGACCAAAATGCAGCTGTGCAGATGTGTGCTAAATCTTCAGATGTTTGTCGTTGCCATGGAATAAAGTTACTCAGTACATAAGTGTTCGTCAAGTGAATGAAATGATGAATTTTCTCATTAAAAATATTTTTTTGAGCCCTTTAGTGTGTGTGGGCCAGGCACTCTGTTGGGCCTTAGGAATACAGTGGTGAGCAATCAGACGTAAGCTCTGCCATTATAGAACAGATGGAAATTTTACTGAAGGATATAGACAAAATACAAGAAAATAAGCACATAGAATAATGATTGATTATGATACTTCTGTGAAAGGAACAGGTACAGAAGTGAGGAAAGGCTTATTAAATGATGAACACATCAAATAGAAAAGAACTCACTTTTTTTAAACTAATTTCAGGAGACAGCTAAATTTTAATAATTTGCTTTGAATAGACAAGAAACTTTCTTAAGTATTTACTTCACCTTTCAAAAACAATTCTTTACCATCCCACTTAGACCAACGCATTTAAGGAATCCTACCCATTCAGGATATAATTACATTTTCTAACATTTGTCTTTATTGCAATTCCTTTACCGTTCTTCCAAAACAATAGTACATTCCTTAGAGCTAAGCCTCAGCAGGAAGAATGAAGCATCTCATTTGATTCCATTACCTATGATGTCAAGACAGTTGGTAAATAATTTCTTTTTACAGAGTAACCAAAATGGGGGGAAGGGAGGGTGAGAAAGAAAGATTTAACACAATCTAAACAGTCTGACCCCCGGAAAATGATTTAGGGAAGCTCTGTCATGTGATGGCTGCTATTCATTATCGGGTTTTGTTTGCCTTTTAAATCAGGGCAACACTTGGATTGTGGTTTTGCTGTCCTGCCGTTTCTTCGTGTTGGAATTTTTCTAGGGCTTTTTGCAAATTCAGAGGCAGATGTTTGTCTTCCTGATGTTAGGGGATGATTTGGCGCCACCTAGGTTGATTTTTTGCTTTTGCCGAATGAACACTGTTTCTGAATAGTTTCAAGCAATGACAGTGCTCAAAGGAAATGCTATGGTGGTGCCTTCATGCCCTGGCTAGTCAGATATTGATTAGTCTTACAGAGACTAAGCAATTGTAATTTTAAATTCTGATAATACAGTGAAGGTTATCACTTGTATTTTAGGAAACCAATAGCTTTTACGCTTTTAATGAAGAATTAATTGGCCACATGGTTAATAATGTGATTATAGAGAGAACCTCCCATAGGGATTCGTGTGTGTGTGTGTGTGTGTGTGTGTGTGTGTGTGTGTGTGTAAAAATACACATAATGTAACATTACCATTTTAATCATGTTTAAATATACAATTCGGTGGCATTAAGTACATTTACTTGTTCTACTTTAAGAGATTCTTGCTGTGAAATAGCATTCTACCTGAATTGATATTTTGACATTATGATGGCCATATATTTATTAAAAATATAGGGACAAAAATATAAAACTGAGTCACAGATACAAATTATTTTGCTGGAAAGATGAAATTTGAAATTGTAATAACATTGTTGCAAGTTTACAGTAAAACTGGACTGGCCAGCATTGCACATTTAAATGAACAGTAACTGGCTACTCAAAGCTGGCATTTAGAATTACTAAGGAGTTGGTAGGTGTTTGAGGGCCTAGAAAGAAGTACAAGGAGGTCTCTGCATTTTGTGAGGGGTGGGATAGGCATAGACTTGAATGGCAGCTGCTCCCTGTGGCTTCTTAGTCCTGCATTGTGAAAGATGCTGGTGGGCAGGAGCAGAGTACTGTCATGTGGAGCACTTAGCCTGTTTTCCCTGAAATGTTTATTATATCCGTGTGTTTTGTGTTCTGGGATGAAGCATAGTGACTCTGGTAGGGCAGAGGAGGGGGTCAGAGAGATGAGTTCTAGGCTGGCTTTATTCCTGGAACTTGGTGGAATTTTTTCTGTAATGAGTTCCTGATGACTTGAGAACATTTCAAAGTCTTGCCTTCATGTCTGGGCTATACAGTCACCATTTCAATTCCACTTGTCTGTCTTGTCCTCTGTGCAATGACTGGTCTTGCAGGAAAATGTGGTTGAGTGTACAACCCAACATTTATGTGGACAAATCAGCAAAAACACCCCTGCTTGTAAAAATACGGACCACTCATTTGTATTATTCTTTTTTTTTTTTTTTTGAGATTTACTTATTTATTTTAGAGAGAGAGAGAGAGAGTGAGCATGGGGGGGGGCAGGGGCAGAAGGAAAGGGAGAGAGAGAGAGAGAGAGAGAGAGAGAGAGAAGCAGACTACTTGCTGAGCACAGAGCTCGATGTGGGGCTTGATCCCAGGACCCTGAGATCAAGACCTGAGCTGAAACAAAGAGTTGGACACTCAACCAACCAACTGTACCACCCAGGTGCTGTACCTGTACCACCTCATTTGTATCAGTCTTCTACTTTAATGCCTCCCAAGAGTTACTTACTAATGGGGCTCTTGAACCAGGTCTCTCTTCTCTTGGACACCATTCAATGAAATTTTGTGTTTCCTGGCTTTCTCACCTAATCATTATTTAAAGGGAAGCTAAGTTGGCTTTCTCAGCTTAAAGCTGGGAAGTAGAAATCCCTATGATTGATTAGTCTTCTGAAGGCTTTCTGATGGTGCCACTTCCAGATCAGGGTAGGGGCATTTGAGGGAGAGATAATGTTGTCTCTGAAGGGACAACTCCATGCATCTAAGAGCATTTGGCTACGTTCAGTGATTTGAAGCATCCTCCTTTGATTGCAGAGCTCTTTGGTGGCTTCTTCCTTTCCATGCAGTTTTGTCAAGCTTCCCAGATGTTTCCTGAAGCACTATGCTCCCTTGTCGTCTATCACCACGTGTCTGTCGGAGAAACCTTTCTGTTACTGCCAAACCTGAGTTTGGCCGGATGAGGTCGAATTCTTACATTTTTAGTGTGAATTCTGAATGGCAGGGTGGTTAAACTTTAAGATACATTATGTTATCCCTTGTTTCAAAAGCAGATATGAAGTGGCTTAATAATCTACATGAGTAGCACAGACTAAAAAATAAATGCAAGAGGAAATTGTTGTGAAGGGAAAAATAGAAGTTAGAAAATAGTTTGATGTGAGGAACAATAAGGTTTGTATACAAAACATCAGAGTGTCAGCTTCCCCCATGGCCAAAGCTGAAAAGGAAACCTGACCAGTTATAAGAATCGCAAGGTCCGTAAATTAAAAAAGCTGTCAGTGGCTCAGGAAGATCACAGGCTTACTTGCTACAAGAACCTTGGAAGACCTGTGGATTTGCTAAAGGAGACATGTGTCTGGTGGAATATGTGTCTACAGCAGCTACCCCAGCTGCAATATGATTCTTTCTTGTTACGTCTCAGTATAGGAAAAATAAATTTTCTTCTTACGAGCTGAAGCAATTCTACAAAGGTTAGAAATTAAGAATATCTAAGATGACTCTACAGCTATGAATATATATATTCTGTGAATAGTATTTCTCCCAAATCAGTTAGATATAATGGTTATCTGGCTTATATTATTACATGTTAATTTTTATTACTAATAAATCTAACATTAGCACCACTTATAACACATAGCTACCCTTTTCCAAGTACCTCTGATGTGGCAGACATTGTACTAAGGCACTTGCTGCAGAAGAGATCTCTTAATCCCCACAGAAACCCTGTAGCTTGATTCTTATTTTAGAGGAAGGAATTTGGCTCAGAGAATTTGACTGACTTGGCCAGGTTCTCACGGCTGTTGCTGCCTCTGTCTTGCACCGATTCCACCACCTGAGACCAAGACGTTGTTGTGCGGGAGAGAGAGTTTAGCTCTTTTGAGCCAAATCTCATAAACAGTCCGGAGAGCAGCCTTTTCTCACATTAGCCCAAGCAGCACAGAAATAGACCCCTGGCTGCCCTGCGCCTGGGACGCCTCTGTTTTCTGTTCAGCCCCATGTGTGTTACATACATACTCGTGTGATTCCACAGCTGGCTCCCTTTAAGACTCCTTCAGAGTTGTACATCCAAGGCCACATTACAGTGATTGGATAAGAACACTATTTTCTTTGACTTCTAAATATTCTTTAGCTTTGAATATATAATTGGATTTCATTTGGCTAATGTTGTCAGGAAGGGCAATCTTATAAAAAGGAAAAAAATGGCATTCCATGTAAAGATATTTGAAATCTGATATTTCTACCATGTCTTCTTGATTAAAAATTTAAATTAAAAACAATGTAGAGATTATCTTCTTCCATCATTGTGACAGTATAGTGTATGTTCAAAAGTATCTTTAGTATGCCCATATGTATTTTAAGCCAGAAACAATGTTACTTTTAAATGTCAACTTTTAATAACAAACGTTTCATCAGTGTTTAAACAAAGCATTTGCTTTATGTGGACAGAAGGCATTCCCCCCCAACACACACAATTTGTTCTACCTTTGGTCAAGGCAGGGAAGCTGATGATAAGTTTTTAAGAGGGAAGAGGTATGCAGTTAGAACCATATTGGCAGTTTGGCAGTTATTTTTCCAGGGTGAATGTGCTTTCAGAATTTGCCAGTAGTTGCTAGGCAGGCTTCAACAAACACAAAGGACATTACCCAAGTGTCCAGCTTGGCTGGTTTCTCAATTTAAATTTTGTGATCCTGGCTCAAAATGTTGTAAACTCTATTGCTGTTTGAACCCAGAATACAGAATTGTGCCAGCAATCCCACTGACATCCTGAGGCCATAGTGAAGTTAAATTTTCTTCCCCAGGCCAGTTGACTGACTTTAAGCAAGGGCACACTGTCCAAGATCGAGGGTCAGGGCCTCAAAGGTGAGTGGAAACTATATAAAGAAAACAACACCATCTTGCCAGGAGCGCTTGCCTTTTCATTTGGTGCTTTCCTTTCTGATTACTGGGTTTTCCTGCTGAGTATATGCTGACTTTTTGTATCTTTCTCTCTCTTCTGGCATGTACAAAATTTTCACACATTCAGACTCAGTCCTTTGCTTAAATAACTTTTCTAGATGAATTTGGAGAAATGCCAATGAAACTGAAGAAATACATGTTCTCCTGGAATAGCGATGAGATGGGCAAAGATTTTTAAAAATAATTGTTTAACCATAGGTCTGTCCATTTACTTATCTTTGTTTTCTTTTGTTTTGTGCTGCGTCTCCAGGCCAACTTTTCCTAAGAACAGTACTGTGCCACGTACTATTAGATGAGAAATGCAGACTAATTATGAAGTCTAAAAGTTTAAAAGACAACACCTTTTAATGTGTCAGTCATACTAAGGGCAAAATGCTGATAAATAAAACTTTCAGCTTTCCCAAATGGAATAAACATGCAGAGGTGGGATAATAATAAGAGTGTGAGATATGAAGTTTATCTTGATCTATAATGGGAGTCAATAGCCTATTATTTAGGCTAAAATTCTCTATAATACACTAACAGAATTAGCTTTACCATGTTTCCTGGTGAGGTATAAATATCATATATCCTTCCAAATAGGCTTAGGGCCTTGTAGGCTGCCTATACTATCTGCTTGAATATCATTACATATAAAGGAGACTGTGATGATGATTGTAATGATGGATTTACTCCTGCATGTGTAAACTCTTACTGCTAATTAGCCTTTTTCTTTAGCCCTCTGTATCTGGAACATTTTGATTGGGACTACCGTGGTATCTGCATGTTTCCTGCACAGAACTTTTTCGGAAACTCACAGTAGAAATAATGGAAGAAACAGTATTATCTTAGGCCGTGGATAGATCTCTTGTGAAAAATGCAACAGGTAGTGCTACATTTGGGGGACATGGTCTTTCTTGCCAGCTCCTGAATTAATATTAACTACTATCTGTTTTAGGGAGTTTACATTGTTTTAAATACAACAGAAAATGTTTCTTTTCATAACTTTATATTCTATTTGGAAAAAATAGCTTCTTTTTTTTTTTTAAGTAAAAATGGTATGCACTTATTGAAAAAGAAAAGTACAGAAAAGTATAGAGCAGAAACTAAATAAAGAACAGCCAGATTCCTCCTCAAAGATAGTGTGCACATTTTGGAAGCATTTCTCTAATTCTCTTTGTATGATAGATATATCTATATATAGCTTTATTTGTCATTTAGTTTGTAAACTAGGCTGTATTCTGCTTTTTCTAGCTAGCCATCAACACTTCTTGTTCATAAAGAGTTACAACATTCTATTTGGTGATCATGGAATCACTTAAACATTTTCTCAATAAAAATATGAAAATGTTTTATTTAATTAGAAAAGTTGCATTAGACAATGAGTATTTGCCTGTAGCGACCATTGAAAAGAGGATGTCAAATTTTTACTGAAAGAAATCCCATTAATACATTGAAATTACATTGTTTTAGGAAATAACATGAATGTCAAAATATCTTTGCTGCTTTAGAGAATCAAATCCTTGGCCTTTAGCTTAATTAAAAAATTTGAAAGAAATTAAGGGTAGTTCATGGGTTTAAGGAGTATTTTAATATACTATAACATACATCTGGAATCCAGAAGAATGAGTCATAGTGGTTGCAGTATCAAAGACTGAAGGGGTGAAATCCCAAGATGATTTTCCACACTCCTGAAAAACCATCTTCATAGTAATCTGTGTCTTTTGATTTGTCAGCACTTTGAAAGATAAAACTTTTCCTTCTTTGGCTACTCACAACTACTTTTTTGTCTTGTTGATGGGGTAAAAAGGACTGTGCTCACCATTACCAGATGTGTGCTTAAGGGATTCAGAAAGAGCTTTCTCAAAAACAAAAAACAAACAAAAAAACACCAGTGTGTGTGTGTGTGTGTGTGTGTGTGTGTGTGTGTGTGTGTGTGTGTAATCATGGGAAAGTAGCATAGCTCTGCAAACATGAGACTAGCTAAAGTTTTCCAGGTCCCTTTGGTGTTTAGCTTTAACTGGATTTACAGAGAAAAGTTGACAAGCAGTGCCATGATTGACTGATTTTCTAAGTTTGTAAAATGTTCAGAGGATACGCTGCATTCAACAATCTATTTTTCAGAAATCACAACATTTTTTTTCAGCTTTAGGACGTGCTGAATTCTTTTTTCGACTTGGTCTAATGTTTTCATGCCTTATTTTAATTTTAAAAGGTTTTTCAGAAGTAAACATGACACACTCAACTGCATTAAAAACAATGAAAGCTACTTTGCCCTTTCAGTAAGCCACTAAGGCCATCTCTAAGGGCAGTACTGGCACTTAGGACTGAGGCCCTTTCCTACATTAGAGTATGGGTGAAGTTATCTGCTCTAGGAGCTTGTGGTACTTGGCAGTTTTAGATGTTCACAATATATAAAGATACTCCCAACAACTGTCCTTCTCTGAGCTGTGCTCTCATATCATCACAGTGTACATGGAGTCAACATTGTACTGATCCTTCAGCTTTTTCCTGTGTTCACCCATTGGAAATGCCATTTTCTCTTGCCCTTTGCCAGAGAAGCCTTTGAATCCAAGCCCTAAAAGGCATTTATCATACAGAGTTTTATTCTGTGGTGTGTTCAACACTCTTGTGTGCTAGCCACTCTGCCATGACTTCGGTTATAACTGTAGAGATGTCCTATGATTTCAGTGTTCAGTCTCTCTATGTGTTTCTCTGTTTGTCTCTCTCTCTCACACACACACATACACACCCTGTATCTTTAACTGCCAGAACACTGAGGTACAGAATTCCTCTCCAATGTCCGAAATCCTTTCCATGGTCTGAGAATAGGGCTACTTGGTGCTCCTTGTCTCTCCTAATTATCGCTTCTGATCACTTGCTTCTCTCTTTCCTTTCTGCCTTTCTTCTTTTTCTTAGTAGTTCCCCTACATAGGATTTGGGTAGGACCTTTTCCTATTACCCCATAATTACCCCGTAATTGCTAACTAGGATGCAGACTGAAGGGCCTATTTATAGCCCTGGCATTTTGAAGAGAGCTTTGGATAAACTGCCAACATCGAGTCTGCATACTTCTTCGGATTTATTAACAGATGGCAGAAACTGCTCTGATACCCACAGCCACCACTACTAACCACCCCTCTTCCCTGCAAACTCTCTCCCTAATAAGATTGAAGTGGGAAGAAAGAAGCTGAATATCCTTAGGGATGTTGAGCTGGTGGGAAATGAGGTGGTCCTTTTAAGAGGTTAGGAGATTTTTTCTTGGGGGAAGGGACTTTCCAAGGAAATATCTCAAAGATTGGGCATACAGCAAGAAGAGGAGACCAGTGTTTTATTACCTGGTGGCACTGCTGCTTAAGCAAGAGTCTTACTGATGTGCCCCAGTGCCTAAGTGAGATTGGACAAGACAACTGGGGAGAAACTCTCCCATCATTTAGTGTGAGCCAAGTAGATACCACCGAGGGTAGCTGGGCTTGAGCTGTCTCTCCAGTAATCCATGCATGAAGCCTAACTACTAGGTGAGTAGAGCCCAGCATCTTGAGATCATTAGGTGTTCTGCTATTGTCAGAGGGTAAGGAGACATAAGGATGTTGGTTATCTCATGTCAGGAAGTGTGCAGTGGGAACCCTCATGGATGCCTCTCAAAAACTCATACAGACTCCACAGGAGAGCTACTTGCAGACCTTCCCTGTAGAGGTTGTCAGTAGCCAGTTAGCGGTAGTCAGAGAAGCACTAGAAAGCAGTGGAGAGAGGATCGCTGATGCACCCAGGTAAGTAAGGAGGCATTTGCTTTTTCTTTCCTTCCTTCTTCCCCCCAAGTAGCTGATCTCCACTGGTGCATTTGATAGATTTTGATGTGTTAACTCATCTGATCCTCCAAACAACTCCATGATATAGATTCTATTATTGTTCTCATTTTACATACAGAGGAAACTAGGGCATGGAGAAATTTAGTACTGGGAATTTGGATCTACGTGGTCTGGCTCCCAAGACCATGTTATAGCCATTATTGTCCCACCACCTGAGATCAAAGGAAATGGTTTTCAATTTTTTTTGACTGTAACCAGCATAAGAAAAAGATACTCAATACATCTTGACCCACTACACATCTACCTAAAAAGTAAACAAAGTTTAATGAGGGAACACATGTAATATGACCTGATTTTTTTCTGTTTTCTGTTTCATTAGAAAAAAAAAAACACACCAAAAAAACCGCCAGTTACCACCTACTATATAGATAATCTGGAGCTCAGAAGAGGTTTAAAGGGAGGAAAGAACAGCTCCCCCTTCCCAGCGTACCTTCTCTCTCTGTCCCTCTCTCTCCTCTCTCCCTTCTCCCATGCCTTCCTGAGTTTCCTGAACTATAAATCTAGCTGGTCATGGAAAGTGGGATTAACTCTGATTGATTGTCAGAGTGGAATTTACCCTGCACTGGACTGAGTTTCTAATACTGAAAGTGACCAAATCTTTAGGGACTCTTACCTTCATGATAAGAGATGAGGAAGAGGGATTCTGGAGAGCACAGTTAAAAATAGTGATGGTGGGGTTCATGTTACTATCTCTACTGAACAATAATTCCGTTATGGGCTGATTATATCAGGCTTCAGCTGTTTGGACCATGTGGGTTGCCATCCCACTAGGACAACTCTGTTTTCCATTGGTCATGCCTATCATCCATAGAACATTGGTTGCGCTCTTCTTATACTCCGTCAGAGTGGAGCTGTTGGGTTCTGATTTCAGACCTCAAGCTATTTTGTTATTAACTCAGAACAGGTTTTATTGAAATGGCTTATTTTGCTAAATCAGATTTATTTATTACTCTGTTACTTATAGCATACCATATTTTTCCATTCCTCCTTGGTTTAGAATTTTTTTCAATAAAACTCAGCCTCTTTAATGAGCTTTTATAGTCAACCTGGAGCTCCCTTTGTTAAAAATAAAAAGTCAGGATGAAAAGATGTCTTAGCAGAAAAAGATGAAACCAACTGCATTTAGTCCTTGAAAGTTTACAAGAAGTACAAATATTAATGGCAAAATTTCTGTTAGAATTTGTTGAGTCATGCTTTCTAGAGACCAAAAAATTATTGCTCCCTCTTCACCCCACCCTCAACTCGGAAGTTTTGTAGGTGATGAGGAATGCCTGCCTTGAACACTTTCCAGACTAAAATGATTGTGACCAGGCTCTAAGCTTTGTGACCTTAATCACCCATTTGTCTGGGAGTTGGAATGAAGCCAGACTCTTCTTTAAGGGAGATTTTGGCCTTCCTTGCATGTATCTCGCAGCCCAGTGAGGTGGGTTGTCTGTCTCTCTTTAATTTGGCACGAGGCCATCAGCCTGTATTGGAAGAGACTGTGAGCAGAAAAGTCCCAGCACACGCAGTATTGTGGAGACTTCCACCCCATCACAGACTGGACTTTTATGAGGAACCACTGGAGAAATTGCCTGCAGAACATAGAACCGGCAGCCTCTGTGCTTCGACCTTGAAAAACTGGCTTACTTTTTAGCTTATGGACACTGTGAATCCTGTACAGATATGGTTTCTCTCCTTGCTTGAGGGGGGTAGGGATCAAATTTGCAGCCTAAGATAGTGACAATTCAAGCCCTGATGTATGCAGTCTTTCTATTGGCTTTATTATTCTCTTTACCTAGTATTCCTTCTGGGATTCTCTCAGTTGTTTCATTTGATGCTTTTGTTTCCTATGTGCTTTTTGATAAACCTCCAATCCTCATGGTAAGGTACTTGTATCCCAAGTGCTTTTGCCAAGTAAATATAACGTGTTTTTAAAGCTTCAGCCTTTTAAAAATGTCTACTGCCTTAAATAGTGGTTATGATTGAAAATAAATTACGGTACCAAATTTATAGTGGAAGAGCAGGACCATAGTTTTTCTACACACCTTGCAATCTTGTTCCAGGTTTGGCAGGCAGCTCATGACTAAAATGAGAATGAATTTTTCTTGAGATAGCAAGATTAAGATAATTGAAAGTCATGTTAATTACTCAGTACAATCAGCTGATATTAAGTTGTAAGCACCCACCCAAGGAGCATTCCAAATTCAGTAATGAATTGGGACAGAAAGCATATTTAAAATTCATACTTAACAGTTCAGAAAAGAAAGGTGGAATGAGAAGCGTTTGTACTGAGAAGCAAGGGAAACATTAATAGGCAGTGTTACTTTGAGAAGCCATTTTCCCTTTTATAAATTGGTCGTCTCATCTAGTAAATGAAGGAATTAAATGAACATAACAAGTATGCCAACTCTAATGTTTTCTGATTTTTCAAATGCGGTTAAAATAGAACTTTGAAAATAAGCCATCAGTATTCGTATAAATGGAAATTTGAGAGTTCTGAGTTTTGAGGCCTTTTACTGGTAGCTCAATTAACATATTAATCCACAGACCCTCACTGCTGTCCCTTGGCACAATGTTTGGACCTCCAGATCCAGAATAAGGTGTTTTTCTTATAAACTTGAGTGTATAGTAAAGCAAAGGAAGGTAATGGTGTATGCACACACATGTGTGCGTGTGTGATTATAGTGCTAACCAGGAGGGTTACTAACTCCTAGTCATGTTTTTGGTGAGCTTTGATATGCCCACATAGGTATTCATTCAAGGTTTATTGTTTTGACTTGGTATTCTATGGCAGTATCCATTTAAGATGTTCAATTATATACCTTGTTACTTTACTTTGGGATTAACTTTTAAAAAAATTTATAGAGATGTCACATTTTAAAGTTGGAAAGGACCTTAGAGTATTATTCTGTATGTGTAGTAAAAGAAAATAAGCATAGTTGGAGCTTAGTGTTCTTTTCTACGAGTGTTTTCTATCACGAGAAGGCCTCATAATTTGAAATTTGTACACATGAAGGCTGAGCAGAAGTTTCCCTGATAGCCTATTGCATATACTAGAACATTTTGGCCATGCCAATAAAGATTTTAACCACTAATACAAGAGACATACAGAAAACAGATTAATATGCCAAGTCACACAGTAGTGCATAGTTATTGCCTTTAGAACCTCATCACTGATTACTTTTAATAAGGTGAGTGAGAATATTGTATTTAAAAGACAAGTTTTTCTCTAAAATGTGAAGTATAATTAGTCAAGGTGAGTGAATCTTGATGTTCTGTTAATGGTAGCTGCCATATTTCACAAAAGAGAATGCATTTTCACTGAGATGGGCAGATACAAACACTGCCCTGAGTTTGACCAAGTAGCCAGAAATGGTTTTAGTATTCATGGAGTTGTCTCCAAAATTCCAGGGATATTGCATCATCTTCATGGGTCTGGTTTGTTTTCAGTTCTTTTTGAAACTGAGCCATGCTGGTGGGATAAATACTCAGTAAATTACACTCACACAAAGACTCTGCACACCAAAGACAGTAGCAGAAATTTAAAGCTCCTTTCAGAAGCATCAGACTTCTCTTCTGAAGTGTAGCTTTTTTCCCCCTTGAAAATGTAGTTTAGCATTTCTTCAAAGTATACAGTGTTTAAACTCAAAATAGTCCAGCATGGGAATTGACAGAGTCTAGTCTTCATTCGCCTTCTGTTCAGTCCACAGGTCTGTTTGAATCAGGGTGCTGTGTATCCTTTACCAAGTGTCATTGCTCTTGCTTGTTCCAGCAAGTATATGCTTAGCATGCACAGATTTTGACCTTGGTAAGATAGCATCATTGTTTAAATCATAGATGTTCTAAGTTTGTCTTCCAGAATTCTTATTCCTTAAGTTCCTTGATCTGAGAACGACTCTGTTAATTTCTTTGTTTTCATAAGCAGCTGAAGGAATGAAAATAAATGACATCTTCACACACTGCCAAGACTACTTCCAACCTTCAGTCAATTGCCGATGGTTAGCTGCATCTGGGCATACAGACAATTTACAATCTCGACAATGTCTCAATGACTTACAATCTTAAAAATTTATCGAACATCTGTTATGAGCTAGGCACTGACCAGGACCTGGAATTTGCCTGATAACTTAAATACCTCTGCCTTTTGTACTAGCCTGACTTTCCAGCCTTCACTATCTCAGCATCTTTATACTAACCTTGTGCTGGTGCCACATGGGCTGCTAGCTGTTCTCTGAATCCACTTAGTCATGTCATTCCTTCCATCTTGAATGTTCTTCTATTCCGACTCTTGCCTGTTGATGCGTTATTTTTTTAAAAAATATTTTATTTATTTATTTGACAGAGAGAGATCACAAGTAGGCAGAGAGGCAGGCAGAGAGACAGGGGGAAGCAGGCTCCCTGCTGAGCAGAGAGCCCGACGCAGAGCTCGACCCCAGAACCCTGAGATCATGACCTGAGCCGAAGGCAGAGGCTTTAACCCACTGAGCCACCCAGGTGCCCCAATGCGTTATTTTTGAAAGGCCAACCTAAATGCCATCTTTTTCATAAAATCATCCCTAATCACTGGGAGCTAGAAGTGATCCTTCATATGCTCTGTGTTATGCACTACCTGTCCCTCATTGGAGTTTTCATTTGCATGCAACACTGCATTGTGTTATAATAGAAGTGCTATATCCAGATAAAGGCAGGGATTGCTCTTTGGCATTTTTTGTATGTTCCGAAGGAAAGTGCCCTTTGGTAGTTTTTGTGTCATGATGGGACTCAGTGTTATCAAATGAATGAACATCCTTGTGATATAAGGGCACCTACTTAATATACACAGTGATTTTGGAGAAGAGTGTGGGTAGTCTGGAGCCACTGAAGTTACCTTAATGTAGGAAGATTTCTTGAATGTACAAATGGTCCCTGACTTAACAGTGGTTTGACCTGAGATTTTTTTTGCCTTTACAGTGATGCAAAAGTGATACTCATTCACTTTTGAATCTGGATCTTTTCCCTGGGCTGGTGATGTGTGGCCCAGTATTGTCCTGGGATTCTGGGCAGTAGCAGCGAGCCGCAGCTCCCAGTCAGCCGTGTAGTCACATAGTCATGAGGGCAAACAACTGATACACTTGCATCCATTCTGTACCCATACATCCATTCTGTTTCACTTTCAGTACAGTATTCAATAAGTTCCATGAGATGCCCAATACTTTATTACAAAATAGGCTTTGTGTTAGATGACTTTGGCCAGCTGTAGGCTAATGTTAAGTGTTCCGAGCATGTTCAAGGTAGGCTTCAGCTAAGCTATGATTTTGGTAGGTTATGTGTATCAAAGACATTTTCAACTTAGGATATTTTTAACTTACAATGAGATTGTTGGGTTGTAACCCCATTGTAAGTTGAGGAAGAACTGCAAAATTGTTGTGTGTATGGTAACTTAAATTTTTGTTTAGTTACCATGTTTACAAGATTCCGAATTCAAAATGTATAAAGTGTACATATAAAGTTAAAATATCTTCAGTCTCTCTTCCATTCCCCACATTCTAGTTTTGGAGCTTGCTTTATTGTTACCTTTAACAATATATCTGGGAATCTGTTCCAATTAAATATAAACATTGCCCTCATTTTTTCTTCCTGCTGCATATTACATGTTACTACATTGTTTGGATGCAGTTTAAGCTATTCAATGGTCCCGTTCCCTCCCCACCACCCCCAGGGAACCTTTTAGCTGTTTATAACTGTTTATTGTTACAGAAATGAATTTTCAGCCATTTGCAAAAGGAGGAGAGAAAAAAGAAACTAGAAGAGGTATAAAATCTCGAACAAAGAGAATATTCTCTGAACATAGAGATAGTTTTAATAAGGTCCAGCTTGTTTTATAGAATTTTCTTTTTTAGTAAAAACAAACTAAAATTTGTTTTAAAGAGCCACTTAAAAGCCCATTTGGCACAAGACAAGTCAGTTATATTTGCTCATTTTGTTTCCTATTTAAATTGAAATTTTATTTGTAATTTCTGAGGATCCCGTGGGCAAATGTTTATAATAATTTATATCCTTATTTGAGGTCAAATTCAGTAATTGTTTTGTGGTACTAATAGGCATTTGAGAGATTAAAGACTTGCTTTCCCATCATTATTAATATTTTACTTACAATCTCTTTAGTGCTGTCTCTGGTAATAGTATCATCAACCTCATCACTTGTGGTTGATTTTTGCAACTTAACACAGGTCACAGTTATTCAAGATTGCCTTCTTAAAAATTTTTCAGTGTAAAGAGTTATGTTCTGCAAATAGACATGTGAAGTTATGTTAAATAGTTTTAGCGACAGTATCAACCATTTATTGAGCAACTACTGTGTATCATAGAGTGTAAATTTGATGGATTCTCCTTGGTGCATTAAACACTGACCTCTGATTTCCACCCCAGAAGAGATTTAATTGAGGTAGTCCAGCTGTTGAGATTTTTAGCAAACTCTCCCCAGTGATTATTTATTAATAAATTGGTTCTATTTTAAAATAGTTTGGACTTCCAAAAATGTTGCAAAGACCTTTCACACTCCTATGACCCAGATTCCCAATTATTAATATTTTACTGAGTTTGCTCCCTTTTCTATTAATCTGTGTAGTCTTTTTTCTGACATGATGCTCCACCACCCCAAATGAGGTTGGTACTGTTAGCAGAGACAGCACAATCAGAGAGGTTGGAAGGCGTGGAAAATTGTCTGTTACCATCAGGAAATCAACATTACACAAGATCACCATGTAATCCACACATCCCATTCCAATTTCACCAAATTCCACCAATAGTGTCTCTTTTCCCCTTCCTGGTCCAGAATTATATACAAGAGTATGTGTTGGATTTAGTTGCCGTGTCCTTCTTGTCTTCTTTAGTGTAGAACCCATTCCTCCATCTTTTCCGTTTCTCATGTCTGCGAAAGGCCTTTCATTCTGTACAACCCTCGATGGGACCATCCAGTGTTTTCTCATAACCAGACTCAGGCTCTGCTTTCTTGGCAGGAATGGTGCCATGCTCTTCTCAGTGTATCACATCAGGAAACATATCGCGTCAGTCTGTTTCACCACTGGTAATACTACATATGAGCACCTGCTCAAGTTGGTAAACACTGACTTTCTCTATTATCACCCTTATCCCCTTTGTATTTAACTAGTATTTTGTGAGGAGATGTTCCCGTATTATGCCAGTATCCCGTTCTTCATCAAATTTCTACCTATAAGTCCTAGCATTCGTTGATGGTTTTTTTTTTTAGACTACTGCGATAGTTGCTGAATGGTAATTATTTTCATTATTCCATCCACATCTATTAGTTGATATTCTATAAGAAAGAGCTTTCTTTCCCATTTATCAATTTATTTATTAATTTACTTATTCATATCAATATGGATTTATGGTTTCCCCCTTTATGCAGTGGATTGTAATTTGATAATCTCAATATTTTGATACTCAAATTGTCCCAGATTTGAGCAGTTCCAAGTTGACTCTTGTTTTTGTTTGTTTGTTTGTTTGTTTGTTTTTGATACATTCCTATCATTCTGTGAGCATTTTCCTACTTTCTGGGACAAGATGTTCCAGCCTTGTCTTATACTTCCCTGCCCTGACCCTCGTTCTTTTGAGTAGAAGGTGGTACCTAGAATCATGATCTGGGTCTCAGTGCTGTCATCGCTAGTAGGCCCTCTCGGCAGACAGACTGGGAAATGTATATATATGTGTACATAATATACTATTTCTATACCTGTGTCTGTATAACTTTAGAAAAATATGTTTATTCTGTTCATTCACATTCTAACCCAATACCTCCAGTGCTTTTTCTAGCCTTCATCTCTTTTCCAGAAATTGAGAATGCTAGCTCCCATTCTCTCAGTATATTACTTTAGTGCCCAATTAAAATCTGCTTAATGTAACCAGTATTCCAACTACTCAGGAATCCTCCTTCCTCGGCCACCTTTGTGCTCCCCCCACTCAACCCCTTTCCTTAGCAGCCAGACATGCTGCCCAGGATGCCTCAGCATGGCATCCCCGCCCCATCATGATCCCACTTCCTTGATCTTTAGCACCTTCATGCCAGGAAGGAGGAGAAGGGAAGAGAAAAAGAAAGGGTCCTCCCAGGTGATTTAATGTGACGCCAAGTTGAAAATCACTGATTTTTACATGTTACATGTATTGTCTTTCTAAATATTTCAAACCATATATTCTTTCCTCATAAAATTTGAGATTTAAGAAAAATATATCTTTATTTTCAGCTTCTCTTTTTATAACTTGTCCATTTTTCCCATACATGGAATAGAGGTAAATTTTTTTAGTCCTGAGATTGTAGTGGGGTATTGATAGATTTTTATTTTAGTGTTTTAAATTTCCTTAATGGTAATAGGACAGGGTTTCTAAAATGACATGATTTGGGGGGTGCCTGGGTGGGTCAGTCAGTTAAGCATCTGACTCTTGGTTTTGGCTCAGGTCATAATCTTATGAGTTGTGAGATGAGCCCCATATCAGGCTAAGCACTCAGCGGGGAGTCTGCTTGAAGATTCTCTCCCTCTGCCCCTCCCCCAACACTCACGTGCTCACACGTGTGGCTCTCTCAATCTCTCTGTCTCTCTCTCAAATACATAAAATTAAAAAAGTTTTAAATGACATGATCTGGTAAATTAGTAGCAACCTGGTGCTGTCAGGTTTTTTAAGGAGAAGATTCTTTTCTTCAAATTCATGATATTACAATGGCTCACATACTGAACTTGGATATTTCTTTTGACTTCTGAAATCTTGCATGCTTCTCTCTGCTTCTTCACCAAATTCGGAAGCATTAATATCAAGAGGGTCCATGTTCCTTCTCCCTGGAGTTTAGAACTGGCATTTTAAAAGAGCTCAGGCACCCGTTATCCCAACCACACCCCCTTCAGGAAATCTGAAGGGAGAAATGGTCTGGAGCCACTGGCCTAGATTATAAATATCAAAGCCCAAACCCTATTATAGTTAGAAGAATCTTAGGCGTGATCTAAAGCTAAATTCCATTGCTGTGTGATTCATGATGATCTAAGACTTTTCATCTGTTTTTCATTTTCTGAAGGTAGTTAAGTTGGTTGCTATTATCGACAATGTTTAGGTTTAAACAATTAAAATTAAGGTATGGAGTTACCTGTGTATGTCATGTGCAGGTTTTGCTCATTTGTTGGCACAAGCTCATTATGCAAAGGTTATATGGGCACAAATTTGCCTTAGATAATCAGAGTGGAAAATATCTGAAGTCAGTTGGAGGGTTACTGACTACTTTAAATTTCACTTAAAAAATTGGATTAAGTATTCTTGACTTTATACAGATTTAAAATCTGATATAATTTGGGTTTTTAAATATGAGGCTTTGTAGTAATTATTCATTTGACCAAGGATTACATTTCATAACTTTGATTTGTTAGAATTTTGAAAGATGAAATCAAGAAAGCAAAGTCATAAAAATTAGAGTGGAATTTGAAAAAATAGAGAAATATACTTTGAGAACTTTCATATTTTGCAGTTCTAAACAATTGTTTATGAATGAGGGATAAAAAAATTGCATCTCTTACATTCTGAATTTCTGTTCATTGTTTTCTCTGTAACGATGTCCTTTGCAAGTCACCTATGGTCATGCAACTACCTCATCTCATGTGTATATTTATGTTGAGTGACAGCTGTCATATATTGTGTCTGAAGAAAACATTAGTGACTATGGAATTTTGAATATTAGCCCTTCTGAAGGCCAAAATACTATCAACACAGTTCATGGAAATATCCTACCAGGAAGATATAAATGCCCCAATGGCTTATAAAAAAAATTAAGGTAGTGTTAAAGCACAAAAATGATATTTTTTTCTAAAATTACGTGCATGAATTATACTATCTAAAATAGGTTCTTGAGCAAAAGGATATTTCATTTTGATTTTTGATTCTGGAAAGTGTATTTATTTTTCATAGGAATATTCTATTCTAAAATGCCTGAATGAACTAAACCTTTTAAGAGGATTTTCATGTTTTCCACTAATGATAAGGAAGTTAAATAAAAGACTTTTAACTAAAAATGGGAATAATTTTGTTATCCTTTAGTTCTTACATTAGAAATTTGAAACCAGAAGTCAGTTAAGTCTCCATAGCAAGCATCTTTATTTTTATTTACAAGATGAATAACACATTTCAGTCCGGATGTTGGGAAAGTTCTTAAATAGTAAAAAAAACAAAACAAAACACACACACACCAAAATATCAGGTTTTTTGACTAGAAACTTGGCCATTATTTTGCATTACAATGAGGTGTGACATTACCAGTGCTTACTTCCCCAGCTTGCTTCTGAGTTCTTGTCTGTGGGAACACAGGAAAGAACTCTTTTGTTGATTACATTGCAGATTCATACAGTTCACCCTAATATGTAATAAACTATCATAAGAAAATATAGGAGATTTTGTAACAATCTGGTAAGATGGAAAAAGTATTGTGTTTTGACAACATTCTGTCAGCATGTAGAAAATTTGTATTAAATGAGTTCTTGCTGCATTTGTTCCTATCACTTTTCTGAAAATTCATACTTGTGCGATGTCTATAATATTCAACTTGTGCAGTTGTCTATAATAGTGCCTGCTACATTGTAAGCACTCAGTAAATATTTGTTGAATAAATAAATGAAAGATATTTTTATTTGTATTGGTTTTGAAAATTCAAATTTCTAAGTTTTTATTAAAAGAACAGTTTCCTTCCCCTCAGCTTCCAGTACTTGACAACCACTGATATGTTTCTCTCCCTGCAGGTTTTTGGAATGTCATACGAGTAGAATCACACAGCGTCTAGTCTTTTGTGTCTTTTTTAACTTAGACTAAATCTTTTGAGATTCATCTAGGTTGTTGAGTGTGTCAGTAGTTTATTGCTTTGGTTCTGAGTAGTGGTCTGTTGTGTAGATATATTAGTATTTCTTGTTGTTCATTCACCAGTGGATGGGCATTTGAATTGTTTACATTTTATGGCTATTATAAATGAATGTGCTGTAAAATCCACATTCAGGTCTGTGGACCAATATTTTCATTTCTCTTGAGTAAATGCCTTGGAATGGAATGGCTTACTCCTATGGGAAGTGTGTTACTTTATCAGAAAGTGGCTCTATAGTTTTGGATTCCCACCAGTGATGTGTGAGAATTGCCATTGTTTACAGCCTTTCCAGCACTTGGTAATGTCTATCATTTTGAGGTTAGCCAGTCCAGTGGATATGTAGCAGTTTTTCCTTGTGGATTTATGTACATTTTTTGAAGACTGTTGTTAAGCAGTTTATGTGCGTTATTGGCCATTCGTATGGTTTCTTTTGTTAAGTGTTCAAAATTTTGCAAATAATTTTGGGTTGTTTATTGAGTAATAAGGGTTTTGGATACAGGTCCTTTATTGGATATATGATTTGTAAATATTTCTTCCCAGTGTATGACTTTGTTCTACATTTCAGGCATTTTTATTTGACTATTTACTTAGTTTCCTCTCTCAGGTAAATTCCCCTCCCCTCCAAAAGGACACATTGATCATTTTTTTCAATTAGATCCTTATCATATTTTAACTATTTTAAATGTCCCGTATGATATTTACAACATCTGGACCATGTTGGAGTCTGGTCCTGTTGACCATGTTATCTGTTAACACTGTAATAATTTTTCCTTTTTGTGTTTAGTAATTTTTAATTGAATATAAGGTATTGTGTGCTAAAGAACAATAGAAACCGAGGTAAATAGTATTAATACCCATAAATGGTCACTTCTCTCCTTCAGACTGTTAACATAGGCAGCTGTGTCAATATTGTCAGTAGTAGAGCTAAATTTGAGTTTTGTTGTGGCTATAGTTACTGGGAATCCGACACAAACTTCAGACTTCTCCAGTGTTGAACTACTGTTACCTTGAGCTTAGTAGGAGGTCTAGAGTGCAGGAGAGTTTTTGTAGTGTTTCTAATCTATGCCTGATTTTCATTCCACACTGTGCACCTGGGCCCTGGGGCTCTCTCTGTGTTCTTGCCTCTTCCCCAGCAGTAGGCTACTCCTGCTTGTTACTTGCGGAAGCTTCTTGGTGGCCGGAGGTGGGGGCGGGTGGAAGGTGGATTGGTACCTTCCCTTGTCCTCTAGCCTCAGTTTTAGTCTGCTCTTGTACACCTGAGCTTTAGGAAAGGGCCTTTCTCAGTGTTCCTGTCCCTCTCATAACTGTTTTTAAAATCTGCAGTGATGAGTCTTGATAGTATCTTGTTCCTTCTACATAGTTGTGATAAATTCTTTTATATTTTTAAGCATAAGTATTCTCTATCGTATAGTAATATCTGCATTATTTTGGTGGAAACAGCTGATTGTTTCTACCGACTCACTAGTCATAGCTTTTCCCCTTGTTTCTATAGTGATTTTTTAAAAATTAATTAATTTATTTTTTTAAATTAACACATAATATACTATTTGCCCTAGGGTACATGTCTGTGAATCATCAGGCTTACACATTTCACAGCGTTACCATAGCACATACCCTCCCCAGTGTCCATAACCCAGCCACCCTATCCCTACCCGCCCCTAACCCCCAGCCACCCTCAGTTTCTTTCGTGAGTTTAGGAGTCTCTTATGGTTTGTCTCCTTCCTGATCCCTCTTGTTTCATTTCCCT
>CM052894.1:58688826-58748994 GCA_028534135.1 Potos flavus | reverse complement strand
GTTAGGTTTATTCCTAGGTATCTTATGGTTTTGGGTGCAGTTGTAAATGGGATCAACTCCTTAATTTCTCTTTCTTCTGTCTTGCTGTTGGTGTAGAGAAATGCAACTCATTTCTGTGCATTGATTTTATATCCTGACACTTTACTGAATTCTTAGATGAGTTCTAGCAGTCTTGGGGTGGAGTCTTTTGGGTTTTCCATGTAAAGTATCATTATCATCTGCAAAGAGTGAGAGTTTGACTTCTTCTTTGCCAGTTTGGATGCCTTTTATTTCTTTTTGTTGTCTGATTGCTGAGGCTAGGAGTTCTAGTACTATGTTGAATAGCAGTGGAGATAGTGGACATCCCTGTCGTGTTCCTGATCTTAGGGGAAACGCTCTCAATTTTTCCCCATTGAGAATGATATTCACTGTGGGTTATAGTGATTTTTGATTATAAGCTCATGTTCATTGGAATTTTATCCATGAAACTTATTTGAAAACTACTTTTAAATTATTTTAAACTTTTTAATTCTGTCACCAAGAGTACAGAAATACAGACTTGTATTTAGAAAATCTCAGGAGACTTTGTTCTTTTTCCTCATTCCACAGGGCAAAGCCAGTCACTCTTGATCGCTAACAACCTCTGGGGCTTTATGTGTTTCTGTTGTGAACTTTATTTTCTGTTCACTGAACATGGTTTGTTAAAATTCAGGCTATAGGCCACCAGGTAGTAGACATTTCTATGGCAAGTGCTGACTTCAGCCTTCACTTCCTATCATTTCTGATCTAAAGAGTTTTCTTACTTTGAAAAATACATTTTGTATTTATTCAGGATTTTAAGATGTTTTTTACTTAAATGAAAATTTATCTGAATATCCAGTTTACCCTGTTTCTAAAAGTACAGCTTGTATGTGTTATCTTTTCATACCTCTGGTTTAGCAGTTGATTTATTATATCATAATCATTTTTTTTCTTTTCAGCCAAAACTAGAATTTTAATAGGTTATTGAATGTGACTTTTTACTTTTTAAATCTCTGGCCAAGCACAGAAAATGTGGGAGATTGTATAAAGAGCTTTTATTTTTCATTTACGTATATATTCAAATATGTATGAGCTGGAAATACATCAGCATTTATTAGCTGTGTAACCTTGGGCCAATTATGAATTTTTTTTAAAGGTTTATTTATTTGTTTTAGAGAGAACGTGTGAGCCGGGGTAGGGGCAGAGGGAGAGGGGGAGAGAGAAGCTCAAGCAAGGCTAATAAGCGCGGTGCCCTAACACGGGGCTCCATCCCATGATCCCAGGATCAGGACCTGAGCCGAAGCCAAGAGTCAGCTGCTCAACCAACTGAGCCACCCAGGTGCACCACAAATTACCTAGTTTTTAAGCCTCTTTTGTCACCTGCTGAATGGGATAGTTGATGCCTACCTTTTTAAGGACTAAATTGGACTTTGATTATTGTATACCTGAAACTAATATAACATTGTATATTAACTATACTGGATTGAAAAAAAAAAAAAGACCGTGATTAAGCAAAATCTACGTAAAACCTCCCTGTCATGTCACATAGTAGGCATTCAAATGTTAATGTCATCATCTTCCTCTCTTAAATATCTGATGAATTTTCCCTAAGTTTTTTTCCTTGAGTTCGTCCCTGCAAGGAATTTTAAGTAAGATAGTAAAAATATCTCAGCCATTTGGTTCTATATAGCCAGTTTTGTCTATTTAATGTTTAAATTCCTTTGACAAGTATATTGGAAGTGATGACTTTTTCTGACTTTTCAATAATGAACTAGGTAGAAGAGTTTCATGATTAGGGCAGATGGAAATTCTCAATTTACTTCAGCTCGTCAGTTTCAAGGATGGCACAAATTATTACTTTACCAAACTAGAATTTTATTTTCTAATTAATTGCTATGAGTTTTGTACCTCTGTGGATTATAAACAAGATACAGAAAAAATTACTTATTCTCTTTGGCCTTCTAGTCCTTTAAAAGCTAATTTGTAAAGTGGTATTGTTGTGATTGGGTTGTATGGTGACAGATGGTAGCTACACTGAGCACAGCATAAAGGTACAGACTTGTGGAATCACTGTCATGTACCTGAAACTAATGTAACATTGTGTGTCAACTGTACTTCAGTTTAAAAAAAGCTAGTTTGTTAAGAATGATTTTTAAATTTAGTCTAGATACACAGTTTCTTACTGGCTATTGTGATGCTTTTTTGCCATACTTGAGACCACACTAATAATTCGGTTTTTTTAGCAAAGATATCAGGTGTTTGAGGGAATTTTATGAAGCCAGTACTCATTTGTTCACTGTCATTATGAAAAGATATAGCATAAAGGGAGAGTCTCTAATACTGATTTTAGGAAGTAGTTTTAACTTCTCTGTTCAAGATTTTTCTCCTTTAAAAATCAGATGTGTTGTCAAGTATATAAAACAAAACTTTTATGTACTCTTTTTTCAGGCAGGGGTTGGGCAGCTCCTTTCCTTCTTGTGGAATGGGTGAGGAACAGTGAAATTAGATAAAGGCAAGGAAGACCAGGTAGAGGGAAAATCAGAAGTCTGACCATCCCTCATCAGTCTCTAAAAGATCAAAAGCACCTTTTAATGTGATTGAGATGTTCAGTTGAGCCTTTCTAGTTTGCATATGAGGGAAATGGAGTGTGAGAGAGGTGACTTACACTCATAAGAACATATAGCTAGTTAATGGCAGAGCCAGGACTGAAGACCACTCCTGACTCAGCTGTGTGATCCTAAGCAAGGTCTTTAATCTCTCCAGACTTGCTTTTCAAGTGTCAAATGGGGATCATGCCTGCTTTATAAGGTTGTATGGAGGAAGTGGAGATCATGTATATTTGTATTTATGAAGTGCTGATGTATACCACGTGCTCCATAAATGTTTCATCTTGGCTTACTGTAAATTACTTTTTTGTGTGTGAACATAATAAATAAAAAATTTGGCAGTAAACGCAGAATTGAATATTTTATGGTCTTCCACTTTTTAACAAAAAGTGCAGACTGGAAGTAAAACTTGTTTTGGGAGATTCCCTGAATCATTTTAGCATGAAAAAAGTGTAAGTTTTCCATCATCTTTAGATATTTTGATTTTGGTCAGTGCATTATTGCCTTGGGTTAGATATACCAATTTATACAAAACGCATTTTTGAAGATTTTTCCTTGCCCTTTCTTTTATGACTTGTTCTTATGTGAGCTTTGATCCTCACTGAATGATCTTATAAAAGAAAGGGAAATATCAGTGAAGCTTAAAACCTACACTTTCCACTCAAGATTTTTCCCAGATAAATTTACAGTGTTCTGGGGGTACCTGGGTGGCTCAGTTGGTTAAGTGACTGCCTTCGGCTCAGGTCATGATCCTGGAGTCCCGGGATCAAGTCCTGCATCGGGCTCCCAGCTCCATGGGGAGTCTGCTTCTCCCTCTGACCTTCTCCTCTCTCATGTTCTCTCTCTCTCAAGTAAATAAATAAAATCTTTATTTAAAAAAAATTTACAGTGTTCTGAATCTCACCTTTGTGTTTGACCCTGGTTGAAAAACTCAGAATTTTTCTTGAGCACAACAGCCTGATCCCACTAGTCACATTTGAGCTTTACACTACTTCCTTTGCCCTTTTAACAAATACACATTCCAAGGGTTGCACTGTTTTAAATGGATGAAATAAATCAACATTCTCCTATTTGGGAAAACTTGGTTTTATTGATGACATGGAGTTTGGTGTTTACCACATTTATGGAAAGTGTTTTACTTTAGGTCAGTAACAGTGTGCAAACCAAAACTGAGAAACTTATAAAACAAGATTTCTATTCCTTCTCTAAAACTTGTGGGTATACCTAGTTCAGTATTTTTCCTGATCAGGCTAGTGAAGAATTTAAAAACTGAGGGTTTAGTAGTATTCAGAGGGTTACATGCTGTATTTATAGCAACATTATTTACAATAGCCAAATTATGGAAGTAGCCTGAGTCCATTGATAGATGAATGGATAGCAAAGATGTAGTGTACACACACACACACACACACACACACACACACACACACACAGGGGAATATTAATCAGCCATAAAAAAGAATGAAATCTTGCCATTTGCAAGGATGTAAATGGAGCCAGAGAGTATAATGCTAAGTGAAATAAGTCATTCGCAGAAAGACAAATACCATGATTTCACTCATATGTGGAATTTAAGAAACAAAACAAATGAGCAAAGAAAAAAAAAAGACAAACCAAGAAACAGACTCTTATCTATAGAGAACAAACTGATGGTTTCCAGAGGGGAGGTGGGTACAGGGAGGGGTGAAATAGGTGATGGGGATTAAGGAGTGCATTTGTTTTGATGAGCACTGGGTGATGTATGTATGGAGTTGTTGAATTATTATATTGTACACCTGAAACTAATATAACACTGTATATTTACTGGAATTAAAATTTAATTTAATTGAAAAAAAAATGGAGGACTTAGGACCAGACTTAGGCTCATTTAGCTATTTCCTTTTCCTTCACTTTAATGGTGGGGCTCTCAGGAAGACATAGTGTCTCGATGTTTACTTGAAAGATTAATATTCCTTTTTTTTGAAGTTTAAAAGTATTTTAAGAAGTTGAGTACAGTTAAAGTCCAAGCTGAGAGCATGTACAATAAGGAAAGCTACTTATCTTAACATAGTTACCAGACTGTATGTTAAAGACTTCATCAGCTGAAAATGAGCAATAAAATATCCCAGGCAGTATATATAAATATGTAATTAAAATACTTGTGCTACTAAATGAAAACTTTTCTTCTGTAGCATAAACAGTTGTACTTGCCACTTAATAAACTCTCTAAGTATCAGCTGAATAAATAAATGAATGCGAGTTGATACTGAACTTTTTAATTGGTAGTTGGTTTTGAAAAATCAGTTTATAAGTTTTAATTAAAAAGTTTGAGTGGCCTGTGGGTCTGCAAGATCAACGTTATCACTAAGTCTCCAGAGAAGAGCGAGAGGAAGATGGAAAGACGTTGGCTGCATGGAGAAGGATTCCTCTTCTGCCTCATTTCCACTGGCTGCTTCAAGGAAGAGGAGACAGTTTTAGTACCACTCAGGCTTTGACCAGCATGGGGATAATCTTATTACCTTTTAAGCAGTGTTTAACAGAAAAGTTTCCATCCAGACAGCGACTACAGTGTCCCCCCCTCTTGTCCACATCTCCATCACCCTGTCTGCCATCCTGGAAATGGTGATACTCAGCTTCAACCGATGACATCATTCCTGTGACTAACTTATGATCTGCTACAATCCACTCATCAGGTGGACTCCAGAGAAATATGGGGGCATCAGGAAGCTCAGCATGGCAACTAAGAACCTGTGGCTTCCAGCTGTCTTCAGTGAGGAGTTCATGGATGTGGATCAGGCACTTGCAAGTCACATGGCTTATGTCACCTGTAAAGGTTGCATCAGATATGATAAGCCAATGTGAGTGGTCAGCATATGTAATCTGGACATCTTCTGTTTCCCCTTTGATGAACAGAACTGCATTCTCACCTTCAGCTCTTTCATCTCAGCAGGTGGTCCAGCCTGAATGTGATGAGCTTTCTGGGGTCCAGTGGCTTTTTGGTTGTCATCAATGCCTTTAGCTTCTTTCTGCCTGCAGAAAATGAGAGTCATGCCCCATTCAAGACAGCACTTCTGCTGCAGTACACTGTCTTTCTGCTTATGATGAATAACTTATTCTTGGCCACTGGCATCCCCCCATCAGTGTCTCCTTTGCCTTGTGTCTGTCTCTGATGGGGCAAGTCAGCCTCCTGGGGACTGTTTTCATCACCTCCCTGCTGTACCTAACTATCACCCAGCCACCACCTTGTTTTTACATTGTACTAGCCCAAAGAAATGCTGCCCCACTACAACCCAGAAGGGAAGTAAGGGCCTGCACTCCTACCCGCTGCCTGGCCTGAGGAGTCAGTGGAGTTCTTGAGGAGGGTGCCTGGTAACAAGGAGGCATCAACGAGGGCCAGAAGGAGCACAAGGCTCAGAAGTAGCACTTGATGCACCTGTGGGTGCAGTTCAGCCACACAATGGATACTGTACTCTTCTGTCTCTTCCTGCTCTTTATGGCCTCTTCCATCATCATGGTTACTGTCTTCTGGAAGACCTTGGAAGATGCCCACTTACAAACCCCAATCTGGAGCTTCTCTTGCCTCTAGAAACCAGCCAGGCTCTTATACCATGCAATCACGGCCCCACAGTCTTGGCAACCACCTTGTTTTTAGCTCAGCTCTTCTATGCAGTTTCAGACCAGACCCAGGTACTTCCCTCTGCCCTCCGGAAGTTACTTCCTTGTTCCTGCATGCTGTCAGCTCCTTCAGCCCTTCCATGAGGTCTGCCTACCTCCTCAGGATTCAGGTTCCTGGAATACTCCCTTGGTTGAATCACCCTCAGTAAGCCTCTTTGCAGGAAAAAAAAAAAAAAAGGATAATTTGACCTTATTTTTTGAAGATAAATTTTCATTAAAATTCAAGTAAGTCTGTAATAATTTTAAATGATTTTATTTGCTAATTTTTGCTAAGAAAGATCTGGGGGTTTTCTGTAAGTAAAAAATTTGTGTGCGATAGTGGAAATTAAGGATATGAACAGTATTCCTAGGGAAACATTTAAAAATACAATAATACAATAATAAAATACAACAATAATAACAATGTGATATTTGGGTATGCCAGTGATAGTTATTCCCTTACTAAAGGGGTCCTAAAGAGCTACCAAAGTATGAAAATAAGAAAACAGTATCCCTTAAAATGTTACATAATTCAGAATGACCATTATTTTCCCTATATTAGCTGAAATTTTCCCCAGTTTTTTCTTTTCCTGAATGATCATGGTTTCATTGCTTAAAATGTGTTAAAATATTTCTATTTAACTGTTTTCTGCAAAGTACACATTTTTGGACTCTTGATAATGATTTCAAATACATTAAAATGCTAGATTTCTTTGTGATTAATTGGTTACCAATCTCA
This sequence comes from Potos flavus, assembly GCA_028534135.1. Classification (NCBI taxonomy): domain Eukaryota; kingdom Metazoa; phylum Chordata; class Mammalia; order Carnivora; family Procyonidae; genus Potos; species Potos flavus. Next base: position 58,742,016 of record CM052894.1, on the reverse strand, counting down.
CAGTAGTAAACATTCATGGATTCACAATACAAGTGAAGATGTAAAGGAAAAGGAGGAAGATGTGTGCTTGAATCATTATTGTTAAGTTTTAGTTAACGCTTTTAAAGAAATGCAGATTAGTTACTTAAAGCTTTTCTAACATTTTATTATAAAAATACAAAAGAGTTGTAAGAATTATGCAGGGAATACCATATACTCACTCATTAAATTTTATAGTTACTTCTTTATATTTGCTTTATCACATATGGATCTATCCTATTTATTCATCAGTCCATCTTTTTGCTGCATTTCAGACTAGCAGGCCTACCTCAGCACACTTTAGCTCTTCACCGTGCATACCAACAATCAGCATTTAATATTTGTAGTGCGTTGTTATTGTTAAATTTAGGTAAAGTAAATGTAGTATTGAATGTGTCTTGACAAATGTATACATTTGTGTAACCCAAACTCTTATGAAGATATAGACCATTACCATGACTTGAAGCAGTTTCCTTCTACCCCCTCTCTCCCAACACCCCCCCTTACTGTGGCAACCACTTTTCTGAGTTTTTTCACCAAAGATTGGTTTTGTTTGTTCTAGAATATTATATAAATGGAAACATACAGTATGTACTTTATGGTATAAGGCTTCTTTCTCTGAGCATAATGTTTTTGGGTTTTATCCATATCGTTGCATATTATCAGTAGTTTGTTCCTTTCTTTAAAGAGTTGTATTACATTGTGTACCACAGTTAATCTGCTCCCTTGTTTATGGACACCTGGCTATTTCCTGTTTTGCGCTGTTATGAATAAGCTTCTGAGAACAAGTCTTTTACTTGCTGGGTATTTATTTATATTTGGTTATCTTAAGAATTTAAAAATTAGAGTGTTAAAAATTGAGCTTACCCAAGTGTGTACCTTTTCCACAAGTCTGTATTTCAGTGAGTGACATCACCATTCACAATGTTGTCCAAGCTGTAACCTTGAGTGTCATCCTTGACTGCTTGCTGTCCATGGTCTGTCATGCGTAACCACATACAAAGTGCTGCCAGTACTGTCTTCTTCACATTCACTCACTTGGCCTGTAATCATTAGCCTACTTGAAGCCATCCCCATTTTTCAGCTGGATTGTCAGAACAACTTCCTAACTGGTCTCCTTGCCACCTCTCTTGGCCCTCACTCCATTCCTTTCTTCAAACTACTGTCATTCATCTTTGAAAAAGTACACATTAGATCATGTTACTTACCTATTAAAAAATGTCTAGTTTCCCAGTGCTCTTAGGATAAAAAAGTAAAATCCTTATCCTACTTTGCAAGTCTGCATGGTTTAACTCTCCTGTATCTTCCCTGGTCTCATCTTTCTAGCTACACTGGTTTTGCATGTCTCTCATGCTTCTCACTTTGGGCTTTGTCCTCCTCTGCTGTGGGTCAAGCTCTCTAATTGGATCATTCCCATTTCCACACAATTGTGTTCTACTGTCTCCCATACTAAAGGAAAACAAAAACTGCCTGTATCAGTTCAGATTAGAATTGTCTGCGGAAATAAAGCAAAACAAAATGATTGCTGTTTAAATAAGTTGGAAGATTACTTCTCATAAAAGAACAGTGGGAGTCTGGTGTGGTGACAGTGCTCCCTAGACACCTAGTAACCCAAGGTACTTCTGCCTATATAGTTCTCCACTCCTGGGTTATGGCTCTTATCTTCAGAATCCAAGTTGGAACTTCAGGCGCCACATCTAATCAGCAGGATGGAAGAAGGGACAACAGACATTGAATCATGAGATTTCCTAAATCTCCCAGCATTTCCCTAGGCAGAACTTAGTTTCCTAGCCATACCTAGCTTCAAGGAAGTCAGAGTAGTTATTTTAGGTGTCCATGTGCCCAGCTAAAAATTGAAGATTCTAATTGGGAGAAAGTAGACATTGGGGTAGGCTTTTTGCAACTGTCATACTTCCCTTGATGTCACATTCCTTTTCAGCCACTGTCTTGTTTTTCTGCTTCTTGTTAAGAGTCAGAACTTCTTGAAGGAGTTGTCTGATCATTCTACTTCTCAACTCACACCAACTCCTGTGTTCACCCTTCCACTTATATGGTTGTGTCAAGGTTACCCATGATCCCAGTGTTTTAAAAATCCGAGGGATACTTTGAAGTCTTCATCTGACTTGATTTCTTAGTAGCTTTCTGTTCTTTTCTTTTTTCCTCGAGGAACTACTCTGGGGATTAGCGTGGAGTTTTTCCTTTGTCTTCTGTGTCTTCGTCATCATCTACCATCATTCTGGAAGTTCATTCCCTCTCTGATGTTTTCAGCATTTCCTCTTCTACCTAGTCTGAGTGTTGACATTTCTCAAGGTTTATTTTTTAATTAAGTAACAAGATTCTTCATTTTAACCATTTTTAAGTGGCATTAAGGATATTCACACTATTTTACAATCATCATCACCATCCATGTTTGGAACTTTTACCTTCCCAAAGTGAAACTCCATAACCAGGAAACAAGACCCATTCCCCCTAACTCCCACTGACATTCTACTTTGTAAATTCTCAGGGTTAGTTTCACATCTAAATTGGAAGGACATTTGCTTCTTCTTCATGTCCTTCATAGGTGAAAGCCTCATTCCGTGATTCCGTGATTTTAAATAACATCTAATTCCAAATTTATATTTCCAATTAAATTTTTTTCCTTCTGATCACTAGATTCTTATTACCTTAGCTTGTTATTCTTATTACCTTAGCCTGCTAGAAATCCACTTCCGTGGCTCATAGACTTTAAAAATGTAGCTTAACTGAAACTTTTATGTTCTTAGTCTCATTTGGTCTCTTTCTAACTTCCAGTCTCAGTGATGGCACTAATTAGAAGCCTGACGTATAACTTGATAGTTCCCCTTCCATTACTCCTCCCCAGTCAAGTCAGTCAGTAGTTTTGGCTGTTCCACTCTCAGTATACATTGATTTGCTTCATTTTTCTTTATCTGTACCATCCCGACCCTTCTCCATGCTCCCATCATCTCTTGCTCGACAATTGTAATGCTCTTCTAACTCATCTCTCTGCTTCTGCCTGCCTCTTTCAATGTGATCTGTAAAACACAAATAAGGTCTTGTTCCTTCAAGGTTTAAAGTGCTTCATGGCCTTCCTAGTGCTGTTAGAAGGAGACCCAGCCCCTTATCCATGGCTCTCCAGGCTTTGTATGACTTGGCCCTTATGTCGCTCTCCACCTCACTGTTGCCCTTTTTCCCTTCCTGCTGGTCGTCTTTCAGTTCCTTTAACATCGAGTTCTCTCCTGCTTCAGGGCCTCTGCTTGCTATGTTCTTTATATTTTCTAGACATCTTTCAGGTCTTGGCTTAACATTCTTAGATTGTCTCACCTAATACAAAGTATGACCCCTCTTATTGTTCTGACTCAGGGCATCCTGTTCCTTTTTCACCTCTCTCCCACTTAAAAAATGATTTCTTCCCCCTCCTTTACTTCATTTCTCCCAGTAGATTTATTTTATTGTATTTATTCATTTCCCCCAGTGGATTGTAAGTGTGATCAGGAACTGTTTAAATTCTATTCCCTATTTATGCCTAACGTTTAATGCAATGACTGGCAGGAATCTGGCATATATTTCGAAATGAATGAACCCTGCTCCCTCTTCCTGACATGATTTGCATCACCCCCTTTGAGGTAACTATGCTTCATATTATGGCTCGTTTCTTCAAGGTAGCCTTCCCTGATTAGTAGATACATGGCATCTTTCTGTTAGGTGATATCATTGCAAATTTTAAGTTTCTTTCATGAAACTTCGTATGCTTTGTAATTAAAGTAAGGGTGGTTTGGTTGTTGGTTTCCCTGACTATACTGTCAGCCTTGTGAGAGCAGTGGCCATAACTGCTTTGGTCCATCATTGTTGCTCTTCAGTTGAGCATAGTGCCTCATTGTTTTATAAATGAATTCATAGTGGTAAAATATACCTCACCAACTGGTTCATACTTCATAACACAGGATAATTATGCCATTTTATCAGCTGTGAATAGGTATTGAAAATTGAGGATGTACTGAGAGAATCTTAATTTCTTGAAATCAGCATTTAGAAAGTTTAGTGGTTTTTAATTGGATTCTTCTTAAATGCTAAGAACCTAAAAATTCACAAGGGAAAAACCGTTATGAAATTTTACTCTAAGAATCACATGAAGACGTCTGAAATATTGCCAAATCTAATTCTGCAGTTTTGCAGATTAATGAAATCTTAGCACATCTGAATGTTTGTCTTTCCAGGACTCTCTTGTGACATCATTAGTGCACTTAAGCTTCTTGAGTAGCTTTTTTGGAAATATTCATAATCAATTAAACTCATTTTTGAAATGTATAAATTCTTTTTATGGGCTCCACACTTTTTTTCTATATCAGAAAAATTTAATTACTTTTGCAGAAAAATACATTTATAGTACAGTAGATATTTTCTATCATGCTGTACCAAATTCAGTGGGGTAATACTTTAATTTTCTGGCATCCTCTTGGAAGCGATAATTTCCCAACATTAATTCAGGAAAATTTAGTGGTTTTAAAATTTCTAACATGTGCAAGAGGATTCACATATAACTTTATGTTAGGCTTAATTGGACTCAGTTTCTCAGCAGCCTTTAGCCCTGGGCCTCTCCACCAAATGCCCTAGACCCAGAGTCAAGTGGTGGCCTATAAAGCTGTCTGTTCCTTCTTCCTAAGATCAAAGTCCAGCTCATTATAAAATGCCTGTGGCACAGGATTTTCTGATTCTGGTAGAGGCACCATCTGCTCACTTTTTTCAGTATTACTACATTCCTGTTATTTCTCTTTTAATCCATCTCAGGTAAACAGAAAAGAAGCGAATGGCTTGCTGGTTGTATTTGGTATACACACGTGTATAGTTGAGGCTATATCGTATTTATCTAAATAGTGATTTTGAAATAAATTATTTAGCTCCCAACATTTTAAAATTAAGGAGATTTTACATCCCCATCTGGTTTGGTAGCTTTTCTTGAAAAATCTGAAAGTCTAGCTACTTTGGGTCAGCTTCTGCACAGGCTAGTTGGAGCTAGTGATGTGCTCCTGTTTGCCTCACCCTCTCCCACTCCTTCTCATTCCCTGACGTTGAAGTCTGGTGTCAGTTATCATTTATCCTTGCTGTTGTACTGTTGGTTTTCTCATGATGGAGTAAAATAATTCTTGTACTCATATCTGTAGGTCAAGGAAAACTATTAATGAGGGGACAGTGGATTCCAAGACAATGAGAGAAGATGTATTTGGGGCAATGAATAATTTTTGTCTATTTTTTCTTTCGTGTAATATATATTTGAATTAAAAGCATGCACTGTGCCCATTCATTCCTAACCATTCCTTGTCTGGCTCCAATCGACATTTGAGCCAGAGACTCTTGATTTAGATACATGATCCTATAAAAAGAAGGTGATTCCATCTTTGGTTCCCTCAAAGGATAATAGGTTGTTCTTCTAGAAGCGTACAGCTGTCTTACAAATGAAATGCTCAGGCATGTTCTTTGTGACTTGTCAAGAGGGTAGCTGTTGTTGGCTTTACCAATAATTAGGCCTTGTAAGAACTGGCAAGTTCACTGTAAGTAAAACAGACTTTGCCCTCAAAGATAGTTTATCTTTGAAGGGGGATTGAGTCAGTTTAAAATAGAAATATAAGTCGCATAAGAAAGACAGTATAGCAGCTCTGAAGAGGGGAAGATTGTATCAAATTGAGGGGATCTTGAAGTTGCTTTTATGCTTTGAGATGAACAACAGGTAGAAATTGAGTGTTGGAGACAGTGGGACAATGGAACTGCTTATAGAAAGGAAAAAAAAAAAAAGATGGGGATTGGGTGTGGGCCGGACATAGTGGTGGTGATGAAGGTACGGGGACTGAGGAAAAGTAAAACCAAAGGGGTGGGTTGTGGCCTGGTTATGGACAGCCTTAATGTTAGGCCGAGAAGTTTGTGCCCACTTGAGAGATAATGAATAAGTCCTGACAGACTTGAATTACAGTAGGGAAATATCAGAGCTTGTGAGTTGAAGGGGAGAAAACTGGAAGTGCTCTCACTGCTTCGAAGCCATTGGTGGAAATGCTCAAGGTGGTAATTACTTGGATGAAAGGTTGTCTTAGGTTCTGGGCATAGTTTTGGAGAGAGAATCACTAGGTCTGTGCAACTGATTGATATAGTAGTGTGAGGAGTGAGGGAGATGAAGGACTGTGTTTGCATGTTTCTCCCAAAGGGAGACAGGAGGCCATGAATCCCAGATGGGCAGCTATAAAATGGAAGGGCCTCCGTAAGCTTCCGTCCCAGAATGACTGTGTAGAACCAAGCCCTTTGCTGACGTATGCAGTCCATTTAACAGGAGAGAGAAGCTTTTGTTGTGTTCATCCCCTGACATTTGGAATTGTTATAGTAACATAACCAATACATACTTCTTCATTATTTTTTTGAAGCAAACTTTTCTTGAACCCAGTACTTGCTTATTTGCTTACTTACCCAGTACAGCCTATGTAGAATTTTATCTTATTAATGTCTCGGGATGCCATTACTGATCTGCTATTGTGCTGATCTGTCATGACCAGCATCAATGCCAGTGGAGCTTACTGAGCTAAGGATTCTTTGCTTGAAGAAGATCAGGGTGACCTGGGTGGTAAAATGTGTTGCCTAAAAAATCATATAATGTGAATTCCTATAACTGGAATAATGGGCTTATGAAAAATCACAGGCTAGAAAATTACAATCAAGGTTTGGTAACTTGATTTTGTTAGAGATATCAATACTATTACATTTTTTTCACAAGTTATATACTGTTTAACCATTATATTCAAGTCATATACAAGTTACTTCTGATAGTTCACATTTAATCTTTTGATAACTACCTGTGATAGCAGATATGATAGAGATCTGGTTAGTCCTTTTGAGGAATTATAATAAAGTGATAGTTGGAGAATGAAATGGCCTTAAGAATCATGGATCCTATGTCCCAGGGGAACCAAGAAACTGGCTCTTCACTAATACTATAGGTCATCACAAATAACCTCCCATACCCTGTGAAAATTCTTCTTGGTTTGGAGCACAGGTCAGGAGGTCCATGCTTTCCTTCACCCACAGTGTTTTTTACATAATTGAAATAGGTAACATTTAGAAATCAGGAGATTTAACACAAAAATCTGGCTCATCTTTTAAAATGGGCAAGTGTGGGCCCCAGCTGGTGCCAGCTGTAGGCTAGAGTGGAAGTGACAGAACACAGGCATCCCACTGTCCAAGCCCGTACTTGGCCCAGCTTGCCCCTCACTATACATTTTAGTTGAAGAGCTTCTCCATTATTATGCACATATACTTTGGGAAAATAAATTCTGTCAGTGATTTAGAATTTACATTCATTTAAGGAATATTCACTCAGTTCATTTATTCTGAGAAGCAGATTCCGCAAGGATGCCATTATTTGAAAGAGGTAAAGGAGACTGTGTAGATGGAGCAGCTGTACTTGGATATACCAAGTGCTGAATGATTGGAGAGTCTTAGGTAATTGTTGCCTCTTCTGTCCCCTTTGTCTAACTACTTCATCACTGTTAATTACTTTAACGATGCTTCTTAGATCCTAAGTGCTAGATTCAAATGTTTAAAAATGAACAAGATACAGTTTGTTGGCCATGAGGAGGACACCTCTTTGGTGGGGTTGGTAAAATGAGCAAAGAAATAAGCACTAAAATGTTGCCACGATGCAGGAGGGGAGAGAGGTGACTTCTGCCTGGGAGGGCTGGGAGAGTTTTCATAGTGGGGGGTACATCTGAACTGGGTTTTGGTCGATATGCAGGAGTTCTCTGAACTTTCTGAGATAAATTAGTAAAGCCTGCCTATAGTGTAGAACAGTTTGAAACCCCTTATCAGTGATTCTCAATGGGGCATAAAAAGTAGTCCTCACCTTACACAGCAGTGTGGGACCATAAAAATGACCGTGCAAGCTGAAACTGCAAAGTGCTTTCAGTAATCAATGGGAAAATTGAATGCAACTCCTAAAAATTTTTGTGAAAACATTAAAGATTTCCCTGTCAGTGATAAATATGTAGGAAAATGAAAACTATATTAAAGCTAATATTTAATGCACTGCATTTTAATGTTAGAAATATTGAGAATTAATGTGTTATATTTCTTTGTCAAAAAACTTGAGTAGTTGAAACCATGGCTTTTTTATTGTATAGTCTGTGATATAGAGGGAGCATTTTTCTCTGCCTCGGTGAATTGTCGTGATTGTAAGTCTAGATCAGATTCCAACATGTACTTTCAAGGTGTGGACTATCGCCCAGAGTTTCTTTAATGTGAAGTTTTTTGCTGGCATTAGCTCTTCCTTGTCACAACCACTTTCATCATTTTTGTCCCTGAGTTTGTCTTCACTCAGTCTCCTCTGGCTGCGTATCCTGGCCCCTCCAACAACAGCAGTGTCAACATTCCCATTGTCCCCTATGGATCCTATACGCCTGACGTCTGACTCAAGTTTCACTTCCAGCAATGTCACTGTACTTTCATCTTGGTTGGCCAGTTTCCACTTCTGATTATCCATTGTTGTAAAATCTCACTTGTTTTTGACCCTGGGAGACAAGAAGTCAGTACAATTCCCTGCTTTGCTCTCTGTGCATGAGGTAATTACAGATGTGCAGTGAGTAATCCCCAACATACTTCGAAAGAAGCTACGTGATTCGTCACTGATCAAGATGCATGTTATATATGTAGAAGAGCTGGCAGTGGAATGTGTATTTGATGCAACTACTCACAATTAATGTACTTTGGTAAATGGAATGTAAACTTGTCTTTTTGGGGGATTGGTGTTGTTTACCTAAGCTGGGTAACTAGAATTTGTGCATCTTGGGATTGTGCAAAGCCAGGACTGTCTCTATGGCCATCTTGAGTGGGTTTGTCCTGCCCTTTGTCGGAAGTTCAACATCTGTAACCCTGGCCAGTGTGACTCTATTGTGTCACTGTGACAACCAAAATGCTTCTGACATTCTCTCTGTGTTCATGGGGGGGGGTGGTCCTTCCCTTGATTGAACCATTCTGGGGCCATCTCTGGTTACTCTGTCATTAATGAATCAGAGTGTTGAGGGACAGCTGCTCTGCTGCTAGTGAGCTTCCACATGACCTCCCTGTAAGTATATGGTGCTTTCCGCTTACTTCATAAGCCAAGTGGGTCAGAAATTGTTCTTGCCAGAGAGTCACATGACTTCAATTTTAGCCAGACTTTGCCACATACTTATCTGCTGCTTAACCTCTTTGATTTCTCTTTCATCTGCAAAACAGGTTTCACATATCTGATTTACAAGATTATTGTGTGGAATACACGGGAAATGTATATGAGTATTAGACAAATGTGAGGAATGGTTCTGGAGATGACGAATAACTGAAACAGTGAGATGCATTTCTTGGATTTAAAATGAAATACAACAGAGCCTTCTAATGTCTCAGCAAAATAAACATCCTCAGCTTTTAGACACCCCCTCGTGTGAGAAGTTCACTACTTTCCCATCACTACTTTTCAGGGTTTTCTAGTTGGCTCTTTTCTCACGTAGCTCCCTTCGTGGTGAAATGTAGCAAATTGACTCACAATCCATTAGTACATGAAGTAACTTTAAACAGCCGTCTCCATGAGGATAGACCTTATTTCTCTATTGATATAAGGAAAATAGAGCACAAATGAGCTGGAGTTTTTTTTTGTGTGTGTGTGTGTGAAGCAGGCTGCTGATGGCTCCCAGCTGGTAGCCATTTTGAATGATGAATTTTCAATAGTTTAGAGTATAAATGTCAAGTTAGAGTGCTCAGCGTTCTTTTCCTGGTCCAAGAATAAATATTTCTAGTAAAGTCAGCATAAATAGACTTGTCGTTGGTTGATCTGAGATACTGTTTACTTACCTGTGGATTTTAACTTTATGTCTGGATTGAAGAATTTAGTGAAATAAGCACATTAGTAGAATTGTTGGTTTGGCAAAGGTTTCCATCATCTGTAAGATATTATCCTATAATTGCTGCAAACTAGCAAAATCTGTAGAATAGTGAACATTGGTAGATATATATATATTCTCTTTCCACATGGTGTACTAATCTGGAATTTGTTGGAAATGGGAAAACATTTATTATCATTTGAGCATTGAGGAATATAAGTAGAAATTATTTTTTTATTGTGGATAAAAGTACATGTAGAATTTGATTGGATTTTACTTGTTTATTTTGTTCTAATTTCAACAAGTTATTTTGGTTAAGTAAAATTATTTAAATGATTCCTTGTAAATCTGTGATGAAATTTTTTTTCTATAGCTGATAGAACTTTTTTCCAATTAAAAAAATTCCAAATTCCAGCCCATGTAAACATTACTCTCTCTTGCCATCTCTCCCTCCCTTACTCCCAGTAGAAACAAAAACCAAAACAGGAACATATGATTCCACGTTTATTAGGTATCTTTTTAATATAAAAAAAAAGCAGTGCTATTGCTCTTAGATCAGGGTACATTATGCCCTGTTTTGAGTAAGAAAGTTAAGATGGCTAATTAACTTCCTAAGCTGTTACATATCCACAGCATGCTATCTTCACATATCCACAGCATGCTATCTTCATCAGATTTTTCATCAGGAAAAAGTAACTTTCAAACCTGAACTACAAAAATATATATTCTTTCTGATATAAACAATCTTAATTTTAATTGCTTCATATGTTTCAAAATTGATATTCTTGGCTCAAATACTTTTGTTACTGTAAGTATTTTCTGTTCATCAGATCTGAGATTAGCATAAGAATTAAGTTACATTTCCATTATTAATCCCTTGTAAGTAATGAGTATAGCAAGTCTATCAATGGAAACTTAAAATAGTTATTTTTCAAATAGTTTTATCTTTAGATGAACACCTCCCAAATCTCCTCTCCCCATGACATAGAGAATGGCTGCTTATAATAAAAGAACTAAAGAAACCTAGCAGAAATTGGTAGAATTGAGAAGACACTCTCTCGACAACGGAGATGTCCATAAGTTGAAACTGACCTATTTGAAATGGCACAAACATACAGCATCCAAAATTATGAGTTAGAACAAGTCTTTAAAACATTTAAGTCGAATCATTTTCGGTGAACATTTGAGCTTTGATTTTTGTGAAGGTAGAAACCAGGACAATGATATTAAAGAAACAAAAACAAAAAAACTAACTGGAACTCACTTTAGGATTTTTCTCCCTAGCACAGAGGATGGTCATTTTCTTCCTGGAGGTTTTGTGGTTTGTACACAGAGGCACTTCTTTACCTAAATGATGTGATACATGGTGTCCTTGCTCTGCAAGGAAGCACTAGCCATTTTAAGCATGTTTCCCAGCTTTCAGTTCAAATTTCACACATCTTATGTTTTGCAGAGGGATTGGTTAGAGTTAGCTACTTAATTGAATTATTCCTTGAATGCAAATTGAACATTTGGACAGTATCCTGGCTTGCTTAAGAATTGGGGCATAACATGGGTTTCTGGAAAGTGATTTCCTGTAGGAATTAATTGGATTGTGGAAAATGTATAATGTCCTTTTGAAAAGGTGTCAGTGTTTTCATCCATTATGAGATCCTTAAAATTAACTGCTTTAGTGGTCCATTTCTGTAATTTTTAAAAAACACCACTTCAATACTTAAGGCTTTTTTAAAACCTGTCTGGATTTTGTGATGATGCTGAGAGATTGCCAGCAGTTCCTGTTATAGTTTGCCTGTGATTACCTCCTCTGTCGATGTCCTGATCTTTTAGATGTCACAGGAACTTGTTATGTCAATAACACAGTCTGCTCAGTGACTTTTATATCACTTGTGTCTACACCTAAGCTCTTGTTCGACTCAAAGACATGGCCTCTTTGAAAAGGAAAATAAGCACTTAGATCAGGGTTGTCTGGAAACCCTGGGACATCTTTTTAAAACTATATGTAACTTATCTGTAAGCTTTCTAGCCCTTTTATTTTTATTTTATTTTTTATTTTTTTTGCCTCTAGGAGAAATCCCAGCTTTATCTCTGACTTCCTTTAGCTGCTTTATTAATGAGTAATCCAGAATAATGAGTTAAAATAAGTATTTAAAATATTTAAGGTATGACTTAATGTTTATAGAAAATTATTCAATATTAGTAGTTTGTTCTTTGGGCTTTGGTTTTGTTAAGGTAGAAACAGGTCCATATAAGATTTTTTTAAAAACCTAGCTGGAACTCACTTTAGGTTTTTTTTTTTTTAAGACATAGGGGTCATTTTCTTCGCAGAGGTTTTGTGGCTTCTTTGATTTCAGCCACAGCTTCTGGACCTCACCTTTTCCAGCTGCCCTATTTACCTTGATTTACCTCTCTATTTGTCTTGATGACCATTTAGGACATCTTTTTAAAAATAGCTTGCAGGATACAGAGCTTCTGACTTGCTTAGGGCCCTAATTTCTGCCTCTGCACCCCATGATCTACATCCTCATCCCACTTATACCAGGGCTCATGCTTTAGCCCCTTTTCCAGTAATCCAACTTTAGTCCTGGGGTTCCTGGACCATTGTCCACCCATACTCACAGCAGAGAACTATACTTCTCCTCCTGATCATAGGACTGCTTCACACTCTACTAGTCCATAAGTGATTGAGGCTAAACCCAACTATTAGTGTGCACTGTCTATGCTGTAGGAACTGACTTGGAGTCATTAGAGGTGATGGTTTGAAAAGCTTCATTGAGAACTTCTTAAGGGGAATTTTGACTTCCTAAAAGTGAAGTAAGTATGACCTCTTCCCTATTTATAGTTACTCTCCTGGTTTTCAGAGTTGTAGTGAACGATAGCCAAGCACAGGTACTGGATGGCTTTGGTTTGTGTCATGTCTTCAAGGCTATGTGAGCATGTCCATGTGCAGATCCATAGGCAGGTGGAGAAGACGTGAGACGCATTTGTTGTCCTTGATGTGTGAAGTGAGCCTCAGAGCACCTCAGCCACACTGACTCATCCTCAGACCCTCTGGAGTACCTGCCCTCCCTCCTTTCTACATGTATTCCTCTTCTATCTGGGACAGGTTTTCCACCTTTCCGCCAGTTAGCTGTTTCTCTTCCTTTAGATCACAGCATTCATTAATAGGCATTTCTTGGACATAACCTTCCCTGACTACCCATGAGTGGACTAGGACTCCCTCCATACACTCATATTGCCCTGCCCCGTTATGAAACTTGACACACCGTACATAATGGTGGGTTGACCTGTCCTCTTCCTTGTTAGACCATGAGCTCCTGGAGGGAAGCACAATCTTATTTGTTGTTGTATCCCTAGTTTTCAGGACAGCGAGTGACCAAAAGTAATCAATATGTAATTAACACAAGGATCAATATTATCTGATAATCATTGTGGGCCATGTGCTGTGTTTGGGGTTTTCCACATATTTTCTTATCAAAACCTCACAACAATTCTATGAGTAGGTACTATAATTAATTATACAGAGGATAAAAGACTGACAAAAGTAATTTACCCATCATGATAGCTAGAAAGTGGCAGAGCTGGTACTTGACTCCTCTAGAGCCACCTGCTCTTAATGACTAGATTACACACAATGATGAACAAATAAAGGGATGTCTGAGAAGGCATCCACTTAGAGCTCTGTATGGGGCTTGTAGCCTAGTGAATGACCTGTGTGGTTGGCATTGACTGGCCACAGATGATATTCAGTGGAGTCGCTTTTTTCTAATCATAGAGGGAAGGTCAGCTATGGGTACCAGATTCCAGTAACTAGTAATTCATTTTCTTTAAAAAGTTGACATTTCTTGTAGCTCATAGAACTTTGAAGATCATGCGATATGGAAGATAAAACTCTGGTTTTAGAGTTAGGGATACTAAGCTTGGCATTGTCTCCCTTCCCATACAGATAGTGTCAATGTTAGGTAGGTTGAAAGTGAGCATTTTTGAGTCCCACCACTTCACTGCCCAGTGGAGACCCTAGACAGGTGGGAGGTTTAGAGAAAGTGTGTATAAAGTAGCATTTTGACTTGATGGCTATTATGTACTGCGAGGATATTTTCTCTGACATACTATTTTCTGTCATGGAGCATCTATTGGTGTTTAAGAAGAAGAGATCAAACATACATGCAGGATGATTTCTAGGAAGTTCTGCAAATGATTAAGATTTTGGAAAGCTATTATCTTGCCACCATACGTTGTTAAGGAAGCGTCTCTATTACAGTAGTATAATTATGGCACCTAACATAATTTACTGGATTAAATGGCCAAATTATTTAATTCAGGAAAAGAAAAGTATATAGATTATTTTCCTACTGCTTCCCCACCAAGAGAATTATAGTAAGATCTCATTTTTCCATTTTATCTCTTCTAGGAAAATTCCGAATCAATTTTTAGTCACTTTGAAGATAAATGTATGTATAGTAGCTTGAAACTATAGGTGATAAAATGGGACCAATGAGAAGTCCCTCCTAATTGGAGCTTCCTGCCCTCATTCAGTGACTATTGAACTTATTCATAACTTTACTTTTACTTGCCTTTCAGGACTTGAGTGATTTTGTAGATTATATTTTGGAAAACCTTTACTAACCACTTCCCTTAACCCAACCTTTCAAGAAAGTGGCTGTGAGCCATCTTTGTGAGTGGGTCCTGTGCGGACACCCAGTCCACTATTGGCAGTTGGCTTTTTTGTGTGTGTCCCTGACTGGACTGTGAGCTTGTGGACACCAGGAATTGTATCTTATTCATAGCTATGGGTCCTGGAACTTGTGGTACCTCGGTAGGCTCTTTGATAAATATTTATAGGATCTTAAACCCATTTGTCATGCACAAATCTTAAAGCATATTTTCAAACATGTATATACATGTTTTAAAAAGAGGCCCTATGTTCTGTATAGTTTGGTTGTTAAAAGTATGGTCTTTACAAGCAGTCTGGTGTTTTTATCTCGACTCTGATGCTTCCTAGCTGTGTGAGGAATAAAGAGGTCTACTTTATAAGCATGCTATGAAGACTCATTTACCTACATATATCCTGTGCTTGCTATGTGTAGGGTGGAGAGCTTACTTTTATTTTGCAGCGACAGACTATAAACAAGTAAACACAGAAAGCAGGAGAATTTCAGATTGGGAATTTCAACACAGTGAGATGGGAAAAATTTGGGTTGAGTCATACAGGATTAGAAGGGGCTGTGGCAGCTGGACGAGTGAGCATAGATAGGGAGGCCCTACAGGGAAGCCTGCTGGGCATGTTCCTGGGGAGCAGAGTAAGCCGAAGATGGTAATATTTATTTATTTTATTTTGAAATACGGATTTAGAGCTAAAAATTTAATGGTGAAGACAACCAACAAGGGCAGCATGGATGGGAGGAGAAGAAGAGGGGCTAGGTCTGAGAGGGTTAGGCTGAACAAGTTCACCTACTTTCAGGGCCAGGCCAGTACCTTGACTTAGTGAGGACAGCGTGATATCACTTGGGTTTTTCAATCTTTAATAGATACACAGGTGTAGAGAAATTTTTCTCTGAGAAAAATAGCAGTGCAAACACCATGATAAATGGCAAATGAGTAATACAAATGTGATGATAACAGCAAGTGGCTCTTGACCTCAGTGTGAGAGACCCAGTGGGGGTTGGGAGGCAGCCCAGAGCCTCCCGGGCATCTGGTTCTCAGTGCCAGCCAAGTGTTGCCATGTGGGAATGTGAGCTCCAAGTGCTAAATCTGTCAAGTTTTCCAAAGAACCAGAAATCTTTATTTCTATGTGAAATTCCCAGAGTTAAAAATGTTGGCTCCTCATGTTTTAAAAACCTTATGATGGATAGACAAAATGCATCTGTGGGCTGCCAGTTTGAAACATCTGCTGGAAGTTCTTTTATGCTATGAAAAGGGGGATTATGTGAAGTATGATGCATACTTCACTTCATGTGAAGTATGATTATGTGAAGTATGATGTTAACTGTGTAGCCTTATGCCCAATACATAGCCAATACTGAAGGGATAAAGGTACTTTTTATTAATTGCATCGTGTTTTGTTGTCTTCACCTTTAATTTGTCTAGTTAACTCTGAATCCATATGAAAAAGTGTATATTGGCGTGCCTGTGTGGCTCAGTTGGTGAAGCATCTGCCTTCATCTCAGGTCATGATCCCAGGGTCTGGGGATTGCGCCCTGCATCGAGCTCCTTGGTCAGCAGGGAGCCTGCTTCTCCCTCTGCCTGCTGCTCCCCCTGCTTGTGCACTCTCTCTCTCTCTGACAAATAAGTAAATAAAATTTTAGAAAAAATAAATAAAAAAGCATATATTATCCTACTCTAACTGAAGTGAGTAATGTATGCTAGTTTTATCTGCCTATTAATTTGTTTAGTTTTTGCCCTATCAGTTTCTTTGACGAATTCTGTATTCATGGTACAGAGTAAACATTAATCTAGTCTTACTCATGTGATAAAAGTAGAGAAGGACAAAGGATGAATGGTTTTTGGTTACATCTACTGCTTTTGCTATGTGGTGGTTGTTTCCCTCACTCCTTGCACCACACATTTGGGTCCCAGTTGCCCCAACCTGTGTTAGTCGCATGGAAGCAGAAAAGAACTGTGGCAAAGATGCCGTTTTGCACCAGGCAAAGGATGACGGGAATGCAGCCTTACGACATGATGTCGTGTTTAGAGATTTTTCATCAGTTTTAATGAAATACAAATGTGCCCAAAGCAAGTTATTAATTTTTTTCCCAGAAAAAAATAAGTCTTCATTTAGTATGGCCTAACCTACGTAGTTTTGTATTACAAGGATTATGTTTGGTGTGTTGCAATCTGTTGGCAACGGTCTTGGGGAATTTTATTCAGCACAAGCATCTCTGACAGTTCTGGCCTCAAGTGGGGTCAATTACTTGTTCATGTACTTTTGGTCTTGTTGTCTCTATGTTAAAAACTCCGAAGCATAACGGAGAGGAACACTGGGAGTAACAAAATATACTTGAATATTTCTAATAGATTAAAGGCTTATAAAAATGAATCTCTTTTCAGCAAGTTTTTTTTTTGCATTTTTTAAAAATGAGGTCATTTTATCAGCATGAGACTAAGATTTGAAAATAATTTTTTTAGAAGAATCTTATCTGTAAATACAAGTTCTTAATTGAATCAATATTTTTGTCTCTTAATTTTTGTTACAGATCATGGAGGAAACAAATACACAGATTGCTTGGCCATCAAAACTGAAGATTGGAGCCAAATCCAAGAAAGGTAAATCATGAGAGATGGAGAATTTGGTGGCTTTGATAATGAGGACTGGAATTACTGGAAGTTTGCCTTTATTCTTATCATGTCTGTCCCCAAATATTTGTGAAATAGCAGTGTTTTGGAAGGTTTATCATCATTGAAAATGATGCCTTTTATCCAACAACCAAAAAAAACATTAAGTACTTAATTGTAATGGAAATGTTACTATGAAAGATACTGTAGCAAATTACAATTTCAGGGATGTCCTTTCATTCGATGGCCATGAGTCATGGTGACTTCTGCATGTAACAACATGTTTTCAACACATAATCTTGTTTTGTACCACATGAAAATTTAATAGCTATTTTTTTCTCCTTCCAATGTGATAGAAACCTTAGGTTTCCTTTCTTGCACCTTCTTCTCTTCATCTGTCTAACAGTGGTGAATCCAGTACATATCTCTTTTAGGCTGAGCATTTCCCTTGCATGGCCTTTCTTCTGCTTTATCCTAGAACACACTACCCAATGCATGAATGGTCAGGAATGGAAGTACAGGCACTGTTAGTTTTTTTTCCCAGATTACATAGTATTTTCAAGTGACCTGCCAGCATATATATTTATGGATATTTTTTCAAAGTATAACCTTAGTTTCAACAAATTTTGTTGTATATACTTCATTAAAAGATACATGTAGTCATTAGGAGCTGATGGGAGATACTATCAAATAATTCAAAAACAATGATTGTGCAAGCTGAACATTATCTTTTGTGGTCCAGTTTTTTTGTTGTTGCTGTTTAGTTTCATATTTGCTTTCCTTTCTCCCTATGATTTTTATTGCTAAATGATACTAAACGTTGAAAGATTTCTCTTTCTCTTTTCCTATTTTAGTTCGGATTTCCTTCTTTTAATCTCATTAGTTACTCATCACGTGGAATGTAAGTTGTTTTATAGTTGTTGTGAGGACTAGCTGGACTTCAGTGTATTGGGGTTCCTACAGAAACTCTGCTCTTGTTACTTTCTCATTTCTGAGGGTGGCAAGAAAGGGAAAGCCTATGTACTAAACAGTCATAAGAAGACATGGTGAATTTC
Source organism: Potos flavus (assembly GCA_028534135.1). Taxonomy (NCBI): domain Eukaryota; kingdom Metazoa; phylum Chordata; class Mammalia; order Carnivora; family Procyonidae; genus Potos; species Potos flavus. Next base: position 58,723,787 of record CM052894.1, on the reverse strand, counting down.
CAAGTGGATCCCATAACTTCACATATGCCTTCCATTTGCCAAGTGCTATGGGATATAGTCTCAACCTTCAGTGTGTTGAGATGTTTTATACTCATTATACTGAAGAAGAACTTACTCATTAGTGGGTTATCTACCTATTTGGTTGTTTATGGCCATTTAAAAATCCATGGCCTAATACTTGAATAAATTGAAACTTGAACATAAATTGGATTCTTTTTCCCTATTGTCAAGTATTTTTGCTTAAGGAAAGAAATGAACTTCATTACTATCCTAATAAAAATGTAATTTGATCAGTCTCCAAAGAAAACCCCCAAGGAAATATGAATATTAAAATGATTCCAGATAATTTTGGATGGCTTCTTCTCTTGAACTACCCATGCTAGGTTCCTCCCACCCCCACCCCCCCACTATCATGAGAAACTGGGAATTGATTAATTTTTTTTTCAAAATGTGGTTACAACTTTAGAGATTTTAGATAATATGGAGATAAATAGATGAGGTTTCCAGTCATTGACATACTTAACCCATTCACAATGACCAACTCTTCCACATTTTGATTACATATTTTGTTTTGAAAATAAAAATATTTCAGCAGTACATTTTGAGGGAATTTAGCATAATTTCCCCTTGGTTAAAGTTAACCTTTGGAATTGTGCCTAAGAATTGATCCCTCCAGGCCTATGTCTACAGACCTCATTTTATTTTTCTGTTATTTATGAAGTGCTATGAATGTACACAGTATTGTATGATGAGCAGATGTGCCAAAAGAGAGAGACTGAGCTCAAGGAAGGGAGAAAAAAATCAAAAGTTTTCCTCAGAGGAATTTATGGTTCAGAACTTATTTGAGTTGCTCTTATTACTTAAACACACAGCTGCTGAATCAGTTTTTCACTAATATCTCTGATATATGTATTCCTTTATTAATTTTAAAATGGATAAATTCAGAGATGAAGTTTGTTTGATTGTAATTTTTAATAAGTAAAAATAAAATGAAAATGACAGGGGGACCTTTAGAAGGTAGTTCTTTCATTTGCTGTGGATATCTGCCTCTAAGTTGTATGGAAAACAGTTGTTAGTCTTTATTTTAAATCTTCTCCGTTCTAAACTAGTATCATTCAAGAGACCCAAGAATATAAATGTGTCTGGGGATTTGTGCCATGTTTGGATGGTTCTTAAACTCTAAATCCTATGATGATATGAAGATTTGGAATATACAGATTATCCCCAGATGATGGTAGTGATACAATATAGGCACACCTTGTGTTGTATTTTACTCTCTAGACTTTTGATCCTATTGGTTGAATATATAAGCCTAGACAGACATTTTTCATAGCTACTGTTACCATCTGCCCCCCTCTTTACCTATCGGAATTTAGTCCTATGCTTTACTTTTTAAGCCATCAACCTTTATCAGAGTGGCTGTGTGGCTGCTTTGGTTGAAGTGCTGGTAGGGTGCTGCCCCTCACAAAGGCTTTCTAGCCAACGACCTGAATTTGCTATCACTTAGAAAAATCAGGTTCTTCTCTGGAGATTCTGGTTCGGTAGGTCTGTGGTGGGACTGGGAAATGCATACTTAACAAGTTCCTCTCGTGGCTTTTATGGTTAAGCTGAGTTGTAGAAACAAAAATCTCACCATCTGACGTGGAAATATCATGACTTAGTTACTGAGGAGACCGTGCGTTCAGAGGCAGTCGAAGATGTTTACGATTGAAAAAGAGGCACAAGTCCTTCAACAGCCCCTTCTCCAGGATAATGTCCATCTTGATTTCTAAAAACTGCACTTTCATGGATTCATTAATTTTAAGTTTCTGTCATCTTTGCAGTCAGTCAGCATGAGTAAGCTCAGAGTGATAACTGTTGTTCTGTGCCTGTGTGAAATATAATTTTGGGTAAAAAGCCACCTGGTAATTAATTGTCCCTCTCTCTTTCTCCTCCTCTTTTACTCCTCCTCCATTCCTTTTAACCATAGGGAACACAGTGAAAAAATGTAATAGAAACCTCTTTGCCATTTTGGCAAGGAGCTTGTCTTGTCATGTAAAACTCAGGGACTATAGAATTTTTTAGTATTTACAAGTATTTGAAATTATTGGAAGGTCGAGTTCTCATTAAGCCAGAAAGAACTGAGAATTTAAGATTCAATATAATAGGGTGCCTGGGTGGCTCAGTGGGTTAAAGCCTCTGCCTTCGGCTCTGGTCATGATCTCAGGGTTCTGGAATCAAGCCCCATATCGGGCTCTCTGCTCAGCGGGGAGCCTACTTCCCCCTCTCTCTCTGCCTGCCTCTCTACCTACTTGTGTTCTCTCTCTCTCTGTCAAATAAATAAATAAAATCTTTAAAAAAAAAAAAGATTCAATATAATAGATGATTAAGTAGGCAACTCTAGGGTTATCCTAATTGGGGTGGGGGGCCATGATTAAGAAAAATAAAACAATATTTAGTATTTCTTATGTATAACACACATTTATTTTGTGTGGAAGTAAATAAAACTCTTTCCAACTTTTAGATTCAGAATGCTAGAATATTCTGCCTTAAATAGAAGAATCAGAGGTTTATGTCCATGAAGACAGTACTTAACGATTAAGATGTTTAACACTGTAAACTGTAAGATGTTTAACACTGTAAAGCCTTACTAACTCATTAGGCACTCATTAAAATTTTGAATATGCTATTCTGAATTACAGCCTATTTTAAAGTAAATGCAGCTTCATTAAATTACAGATAGCATTTTGAACAAGTTTGACTGTTTTGCTAAATAGAAGTCCTGCCCGACCTGCCTTAACAAATAGATAAAAGTGATTTGTAATGAGAATTTATCACACTGGTATGATTATGCTATGTGTGATGCTAGATGAGATTGTTCTCTTAAATATGGTAAACATTTTTCTTACAGTTTTCTTTTTGCCCTTAATTTGCTCATCAGTCTCCTTCTTCTTAAACTGGCAAAGTTGTAAATGTGAGTGAAAATTGTTTAAAGTTTTTATGCCAAATTCCAAATAAATGTGGTCAGCATTGATGAAGCTTTATTGTCTTTTGTTCTGGGAAAGAGTTGTCTTACAGAATTTAAGTGATAGAAATTGTTCTCTGCAAGTGTTTCTTTTATGACAACTCAGGATGCCCCGGGATGATCAAGAATGAAAGGTGTGGCTGAATTGCTTGAAGTGTTCTGGTTTGGAGGCAGTTGGGCACCAAGTTTGGGCATTTTCTTCCTCCTGGAATAAGCAAGAGGATCACTAAAATGAAGTCTTATTATTTTTGGTTGCATTCCATCAGAACAAGTGATTATCTAATAGGAAATCTTAGCTTGAGAAAAACTGTAGACTGTTCACTTAATTTTTTTCTAGCGGAAAATGTCTTGTGAAGTGTACTTATAGTTTTGTTGGGTAATCATGTTGAACTGGTTGAGGCCTTTAACACAGTGTTGTTCAAAGGGCAGAGGGTAGAGGAGAGGTGTGGCACGGTGAGCTGTGTTACAGTATTTCCAGTGGTGAGTTGTGACCTATTAGTGTCTCAAAAATTATTTCAGTGGTCATAACCAGTATGTAAAAAATACAACTAGATTAGAAAAGAAAACATTAGAATGTAAGAGTATTGTTTTATGTCATATGTCACTATTTACATGTATATAGAAACATATAAATATTACTAGGTGATGGTGTAAAAGGAGTGACAAAGACAGGTTGGAGAACACGGTCCAGGCAATCAGTTCCCCAAAGGGTAAAGAGTATATGCATTTGGTTCATCACTGAATCCTTAGCACTCTAACCAGTTCGTAGTTGGCACTCAGTAAATATTTGCAGATTATCCGATACCTCAGCTCAACTCAATCATGGTTATAGTGAAACCACTGAAACAGATGGGGATGTCAACCACTAAGGTGTGTTATGTGGTAGAAAGATTTAAAATCATGGCCTTCACACAGGAGTGGCATTTACTATTATGAAAAATACTGACTAATGATGTCTTTCCTGAAGACCTTTTAAGTGAATGAATGTAAGACATGATTTGTGACTGACACCAATGTGGCTAAAGCTCCTTTCAGTGGTTCTGAGTAGTGGAAGGAAACATAAAGGAAATGACCTCATCTTTGTCATTTATGGGATGCCTGAATGAGCGAAGCTCTCTGCCTTCCCTAGTAAGCTTGTAAGGGAAACTTCACAAGATGCAGCCTCTTCCAACCAGAGTTGTTGTGGCTGTTTTAATTAGTGTTTGGTTACATAATTGACAGATCACCAATAATACTGAATACCACTGTTTGTTGAAATCCAGCTGGGGCCACACACTATGCTAAATATTTTACATACATAATCTTTTTAATGATCAGAGCAACCTATGAGCTGTGTGGTGATATTTTCAGTTTATAGGTAAACAAACAAAGCCACTTGAAATAGAATAACTTGCCCAGGGTTTTACATTTAGTAAGTAGTAGACCCCAAATAAACTCAGGTCTATTTTCAGAGCCACAAATCCACCTGGGTGAGATAGTACCTTTCTGAACACCTTTCCTATTCCAGGGTGTTCTCAGATGTAGCGTCCCTTTATGGCCATAGCCACGTACAGCTGATTACAGTCACTACTGATAATAATCATTTTCATAATGCCTCAGTCCTTGGGAATTACACTGATTTGAAAGTAGGCTAAATTTAGCATATCCTTACTCTTATGGATAACATCTCCTTTTTCAGAGGGAGTTAGATTTAAGAGTTAAGAAAAGCATGAAACCATCAAACCATAAAAATGCCTTCTTCTGAATTTTAACTTTGTATTTCATATCTTCTTGTACCGTTTCCTTAGGAAGAGACCTTTTGATTTGTCATTAGACTAAACAACTTCTAAGATGGATTTAAAAGGAAAATAATCTCAGAATGTGTTATAAATTTTGCTTGCTTTTCTGCTTTTTAGTCTTTGAAAGTAGTTTCTTTGAGCTGCTCAGGAGCCATTGTCTGCTAGGGAGAAAGATTTTGTATTTAACATATTTGTATATATTGTTAATGTGACTGATCATCAGTTGATGAATGCTAATTGGGAACCAAGAGTAGGAATTCAGCTAAAGAACTTGATAACTTATATGCAGTGTACTAGCAGTTACTCTGGTTAGAGAGAACATGGTCTAAGTAGGACCTCTCAGAAGAGGATGGAGACCTGGGGTATTTCTAGTTTCTAAAGTTCCCAGTAGAGTTAATAAAAAGCTTATAAAAGTACTGTGTATTTTAAATATATGATTGGTCAGTACATCTCTTTCTACATGAATGACTTCATTTGTCGATAGTGCCAAACATGCAAATTTGAGAACCTTTCTGAATACCACGTGTAGTCTCACACACAGACACACATGCATACACACAGTCCTACAGGTGAAGTGATTTATGCTATGTGACACACTAGCAGAACTAAGGGCCTGAGCTTGTGTTCATTTCTCAATCTCCGCCTGGCTCCCCTCTCTCCCTTCTGAAGCCCCCAAGGGTTGCCTTACTTGTTCATCTAATAATTGCTGCAGGCTACCTGCTCCTTCCAGTCTCTCCTCTCTCTCCTCCATCAGGGCCACAGAAGAAGAGGGTTTTAGTTTTTCAATTGTCCTCTAAGCCTGAAACAAGTAAACATATCTACCAGTTTTTTTTAAAGATTTTCAATTAACTTTAATTAGGAAGCAAATTCAGAGCAGGTGAGAAAATGAATGGAAAAAGTGAAAGCATCAAGAGAGTGAGAAGACACGCTAGAGATGGGAAGAGAATATTTGCACAGGCCAGATCTGATAAAGGACGGTTACCCAGAATATACAAAGAATTCTTAAAACTCAACAATAAGGAAATGAACAACGCAATTAAAAAATTGCCAAGAGACCTGAACAGACACCAAAGCAAGGAGGATGTACAGATGGCAAATAAGCATATGGAAAGATACTCATCATCATATGTTGTTAGGGAATTACAAATTAAAACAATGTGATACTGCTATGGACATTATCAGAATGGCCTAAATCCAAAACACTGATAACGCCACATGCTGGTGAGGATGTGGAGCAACAGGAACTTTCATTAGCTGCTGTTAGAAATGCAAAATGGTACAGCCACTTTGGAAGACAGGCAGTTTCTTATAAAGCTAAACATATATTTATAGCAGCTTTATTCATAATCACCAAACTTGAAAGCAGTCATGATGTCCTTCAGTGGGCAAATGGATAAATAGTCCATCCAGACTAAAGAATATTACTCAGCACTAAAAAGATGAACTATCAAGCCATGAAGAGACATGGAGAAGCCTTAAATGCATATTACTAAATGAAAGAAGCTAATGCCATACTGTATGATTCCAACTATATGAGATTCTGGAAAAGGCAAAACTATCGAGACAGTAAAAAGGTTAGTGGTTGGTGATCATTAGGGATTTAGGGGAAAGGAAGGATGAATAATAGGCAGAGCACAGAGGATTTTTTAGGGCAGTGAAGTTATTCTGTGTGATCTAAAGTGGTACATATGTCTTTATATATTTGTTAATTTGATGTTGATGTGATGTTGATGGTGGGGAAGGCAGTCCCTGTGTGTGGGGAAGCGCATAGATGGAAACTCTGTACTTTCTACTGAGTTCTGCTCTGAACCTGAAACTGCTCTAAAATAAAAGTATATTTTACAAAAAATAGACCTAGATCCTGGGCACAACACTTTATTATCTATCTATATTTATCTATTTATTTATTAAAAATTTTATTTATATGACAGAGAGAGACAGTAAGAGAGGGAACACAAGCAGGGGGACTGGGAGAGGGAGAAGCAGGCTTCTCGCTGAGCAGAGAGCCCGATGCGGAGCTCCATCCTAAGACCTGGAAATCATGACCTGAGCTGAAGGCCGATGCTTAACTACTGAGTCACCCAGGTTCCCTGGGCACAACACTTTAATCAGCATTTTAAAGTATATTACATGAAAAGATAGTGTTATATGATCCTTAATAACTCCTTAATGTATAAGTTTAAAAGGACCATAAAATCTCTGAAGAACCAAAAAAAAGTTCTGTGAGATTGAGAATGAAAGAAAGATGGTTCAACAGTGAATCACACTCTGTTATTCCCCCAAAGGTGGCTGGAGCCAAGATTGATCTTCAGTTGCTCGTCTGCCTCTGTGACCACTGCCTTTCTTTCTGGGAGAGCTCCCTTTCTCGGTCTTCTAGTTTCCTGGACAAATGTTTTTAAGTCCCTCTCCTTTAGTGAAGAAATTGCCATCTCAGGATTCCTTCCACTGGCCATTCTTTCCTCTGTTAAATCCTGTGAGGAAGAAGGATGAAAATACTTCTTATTTACCTATCTTATAATAGGATTGTGGTAGGTGTGTTACCCGTGTTTTCTCTTAAACCTCGCACTAACCTACATGAAGGACTATTACCATATACTTTATGCACATTAGTGATGTGGAGAGATGATACAGCTTCTTCAAGGTCACAGAGTTTGAAGTGATAGAATATAAGCTTTGATTTCAAAGATCAAAGTATTAGGGCACTTGGATGGTGCAGTTGGTTAAGTGGTTAAGCATCTGACTCTTGGTTTCAACTCAGGTCATAATGTCAGTGTCCTGAGATTGAGCCCTCTGTTGGCCCTCTCCCACCATCCCTCCCCTCTCCCACAATACATAAATAAATCTTAAAAAAAAATTAAAGTATTTTCCACCAGTCCCTAAGCATGCAGATAGGTGCTAAATGAGAAGTGTTTGGTCACCAAAGGAATGGATATTCACCAACACCTTCACTTAAAAAAACTCAGAATATGTTTCTTAATTATCTTTAAGAAGAAAGGCAATCCTAACTCCTTATCCACATTTAGAAGCTTACTGAATGATGCAACTTTCAACCTAGATTTTTTTAAAACTTTCAACCTAGATTTAATAATTTTTTGTGCTTTTTTGCAGTATATGTCTTTCCTTTTTTCCTCTTTTGAAACCCATTTATGGTTTTACTGAAATTTATATACTTTTATCTGGAGTAGTGGTTATCAACCTAACATAATTTTTTAAAAAGATTTTATTTGAGAGAGAGAGAGAGAGAGAGAGCATGAGCAGAGGGAAGGGGCAGAGGGAGAGGGAGCAGCAGACTCCCTGCTGAGCAGGGAGCCATCCCAGGACCCTGAGATCATGACCTGAGCCGAAGGCAGACACTTAACCAACGGCGCCATCCAGGCATGCCAGCATAGTTTTTGTTTTTGTTTTTTAAAAAAACATGTATGTATTTATTTGAAACAGAGAGAGGGCATGGTCGAGGGGCAGATGGAGGGGAAGACATAGAATCTCAAGCTGACCCTGCTGAGTGCAGAGCCTGTGTGGGGCGTAATCTCACAACCCTAAGATCATGACCTGAACTGAAATCGAGAGTTGGACACTTAGCTAACTGAACCACCTAGGTGCCCCAACCTAGCATAATTTTATCCCCCAGGATACATTTAGCAAGGTCTAGGGATATTTCTGGTGTCACAACTGGGAGGTGGTGCTATTGGCATCTGATAGGTAGAGCCAGGGATGATACTAAACATCCTGTAATGCACCAGACAGCCCTCACAGCCAGAGTCGTCTGGTGCAAAGTGTCAGTGTGTGAGGCTAAGGGACACCAAGCTGGAAGAGCAGGCGTGATGACAGGACACTGCCGTGTGCAAAGCGCTGGACTCTTCCTGGAACATTTCATGAAGCTCAGTGTACGTGTAACTGGCTCCCTTTCACAGCATTAGAGGTAGGATAGTGACTCCCGAAGGGAGGATGTACATGCGTAACGTAGGTGAATGGACAGAATTCCAGTGAAAGATAAACATGGTAGGATGGCACTTGGCCATCAGTTTTTAATTATATAGTTTGTACATCTTTAACTGCTTGTTTATTTTCCATGAGTGTTTCAGACAAGGTCCCCAGTTGTGCCTTGTGGCTCCATTGCTGGGAGATGGACCAGCTACCCTCCAGTTCCTGCGGCCTGTGTCTTTCATTCCACTTTTCTGGAATGTGTAGTTGTGATAACTGTGACAGTTTCTGAGGTTTGTGACCATATTTGAACACCATGATGGTGCAGTTGCAAACAGAGCTAACCATGCTCAGGCATTTTTCACTGACTAAAGAAAATAACTTAAATCATAATGGCATCTTCATTTCTTCAAATGGCCTTTTTGTGCCATTAAAGCGTGGTTTGAGGCTTATGATACAAACCTGTTTTATACAAATGTACTAAAAGACATTTTTATCAAAAGATGTTAGAGAGATTTCAGGAATGAGGAGCTATATTCTCTTTATATCCTGTTGCCAGAAATTGCTCTCTTTTTTTTAAGATTGTTATTTATTTGAGAGAGAGAGTGAGAGCAAGAGAGATTACAGAGGGAGAGAGAGAAGCAGACTCACCGCTGGGCAGGGAGCCCAAAGTGGGGCTCAATCCTAGGACCCCGAGATCAAGCCCAAGCTGAAGGCAGACACTTAACCGACTGAGCCACACAGGTACTTCAGAAATTACTCTTGAAGCAAAATAAGTCCTACCTGAAATAAAAATAAAATGAGAACACAGCATATGTAGGTTTTGGTCTATGCAATTAGTGATTTATTATTATTACTTTATGAAAATGGGTTCATTTTATACACATATACATTTCTGCTATTGGACTTTTCCTCTTAAAAAGTGATAAGAGAACATCTTCCATATAAACACATAAGTAAGTAATGTAAGAAATGCCATTGTGTGTGGGTGGGTAAAGATACATCAATAATATATTTTGACAGATCTGTTTGGATGGACATTGGCTTGTGTTTTTTTTTTTCTACAGTGAATGTCAAACGAATTTTTTTACTTGTTTAAGCTTTTCTGTTACAAGAATTCTTAAGCCACAGGTAATGAACAACTTTAATATTTTTTATGGTTGCCACCTTGTCTTCCCAAATGACTGTTGAACTTCTACCAGGCAGGGAATGGATTCCGGAAAAGGAAGACTCTTCCTCCCATCTTTGTCAACATTGTGCTTTCCCATCCTCGGCCATCATAAATAGTATAAAATACAGTGTCTCATGCATGTTCTTAATTAATAATAATAAGTGTTCATGGAACACATATTTGTATTACTCTGTGGACTGTTTTTCTTAATCTTTTGTTGATTTATTTGTATCCTTTCCCTGTTCTAGTTAGTTGTTCATCTTTTTTCCTAACAAAATAGTTTTTTCTACTCTGAAGTTTAAGATTACTAGTGCTTCTCTCTAATTGTAGTTTCCAAATTCCTCATTTCTCACCATTAATATTATTTATAAGTAATTTGTGGATCATTTCAATTCCAAACTAGAAAGAAATGATTTGACCTTAAATAGTGATAATGTATTGATTTTTGAAGGGCTGTAGAAGAGTGTGCATTAACCTATAGGGCATTGAATTTACAAAGTAAACTATTTAAATATTAGATCTTTAATATTAACAGTATAGAAATTTTATATGCACATAGACACATATATGTGTATGTGTGTGTGTATGTTCATGTGGCAAGGGATGAGAAATACTTAAAAATTCAGTGACTCTTATATAATGTTATAAGTTGTTTGGCTTTATTTCCATGATTTGGCTTTATTTCGTTTTTATATGTTAGTTGGAAAAGCTCCTGAAAATTTTTCCAATCTCTCATGGTCAAGGGAAAGACACTTAAATACGTTATTTGGATTGACTTGCATTCTGTTTCTACACTGTCTCCATTTCTAGAGTGGGATCCTTAAATAAGAGTATGATTTGGAATAATTTACTTCCCTTTCAACACTCAGGTTACTCTTCCTCAAATCTGACACAGCACCACGGAGTCCTGATTTATTTCGCTTAGCTTGGAGAGGTACGTGTGAACTTAGGAAAGTGAAAGAGAAGAAAGGAAAGAGGACTTGCAGCCACCAAAGATAAACATATTTGAAATCAAGCCAGTATGTCCCTATTTCCTTTGCTTTCACCATCAAATGCATATATTCTAACCTTCTGGGGTTTTCTCCTTATGTCAGTGCCTAATAGATTTTTACATCATAGGTTATATAACATTCTCTCTTGCCACACCTGAAAAATGTAATATCTACATAGTCTAGGTTTGAAAGTTCATTAAATTCCATTGCAAAATGTTTTTTAGTTTTGAGTAAAGTTTGTTTCATCCACATTGAGTTATGTTCTGTTCCCCAAGCCCTATGCCATCTCATCCCTTTGTATATGATGTGTCTGCCGCAGAAGGGCATCTTCCAGCCTTCTTTTTCCAGGTGATCAACTCCTAGTCATTGTCCTACATCTGTTGCCGATGACATGTCTTCCCGGAAAACTTCACCCACCCGCCAGATGGAGTTTAATACTCTGTTCCGTGCACTAACTCAGTACCTTATCCATACTTAAGTTTTGGCACTTTTCATGCTTGTGTTGTGTCAGCCTAGACATTTGCCTTTCCTGGACTGTGAGCTCGTGGACCTGTGTCCAAGACCAAGATGTCTTACTCCCTTCCGTGTGCGTGGTGCCTGCCAGGAAGGTGGAATTATACATTGTAACTTAAAGTTTACGTTACATTATCATTTAAGTTTAGAATAAATTTGAAATTAATTCAACAATGATTTAAGTCTTTCTGGTATCTTTTAAATAACTTTTGAGAAAGTGAAAAATGGCTCTGGCAGCTAGGCCACAGTATTCCCAATTGAATATAAATACCTCTCACAGAATATAAATAATCAAACAAGGCTCCTCCTTGAGTATGTATGAAGCAAGATGTAGACAAGGACACTGTGCAACCACAGAAGTAATTAAACACTCTTCTCTTGTGACTGACATGAGTGATTGTTGCTGCTTTACCAGTGATTACTCCAACTCGGTTTTAGTCCTCTGCCTTCTAGATTTAATTTGCAAGGATAATGAATTGGCCCCACTTCCTGACAGCTTCCATTTCATATCTGGCCTCTACTTTCCTAGGCCCTCTGTGGAGGGCCTAAGTTCTATAAAGTGTCTTATAATTTCCTTTTAAAATGCTCCAGTTCCTTTAGTGAACTCTTCCTCTTGCTACAGCTAAAGAAAGCTTGTTTTATTTACTACAAATGTGTTCCTGGTGGTATTTGGAGTATGGACACTCTAGTGAGTGTTGGAGAAACTTAAGAAAGAAGCATGGACCTCAGTCTCTGGCCCTTGGATACTTAGAGTTTGGCCAGGGCTTCCTGCCCCACTCACTTTAAACATTTTTTTTTTTTTTTTTTTTTTTTTTTAGTGGCATTGTTTGCCATCAGAACTAGAATAGTTCAGAGAAGGAGGAGGAGAGTGCAAGCCACACCCAAAAAAACTATTTAGGAGTTGGTAGTTCCTAGTGTGGGTCTCAAAAGGATGGGGCATTCTGTATAGGAAAGGCTCAAAGCTGGGAGGGATCATTGTTTGCTGGAGGAAGGGAACAGGCTATTCGATGAAAGGGGGAGTTGGAAGAGTTGGTGACCAGTAAGATTGGACCGGTGGGGCAGGTCATTGAGGACCATGACCTCATGAGAACTCATCCATGGTGTGGACAGTGGTAGGGGTGGCCACAGGAGATGACTTACACCTATTGCAGGAATGGGATGAAGACTGGAAGATGAGTGTAATAGATCATATTTGATGACAGTGGAATCAAGGAGTCTACTTAAAAAGTGAATCAGCAGAAGATGATGGTTTGACAAGAGCAAGGAGTTGGCTGCTGTAGCAGATGCTGTTGATGTGCTTTTAGCCCACCCCTGAGTTACCCTGTGGTGGTCATTTCCCATTCCCACTGACGCTTCTCACGTTAAGTGCTGGGTGCCTGAGCTCCTCTACCAGAGCACTTTGTGGAGCACTGTGGGGGCTTACTCTTCTGGTTCAGAGCAGCCTAGACGTGCTGGTGCTGGTGCCGGTGCTGGCAAGTGAACTCTCCCAGGGGCAGCCTTCAGCCAGTGAAGGGCTGGAATCAGAAAACAAATGTCCATTTTCCCCTTCCATGTGTGGGACAGTTCTGAGGTATGTTATTCATGTCTCCTCAGAATACCCCAGGGGGATGAGTCCCAGCAGTGACTGTTCTGTCCCACTCCCTTCACTGGGTTTCCTCTCTCTTCAGTAATATTTTCCTTACTCCCTGACTGGTGCTCCCTGGGATCACCTCCTGAATAAACTATTTCAAGTAACACACACTAAGACACTGAGACACACCTTGTCTCAGTGTCTTTTGCAGGGAAACCCAAACTAAAATCAGTATCCTGGATGATTGGAATAATCATTATGCTGTGACAAATGGAGTTGGTATACTTTCCATTGTTAATTAATGACACTGTTGTTTAGTGGAAAACTGACCATAGTCATCCCAAGTGTATTTTATATGTCAGTGAAGAAATATGGCAAAAAATGATTTAGAGTTCACGGCTCATTTTGAGAAAAAAATAATGCTCCAGACCATCTGCAGAAGGATTAAAATGCTCCCAAGTGGAATATAGGTACTTGAAGCAGTTGCCAGGCACTCAGATTGTTGTCAACAAAAAGAAAAATATATACCAAGGGGAGAAGCAAGAAGAGAGAAAAGTCTGAGAACCCATGATTTTGTCAGGTTAGGGAAAAGAATGTCAGTGGGCGAGAAGGGCAGGAGCCCTGAACTCCCTCACCTGGGTATGATCCAGGTGCTTTAGGGATCCCGGGCCCTTGGCAGCTACACTGTGATTCCTGCCTGGTTAGGGAGCATTGATTATTGATTACAGGGAAAGGACCCACCCATGGGATCATTTCTGTCCACTTGTACTCTCTTGAAACTCATGGTTAGTGAATTGAGCCAAGTTAGGAAAAATATTTCCGTTACTAACAATATAGTTGTTAAGTGTGCTCTGTGGGGATTCTGAAATATTTACTTGACAGTAATAAGCATTAGGATTTCATTCTTTTCCTATTTTTCCTCATGATCACATTAGCATCCAAATATTTTGGAAGTCAGCACTTGATAGAGTTTTATAAATAAATGGCACAAAAATTGCTTATAACTAAAGGAAGCCATGTATCCATCTGGTTTCCATGAATAATCATACCTATGTTCTTCAGAGTTTGGAACTGATGCCTGACTGAAAAGATGCCCACACAGGGGTGGTCCTATCCATTATGTTTTCTGAGAAATGAATCCTTAGCTTTCCTGAGTCTCGTGTTCTATGTGAAACTTTATTCTAGATGGGAAGGAATAGTCTTTATTGGTTTGGTTTTTTTCTCCTAAAATCTATTAGAGACTCTTAATTCTACTGAAACAAGTTTAAATTATGGTCACATTTGTGACCTTTGAGAGAAGCAACAGAATCTAGAAAGGAACAAGCAGCAACTAATGTTTAGGGGTGCCTACCTGTGAAAAAAAATGTTACTAGATGGATTGGTTGGTTGACACAATCATGAAATGAGTTTACTGTTTCATTTTTTCCCCCGTAAGAATAATAGTTACTTGAGTGAGTTAAGCTAAGAAAATATAGAGATGAAATTGACACTAGAGAAAATAAGGCAGAGCTGAGGATGGAGCTACGTCTTGCAGGGGTAGGTCTAGGCTTCAGTAGGTGTTGGGGCTGGGTTAATTATAGCCTTACTTTGTGAGTCCTTCCACTGACACTGGGCTCATTTTAACATAATAACCTATTTCAATTTCTGGTTTCTATAGTCCCCATTAGACTCTGGTAGATACAGTCATGGATTTAAAGACCGAGGTCACTGATTTGGCCAAGTACATGTTCAGTAGAATTCTTGGCTTATATAGTATGTTCTCAATGTAATATTTATTAAACTGGTTTGAATATATATTCCTGAGTTTTGTGAGAAGGAAGAGAAAAGAGTAATGATAATGATAGATTTAAGGTAAAGGAGAGAAAATTGAATGTAACTTTATTTTTATTAGTCTATTTGGTAAAGGGGTGACTTAGAGACTTAAAGAAACTAGGGAAGGTTCAGGACAGCCTTTTATGGAAAATGCAACAGAGATAAATAAAAAAAAACTTGCCAAACCAAATTAGTATCCAGCTAAGGCTGCATAATACAACTCTGCAGTCAGATTTCTTAGGACAGTTACATGCTTTTTTTCCAGTTCTTTGTCAGCAGTGGAAAACACAGGGGACCTGCGGTCGAAGATGGTAATATGGGTAGGGCAGAAAGCCAGAGGGGGGGGAATTTTAGGATGTGTGATGAGGGGGCAAAATGGATGACCTCGGAGTGTGATGGTGCAGGGAAAATTGAAGCCAGCAAGAAAGCTGGAGAGAGGCAGGGAACTGGGAATCATAATAACCTAGAGAACTTGTAGGGTTGAGGGTATTCAAGAGTTGTATTGGTAGGACGATGTAGCCACAGAAGTAGCTGTCAAGTTAGAAGTCTTAAAAGTGAAATAGTCAGGATTATATTGAGGTCCATTTCATGGCTGGGTTTGTGGGTTACTAATGTATAACCAGTTTTACAATTTAGTAGTTCTCAGCACCTTTAGGATGGCTTAGCAAAATTAAATTGGATTCTTTAAACAAGCAATAAGAAACTTGTCAATGAGTTAAAACCAAGTAAGATGGAAAAGTTAGTATCAATATGACTCTAGTTTACTAAATTCTGTATGATTTTAAAGCTGATTAGACAAGCTAATATTCTTTTAGTAATTGGCGTTCATGTATGGAAGAATGACTTATGTAACAGCGAGCTAGTGCGTTTGCTAGGCAGTTTTAAAATGTTACATGTGCAAGCACCTCATAACTTATGCATGTTTTCCAGTGAGAATTACATCATAGGTTGAAAGAAAATAAATGCATCCATAGTTCTTAAATATTACGTAATCTAAGAACTTCATAACTTCCTAGTTACATAATCTGAAGTCCTTATATAATCTCATGACTCCTTACAAGGGGAAAAAAGTTATATTTCATATAGAAATTCAATAAAATGATTGGATAAAGAACAGGGTGTGTATATGTGTGTGTGTGTGTGTGTGTGTGTAATTTTGCAAATACACAAATACTTAAGTACTAGTTAGGATTGCTCTGACATCTCTCTGGCTGCTTCCCTTGCAGTGAACATGTAGGTCTCCTTTCATTTCCAGAACATCAAAAAGATGTGACCTGTGCCAGTCCAAAGCTAGGCACAGGATTCCTTGGGGTCCCAGGGAATGTATTCCTCCCTATCAGCCTTTCCTTATATTCCTAGCCTCTGACTCTGCCTGAGTAGCCTTTTATGCTCATCCTCTGAATTGGTTGCTTGAAGAGGCAGAGTCTGTTGGTAGCTTCCAAGATGTGTAGGGTTTGGCCCTCAGACTGGCAGTCCCCAGAAAATGTCTGTCCTTACCCATGGCTGCCTCTGTCCTGATGAGGCAGATAGGGTGCATTCAAGTTTTTGATTCTTCTTGTATGTCCAGTTACTCATCATGGGATCCAACCTCCCTCATTAAGAAAGAAGTTCAAGAGATGAGGGCAGATCAGAGTCTCTGAGGATCTCGTTGTCAGACCTGACTGATAGTGTCTCTTCCTTTACTGACTAGCATCTCATTTGAACTCAGACACCTGTCTGAGTAGTATAAGCTGACATACACTAACTCCCTTTGAAATGCAGGTACAGTTTGATCAAATCCCTCCCCATTTGCAGTGCAAATTGGGGTCCTCAATAGCAATTTGGTGGCGGTGGGTTTGGGGAGACTTTCAAATAGTCATTTCTACTTTATTTAAAGTGTGGCATGGGACACCTGGGTGGCTCAGTCAGTTAAGTGTCCTACTCTTGATTTTGGCTCAGGTCACGATCTCAGGGTTGTGAGATCAAGCCCTGCGTCGGGCTCTGTACTCAGTGTGGAGTCTGCTTTGGATTCTCTCTCTCCCTCTGCCCCTCCCCCATGTGCACACACTCAAGCTTTCTCTCTTGTTCTCATTCTTTCTCTCTCAAATAAATTAAATCTTAAAAATAAAAAGTGTGGCTTAATTTTCTATCCTGCGCCTGTTACTATGTATTTAATACTATGTGTTAAAGGCAAGGAAACAGACTTTTCTTTTGGAATTTCTTCTTGCAGATGTCAACCATTCAGGACATGTGCATTTGTGGCACTTTTTATTTTTTTAAGATCTTTTTTTTTTTTGAGAGAGCACGAGTGAGAGAGCAGAAGCAGAAGAAGCAGTAGAGAGAGAGGGAGAAGCAGGCTCCCTGTTGAGCAGGGAGCCCAATATGGGACTCGATCCCAGCACCTTGGGATCATGACCTGAGCTGAAGGCAGTCGTGTAACCTACTGAGCCACCCAGGTGCCTGATTTGTGGCAGACTTAAATGTGTGGGGCAGCAAGAGATTTTGCTTAGCCTGCTCTTTCTGTCTGAGACTCCTCTTTCTGGCAGCTCCCACCCTACTGCAGTCCCCTGACTCCAGGCTCTGCCCAAGTGTAATTCAACAAACATTTAAAAACATCAGATTATCTCTCTGCCTTCATTTTGTTTCAGGTCCCCATTTGGGCTTCTTTGAAGTATGGCTCCTCTATTCTAGGTCCTAGTTTGTGAAGTTATTTTCTCCCTCATCAGCCATTCTTTAAGAGGAGCGAGGTGGAAATGTGTTTTACCGCTGGAATGAACACATCATATAAGAAGGCAGTAAATGGCTACTTTTGGAATTAAGTAACCTGTGTTTTTGTTTGTGTGTTTGCTTGTTTGGCCTTTACAAATCTTTCAGATCGTGGACGTGTGGGCCCCCGTCTAATCTAAGGTGTTGCCCTGGCTGCCTCAAGTTTGCTAGCCTGGATGGTTGGTCTTGATGCTGTAAATGTGGCGCTGTCTGAGGAGACATTCTCTATAGGCTCTTGGTTTCCCAGAAACATGTTTTTAGGGAAAAGTTAGCAAAAAAAAAAAAAATGTTATGCTGAAAGTTACTGAAGACTTGCTTTATCATTGTTCTTATTGATGTTTCTTAACAGTGTTGTGGGGAATGGTTACACACTCAATGCATTAAAAATGGCCTTTATAAGGGGCCCCTGGGTGGCTCAGTGGGTTAAAGCCTCTGCCTTCAGCTCAGGTCATGATCTCAGGGTCCTGGGATTGAGCCCCGCATCGGGCTCTCTGCTCAGCAGGGAGCCTGCTTCCCCCTCTCTCTGCCTGCCTCTCTGCCTACTTGTGATCTCTCTGTCAAATAAATAAATAAAATCTTAAAAAAAAATGGCCTTTATAAATGGGGATATCAGGACAAACTTTAATGTAGATGTTAGTGTTGTTTCTACGTATAAAATTTAATTATTTAAAAAATTTCTACTGCTTTCTTATATCCACAAAGGGTTAGGATCTGCTTCTTTGATAATACGATTTTCATTAGACTGAAAATTTACTAGTTTGAACAACTCTTCTCTTCCCTTTAAGTCTTTGCAGCCTCAAATGGGACCAATTAGAAGTAAAACGGGATCAGATGACAAGCATGTCTATTTTCATCCAGATAAGACTATAGTAATGGGTTTCATCTTTCAACCTGTTTCAATAATATTAATAATAAAGTAAAAATAACAGGAACCACTATCACTGATTATACACCTAGCAACTCAGGCATTGGATTATGTGAGTTTTATAATTTATCTCACTTTCACAAATAACAATTCTTTAGGGGTGAGCACTTCCCCTCAGCTGCAGAAACAGAGGCTGGAGGAACTCTGGTGGTTACATAATGTCAGATTCTCTGACTGGGATTTGCATTTACACTTCACTCAGCTGGTAATTCATCCTCTTAGAGGTCTTAGACTTGAACCCTGGACCTGACTTGTGTGCTCAGACAACACATGCATATGTGGAGCACTTAAGTAGTTAAATCTCTTTGATTTAGCAGATAATGTTTTTATTACATGTCATTTGCACGTGCACGTACATGTGCAGCCCCCATCCATCCTGTGTCTATATGCCGAAAAGAAACCGTTTGTATTTTCTTTGGAACAATTGGAATGGCCTCCCTCCTGCCATTTTTTTTTTTTTTTTTTTTTTTTGGTCATTATCTTAAGACTACATTACCAGGGAATGTTCTGCAGTTGCTTCTTGAATAACTCAATTGATGGTAAATATCTTTTTATCTGTGTACAAAGAAACAAGTTTACCTCAGGGAATATCAGATCTTCAGGCTGTTGTTATGTAAAATGAAACTTTTTCCTTCTAGAATTTGGCAGAGTTGAGTCTAGGAGGAAAAGAGTTTGTGTTTGGGTGGGAGATGGAGGAAATGTGAAGAAGTTCTCTGAGAATTGTAAGCAACTGATTAAAAAAGCAAGACTACATGCTAATCTTAGAGAGCTTTACAACTGTATATCACTAATGTTAATGTTCCCTTTAAAAGATGATAGAATTTGGTTTTCTTTTCATTACAAAACTCCATTGAATTTTACTGAGAGAAAATGGAATTTTCCATGGGATAGTAACAGAATATTTTAAACATAATCAAAATGCTAAATTTTGGCTATATTTTATGCATTTACTTTTCCTTGAAGAAGCTGAATGCATTAAGTGTACAAAGTCTAACCAGGTAGATGGTTAAAGTGGTTTTCATACTTACCAATTATAAGAGGATTCATAGCAAAGTTTGACTAAAAAGTAGATCCCTTTTTGTACTGAAAATACACTCTTTAGAAACTGGATTTATATTTATTTAGCAGCACATCTGAATGGTATCATTTAACAGCTGCTTAACCAACTAACAAACTATTAATGTATAGGGAGATTAGATGGATAATCATGTAGTTAAAATAAGCATAACCTTTAATTCTTAGTTTATGAATCACTGAAAATAAGACTCTGTGAAACAACCACCAGCCCTTAAAGCAGTGCCTTGTGCAGAGTAGGTGTTCAGAATGTTTTGTG
Organism: Potos flavus; assembly: GCA_028534135.1. Lineage (NCBI taxonomy): Eukaryota > Metazoa > Chordata > Mammalia > Carnivora > Procyonidae > Potos > Potos flavus. The sequence goes on along the minus strand of CM052894.1, from coordinate 58,704,023 downwards.
AGAGCATGTGTGAATGAATGGGAGCATGTGTGATTGATGCCTGGATCAATGAGTTGATGTGTGAATCCATAAGCTTAACGCCTCCTTTTGCTGCCAGTGCAATTATTCCTCTTCTCTTCCCTGTCTCCTTACTCTGGTATATTTAGATTCATGCTCGGAGAACCTGCTGGCTTAAAACTAGAATAATAATCCCAGGCACAAATCCAGATAGATTTTGGTGGAGATTTATGTTATGGGGAGAGGGGTGTTAGTAGAATAGCCTGATTTTCACCTGGGAATAGCCTCAGCTCCCTAGACAGTCTGATGCCATGAGAGCTAGCTTGTTGCTGTGGCTTGTAGCCCATGTACTCTTGGTGATTTGCTTACCCACCTTTTCAGATTCAGTTAAAGCTAAATAAGTCAAAATGGCTAATTGGCCACTGAGGTTGATGCAGGGTCATTCCAGTCTGTTCCAGTCACAAATACATTCATGTATTTGTGAATATATGTCTGGCTGGCCTTGATTGTCCTGGAAAGACTGTTTTCTTGCCATAAAGATCTTTCACTGTCGTACAGGTAATGATTAAGAGCCTGATGTCTTGATCCAGCACTGCATATATTGGACTCCTGGCTTAGTTATTGATCGACGGTGAAACAGTGGGCAGTGCGCTCACTATAAACCTCTAGATTTCTCATCTGTAAAATGGGAATTCAATTAGTATTTACTTCTTAGGGGAGTTGTATTGATGTCTGCCTAGAGAGGAGAAGCTATGCTTCCATCCGTGGGAGTGTTGTCACTACTCTGCACAGGGGTCTGGACAAAAATGAGGAAGATCTTAACATGTAGCCAGGGCCGTATGTAATTATTCGTCTGTCATTGCCTTTCGTCATCTGCAACTATTAGGGAGCAAACACCCTTTCTTTGTGACTTGCCAGCTTGGCAGGAACTTTAAGTCACTGTTTCCATCTAGGTGCCAGTGTTTAAACTCTTCAGAGTTTGTGATCTTTATGATAAAAATGTTCATTCTGGAAAAGTTTGAAAATGCTTTCTGGTTAGAATGAGATTTTTGGCATGCTTTTGACTGTGGTCTTTGGCTATAAATTCCTGAAATGCTGACATAGTTGAATTTATTTTGTTTAAGCACAATTGCTAACATTTCCAAGTGTCCATATGGACTCGATAAATACTTTGCTTCTGCTTACTGTATATGTGAACTGGACGAAGAGGAATGCTTATGATTTGGGGAATCCTGAACATTTTTCCTCATTTAGCTTGATGCTGAAGTGAATTGGAAATATTTCTTTGTCATCATAATTTTGGGGTTTCAAAAGTGTTTGGATTTTCAGGAAATCAGTGGTAACTTTATATTAGCTGAGAAAAATGAATTTTAAAATTCTCAGTGAAGAGGCAAATGATCCATTTTTCATAGGAAAAACTTTTTCAAGGAAATTTGCTGCCAAGTTGTCTGCAGTGGCTTCAGGCATTACTTGACCTTCTGGTACATCGAGGAATTGTTTTCTTTGTCTAAATATTAAATCAATATTTTAGAAAGTCTGGGTAGTATATGGTATGTAGTACAAGGGCACAAAAACAATCAGCCATGTATATTTCCACATCTGCAAGCAGATTTGGTTTGTGTAACCGTCAGTCAGGCAGATCTTATGGAATGAATTTTTATTCATTCTTGCTGGTTGCATACATATTCTAGTTCTCTAGTAAATAAATCACAATGACCATTCTGACAAAAGTAGACAGCGAAAAAATAGTATGAGGCTATAGTATATCCACTCTTAAGCAGAAAATTGCTTTTTTGTTTCTTTGATGCTATAAAAAATTTAATAAAATAGTTTGTTCTAAATATGTGTTATCTATGATGTGATGGACTCTGTTCTTTTCATGGCTGTTTTTATTTCGGACTGCAGTAGGTACTACTTGGAGCCTGTGGTCTCCTGTTTGGATGCCATGGTAGGAAGGTATTATCTTCTTTTTGCTTTTGTTACTGGAAATCCTCACCCTCTCTGCCTTAGCTACTCCATAGGCAGAGGCACCTTCAATTATGACATGCTACATACCATTAAGGCACCAAAATGCCAGCCAAGTTTTACAGGGCATAGTCCTTACATGTGCATTTAGGGCCATCTAATGAAGGGTTAGTATTACTTGTGCCTAACAAGCATGTTCACTGAGATAGGAAAAGAAAATAAACCTTTTTTTTTTTTTTTTTTTTTTAACCTGCCCGCTGTATCTCCGCCATTGTGCTGGGTCACAGCCACCCTCTCAGGTAGGAATTATCATCCCCATTTATGATTGGGAAACTCTCCAGCTAATAGGTGCTGGTTTTCAAACCTGTGTCTTGACCTCACTGGAATTCATAGTGAACTGAAATATTCAAAGTCATTAGTGAACATTGTCACGCTTGGAAAGAAATTCACAGAATTCCAATCTGTTGTCCCAAACTGTACCCTTTGTACCATTAGATCACTGGATTAAAGTGGATTTCTCCAAGGTATCTTATTCTTAGCCAGACCCAAGGTGGACCTAGGACCTCCCTACATCTGTTCCCCTTTCAGTGTTCCCGCCTCAGGTACATAAGCCAGAATCTAGCAGTTATTCTTGACCCTTCTTTCTGTCACCACCCACATTTCATCAGGACTAAGCACTGTTGAGTCATTGCTCTGTCAGTGGGAGGAACGCCCACAGTTCACATCTGACTCCTGTGAAAGGAAACCTGGTGGGAGAGGGGCTGCGGTGGGAGAGGATTGGGCCGAGACCCTCAAGACTATGATAGATCTGATAACACTTCAGCTGGTCCAGCATGAGCCCTGGAGCAGAAGTTGCCTTTACAGAATTCCTGTTTTGAGCAGAAATGACAAAATCCTCATATGCTTCTGTGCTCAGTCCTTGGCTGGGAGCTGCTGGGGAAGAGTATGACCTGCGCTTAAGAGCTGAGGTGAAAATCAGTTGGAGATAGTCCACTAGCTCCCCTCTTGCAGCTGCTCTACAACAGTTCACCCATAGCAGGTACTCTGGTGGGTCCCTGTTTGTGTTCCACTCTCATTCATCCACTATGCTACAGCCCTTTGTTTTCTTTTGATTTTTAAGACACTGGTTTTATTCGACAAATGCAAATAAATCAAAAAATTGCTTCTTGGTAGCAAGAAGCTGGAGTTAAGACTATATTTAAATGGATTTGTACAGGCCATGTTGAATAAATGGTCTTTGGCAGAATGATGGCTTATTTGCTGACACATTTTAGGTATCTTGTACACCAAGAAGTAGAGCCCCTAAAAGAATTATTAGAAAATACCAAATGATGGCAACATGGAGAAATTTTCAATAAGTTTTCTCTGGTGAGTTTTATGTTGCATAAGATAGAAAAATTCCAAAGTCTTGTTTAACATGAAAGGATTTGTTTCTTTGTTCTTCTTTTCTTTTCTCTTTTTCTTTTCTGTTATAGTGTTTTCACCAGAAAATATCTACTATGACACGTGAATGGGATCTGTTTTATCCTCATGTAATTCCATATAAGAATTTTTTAATGAATACTATCTTACACCTTTAGTATTTCCTACCTAAAGCTAGGAGCATCATCATACCTGTGTGACAGCCATGGTTAGGTGACCACCAGTACACAAACTGAGGTATCATCCTATTGCATCAGAATTTCAAGGTAATTTCCTTCCATAAAAAGCTTCAGGTATGTCTACTCTGATGATCACCAGGCCTCAAGGCTTAGGGAGAAATTCCATAGTGGGTGATAGTTTTTTTTGTCTCATGCTGCTCTTTGTATTCTCTTGTCTAATGATGTGATCAGTGATCTTGTCACATGTTTATTTTAAACTCTTGGGGAAAAAAATAAAAAATAAGCTCTTGCGCCGAATTCCAGATGGGGCCCTGAATGAGTTGTCCACTGTCTGTCTTTTAGCCTCTCATCCCAACTCACATTAGATCCCGGAGTTGGAGAACAGACTCTAACAGGGAGTTTCTTGTGCTAGAATTTGTTTGAGGAGTGCCCTTGAGATCCACACCTTTGGGAAGAAAGGTGGAGAAGAACGCCTAAGTGGATAGAGGGAGAAGTTCAGCTCAAGGTAGTCCCAGTGACGGTCTCCCCTTCCCCTAGTAGAGGCCTTGGAGCTGTGCCAAGTTGCCAGGATTTTATCCCCTGCACCGGATATGCCCTAAATGGCACTGGAAAAGGGCACAAGCAGATAGGGTAGTTTCCTCAGTAGGTAGAAATACACAAAGGAGGCTTACAGTTGAGGGCTCTTGGCCAGCAGCACTCCCAGCATCTTGGGGGAATGAGCCTCTCAGTCCTACAGGGAGATCTGCTTTGCTCACCACTTGTGCTCTTCTCCAGCCATACTGGACTTCTCCCTAAAGCCTCTGGGCCTGCTTGTCTGTTATTTCTTTCACTTAAACTTCTTGTTCCCCCTACTTTCTTTACTTAACTCCCGTTCATTCTTCAGATCTTATCTTATAGGTCTCTTCACAGGAAAGATCTTACCAATCAAAACTCTTTGCAAATGCAAACCCAAGGCACCTTATATTTCTCTTCCATTTTAGTGTCTGTCACATTTTCATTTATTTGTTTACTTTCTTTATTCCTTATGTGAATAGACTCTGAGTGGCATGGTGGTAGCATATCCATCCCCCTGCATCCCTAAAGGGTAATAGTATGTGATACATAACAGGTACTCAATAAATAGATGTTGACTCACTAAAATGGAAAGAGTATTAAAATTTTTTGAAATTCTTTTTTGCTTATCAAGTATTCCCTTTATCATAAAAAAATACAATATGCAGAAGTCTGTGGTTACTTTTTTTTTCTTGTAGTAACTTTTCATACTTGCTTTTGTTCAGCACTCCATCGAGTGTAGCATGCTATTTTTTTTCTTGCATTCCTTATTCTTGTGAAAAATCAAGTGCCATATAAATTGGGTGAGTCATCACAGAGGTGAAGATACTGGTTGTTTTGGAGTATTTATGACTGACTAAATTTGCATAAGATTTGAGAAACACTACAATGCTATCTTTATGTTGGCTATCTCTGTAATTTATTGCTGCATTTTCAGAAAGTATAAACAAGCAGACACCTTAAAATTATCTGCATTCTTATTAAAAGACCATATGAAAATAAGTATACGTTTACAAAATAGTTAAATTCAAGGTTCATGTTATGGTGTAGAATTCTTGTGTTACCAGAAGATTTAATGTTAGAAGGTAGGGGTGGACAGTAAATTATCCCCCAAACTGAGAAGGCACTTTGAGACTGGAAGCAGTCCACTCCAGTTTGCGTAGAGTTATTCAGCCTAATTACAGGGGAGATTGTGCAGGTAGCCATATAGCTGTGCAGTTATTCTCTGCAATGTCCAGACCTTAGTCCATAGATTTTATAGAGCTAGGGGACACACAGAGAAGATCTCATTGTAGTGAGATCAAAGGGTTGGCATGGACCTAATTGTTAACTAACCTTTAGTTAGATCTCATGGCACCACCTGAGCAACAGGAAGGGGAAAGACTATGTTATCTCTAACACGGAGATAACAAATTCATGGGAGGCAAAAAGAAGCCACTCCCCATCCTAGCCTTGGTGGGCATTTCTAAGGTATGTATATTAATCTCCAAGGGGTGCAGAACATTAGCCTCAAGAGAGGTCATCAAATGAACTTGAGCAAGATGGAAGGACAAAGATGGAGCCACTAGTGTCAGCACTCTTGCCCTTACTAAATCACAGTAGTCTTTGTTTTTCCATTATCCAGTACTTGACAAAGAGAAGTGAGCTGAGTAGTACAAGGAAAATGTAAATCAAAATTACCATGTTCATGCAGGTTGAGAAACACTTATATGATTGAAGAGGTAAAAAAAAAAAAAATAGACCTGGATTTACAAAACCTTGATTTAATATTTTCTGTATTTTATTTACAAATTCAATTGCTGTTCAGCAGTTCTTACATGAAGAGCAGGATTTTCCCCCTAATGTTTGTTTTTGAGATATTATAGATAAATTTTAGCTTAACAGACTCCTGTGTCCTTAGAACTAATGTTCCGTAAATTGAGTTTATAGTTCTGTCAAAATAAATAGAGAATAGACATATATGCCTTTTAAAGTGATTTTATACTTTATCCTTTTCTGAGGAAATAAAAATACTTATGATAATTTCTTTTAGTACTATAAGAGCTTAGTATATAAATTTGAGGTGAATAGTTCCTCTTAAATCCCCCTGGTTAAAGAAGGCTACCCCTTTGAAGATCACAGAGCAAATCTTTGGTTATTTGCTCTGTAGAGAAATTATGCAGTCGGCCTAGCTTTTTGATACTCTATTGTAGCATATAGAATATGCACGTCAGCCGAGGAATCAGAAGATCTGGGTTTGGGTCCTCACCAGACAACATCTAGTTGAGTTTACTTGACCTTTTTGACCAAATTCCTAGTCTGTAAAATAGGAATAATGACTCCTCCTTCATTGGGTAGCTGTAGGATTTAAATGCAGGAATCTGCAGGGAGTGCCCTGAGGACTTCTGGCACTAGGCTCCCCGTGAATGGTAGCTATTATTATTATGACCAGTGCCTGGAAATAGCATATGTTTTTATTTCCCAATTTCAAAGTTAATTTTTGAAATGAAGGTTTATCTCCCCATTGAATTCTAAAAGTTTTGCTCATGTATAAAGAAAACAGTGTTGCAATTTAGAAATTATATTTTGGAAACTTATGAGAGTCTTAAAATTTTTTGGCTGTTCCCTGAAAGTCCTTTGACATTTAGAAGTTGTCAAGACACCATCAGGTATTTCAAAATGAGATCAGGTGTGATTCATTTGGATGAATCTGATGATTTCTGAATTTATTTGATTACGTTGAGACTTTTGTTCCCAGTTTTTCCCTGGATCGTGTGTGTGTATGTGTAAAAACAAGAAGAGTAGATAGCAGGTGGGATTTGGGTGAAAAAGCTCTTTAGGAATTAATAATTTCTGAATCAATTTATATCTTTTCACTTTTGTTCCTGAGTTTTAATAGCTCCCCAGGACAGAGTTGAGAACAAAGTGCCATGGGAATCCACAAAAGGAGTGACTAACTCTTTGGAAGACCTCATAGAAGAAGTGACATTTGGGTTGGCTTTGAAGGATGAATTGTTTGCCAGACGGAGAAAGGGACGGGTGTGGGGTGGCTTTTACAGAGCAAGAAAGTGACATGGGAAAAGGCAGAGCCTTGAAAGCACATCTTTCATTAACAGAGAAATTAGCTGCTGGGACCCTAAGACATTGCAGTGTAAATGCTGCCCCCAGAACTGTGCAGGAGTGCCCTCAGACGGGAGAGGGTGTGTCAAGACACTGAGAAAGGACTTGGGACCAAATTGAGAGGGGTGTATATCCTAAGGAGTTTGTTCTTTACCTGGAAGACTGTGCTCATATTTACACTCCAGAAAGGTTTCTGGGCGGAGAATGAGCTGAAGAGGTGAGAGAGTAGATGAGTTGTTGGAAGGTGTTGCCTTTAAGCCAGATGAGACATGAACTGTGGTGACAGGAATAGGAACAAAAGAGATCAAAAGTGGGACACTTAGGCAATAGAATAGATTTGTAAGAGAAAGATTTTAATTAATATTTGTGGGATGTACATGATATATCATGAGCTTTAACCTCATGACAGCCCCATGAATTAGTTAGTATTCTGCAACTAATTTTTTTTTTTTTTAGAAGAAATGTTAATACATTCCTTAAAAAGGAATACTATATCAATGGACACTTGGGCTTCTTCCATATCTTGGCTATTGTAAATAATGCTGCAGTAAACATAGGGGTGCATATATCCTTTCAAATTAGTGTTTTTGTATTCTTTGGGTACATACCCATTAGTGCGATTAATGGATCATAGGGTAGATCTACTTTTACTTTTTTGAGAAACCTCCATACTGTTTTTCCAGAGTGGCTGCACCAGTTTGCAGTCCTACCAACAGTGCACAAGGGTTCCTTTTTCTCCATATCCTCACCAAACCCTGTTGTTTCTTGAGCTATTGATAAGCCATTCTAGCAGTTGTGAGGTGATATCTCATTGTGGTTTTGATGAATAGATAAAGAATATATGATATATATATGTGTGTATACACAAATATTTTTCAGCCATAAAAAAGAATGAAATCTTGCCATTTGCAAACAACATAGATGCATCTAGAGAGTATAATGCTAAGTGAAATAAGTCAGTCAGAAAAAGACACATACTCATGCAGAATTTAAGAAACAAAACGAGCAAACAAAGGGGAAAAAATGACAAACCGAAAAACAGGCTAAACTATAGGCTAAACTATAGAGAACAGAGGGCTACGGGGGTGGGGGGAGAAATAGGTGAAGGGGATTAAGAACACAGTGAGTAATGTATGGAATTGCTGAATCACTATATTGTGTAATTGAAAGTAAGACAACACTGTAACTACACTAGAATTAAAATTTAAAAATTCCTAAAAAGGAGTACTGAGGTCAAATAAGTTTGGAAATGATTAAAGAAAGTGAAATAATTTTTGCTCTAATAATGTTATTTCTCATAACCTTTAATCTGGTGTTTTGTGAATTCCAAGAGAAAAATGTAGAATAATGAAGGTATATCTCAAAACCTATTTATTTGATTTTAAAGAAATTTCTTATAAGACTCATATTGAGAGAAGTCTTATTATATCTTCACTTTACAAACTAGGAAACTGAGACTTAAGATTATATATCTTGTCCAAGGGTTTTATAGTTCATAAGAAGCCCTTTATATTTAAATTTATGCTGTTTGTTTTATATGATAGAGTTTCCCAATTGAAATTGCTGGGATTTATGGCTTGAGGCTGGGAAACAAGTCAAGACTAACTTAGAGGCATCTGGTTTGAGTGACCACAGTTGTCGGCATTTTTAACTAAAATAGGAAATATGAGTGAAGGAGCAGTTTTGTTTTTGTTGTGTATGTGTCGGAATGGAATGGATAATCATTTCAGCTTTGGACGTGTTGCATTTGAGTATGTCTAGTAAGTAATTGTAATACCAAAAAAAATGAAAGGTAAATTTTTGGACATGACAGAACTGTAACATTTTTTGTTATAAAATGAACCATTAAAACTTGGATATTCAATTTTATTATGGCTTTAAATAAAAATTTCTAAGTTGTTGTCCAAAACTGCCAGTCACTTTGAAGACTTTTGTTTTTTTCTGGACACAGTTTTTACTTAGTAGCCAAGCATCATATTTCATTTTTTGTGTGTACATTTTGTCAGAAAGCTGTATGTAGAAAACGCTATGAAAAAAATCTTCAATAATTTTCTTTTGAGTGAACTATACTTGGTAGCCTTTATGGAGTATTTTAAAGATTTCTTGACACCAATAAGTGTCCACGTGAATGAATTGTTGTATCTCAGTGGTATTCTCAAGAGTTTGTCACCTCTACCATGAGGTTATATATAAGGTTTTCAGAAAAACTCTTTTGCTGATAGTGTGTCTCATACAACTTTGGTATGATCTGCTTAAAGGTTTATACTTCAGTATCATTAGATATTAGTTAATTGAAATTAATATGCCTAATTTTCTGCCATCCCTTCTATTATTATTTTTATCATCAAGTTACTGGAAAACTAGCTATTAGATCAAGAGCTTTAGCTCTTTGCCCCTCAAATGGGCAGTGATATGGAGAAGTGAGGTAGACACCTGCACATTCTGGGAGGCGTACAGTAAATGTCAGTAAGCAGTATAAATAAAATAGTTATGTCAATTTAGAAGGCACTTTTGCTAGGTGGGCATTGGTCATGGTTTTATAGATCATTTGTTCCTGATGAGGGATCAAAGGGCATTCAGGTGGTATGTATGGTGAGGGAAATTGGTGAGGGAAATTCAGAGGGACACACAGCGTATATATGGAATAACAAGCAGGCAGGCAAATGCAGGTACAGTGCAGAGTTCATGGAATACTGTAGTTGGAGACGGGCTTAAAATAAGGTGTCTTGGAACCAGATGGAGGAGGACTTTGTGATATGTGATTTCTTAAGAAAATACAGTCTCCAGGTGTCTTCAGTAGTACTAGTCTGGCTATCACCCTTCTGTGAACAAGTGAGAGTTCTATTAGTCCGGTGAAACTGGAGCTGATAAAATGTGCACATATACTTCCAACTAATTGGGAGCCAGGTCTTCCCTTCTTCCCACCTGAATTTTTATTTCTGATACCATTTGCTTTCATCATTTGGGCAAATTTTCTATTTTGATGGTGATTTTCTGATAAGCTTAAAGGAAAAGATGAAGTTAGCTGAGTTTTTTTTTTTTTAAATACCAACAGGAATAAAACAAGGAGACAGCAGCTGTAAAAAACATATGCCAAACTTCTCAGTTATGGTCTTAGCATGCTAGCTTTAGTGCAGGCTCCTGATGTGTGCTTCTGTTTCCATGGCTACCTGCTAGGCAGCAGAATCCCCCCAGGCTGCTATGCTCTAGCCTCAGAATTTTTCATGCAAAGGAAATTCAAGACTTTTTAAAGAGTGAAGTCAGTACTTTTTTTTTTTTTTTAGGCAGATGGGTTATGCATTTTTAAAAAATAAAAATGGTTACTACAGTTTTGATTTCCAAGTTATAAGTGAAGCCAGACTTGAAGGCAGTGTTTTAGGGAGTTTGAAATTCTGGCATTTAAATGGTTTCTCCAGGATGGTCCCCATGACAACAAAACTCAGTGCAGGTATTGAGTATCATCATCTTTGCTGCAAAACAGTCATGCCACAAGAATTCCTTTCATCCTTAATGCTAGTCTAATAAACTAAAGCAGAAGAATTTAGCTTACTCAAGGTGTTATATAGATAAATATTTCAAAATCATATTTAAGAGCTTAATCAAATTGCAGTTGTATGTGAACAATTAAAAAATTGAATGATGATATGGTATATTGTATTGTTAAATGGATTGATGTTTTGTTCACCAAAAAGCAAGGAAATATTTCAGTTGCCAAGTGGAAAAAATAATATCATTTTATGATAGAAAAATTTAAATTTCTTAAGCACAGCTGAAGATTGCTGTTTTAATATTGCTTATTTTGTAGTGTAATAAGTAAACTTGATTATTTTGGCAAACTTCCCCTCCCCCCAATTTTTCTGCCAAAAAAAATTTCATTTTCAAACTAACACTTTATAGAGCCATACATTTGTTAAAGATGTAATTTTTTAAAAAAAGTTTTAGTGTTTTATTTCAATAGCCATAATAATACATACTTTTTAATTAAAGTTGTGTAAAGGACTAAACTGGTACTGAGGTATAATGAAGGAGGTGCCATCTAAGGAATAAGCTGTTGTTCATTAACTAGTATAACTTGAATTTTAATGACATCTTTTTTCTAAAATCGAGAATTATTTTTCTTGTATTTGTTTGTTGTTAAATTTTCTATTTATTTAATTGGCCATGAGAGAAAAGCATAAAATCTTCAATTCTGTGGTGAACTTTTTCTGATTTGACATCTTTATCCTTATCTTGAGTAAGAAATCATTTGCTTATAAGTCCCCCTTGTTAAATCCAGATATCTCTGTCTGGTATTCAGCACAGTATCCACTTCTGAACCCTTGCTCAAGGAGAAGAATAGATGCAGGAAGTCATGGCAAAGACATTGGGGGCGATGGTCAAAGACACTTGAAGGTGAGCAGGGATAACTTTATAGGAACTGAACCATGGAACAGAAGTTAATTATAGTAAATGGATAGGATTGATGGTCTGGAAGAAATTGGACTGACTAGTCTTGAGAGATCTTACAAGGGTTTTTTAAATTTGATCTATTTTTATAGTTTCATTCAGGCCTTAAATTAGATTTTCTCTTGTCCTCTCTTTATGACACTATTCTACTACATCCATATTCCTGATTAGATGTTATAACAAACCACTTCATCTCCTTTGACCACATGATATCTCTAATCTTTCAATGACTCTCCATCACAAAACTTTACATTTTAACCACAGGATATGGCTGTCCTTAAGGTGTTCTCTGCAGCGTTGTATCTTTTGTAGTGGAAAATACTGGCTAAGGGTGTGGGCACTTGAGCCTGACTACCTGAGTTTGAATCCTGGTTCTGCCACCTGTTAGCTCTGTGACCTTGGACAAGTTGTTAGCTTCTCTTATTACAGTGTCTTCATTTGTGAAATGGAAAGAATAATGATACCTGCTTCATAGTATTATATGAGAATTAATATTATCAGAAATGTCTATGGGGTGCCCGGGTGGCTCAGTTGGTTGAATGTCTGACTCTTGATTCCAGCTCAGGTCATGATCTTGGGGTTGTGGGATCAAACTCCATGTCGGGCTCTGCACTCAGCAAGGAGTCTGCTTGGGATTCTCTCTCTCCCTCTCCCCACCGTGTGTGTGCGTGTGTGTGCGTTTTCTCTCAAATAATAAATAAATCTTAAAAAATATATCTGCTGCATTTTCTATTGTTGCTGTAACAAATTACCATAACTTTATCGGCTTAAAATAGTACAGATTTACTGTCTTACGGTTTTGTAGGTCAGAATTCCAACATAGGTCTCGCTGGACTAATATCAAGCTATCAGTAGGACTCTGTTCCCTTCTGGAGGCTCAAGGGGAGAATTTATTTTCTTGCCTTTCCCAGCTCCTACAAGCCACCCACATTCCTTGGCTTATGGCCTCATTTCTTCATTCACAAAATCTTCTTTTCTGTAGTCACGTCTCTCTGACTGTACTCTCCTACCTCCCTCTTCTACTTTTAAGGAGCCTGTGGTTAGAGTGAGCCCACTTAAGAGTAATCCAGGATAATTTCCCTATTTTAAGATCAGCGGACTAGCAACCTTAATTCCTTCTGCAACCTTAAATATCCTTTGCCTTGTAACCTGACATATTCACCAGATCTAGGAAGTAAGGATGTGAAAATCTTTGGAGGGGCCATTATTCCGTCCCCTTTCCCATTTAACCTCTTCTATCCTAGTGTAGTAGGGTTGATATTTGTATTTTCCCATACTTCTATTTTGGAGCAGATGTGTTACCACAGGCAGATGAGAGGGGCTCAAGAGAGAGAGAAGTGGGAAGAATTATGTGCTGGTGTTATTTTTTGCAGCTACAGAGACTGGAGATAATTCCTTTGTCATATTTCTATAGCCATCCAAATTGGCTTCCACTTTGGTCAATGCCTCTGAAGGTTTGCTAACAGTTAAGATATGGACAACATTTAATCTATTTATCTGTGAGAGGTCATTTTCCTACTGAAACTTATTTTTCTTGCTTTTATATGTATAAAATTTGAACTAATACATCAAATATTATGATTTAGATAAGTGGGTAAAGACTCTATGAAATAAAATATGTTAGCAGTTGTGAGGTGCCTCACAGGTTACAAATGTTTTTATAAAAATTATTTTATGGAGCCTGTCAACAGTTTGAGAAGTGAACAGCTCAGATCTTTTAGACAACGGTCATTTCCAGAGATTTGCTTGCAGATTTCTTCTGCCAAAGAGGACAGGGAGAAGAAAACACTTACCTCTCCCTTAATTAGAATTTGGCAGAAGTATGATTACTAGGAAGGGGAAAAAATGAATGAGTAAATGAGTTCCCGGTTTTGTAGCCAAAGAAGCTAAGGGAGAAACGTGATGGCTGCCCATTCGTGGTAGCTGTGTTTCTATCTCAGCCTGGTTCTCTTTGTTCCTTGGTGTGAATCAGTTTGTAGGAGCATGTTGGGGAGAGAGGCGTTCCTTTCCATTTATAAAGTGGGCCATGAATATATTAAGCCATTGTTTTCTAGTGCAGTGTACATTTACCATCACGCTCAATGATTGCATTTAATAAAAAGAGGGTAGAGGGTGAAATCTGTTCTGAGTTCATAAAACTAAAGAAAAAATTTAAAGTAAGTTAATATGTCAACAGCAGGGAAGTAATTCATTCTCTCTTGGAGAAGTGAATGCCAATAACAATAGCTGTGATTCTGGCAATGGAATAATGCTTGAGAGGGTCACTTCCCACTCTTGGCTCTCTCCTTTCCCTCCATTTCCAAAGGACATTTTCCCCAACAACAGAACCACGTGATTTATCCTTGCTCATGTCAGCTCCGGAGGTTCATGGGACCACACAGTGTGGCTGGAGGCCCAGGTCTGTCTTCCTGTGGCTATAATCACAAAGGAAGTATTCTTTTTTAAAAAGAAAAATATAAAGTGATATATCTATTTGTTATTAAAACCCTTTTCTATGCTATGGAGAATATTAACTTTAGCCTTGGGGTGCCAGAGTAAACTTGGATTTAATAAACTATGGCCATTTTACTACTATCTTCATTGCCCTTCAATTGTATAGGTCAGTAAAATGAAGAAGGCAGCCTTTCCATAATGTCCTCTTTGTTTATATCTCTGTATCAAAAAAAACAAAAAGATACAGGAATGAACTCTGTATTGACCAATTTAAAGAAAATAAGTTAAGCAGATGAATAATTGATGTAAGAAGTAAGTCTCCACAACTTTTTTTCATTTTCTTAGGGCGTATGGTATAGATTTTAAATAACATAAACATTAATGTGCTCTCTCTAAAAATAGGTATTTGAAAGTTGCTTATAGCCTTTTGTTTGTATCTGTCAACATAATTAGATTTTAAAATGTAAAACTAGTAACAGTTGTTACTTTTGTTGCTTTGATCAGTATCAGCAAACTGTATTCCACAGGTCCAATCTGGCCCACTGCCTGTTTTTGTAAATAAAATGTTATTGGAATACAGCCCTGTCCATCATTTACATATTATCAGTGGTTGTTTTCATGCTATAGAGGCAGAGTTGAGTAGTGAAAATAGAGTCCTGCAAAGCCGAAGATATTTACTATCTGGCTTTATACACATACACACAAACATTGTCAACTATTAGACAGGAAAGGTACATCACATCATATTGGGTGATGTGGGTTTAAAAATTATTTAAGCCTGAGTCTCTAATAATTTATGGGTATAGTTGAAGAAAAGATATCCTAGAGTTTAAGTGAGAGTACGGGTTATATTTAATTTATTCATTGACTCAAATTAAGTGGCTTTTTTTTTTTTATCCCCAAATACTTTTATTTTATTTTTTCAGTGTTACAAGATTCATTGTTTATGTACCACACCCAGTGCTCCATGCAATACGTGCCCTCCTCAATACCCACCACCAGGCTCGTCCATCCCCCCACTCCCTCCCCTCCAAAACTCTCAGTCCAAATTAAGTGGCTTTTGACTGCCTCCTGTGTGCCAGACAATGTTCTAAGCATTTGCGG